>ML675631.1:15093482-15702120 GCA_007922155.1 Mesoclemmys tuberculata
GATGCATGTGAGAGGTGCTTGGCTCTTTTCAGGATCGGGCCCTAGCCTAGCAGCTGAAGAATGTCAGTGATTTAAGGGTTAAAAGCATATTTGTTAGAGTATCTCATAAAGGATACTTGCTAGCTTTAGATTTGTAACTAAAACCACCAACATTGGTATTCTGATATGAAAGAATAACAGATAATTTGTTTATAAAAATATGTTTCTTTTGTATAAGGGTCAAATGCCTCACCTCTGAACAACAGGAAGTGTGAGAAGTACAGTACAAGGTGTTTGGTCACATTGGCTAAAGAAAGTAGTTTTGATCCCAAATACAAGCCAGAAATCAGGTCAGCAGTTTAGTTGTCAGAGGTTCTGCTATCACCGTGACCTGTCTTTCTGCAAAAGGACAGCCTTTTCAGTATAGAGGATCTGTATACAGCTCCATTTTTGTTTAAGTATTTCCCCTTCAGAAGAATTAGGGATTTTTGCACTGATTTGGCAGTTTCCCAAGAAGTAAATGACATTTATGGAGACACCTTGAAATGCCTCTGATGTCATAAAGCATATGGCTGTGATTTCAGTCCAAAGCTAGGGAGTATATTGAAATGGTCTGTGGAAAAGGAACCATAATTGAAATGCCAATATTTTAAAATTAGGCAAAAAGCCATGATTTTTCTGGAGACCATCCATTTCGAAACTTCAGTCTCGTATTTAATTGCAAGGAAGAAATCTATCCAGTGGGGAAAGATTTATAACAAAAAAAACAGATGGATGTTTCACACTATAAAGAAAATATAGAGAATATCCAGCAGTTGCAGTGAAGTAGCACATCTGTTTCCACATTAAAAAAAAATCACTGCTGACATTTTTAAAAATATGCCCCATATCAGAGTTATTTAATAGAAACTTCAACTGTATATCTTGCAAAGCATAAATACGGTGAAATTAAATCCACAGATATTATTTAGGGATTTAGGATTATAATACAGACTTGTTACTTCTAATTGTTGAAACAACAAAAGTGTATTCCTTTTGTTTTTTAAGATGCAAGTACGAAACAATTACTGGCCAGACACTAGTGTATTGTATAATGTTTTGTTGTGTATTGCCTTGCATTTGTATGTGTTGTGTTATCTTTTAAGGCTTGAACTTGCGAACCCTTTCTCACTCAAGTAATCCTTGCTTCTGGCTTCAGTGAATCTACTAATAAGAGTAAAGTTTGCGGGATTAGGCCTTTAGATTGTAAAGTTTGAATAACATCATACAGTCAGAAAATCAAAAAGAGCAGAGACATTGCCACAGATGTAGTAAAGAGTTACTGGAGCACATATTTTGTATTTAAAGAGAGATGGATTCTGATTATTTTGTTTAATTTTGCCAGTTGGGTTCCTGCAGTGTTCAATAGCTGATGTAAATGGTTATCCCAGTCTTTACTTAGGAGGGCCTGCTTTCATTCCCATTGAGTTCAATAGCAAAACTCCCCATGCTTCAATGTTCTGGGTCCTCAGTGATGTTTTTGAGATAAATTCACAAAATCTTCTGTTTTCATTGCTCTCTGGAATATCGTCTATGAGGTTACAAGCTGCCTTTGCAATTATCATGGATGAGAGAGGGATTCTGGGTCTTGAGCTGATGTAGGAGAAAAAGGCTGTGTGTTTCTGTGTGAGACAGCTGGTCAGAGTGAAAAGCACTGTTAGCCCACGCTCCAAAGATGATGTGCGTGGCCACAAATGGAGGCATAGCTATACTCACACACATACAGACCTTTTTGGATTACTTATACAAGGTATTAAATTCTTTTCAGTTTGGCTATCAAGATTTCAGAAGAGCTTCAAGTATTGTAGACTAATCACATTTTATAGGCCCTGGTTCAGCAAAGCACTTAAACGTGTGCTTAAGTACTTTGCTGAATAGGCATGGCTATCCCATACTTTGCTGAATCTGAGATATAGTTGCAGAAAATAAAGTTTCAACACCCTAAAAATTAAAGTATAGGGGATAATCTTCCTGTTTATCTGTATTACATTCTTTATTTGTTTTTGCATGCTCTGAAATCCTAAATATATTTTTAGCTTATATATATATATATATATATACACACACATGCTAATGGAAAACAGAAAAATAATTAAATCCTATTTATTCCTCAGTTGTACCTGTAATAGGCCTAATCATGCAAGGTCCTGAACATTCTCAGTTTGCATTGACTTCATTAGCAGTTGAATGTTCTCAGCATCTTGCAAGATCAGGTCTAATAAGAACAACTAAAGGCATGAGAAGTTCCTGTCTATACCTGCTTTTCAGTCATCCGTCTGGTATGATATAAATTACACCTGACAGCAAACAGCGTGATACATTTCTTATTGTAATTTGTTAGGCTTGACCATGCTCAGCCCACTCATGGCTTTGCCGTGTTCTGCTATTCATATATGATGTGTTTCAGCTGTAAGGCCCTGATTCTGCAACCATGACTCGTGAGTAATTAGTGATTTGAAGTAGTGGGCCAAAGTCTGCAGTCAGTTATCCCAGGGTAATTTCAGAGAGACTCTGAAAGTCTTTGTAGCTTTTATCAGCACAACTCAGAGGAGAATTTATTCCACTGATTGAATTTGCATGAGTAAAGGATGCAGGATCAGGCCCAAAAGGTGTTATTCACATCTTCTGCTGTAAACTTTTATAGGCTACATCATGGTGCACTCCCTGCAGAGGAACTTATTTAGTTATAGAAATATAAACTCCTCCACAGTGAGGGTTAACACGTGTGCCATGAGCTGCTCCTCTGTACCAGCTGTCTGACTAGAAGAAGAAAAAGGAGAAGAAGCACTTAACTAGTGTGACAAATTAGAAGCTAATTAAATAGCCAGGGTAAAAGATTCATTCTAAGTCTGTATTCCTCACTTTAATCATTATGGTACAATTATATATTTTTTCCAACTGATAGGAAAAGTATATAAACAAATAGGTTGAGCTTTCAAAGGATGAAAAGCAAAAATACTATCTCAGCTATCTTGTCTCTCTCAAAGATGTAAGCCAACATTCCAAAAATATAAGGAATAGTTAAAATAAACATGATCAAAAGCTGCACATCCATGACAGTTAGGTGTAAAATTACCTCTGTGGTTCCATTATTAACCTGTGTTAATGGAGAGTTACAATTTAGGGGCTGGATCCTGTATTTCTTGTACCCCCCAAAACTTAATTGAAATTAATGAGAGCTTTGGATGTGCTAGGAGATTCACTTTCTGCCTTGGCTGGAGCTGTGTACTGAGTGTCTCAGCTTAATTTTATTCCATTCATTTATGTTTAATACATTCTCAAAAAGTCTTAACACTGGTAGTTTTAAGTTACAGGCATGCAAAAGAAAGACACTCTTATGCACTCCCACAGTCCAGTCCATATTTAAATGAAACAGTCAAAGAAAACAGACAGGTTAATGATATTTGCCAGCCAGCTCCTCTAGAAATTTCATTCATGTTTTCACCCATACTAATTCTAACACAGCCCTCTTACACATTGACACTTGAATACAGATTTCCATGACAGATTGAGAAAGCTGTGAACGCTCTAGCACATCCATAAAGTGAATTGAAAATTATACATATCTATTTATCCAGTAGAATGGGACCACTCTTTTAAAAAAGAAAAGGCCCTCATTGTACAACCATGTACATAATACCCTATCATGTGCACTTTTGCATGGAAAAAAGCGCCCACTCTTGCTCCAGTTGACTTAAATGAGAGTAGGATTAGATCCAAAATTGATATCTACTGGAGCTAGTCAAAATCTCAAAGTTTTACTCATATTTCTCAGTGGAAATTTTAATTTCAATTTAAAAAAAAAAAGATACATTTTTCCAGAAAACGTTTACATTTAAGATACATTTAATATGTATCTGCTAGGATGGGAGTGCACTCTTTATTAGTTATTCTTTTGTATCAGGTACATACATTTAACATCCTTGGATGTTTAATATTTGTTGTATATCCTTCCATTAAAGATACGATTTGCTCTTTTATTGTAAACCCATTAAATGCCTAGGTTTCAATAACATTCATCTTGTGGCATAAATGAAAAAACTTATGGAAATTTTAATTTAAAGATGAATGACTGCAGATTTGCCTGCCTTTGTAAGTCCTCTCTTCATAGCCAAAGCCCTTTGTACTTCTTTCCCCATAACCACATAAGCTAAGGAGGAAGTGTTATCTTCAGCTTTGAACATCTTAGTTTTTCACTGGCTTTGTCCGTGTCATTTAGATGTGGTGCAGGATATATTATTTTACAGATTTTTCACATTTGAGAACATCTCACATTTCTGCACATACACAAACAATTTTGTGTCATTGTTATGCTTTATTTGCTAATCTGATACCAAGTTTGGACATTCTTGCTGTGTTAACTGAAAAATGGAAATTATGTGCAATTAGCAAACACTGAAGCATATTGTACGCTTGCAAGGAGGCTAAAATTCACTCCTTCCCATACAAGCTCTAGGCTTTAGTCAGGGAACTAAGTTGGGTGGGAATGGAATTCACTCCCTGTCCCATGAACAGTCTGTGAGCCCAAAACACAGAACCTTTGAGGCCAGTACTCCATCTTAAAGGCTAGATTTTATTAGAATAACATGTGCTACCTCTTTGTACCCGCTGAGCAGTAGTTCTGGGCCATTGGAACATCGTGGTTATAGATCCTATGTTCTTTTCATGGCTATTCCAGACTCCCTCTACATGAGTCTATTTGTGGGTCAGTGCATCCTCATGGTATGCATGTGGTGTTTTGTTCCTCCATGGTGCTCACATCTCTCCCCCAGGGAGACCCATTAAGAGGTTTAACTAGAGTAAAGGACTTTAGGCAAGCCCTCCATGCCATCGCGAATTTCACCTATAGTGTGTTTTCCCATTTTAGTCAGTAATAAAGCTCTCATTGACTTCAGTGGAGTAGAACTGGGCTCTTACTCTGTAGGGATGCATATCATAATATATTATCCAAAATTCAAACATTGTATGAGTCTGATCAAGCACCCCATATGCCTACAAAACTCTAAAATGGGAGTTTTGCTTTTGCACGGCCTGCAGGACAAGGCTTTTTATTTTAATTCACATTATGAACTTAAAACTTACGAATTTTCAAGCAAAAACCTGAAGGCTATTCTGAGGTGAATTTCCAGTTTGCCAGTTATTTTCCTCTCTTACATCAGTTTTCCTCATCTGATTAATTTCCAGCAGAAGCCAGTTAGAACTCTGATAAAGAGGTAGAAGCCACTCTTTTACAAACATTCAGTAGCGCAGGAATTAAGTGTATGGAATAAACATGACACACTTTTAAATGATGGGTGGCAGAGAAATTCAGAATTTAGTCAGAAACACAAGTCTTCCAGTAAGTTGCCTTCTTCCCCTTATTGCAAGAAAACACAGGGATTTTGCTGTTTAAGGCAAGTTTGTGTGCAACACAGATGAGAGCAGTTAAAAGTGTACAACATTTTTGTTCACAGTTTGATGTCCATACACCTAGTTTTATGTTTTATGTTTTATGCATAGAAGGAACTTGCTATTTCATTTCATTCACACGCATTTGGGGCTAAATCCTGTTACTTTTACTTTGTTATTACTTGGGCAAAACTCCCATTGGCTGCTAGGGGAATTTTGTCTGGTAAAGTTCTGCAGGAGCAAGACAATTTCGGGTCAGATGGTGCCTGCCCCCCACAAAAAATCTGTACAAAAGCATAGAAAATGAGGGTTGCACTTACAGTGAATAAGAGCTGGAGAGCGGGGAAAGGAATTCTCACTCCAAAGCAGGTGGCTTGAGGCAGTGTGACTGCATACTGGTAGTTACCCTGTTGCTATGTCATGAGAAGAAGGAGGGGAAGGATGCGTGGATTCAGAAGCTAGGACATCTGAGTTCTGTTGCTGGTTTTCTGAAGCAAGTAATTTAACTTAATCCAGGCATTTAGCCTCTCTGTGCCTGTTTTCCCATATGTAAAATAATGTTTTACAGAAGTGTTGTATTATTTAATTCACTCATGTGTACAGTGCTTTGGGATCCTCATATGAAAATGCTATTTACATGCAAAGTATCATTCAATAGTAGTGTATGCAGCGAGGGCTCCACACACACCCTCATAATTTATGGGGCAGTGTCTGGGGTGTAGTGTATTTAATAAGCATTTCCTTGCCACTTCCCCAAATGTACCTCTAACGTTGTTACAGAAAGAGATGGATAGAACAGAGCTGTGCAGAGCACAGGAAGTGCCAAAACCCGCTGTATGATCTCTCCATGGTTATGAGGATGTGATTTGGCTCTGCGTAAAGAAAACAGTGGACTGAAACCCTTACAGCTTGGAACAGTCATTTTATACTCCCTCTCACTTTCTCGCAATAAGGGCCAAAACCCTCAAGCCAGCATCTAGCCTGGGGAGCTGGGCTCAGCACTGGGACGATGCGGAGTGGAAGGAATCTTCTCCCCTTGGCCAAGAAGCTACTTTGCTGCGGCTGCAGTAGGCCCCCCCGGCCTTAATGCCATCCTTCTGTGAGATGGGGGGAATAGGAGGATCTATGTAAGAGTGGATTCTTCAGACCTGGATCTCTCCTGCCTATCCTTATCCCTTCCCTACCCAGTGCCTTTTCTGATGGCATGCAGGAAGCCCATAGGGAGCAGAGCTGTGTGCTGTGCAAAAGGTGTTTTCCCCCTGCATGGCCCCTCAAATCTTCCCCTCCTTACACAACAGAACTGCTGCAAGGGGACATTTTCCAGCCCCCTGGTGTGAGGGCGGAATTTACACTGTGGGAGTGCAACTCCTATCAACTGGATCTCAGCACTGGTGCTCTGTTCGTGAATGAATTCCAGGCATGATATTTACTCATCACGTTTAATGGAATTTGCAAGGAAAAAGTTGCTTAGTTGGTCTCTGCTAATCATGTTCCTCCCAATTAATATTTACCCAAGCCTAGGTTACTTGAAGATCATTGGCATAGATGGGTGTCATGTTATGTAGGGGTGGGTTGGAAAACAAGCTAATAAGGGGAGGAATCGATAGCAGTGATCACACTTACCTGATTTCTGAACATAAAATTGTGTCTACATTGCTACCCCTGAGACACGGGCTGCTCTAGAAATAGAATTTGAGAAGCTTAAACATTTATGTTAACTTATTCGCTCATTCAGCTTGGACAGTGACTCCTTTAAGAAGCGTTCCTAGACAGATCTGACTGACATGGTCAATGGTCATTCAGTAGAGAGATCTACCTCTCACAGCCTTTCGGTACGGGTATGGGGTAATGCTTTTACAAGGATCGATGTTCAGCAGTATCTCCAGCATATTAGGTGCAGACCTCAGCTATCCTTGTCGTCTATATCCAACTACTCTACTTTTTATTTTCCCTGGACAGACAACTTGGCTGTGGTTAAGTGCAAGGCAAATTTCTTTCTCCGTTCATCTCTTTTATAATTCACTTGCAATGCTGCTGAGTAAAAAATGTGTCATTACAGACAGGTTCTTGGTTCCAGAAAGGGTTCTGGAAAGCACTGTTAGACCTCACAAACAATGAAGGTAAAGGGATCTAACTCATGCTACCATCCTGACCTGTTACTGAGTCTGTTGTTGTAAAACACCCATTAGTTGGACCAGTTCTTTGTCATTTGGGGAATTATACTGATTTTCCTCATTCCATCTATGGCTACCACTACCCAGGATGCCCCTCTTATCCTTTTGTGGGACAGGGCACAGAGGCACCAATAGCACAGAATAAGGATTTACATGGCACCACAAGTGGAACACAAAAGCACCAGTATGAACAGAACAGTTTAAGAAAATTCTCCCACAGTGCGGGTGGAGGTTGTTTTCGTGTTGATGAATCTGTGTTGAATTGATTCTGTCTATGATCACTGTTACACAGTGGCTTTATACTCAGAACAAAGGGGATTCTCCTTTATTGATTTTTCTCTTTTAATGCTGTGCATCCAGCATACTCACCCATCCCGTGTAGAGGAGTTATGTAAGGATGAAGATACAGTGGCATTCCGTTGGAAATCATATCCTGAGGTCATAGTTAACCATTGTAAAAATGCAGTAAAGTGGTGTTACCTCTTGATATTTGGACTTTAAATGTATTTCACTGCCATTTGTCCACACAAGTCAAGTTCTGATTTATATAGACCCTATCATGGCATACAGACGTAGTCTACTTAGAGTACTATTTCATTAACTCCTCAGAATGTTTGTAAAATACACTCTCTGGACGATGAAGAGGAGGAGTATGTTTTGTAAGGAGCATGATATGAAATGAATTTGTCTCTAGGCCTAACTTAATTATTTTAATCATCCCACTGGTGATTACTATAGGTGTCTTTCTGTGTTTATATATTGTGACCTACATACATGTGTTCATTTATGAAAGCTAAGATTTACAAAGCCATTGGGGCCATATTAATTCATGGAGTAACTCCACTGAAATAAAATGGAGGCAAGCCTGGGATGAATTTGGTCCATTGGGCCAAATCTTGGTCCCACTGAAGTCAATGGGAGTTTTGCCATTATCTTCATTTGTCCTATTATCTTTTAAAAATTACTTGCAAAATACATTGGGCCAATTTCATCCCTGTTGTAACCTGTTAACCTCAGTGGAGTTATACCAGGATGAGCATGTCCCATTATTTTGTGTAGAAGAAAATAAACAGAACTTGAAAATTGTATCAAGGTGCTGTTTTTGAACACAGCAGTCGTCACAAATAAAGTTTTAGGTATGTGGCCAAAAGGCATGTAAAATTACTGACTTGTGTCCTGATGGTTAAATGTACCTAGCTTTCTATATTAGAGGACCTAATCCTTCCCTTACATAGACTTTACTCCAGTTTAACTTCATTGACTTCAGTGGAGTTACTCCATATTTACACCAATATAAGAGAAATCAGAATCAGGCCTAGTGTGTTCATGGGTTAATAAAGCCTTCAAAAGAAAAATGCATTTTTCAGTGGAATAAATATGGAAGCATGCCAGACACAAGATTTAAAGAAAGAAAGAGTATCCACCTAGACCTATTGAGCACTGAGCCACAGTGTTCTGTACAAAGTAGGGCTTTTAGTGAACGCAGCTAAAGCCACATTAATCATTATGTTACTAATTTGGGCAGATTTCACTACCTCGTGAATTTAATAATAAATAGATAACAATAACTATCCCTTATTCACTCTTGCATTTTACATTGTCAAAGGACTTTACTTACATTAAGTAATTACTCCTGGCATCCTTAGCTGTGATCTTGGGAGGTAAGTAATATTGAACTTCATTCATCCTGGTATATAACTCCACTGACATCAGTAGTTACATCAGGAATGAATATGGCACTGTCTCCATTTTATAGAGGGGGACACTGCAGAGCTGAGATTAGATCACAAGAGTTACTGACTGCCAACCCCTCGGCTCAGTCCATGTAGATCACCCTCTCCATCTTCTAATCTGTAATTTTTCATTTTTTCATTATTTTTTATATTCTCACATTCAAAGTTCACTGTTTCCTTGATTTGTTCTTATTTGCAATTTTCTCAAGCAGGCTAGTTATTAGCCTAGGGTGCATGCACTTTCCCTCCGTATTGATGCAATCAGTGTGACTACAGCCTGCCTGTTAGAGCTGGTGTACAGGACGCATAGGCTAGGCAGAGGTGTTCTAGGTTCACATGTACTATGTTGTTTTCACTCTACTGCAGCATGGTATGAGTTCAAAGGCTAAAATTGCTGCTTTTTATCTGCTGAGGACCACATAAAGCAATACCTGAAAGGAATCCTGCATGTGGATAGTGGGAAGCTGTTATGCAGCATTTGCTGATACACATATACAGAAAGGATCGGTTAGCAAGAATTGGAAAAATTAAATTTGCAACGTAAAGCTGAAACAATGAAGGAATCACAGTCCAAAAGGCAGGCTCCTGTTACGTCTTTGTTCTAATCAAGTGCAGATGCTACCCAGTGCTGGCAGGTAATCCATTTAGAACTATAGAAGCTTTTGCAGCAGCAAATCTCTCTCTTGGAAAAGTAGACAATGAAAAACTCAGGGAATCTTTAAGATTTTTTGTGTTGTACTGTTCTGTAGGTGTTTTGCCTTTCACTGACCAGTGAGTTGCACCAGTACTATCTACATCAAAGGCTGAAGCTTTGCAGTTGGGAAAGGTGAAAGACGTTGGAGGCACTGGGCCAAACTGCACTCACATAAATTCCATATAGCCTCACTGAGACAAAATAATAGCTGACATTCTACTATAATGGAGTTACACTGGGGATTAATTTGGCCCATTGACGTCACTGAGGTTATGGGGGTATGAATGAGGGCAGAGTTTGGCCCACTAATGGTTATGTTGTAATTAGATTTCAAAAATATAATTGAAATTGAATTAAATTAATCAGAATTAAATTTAATTAATTAAAATCCAGTAGTGGTTTGTAAGAAAACCAAACAAATAAGCACATTTCCTTTTTCTTTTTTTTTTTTAACCATTTCAATGTTAATTATATTTATTTATGGGAGGAGTTGACAATTAAATTATGGCACTGATTCTGCTCCCAGTTAAGATAAAGGAAGTTTTACTCTCGATTTCAGTGGGACCAGAATCAAACCCATGATATATTGTTGCATGTTGAGAATCATTAACTCTCACTCACATTGAAATGGACATGCAGTGAGATTCTGCTCTCAGTTACAGTGGAGTTGATCTGGAATAACTCCATTTTGGCCAATGACTCAACGGGTTTTTTTTAACTTGATTTCTTTCAAGTTTTATCCAGTTGAAGAATTGGAACCACATCTCTTAAGTAGCAAACGAATTGTTGTCTTCCCTGCTTAATGATACTGCCCTCCATATGAGCTTACCTCCCAACAGCTCAGAGAGAGAAGGTCTTTCTTTCTTCTGGAGTGTAGTCATGGCATCCCTCTCATGGCACCTCCCTTTCATTTACTAACGTCATGTCTATGTGAGCACTTAATGGCGGCAAAATTTTTGTCACTCGGGGGTGTGAAAAAAACACACCTGGGAGAAACGTACATTTTACTGGCATAAGTACTTGTGTGCACAGCGCTGTGTTGGCAGGAGACACTCTCCCACCAATGTAGCTACCACCACTCATTGAGCTGGTTTTATTATGCCAACAAGAGAACTCTCTCCTGTCGGCGTAACACGACTACCCAAGTGCTCTTACAGTGCATCTGCACATCTGCATAGATACAGCTGTTGTGCAGTAAGCTTATAAGTGTAGACCTGGCCTAAGATCTCCCTCTCATCCTGCAGTAGTGACACAAAAGCCATTGGAAATTCCATTTGGATTGTGTCTGTCATCTGCTGTCTGTGCGGATTCCCAAACAAAATGATTATAAACACACTGGATATGAAAATAAGGACCTTGTTGGTTGTATTCCCTTTCTGTGCTACACTATTACCAATCATTCTGGACATGTTCCATTTCTTTAAGTGAACAGTGGGAAAAAATCCAGTACAAATGTAAAAATAAATAGGAACATTATTAACTTACCAACTTAATTCTGATTCAGAAATACAACAAGATAGGGATAGACTCAGCTTTCAAATCATGAGTATGTAGAACCAAATGAGTAGAAAACAGTAGCCCTGATCAGCCATCTGCTATCTGTAGTAAGTGGAGCTACAGCTCCCATGGCATTCTCTAGGCTAAACTGGGATCAAATGGATACAAATGGAGGGTGTGGGTTACATGTTGGGCACAGATTAATGTAACTTGCACCAAGTTGGTAGTCAGTGGTTGTGCAAAAGTAATGTACATTGCAGGATGAATGGATGGACTGCAAGAAAAGCGACTAAGGGAGAGAATGTAAGGTAAAGCAGGCTTTCCTACTTCACTGGATGGCTGTCCCATCCTTAGAACCCCAGATTACCAATTGGTGCAACTTGCACTTGTTTTGCACACCCACTGAATGTGCAGTCATGCTGCTCTTCCACGGTACTGCTTTTGTGACTGTCTGACAGCCAGTGGGCCACATCTGCACCCAGATACATAGGTGTAATTCCCATTTACGTCAGAGGGACTTGTACCTGTGCAGCTGAGGCAGAACTGGGCTCAACATGTACAATTATATTTATACCCCACTGAATTTGACCCTGTATATAACTGAGGAGCTACAGGAAGTCTCTGACAGTTTATGTTCTGATGTCCTGAAAAGCCTCCGAGGAGGAAGTTGCGTCTCTAGCATATCTGTGCTCAGAGAGCCAGAAAAAGGTATCTGACTTGATTAAAAATGGAAGGCTCTAGCCCCATGCACCAGCCATAGCCATAGCCATATTCCTGCCTGAAGCTAGCATAGCAGGAGAACATTTAATCAGCACCGTTCACGTGTTGAAATAAGCAGCTTCATGCAGGCTCCTAGGATCCAGACCCTTCCTCCTGCTAGGGAGCAACACCACACATGGCAGCACCAGGGTTCCTGCACGCCTGCAGGGGATGGGGAGGGATGAGACTTGCACCATTTAGGCACACAGGATGAAATCTTGGAGATTTGCCATTGACTTCGTTGGGGCACAGATTTCACTCACAGCTTCCATTAACATTAAAACAAAACTACTATCTTTATGTTCCCCTGCCTCCCAAAGGGCCCAGGAGTGAACTGTTAATGTTAAGGGAAGCTGGGTGTAAATCTTCCAGTCAGCTTTGAGAATCTTAGTCATAATGTTTAATTATCTCCTGCTTAGCTGAAAGCTTCTGTAGTAAAAAAGGAGGTTCACCCAGTTTTGAAGACACTACAGTGCAGGTTGCTGTTCTTTGGGTGTGTGGTCTGGGCCCTTATTGCTCCAAGACATGGCGGGGGGAGGTTTATTTAAAAGAATAGCAATAATAGGTTTGTAAGAAGCAAGAATGCTTTGTTTGAATTGTGCATCTTCAAATGTATCCTGCCAGGTGCTGAGTGCCCTCAGCTCCCACAAGGTCCTCTGGGAGGATAGCGAATTAAGTTGGTAATTTGGGGGTTTGTTTTTGTTTTTCATTCCAATACGGATTTTTACACCCCGAACTTAGAACAAGTTCTCTGTTAATGAAACATAAAAGACCAATCACTCTCCTGGGGATCGAACTGGAGCAGTGGGGACAATGACATTTGGAATACAATATTTTTAACATATGGAAGTTCGTATTATTTTTTTGAATCTTTACTAATTACTTTAATAAAAGTGCAGTTAGGACTGAATTAAAAAGACTCGAGAGCTAAAGAATCAGAGTCTTACTGGAAAAAAGCAATTTTCTTGGAAAGCAAAATAACATACACTTAGTTATTTGAATTTTAAAGTGATAAATTTAGAAGGAAGACATTAGATGAGTGATCACATGTGCCTATGACACACACCATAAAAGCAGACCTCCATTGGAGCAGGCTGGATTCTGTCCCCATTACTCTTCCTGGCTAGAGCCTTACTCTGAAAACAGTTCTACTGAAAGTAATGGCACTACTCCCAGAGACACATTCTGTTCAACGGTAGCAGAATTGCATCTGTATTTAACGTTGTTAATTTACATGGCACTTTGCAAACATAGAGCCACATTCTGATCACAGTTACACCTGTATAAATCCAAAGTAACTCTAAGGATATCCATTAAGTTACTCTGGATCTACACCAGCATAATGGCAATCAGCATCTGACCAATAGAATAAGTAAAGTTCTTTGCCCTAAAGATCTAATAGCATAAGGCCCAGTTTTGCAGCCTTTATTCCCATGGGCAGTTCTTACACAAGTAGATATGATAGGACACATTCTGCTGTCAGTCACGCCAGTGCAGCTTCATAGACACCCATGATGTTTCACCAGTGTAAATTAGAGCAGAATATACCTATTGTCTTATACAGTACTACTGGTGTGAGAGAAGCCCACCCCACTGACTAAGGGTTGCTGGACCTGGGCTTGGACGGCTCCAGGGAGTTGTTAAATAGATGTAGGCCGCTGGTTTGAGTGGGGCCTATAAGCAGTGCCAGACTGTCTTGTGTGGCTGTTGAGTGATTTCCAATAGATGAAATAAGTTGATGGTCTTAATCCAGTTCTCAGTGAATTTGTGTCCACGTCACACAAACCTCTGTGATGACTGATGCTCTTGCGGCAAGGACAGAATGGATCTGAAGACTGCACTACTATTTCATCCCCATAGGTTGTCTGTCCAAGGCAGGGATGAGGCATACTGGAAGTGCAGGATGGGAAAGCATGCACTACTGGACCCCAGAGTGTAATGTACCTCCTGAGTGTCTTAACTAAAGGACTTTATCATGAATTAATTTGTATACAAATAAAATAATATTTTGGAATAAGCAGATCATTTTCCTGGGTTAGATACACCAGAAATGGTTGAGCCCTAAGTGAGATATAGGGAACGAAAGGGTGACTGTGCATTAGTTACTGAACTGTTACAGCTTAACACATATAGCACATTTATTTAAGTATCAGTGAATAATGGAGGGAAATTTTTCACTTTCCCTATTATGAAGATTAGCTAGACTGGTGGAATGATGCTAGTGATGTACAAAGGACAGACCTTTTATGGAGACATGCAACTTTTCTCTGTAGTTCAGAGTTATACTTTCTTTTGTTTGGCAAAGATATTTGATGTCCGAAGGCTAAATTAATATAGCAGAAATGTGGAGTTTTTATAGAAAGTGTGCCTTTCTGCCTGTGGGGGTCTCTGATTATCCAGCTTGTCAATGTGGTTGCACACTGAAAGGAATGAAAGAATCTATAATACAGCAGTGAACATACTACCAACTATTTGTTTAGGAAAGTCTTTTTATAGCTGTTAAAATAACAAACTTGTAAATATACAATATCTAATTTAATAAGGGGACTGATTTAGGGCTGAATTCTGTCACCCTTGCTTACATGAAGTGGTGCTTTACTTTGCGAGTGGTCCCACTGATTACTGCATGCATGAGTAAAGGGGGCAGAATCAGGCCCTTAAAGAGCAAATATACTATGGATCAATTTACAAACAGCTGAAATAAATTCCTGATGAATAGCTAATGCTAAAGGGTCTAAATCTGATCTCACTTACTCTGATGTAAATCAGGAGAGAAGCCAGTAGAGTTACAACTGTGTAAATCTGGTGGAAATGGGATCAGAACTGGATCCTCAACTAATTTTTAAAAAATTGTTTTCCCTTGAACTCTGTTCCTTTAGCCATAACTTCTGTCACTTTGCTCCTTCTTTGAACCACTAAAAGGAGTGGTAGGAAACAGTGAAAGCTAAGGCACATGGATGTAGACCTGGGACAGATCTTGGATATGTGCATTAGCAGAATTTTCCAGACAAGATAGGGTACCAAGCCCAGGTAACTGGAATTAGCATTAGAACTCTCAATTTTAAATATTCATTGTGCAGATGGATAGTTCATTTCTGACGAGCAAAAAAATCAATGTTTATTGAGTTTAAAAAAACAAACAAAAATTTTCCATTGAATTATATACAAGATTGTCACCCTATAAAGCACTAGGGTCCCAAGGGTGAGTATCCAGTGATTAGGGGTAGGGCAACTGTCAGGTTGTCTCATCCTTACCACAGACACATTTCAACACCTTAAAAATATTAGAGGCTGAGTATTTTGGTGGCTATATTTGATAAAAACTGTTATCGCATTATTGCTTTGGTGAGAGCTTTATCAAGCCTGGTGTTAACTGAAAACAGGAAACCTTAACTGTATTAATGTCCTTACCATGATTCTATCTGCAGTATACTGAATGGCTAATTTTGACTTTTTAATGGGAGTATAAAAAAATCATCCTAGAACTGTAAGAATTACTTAGCTTGGTGGATGGTAATGGCTCCACTGGCTTATTGACTTTTAAAAATATATGTTGATACTATATATACCAGCTCTGATCTACTGCAAAAATAGAGATTTTTTCCTGCATAGCAAAATATAACATAGTAAATCTAGATAATGGTAATAGATCCAGTAGTTCCTCTAGGTGCTTAATAGTTAATGAGTGTAATATCCAACAAAAGCACTCCAATGTGAGCATAGGGCTCAAAAAACTCCTATGGCATTCCAGCCTCAAAGGTAAAAGGCAAGAACACAAGGTTATAGAAATTGTCTTGTCCATCTCCCTGCACTGTGTAGTATATTTGCCAGTGCTTTGTCCAACTCAGTTGTAAATAATGAAAGATAAATGTTCTTTGGTTACATTTTTTAAAAAGCCTAAATTTTATATCCACAAATCAGCTTCCATACTTAGATATTTACATTTGGCCATTTATGTTCCATGTTTTTTATGGATGGGACTTTCAAAAGAGCCTATGACATAGGCACACGAGTCTCAATGATTTCCAATAGAAGTCGTGCACCTAATCCAAAATTGTGAAATCCCAATGACAGGCTGAGTTTGAGGCTCTTGAAAATGAGGCCCTAAATTAACTATGCATTAATGCTTACACAGAGGAGGTGAACTAACCCAAGTGGAAGCTGATGAGTGGTGTGCAGAAGTGGCAGCAGTGAGCCTCTTTCCCTGCAGTCTCAAGAAAGTCTTTCTACTGCTTACCTTGACTGTACAGCATCATGGAAAATCTGTGTTGCAGCCATTTCCAGGCCCTGCGCTGGGGATGCAGAGGCCCGTCTGTGTGCCCATCGCATGGTTGGGGCTCCATGGTTAGGGAGGTCATGTCAGCCCAGGGATAAGGAAGCAGTCATGCGAGAGTGACAGCAATCGCTTGGCAAATCTGCAGAATTTCAGGTGGAAAGTTAAGTTAGCTGACAGTGCTGGCATCAACTTGCTCTCTGTTCCTCCCGGCTGGGGCCTAGGGAGCAGCCGTGGGCAGTCATGCTGTGACAGCAGCTCTCAACGAGCTGCCAGGGAGGGATCGGTGAGAGCAGTGCAGAAGGGATGGCCCTCCTTGTCAGATTTCCTTGCAGATTTTGGGATGCAGGCATCACTGGAAAGGCCTGGCCATCTCACACTCTTTGACATTCTGTGGGCCCATAAACCACTCCCTTGTAGAATGATGGGCAGGGAATGTGTTAAGTCTGCTGAGTAACTTTAAACATCTCGCAGCTTTTAGCACAAAAGCGTGACGAGTTAGCTTTCTGTTTTCTGCTAGTGTTTTTGTTTATGGGGTAAGGGCCAGATTTTCAACCTATCACTGGGAATTAGGGGGTTTTGAAAAATCTCACTAGGTATCTGTCTACCCTATCTAGGCGGGTAAACACTGTTGAAAATAGGGCCCTGCCTGTAAATGATTGGTGCTGGCCGCATGCAGGCAGAGCTGAAACCCCCAACTTCGGGGGTTCATACTTTCCTTCCCCTTTTCTCTCACAGTATAAACATGAACAACAGCCTTTTCATAAATTTTTTTAACAATATTCTCTCCTCCTCTGACACCCGATGTGCCAAGTTTCAGCCTAAAGCAAGTTTCTATGGTCGAGTTATTAACCTCTGAAAATAAGGGTTTGTAATGGAACCTGTGGCAGAAGCTTCAGAGTAGCAGGACAAATGGCACTTCTGTAAAGAGCAGGGCTATATGCTGTAGCATTCCAAGGGCTCATGCCATAGGTGCGCCTCCCCCTCTTTAGCTGGCTTCCATAATGGTAAACGGATTTAGAAGTTCCCATTGGATAGGAGAGAGGGTGTGGAAATATGCTGCAACCATACAGAGGAGTTTTGGGGTTTTTTTCTATTGAGTGTCATGCTAATCTACTTGAAAGAAAATTATGAGCCAGTTTCAGAAAAGATGGTGCAAAAATGTGTAAATGACATCGCGCTTCAACTACGCTCCTTGTATGGGAGGGCATAGAAGAGGCTGTGCTCTAGTCAAGGACAAGCAGTGCTTTTCTCCCTCAGAATTTCCATCAGGGCTCTGGAGCAGGAGGCACTAATTCAGGACTCTACTAGGCCACCCATGCTTTCTCTCTGGCAGGCACTGCCTGCTTTTCAGGCATCTGGGGGCCCCTTAAACACCCCATAATAAATGAGGTTGGAGATGCTTCATACTACCTCAGCTCCATCTTCTGATAGGCTTTCAGCCACTGGGGACTCCTGCTTAGATGCTGGAGTGAATCTGGATCTTCCTCAATAGTTTTATACTAGCATGGAAATGTGGAAAAAATACTATTGGAAACATTGGGCAGTACTGCCAGTCCTGGAGCCAAAGCATGATCTTGTGGTTAGAACATAGGACTGGGAGACAGGAGACCTGGGATCTATTCTTGTGTCACACTTACGCATATTAAATAGTACCTTATCTACTATAACCACCTTATAGGGCTTGTGAGTCTTAAATTCTTGTATAGGAAGTTTGTTGAGATCCTTGGATGGACATAAGAAGGGCCATACTGGGTCATGCCAATTGTCCATCTATCCTGTCTTCTCACAGTGCCTGGTGCCAGATGCTTCAGAGGGAATGAACAGAACAGGGCAATTATTGAGTGAGTCAGCCCATCATTCAATCTCAGGTTCTGGCAGTTGGTGGTTTAAGGAGTTGCATCCCTGACCATTGTGGGTAATAGCTACTGATGGACCTATCCTCTGTGAACTTATTTATTTTTTAATCCAGTTATACTTTTAGCCTTCACTACATACCATGGAAATGGGTTCCAGAGGTTGGCCATGTGTTGTGTGGAAAAGAACTTCCTTTTGTTTGTTTTAAACCTGCTGCCTATTAATTTCATCAGGTGACCCCTAGTACTTGTGTTATGTGAAAAGGTAAATAACATTTCCCTATGCATTTTCTCCATACCGTACATGATTTTATTGACCTCTATCATATCCCTCCCAGTCTTTCTCTTTTCTAAACAGAACAATCCCACTCTTTTTTAATTTCTCCTCATGTGGAAAGTGTGCCATATCCCTAATAATTTTTGTTGCCCTTTTCTGTACCTTTTCCCATTCTGATACATCTTTTTTGAGATGGGGCAATCAGAACTGCGTGCAGTATTCAAGGGGTGGGGAATACCATGGACTTATACAGCAGCATTATGGTATTTTCTATTTCTATTCTATCTATCCCCTTCTTAATGGTTCCTAACAGTCTGTTAGGTCTTTTGACTGCCGCTGCACATTGAGTGGATGTTTTCAGGGAACTATTCACAACTATTCCAAGATCTCTTTCTTGAGTGGTAACAGCTAATTTAGCTCCCCTCATTTTATATGTATAGTGGGTATTATTTTTCCAATTTTACCATTATTTTGCATTTGTCAACACTGAATTGCATCTGCCATTTCATTGCCAATCACCCAGTATAGTAAGACCCCTTTGTAACTCTTTGGAATCAGCGCTGAATTTAACTATTTTGAGTAGTTTTGTATGGTATGCAAATTTTACGACCTCACTCTTCACCTTCTTTTCTAAATCATTTATGAATATGTTGACCATCACAAGTCCCACTATTTACATCGCTCCATTGTGAAAACTGGCCACTTATTCCTACCCATTGGTTCCTATCTTTTAAACAGTTACTGATTCATGAAGGGACCTTTCCTCTTATCCCATGGACTGCTTAGTTGCTTGACAGCCTTTAGTGAGGGACCTTGTCAAAGGCCTTCTGAAAGTCCAAGTACACTATATCAGTTGGATCACCCTTGTCCCCATGCTTGTTGACACCCTCAGAGAATTTTAATAGATTGGGGAGGCATGATTTCCTTTAAAAAAGCCGTGTTGTCACTTCCCTATCATATAGGATTTATCTTTGTGTCTGATAATTCTGCTCTTTAGTATAGTTACAACCAGTTTGTCTGGTACCGAAGTTAGGCTTACTGGCTGTAATTGCCAGGATTGCCTCTGAAGCCTTTTTAAAAAAATCACTAGCTCCTCTCCAGTCACCTGGTACAGAGGCTGATTTAAGTGATAGGCTATACACCACAGTTAGCATTTCTGCAGTTTTAGATTTGAGTTCCTTCCGAACTGTTGGGTGGATACCATTTGCACCTGGTGACTTATTACCGTTTACTGTATTAATTGGTTCCAAAATCTCCTCTATTGACACCTCAGTCTGGGACAGTTCCTCAGATATGTCACCTAAAAAGAATGGCTCAGCTGGGGGGATCTCCCCCACATTTTCCGCAGTGAAGACTGATGCAAAGAATTCATTTAACTTCTTCACAACGAACTTGTCTACCATCTTGAGGGCTCCTTTAGTGCCTCAATCACCCAGTGGCCCCACTGACTATTTGGCAGATCACCTGCTTCTGAGGTACTTAAAGAATGTATTGCAGTTAGTTTGTCTTTTATGCTAGTTGATCTTCAGATTCTTTCTTGAGACGACTTATTATACTTTTATAATTGACTAGCCAGAGTTTTGGCTCCTTTCAATTTTCCTCAGTAGGATCTGACTTCCAATTTTTAAAGGATGCCTTTTGCCTCTAACTGCCTCTTTTATGCTGCTGCTTAGTCATGGAGGCATTTGTTGGTCCTCTTATTGTTTTTTTTATTTGTTTTTTACATTTAGTTTAAGCCTGTATTATGGTGTTTTTAAATAATCTCCATGCGGTTTGCAGGCATTTCACTCGTGTGACTGTTCCTTTTAATTTCCGTTTAACTAGCTTCCTCATTTTTATGTAGTTCTCCTTTTTGAAGTTAAATGCTACTGTGGTGGGTTTCTTTGGCATTTTTGCCCTCTGAGGATGTTAAATTTAATTATATTAGGGTTGCTATTACCAAGTGGTTTAGCTATAGTCACCGCTTGGACCAGATCTTATGTTCCATTTAGGACTAAATAAAAAATTGCCTCTGCCTTGTGAGTTCCAGGACAAGCTGTCCAAGAAGCAGTTGTGGATATTTAAGAGCTTTAAATTACTGTATGTTTGGTAGCGGGGATTGAACTATGCCACTACATGATAGCACTAGCACTTGGTCCTAGGTTCTCCTCTCCCGTGTTCTGTTATAGCAGTCCCTCTTTTCCTTCCTCTCTCTACTACGTTCTGCTCCCCACCTCTGCTGCTCCAACTCCATGCACAAGAAAAGCAGCAAGTACAATTGACAGACTCCATATCAAGTGTAGAGAGAGCTTCAGAGATCTTGTCAACTTCACTTTGCCATGCTGCTTGCACTTGGGTGTGGAAAAGCAGAGGGGAGCAGAAGGTGTAGAGAAGAATAGAGCAGTAAAGGGGCACTGTGTTTGTAGCACAGGCAAAGAGTGGAATTTCTTCCCTTCCCTTCCTCCCTGCAAAAAAAAAATTACACAAAGCTGCATTCTAAAGATAGTTTTCTAAAATGTACATTCCTGACTAATTTGACATAAGGCAGGAGAAATAGCTACAAAATCAATTTTTAATAAATGTAAACAAATAAATTATAAATGACAAAAATATTACTGAACCATTAAATATTAATAACATAATTACTTAAATTAATATTTTTAATGCACTACTTGTAAGAAAGAGTCTTACTGACACTGCCTAGCGTGCTTTGTTAATGAGATGTGTAGGAGCTGGCGAAATGGCCATGCTGAGGCAAGAATCCTGGACTAGTGGGTGTGGTAAGCGTTGTGGATTCTAGGTTCTTGTGAACCTGGCCAGGGGAACTTTGGAACCTGGGAAAAGTGTTGGTGGCCAAGGTTACTGGAGTACTTAGGCTGAAATGGATATCTAAAAGCAGTAAACTGCTTCCTTTCCCTTCCAAGGAAGCAAGAAAAGAATTTACTGGTAGTGTTGTACTTGTAAAATTATTCAAATGTGGCTGGCTGCTTTGTTTATTTTTAATCTAATAAAAGGGAATCTTAAATAGCACCATTAAATCAGTATAAAGCTGGAAATTCCCCTTTAGCATTTTGGCTAAATATTACTGAAAATGTAAAAGCCTTTAACGAAAACAATGGAAGTGCAAAGAAACGATAGAAATACAATCACCAGGTGACATTCGAAAAGTGAGGAAGAGTAGTGAAAAGTTTTTGATTCAGGCTCGAATTAACGAATAGACCCAATAGGCCAAAGCTGGACCACAGCCATTTTGTGGGCACTGTTCTTCAGAGGCAGACTTGGGAGCAGCAAAAGTAATGGGAGCCAGTTGGACAAGCATACCCTGAGGAGCATCTCACTGGTCAGCACGTGCTTAGCATCCGCTGTGCGCTGGCCATGCGAAGTGAAGGAGCTGTGTTGCAGCCAGAGGGGGCAGTGAAGGGAGTGAAGAGGAGCTGTCGAATCGGCCAGCCTTGTGAAAAGAACTACAGAATCCTGGATCTCTGAGCTGCTCCCAACATGTCTCAGGAATAGGGGGCAAAGGGAAGGCAAGCACAGAATCCTAAGGTCTACAGATACCCTTTGAGTTGATTCGGTCGGGATTTGATCCAATGTCTGGAAATTAAATCATGACAAAAATGTGCTTATGTATCAGAAAGTATAATATCTACTAGAGAAGACATGAAGAATTCTTTGGAAGTACTGAATAAGATCTCAGTGCTGGGAGCTTTCCCGCCTCTAATATTTGAGCACAGGTTTCTGACCATGCTGCACTTTCTTAAGTCCTCCACTCCCTTTCAAACTTCAGTGAAAGCAGCACACACATTCCCCCCATGTGGGACAAGCAAGTGGGTTCTGCTGATTTCATTACATTTGCCACAGATCCTGTGGTGAGTTACTAGTGAGTAACTTACAACAATAATCACTGGTGGAATGAATGTCAGGAGGTCCTTGTGCGGTGGGAAGCAGTGTTCTCCTGCCAACTTTTCCATCGCCCATCCTCTCGCTTTCCTCTTTGTGAATACAGACATGTGAAGTCTCACTCACTGGGTGTGAGACTCGCTCACTAGAATGCTCTCTCACTCTCACACACGCCTAAGCTTATCTCATTCATTTTGAGTAAATATATAAAGATTTAAAATATTTTTACTCAGGTGGTGCAAGAGACAATAGTATATCTGAAACCGCAGGCACAGGGCTTTGAGCTTGGAAAGCCACTTTCCAAGCTAGAGTACTCGGGTAATCATGAAGACTACAGCTCCTCATTCTATACACATGAAATAGGAGGGAGGAGGCTATGCACACTTTTTGTGTGTGTGAACACTTGACTGACGAAAAGATATTAATTCACCCAGAAAACAAGCAGGACTTGATCGTTTGCAGGTTCTACAAAATACAGTTCAAAATTTAAACTACACTGGACAAATTCATGTCCTCAAGTTTTTGTTCCAAGGTTTGTTCCACGGGTTTGCACTGTATATAGAGTTTGCACTATATATAGAATTTTCATGTGCCCTGGACCATTGGTTTTCAACCTATTTTCATTTGTGGACCCCTAAAAAGATTTGGCAGTGCAGACCCTTTTGGAAATTTCAAATAGAGGTGTGGGCCCCTTTAGAAATCTATTGTCTGTATATGTAGATGAATTCTTGTTCAGTAAGTTTTCAGTCTAGGTCTTTCGTGGACCCCTTAGACCATAGTCTGTGGAGCCTCAGGTTGAGAACCACTGCCCTAGACTTTTGTATAAATTAGGACATTTCAGTGTTTCATGTGCAATATTAAGCAGTGTACATTTTAAAATAAACTATTAAATGCTGGTTGAATTAAAACCCTGGGCTATTGGATGTCACCAAGGTCCAAAGATGAGAGACCCTGTCTTAAGCAATGACCTAACACACCACCAGGGAAGTGTCACTCTTTGCCTTGAATCTCACTCTTTGGGGCTATAAATCTCACTCTTAAGCACAGCCAAACCTTGGCATCTCTGTGATTATCTCCTTGGTGACATGCCTGAACACCACAAATCTAAGTTGCTAAAGGCCTGAGGCTTCTCCAAACCCCAGTGTCCCAGCAAACAGCACATCTCTTCAGACACGTGCCCCTCTGTTGCTGTATTGTTATGTACATATCTGCAGTTCCAGCAGCAGTCTGGTCTTGTAAAGGACACAGATAATTCTTGTGGTTTCCAGAGAGGCATTTTGCATGCTGACTCTCATTTCCCTAAATTGCTATTTATTTGCTATGCTGTTTCTTTACTGAACAGGCTGCAAACCTTTCCCTTCTATGCTGTTGAATGCTTTGTTTCATCACTTCCAAAATGAGGTCTATCTGAGTAAGCAAGTCGCGTGATCATTCTTTCTAATGTGAAGCTGCTGGTAACCAGCCTCTTCATGGCTTTACAGATCACTAGCAAACCTGTCATGCAAGGCTTCTGTCTGAAACCCATGTTCCTGTCATTCTCTCGGAGTTCACCATGTGCTCCGAAATTGTTGCTCCTGCCTCCTTTTAGGTGATTTCACAAAGGCGTAGTTTGCATTTGTGAAATACTTTAGGAGGAAGAATCCTTTCTGGTTGCAGCATTACAGCATGCTGCAGCTGAAGTTTGTTCTTGGAGCCAAAGAGCCTCCTAAAATGTCAAGTAAATCCTTAACCATTTTTCATTCTGGGTTTTGGGGGTTTTTTTGTGGCAGGGGGCGGGGAAGCAGTTAAGTCTTTCAACACTCTGTGAATCTCTCTCCCCAGCAGTAAATTCGTGGTGAAGAAATACTCCTGAAGGCAATCCACACAGTCCTGAAAACTCTCATTTTCTTTACAATAAAAATCCTGCACTATGCTAAGCACAGCTTAATGGGAAATCCTTTATCCCATCCTCCCTACCGCCCTTCTTTGTTGACAAACATTCTTTTTGGACTGAAGAATTTGAAAGCAGCCACTGGATTTCCTTCAGTGTGTCTTAAAACACAGAAGAAAGGTTCCAAAGGGTAGGAGATCAAAGCTGAAGCCTAACTAGCTGAAAGACAGCAGTCTTCTGTAGACGCTCTCAAACTTATTCTGACACCAAGCAAATTAATTCAATACAAGTGCAGAATTGAACACGAGCTGCATCAGTGTACTTCTGATTCTTTCCAGTTAAACCAAGAGCTGCATGGGAACGCAGCTGGACACCTTTAGCCCACCTGCAAACTTTGTGAAGGAAATTAACCCTTCAGTTAATGGACTAAAAACACCGTTCAAAGCATATATTTAAGCTGTAACAACTAAAGCAGATGCCCCTAGTAACTTGTAATAAAATAACAATTAGAAGAAAAATCGTGGAATGAATATTAAGTGAAAAAAGACCTAAACTTTCAGAGCTCATGGAAGCATGGGCTTAAACTGAATAAACACTGCAAGGCAAACTTATTGCTTTTTCTGGTAGCGTTGCAAAACTAGAGGTTGAAAGAAATGCAGCAGATGTATTGTACTCTTGGTTTTAGGAAGGTGTTTGGTATATTTTTGTAATGCAAATCAGCTACAGTATACAAACTGGCACATATACTGATACTGGCTGAAGGATTATAAACACTGGACAAAGACAAATAGCAAAACAGAGAGTCAGGGTAGACCTGTAGGATTTCTAGTGAAGTACAGGGGGAACTGTGTTATGTTCATTCTTATTTAATATCTCCATAACTAATACAGAAGTCAGTAAATGGCACATTCATTAAATTTGCAGACGATACTAAATTAGAAGGCGCTGGAGACACCAGATAGGAGAGTGGAGAGCAAAGGGGATATTGATTGGCAGTACAATGCAACCCCAGAATAGGCCAGTGCACATTTGGGCTGCAGACGTAAAGATATCCATCATGGAACATGGAGGTGATGGTTTCTCTAAATACCTCTGGTGCAGTAGCACTTGGATTACTGCAATCAGTTCTGGGCTCCTCGTCATCAGAGAGGAATCAACAATTAGGAAGTTCTGAGGGAAGCAAAAAAAGATTCAGAGTCTAGACAGATTAATTTATGAGGAAAGGTTAAAAAGGGGCTATATATAGCATAACTTGGCTAAGGGGAGAGTTAATACAGATATTTGATGAATATATGTACCAAGGTGTGAGAAAATTATTTAGGGTGTGCAAGGGGCTACGGTGGGGAACAGTGGGAACAGAGGTCCTGCTATGTATTGTTCACAACTTAAAGGAGATAGCAGTGAGGACTGGTCTCATTAAAGAGGAAATGTTTAAAACTTTGCATTTTAGTCTGGTTATATCTAATCCAGTGGTTCCCACCCTTTTTGGCTCGAAGGCCCCAGATATCATTTTTACAACCCTGAAGGGCCCCCAATCTCTGCCAGCAGGGCCCCTCTCCACTGCAGCCAGATGGAAGGTGTTCAGCGAGGAGGCTGCTCTCCTCCCTCTGGCTCCAGCGGGGACCCCAGCACATAGGGACCCAGGCAGAGCACTTTGCCATGGTCCTTGCTACAACCAAGGGTCAGGGAGCGCTGAGCTCTCGTCCCCTTGGCTACAGCAAGGAGCCTGCACTGGTCTTCTAGCCCAGGGGAAACACGTTCTGCCTTGATTCTTAGGCAGCGGCTCCCTTCTGCAGCCAACAGGAGGGGAGCCGCAGGCCACTTTGAAAGCTCCCGCGGACCACTTTTGGCCCTCGGGCCGCAGGTTGGGAACCACTGGTCTAATCAGTTAGCCCTACCTGGCGTAATGTCTAAATTCCTTTTCTTTGGCAACCAAAGAAGTAAATGACTTCCCTTTGTACACCTCACCTGGTGAGAAATCTTCTTGGAATACTGGCAATAGCACCAGGGCCTCAAATGTAATAATTGCAGAAGCTTGTATGGACCAAGCCTAGCTGTGCAAATATTAGCTGTCTAAACCATCTAGTCACAGAAGCCTAGATATTTAGCACTGGGGATTTATGCAATTAACACTGGTTAATTTAAACTGTCTTCTTGAAAATGGAAATATTTTTTGGCTAATGACAGCTGACCTGGTGAAAAACGTATTGGCTGGGAGCCAACACAGTTCAGTTCTGGATAAGCTGTACATGGTAATTAGGGATTTATTACATAGTTAGCATCCCATATCCTTATCAGTTATGCCCAGCCTTTTGCAGGGCAAAAACCTCTTAGGCAATTGTCAGAATTATGGTCATGTTTGCAGCCCTTACTCTGATCAATGAGAATTTTACATGAGGAGTGATTGCAGGAGAGGACCCTCTTTGCATCTTTGTGTCTGTACAGAGATGTATGTACCTGTGTGTTACATACACGTGTATGTATGTAGCATCTATCTTTGTGCATGTTTTCATTTGTCACAGAGTTTACAGAATTATCATTGCTATCCCTATGCAAGTTGAATGGAGACATCTGAATCGGCCAGACTGTTGCTAAGCCTATAGGATCTAATGAAATTTTGTCTTTCTTCTTTTTCTTGTCTTTTTTCAGAATAAGTCGCCTGTTTAATGGCACAGAGCCTATTGTCTTGGACAGTTTAAAACAACATTATTTCATTGATCGAGATGGTGAAATTTTCAGATACATATTAAGTTTCCTAAGGACATCTAAACTGCTGCTCCCAGATGATTTTAAGGTAAGAGAGGCCATGTATACAATCCATTTTTCCCCCATTCTGTCATTTATTTTGGTGTAGGTTTCTTTGTTTGCTTGACCTAAACACTGTTAACTAAATGTTGATGTTTATTGTTAGAGTTTTTAGTAGTTGTGTATTACATTGGGGATGCTATGATTTAATAAATGGACCAGTGGTTGTCATGGATACCATAAAAAGTTAAATGATGAAGCTCAAGGCTAAATCAGTTTTTCTAAACTAATTTTATTTTCTCACATTTTTTAGCTTATTTATCAGGTTATAACAACAATTAAGAAGCAGCAGCGGCAGCTAACATTTACTGCAGTTTAATGTTCAGTGTTTTAAAGAAATGTTTTGTATTTGATAGTTACAGCAATTTAAGGTGCATAAATCTGTTTCTGACTGGTGATTAAAAAAACCCTCCCAATCTTAAATAAACCCATGAGGATTTCTGTTAAACATAATTATTTAAGACATTTTGATTTCAAGGAGTGATCCCTAACACAGTTTGTGAAAGGTAAAGTGCTCTTAGGGGAATGGAATTTATTGAAGGGATTCTATGGAGCAGTATGTTTTGACTATTTGGTTATAAATAATGACAACTTGCTAATTCTGAATGGTTGAGTGGCGATACAATCTTCTTCTAGCGGATATATTTAAACAAAAATGAATGCCTTGATACCTCCAGACACGTGCCCCAAAATTAAAAGACAAAAGGATCCAAAATGTCGTGCACCAGGTCACTGATTCCACAACTAAATAAGAATATATCCCCATTTAGAGTTGGCAGATAAGACATGTCACTGGAAAGGGGATTGTCCCTAGATTTTCAATAAGTTTTCAACTTTCATGTGTAGCTAGATAGGGCACGATAATTTGGTCATGATGGAGTCATTCCTCAGATGAGGATCATCACTCATTTTGGAAGGGGGAGTATAACCATTTCCCCAACTACAGTAACAAGATGTCCCAATTTTATAGGGACAGTCTCGATATTTGGGGCTTTTTATTATATCGGTGCCTATTCCCCTCCCTCCCATCTTGATTTTTCACACTTGCTATGTAGTCACTTTACCCCCAGCCTAAACCAAATCTCAACCATTGCTGAACAAATAAGGTGTTTTTGTTTTTTTATATAGCAAGAGTAAGCTTCCATGGCCCTGGTGCCAAGGAGTTTATGGTCTATAATGGATAGACAGCAGACATTAATACATGATGTGAATTTGGACTGGAAGATCTGGTCTCAAAGCAGTGGAAGTTTTCAAGATTATTTCATTACAGGCTTCTCCCAAGAAATGTGGTTTTTAGCACTCTGGATTCAGAGAAGATGGTTGTTTGGTGCACAAGAGGAATTGTTCTGAGTGTAAGAAGTAGTGTGGAAAAGAGGGAGAACTCTATAAATGGAGTAGTTAGCAGAGTGGAAGAGCAGAAAGGCAGATGGGGAAAATAAGAGAAGAGATGTAGATAGTAGTGGAATTAGGCCAGGATCAGAAAGCTAAGGGCCACAGGCTCTCTGTGGATGGTGAGAAGGAGCCAATGAAAGGATTTGAGCAGAGAGGGGACATGGTACAAAAATGGCAGGATAGAAATGATTTTAGCAGCATATTTTGGATAGACTGGTGCAGTGCTTAATTTACAATGAAAGAGGTGCTGGGGCTCAAGCATTTTTTTTTACTTTCATAACTGATGCAGCAAACCTAGAGTTGCTGGGCTATGAACTGCCACGCCTAGAGGATCTGGGGCTCAGCCCTGGCAAATCTTGGCACAAATTAAGCACTGGACTGGTGGGAGCCAAGGGGAACTGGGAACTGCAGTAATTGGGAGAGAGGAGTAATTAGAAGGATGGATGCTGTACAACAAGAACCAAGAGGATCTGGCAAGAGCCGCGATGGGAGAATGTGTATCCTCATAGTGGATGCCAGCGTCAAGGAGGCAGTGGTGAGGCTAAAATTAGAACTCAGGGATTTCTAGCTCCAAGGACAACACTCACTCCACTGTTCCAAGCTTCCTTGTTGGATAGGGTAATTGTATTTTATTTTATTCCTCCCTGAGAGAGCTCTACAGTAGACCCCCGGGTAATGAGGGCTCAGAACAAAAGCAAAGTATTGCTAGGTAGGGAGTCACTAAACAAAAATGCACAGAAGAATGCATTGCAAAGCTATATTAAAAACTGCACTGTAAACAGTTTTGACTTCACAGAAATCTTGTAATTTTGCCGGTGTGATTAAAGTGATAGCAGACAACAATCAAAGGCTGCAACTGGAATTGTTCGGTGTTTCTAAATGCAAAACATTATTGAAGGTATAAAACAACATTACAGGTTTTCCAGTGAGACTGGCATTAAGTGTTTTTTTACGTCAAACAAAGCATTATCAAGTATTTTGAATATGTATTAGTTTTTTACCCCTTTAATTTAATTAAGTCATTTATTAGCCTCGAGGTTAAGCCAAGTTGCTTTTTAGCTTGAATTGTTGCTCAGGTTGTTATTCTGGAAAGTTTGGAGTGGTAGTACCGCACCAATGTTTTTGTGTTTGCTATTTAAGTGTTGTTTGCAGACTGAGTTGACAGTGAAATGCAGAGAAAGTGCAGTATGTGTTCCTAGGCTAGTGTTTCTTTATTATCAAGTCTGAGTGGTGTGTTTACAGTGAATATTAACTACACTTCCAATTACTAATAAGACAAGACGTGAAAGTGTTCTGCATCTGACGGGTCACCCTCCTGAGATCAACATCCCTAACTGAATATTGATGCTTGTGTGGATTCTAAGCAGTGTACAGAAGGATGCTTTAGACATTCTGGAATTATTATTGGGTTCGATTTGCCCTTGCATCCAAGCCCTGCTCAGCACTGGGGATAGAGGGCAGGCAGCGAAGTGGTTAGAGGTCCCAATGAGTCAGAGCAACTAGGGGCTGCTCTCACTTAGGCCACAGGCCCACGGTCCATAATGGAATCTCTACTTGACTGCAGTGGAAAACCAGCAGCTGGCCTGTGCCAGCTGACTTGGGCTCGGGGTTACGGGCTGTTTAATTGTGGTGTCAGTGTTCAGGCTCGGGTTGGAGCCTGGGCTCTAGGAGTGTTCCAGAGCTCAAGCTGCAGCCTGAGCATGAATGTCTTTGCACTGCTTAGGGCCTGTTATTTATGCTACATTCCCCAACCAAAAGCGGGGCCCTTTGTGCCGGGCACTGTACATACATGCTTCAGAGCCACGTCCTGCCCAAAGAACTTCCTAGCTGAATAGACAAGACAAGCAGTGTGTGTGTGTGTGGGAGTGTTCTTATTTCTTCTTAACAGGAGGAGTAGAGAGCTAAAGGGTCACAGTGGGAGTCTAGGGTACAGCCTAGAATTGAACCCAGATTTCCGGTGTGGTGCTGTAACCACAAGGCCAGCCTGCCTTTTGTCTTGCTACAAAAGTATCAGTGTGACCAAGCCTCATATTGATAACAAATTAACCTTAATTAGTGACATGTGGTAGCAATATGTGGTTCAGCATGGAATTGGGAAGGACCTTGTTCAATGGCCAGAGAGTCAGCCCTCTGTGCTGCTAGAAGAGCCTAGAACTGTTGAGGGCAGACAGCAGTATGGTACTCCCTCCAAGCACAAGCAAATACAATCCCAAGGGATGTCGCCATTTCAGACTGTGCAGGAGGAGAACAGATGATGCAAAAATAAAGATCATCCCCAGCCAGCTGTAAGGGCAGCAGGTCAGGCCTTTAGAGGGGTCTAACCACCTCTGGCAGCCAGCTGTTTACTCACAGTGAGTAGAGCTTTGTTTCTTTATTCCACAAGTAATCCCACTGACGCATTGGGGTCGAACCGAGCCCTGAATTCCCCCCTAGCGAGATGTAGCCCTCTAATCATTCTAAGAGGCGACCACGACATTAAGGAAACAGGAAACCTGCGACAGATTATCCAGAATCTTTTCTACTAAATCACAAGCTGAAAGATAAAGTGTTTTGCAGAAAGACAGAACACTGCCTGGTCAGTCATTCTCACTAGCTCTAAACAGTGTCCTGGGTAGCAAGGAATGACCAGTAGGCTTGGGTGTGCATGGCCCACTCGCCCACAGGGTCCCTGGGGGACCTTTAGTTCACTAGGTAGAAACAAAGGTGATAAGTTGTGATTCAGAGTGGATCGATACAACAGCTATACCTGTAACCAGCCAGGACTGAGAGATCTGAAGCTGCAGTTCCCTCAAAGAGAGAGAAATCACACACATTTGCTGAATGGCCCCTTCTATTGCTTCTCATCAAAACCCTCTCCTCCCTCCCCCAAGAACTAAGGGACAGGCTGCCTTTCCTCACATACCTTCTATCAATGGGAGCCACAACAGACCTCCTCCTCCGCAGAGACCACCACCACACTTCCTCGGAATAGCAGCTGGTAGGAGGCACTCTCTGAGCAGTTTTATTCAGCACATTTTCTCTGTCTTCAGACAGGAAGGGCCACATGCAACCAGAGCACAATGCTGGAGTCCAGGCTGTGCACCAGATATCACAGGAAGGAGGAGGGCTCATAATCCTCTCAGGTGGGGCCGTGGAGCCCATGCTAGACCGTACGGTCATCATCCTGTCGCTTCTCCAGGAGGACAGAATCCACATAGTGGGCCCACAGTCAGGGGAGAAGGAGCTTAGATCTGATTTCGATGCAGCGATTGTGCCTGCCTTGCTACTTAGCAAGACCTCACTGGTTGCACTGCCAGAGCCTCCCTGGAGGCAGACACCAGATTTGTCCCTCAGAGCATCCACTGCCCTTTGCTTAGCAACAAGATAAAGTGGCAACAGCCTGTGGTCACTTCTGAGCCTGGGTTTTGTGTGTAGCCACTGAGCCTGTGCCATTGTGGTAGCCAAAAGGGGAGAAAAAAGAAAGAAAAAAGTCACTTTAGTCACGGTGTGAATGCGCCTGCTTTTGGGTGAGCCTCGGAATAGATTCATAGATTCCAGGGCCAGAAGGGACATTCGTGATCTTCTAGTCTGACCGCCTGTATAGAACTGCCCCAAAGTAATTGCTAGAGCATAGCCTTTAAAACAAACCCACTCTTCATTTAAAAATGACCTGTGATGGAGAGTCCACCACGGCCCTTACTGAGTTGTTCCAGTGGCTAATTACCTTCAGTGTTAAAAATGTCCACCTTCTTTCCAGTCTGATACAAATACATCTTTGTAAATGACTAGGTGACTTTAACAATTTCCTGCATGGCCAGTGATACGGTGACTGCCAAAATAAACAGATTTTCTTGTAATCTCTGTGGGTCTTCACTGTCAGGTGTTGTGCTAGCGCAGTCTGGGCTGGATTCGCCCCAGCTTGCCCTCTGAGGCAATGTTTGTTCGTAGACAAAGTGAGTGTAAAACACTCTCAAATTGAAGAGCAGCATTTTACAGCCACTTTGGAAATGTAAATGATTACACAGGTGCAAAGCAGTGGAGAATCAGGCCTGCAATTATGTGTGGGTTTTTTGTTACTGCTTTTGTGGGATTCCCCCCCCACAAAAAAAATTATTAAAATTCCTTAATGATGCTCAGTTAACTAGACAATTTGCCAACCGTAGAAATGGTATCAGGTATCAAACAGTTGCTTTTAAGTTACAGGCACAAGACCAAATGCAAAGCCTATATTTGTTCCAATCTTTGGAACAGCACATGCTGGTGATGGCTACGTGGGACAGCAAAGGAAACGTGCACTGCCTCTGTGCTGTGAATTAAAAAAGGACCTCACTCGCACAGGCAGGCAGGCAGATAGAGCGCTGAATTCTCAGCTAAAAAAAAAAAGCCATTTATCCCCCTTATCTTTTTGCACAATGAGAGGCAAAACACTCCTTCACTGCCACTTATGGAATCCCAGGCAGAAGGAGCTGCCTGCATAGATTATCCCAACATTGCATTTGCGGTATTAACAGCATTCATCCTAGTATAGGTCAAGAATCGTAAACATTTGTTATAAATCGCTTTGTGCGGGTTTATGCAGGAAAGTAGGTGTAAACATGTACTCCAGAATAAATGGTGCCAGGTAATATACCAGCCTGAGTGGATAGTTGAGGGGGGAAATGGTTTTCTGTTTGTGTTGCGGTGGTTCTTGTTTTAAACATTTAAACAATTTTGAATTGTCGGTGCAAAAACAGGACGTTGAAACTGCTGTGTGTGCATGTCTGTGTATGTGTTCGCACAGTCTTGTAGCTCAAGTTAACTTTTATTTTTAACAACTCAGGCTGTGTACACAGTTTATAATGTGAGCTGATCACAGTGGGTACAACAGTGAAGGAGTTACTTGAGTCTCAACACTGGTTCCTGGCTTAATTGAGAACTCTTTTTTTTTGCTGATCACTGAAAATGTGAGGAATGTCTGTTTATTTTTATTCTTATTAAGCCACAAATGGTTAGAACAAATGGTGAATTAGCAAGTGGTTACTAAAGACTTGAATCTAATGCCATGGGCTGACGGATGGCTCTAGGAAGAGATAGTAGAGTTTGTTTGCTCTGCAATGTTACTTCCTTGGAGTTTGGACCAGTGGATTGTTGCACTTCTGGATATTGTGGGCTGGTCCAGAACCTGTTGATGTGGAAAGACTCCCATTGAATTCAGCAAGCTTTGCATCAGGCCTTAGCTGAGTATGAGACCTGTGTTGCCTTTCGGAATGAAGGACAGATTTTTATATGGTTCTGGAGCCTTACTGGTTTTGATAGCCAAGCTCAGGTTGGTTTTTCATCTTTTGGATATTGTTACAGGCTAACATGCAAACATAAAACCCTGCTTTGCCCTCATAAATAGTGTATTCTTTCATGATGAATATGAGCAAAAATAAACCTAGGGCTCTATTCGGCAGCCATTGAAGTAAATGGGAGCCTTTCTGTCAACTTCAGTGATCTTTGGCTAGTGCCTGGTGTACGTAGGTGAAGTACTTGCATGGGCCCAGTGGACAGGCTCCTGTGTGAACAAGATTTTTAGTGTGTGTTTTACATACAGATTATTAATCCCGTAGATTTAGCCTGATCCCTCGTGCAATTCAAATTAATGTTCCGGGAATTCTGCAAATGTAGATGGAGAAGTGATAATGGCTCAGAAACAGGGATTTGCTTCTGAATAAAATAGTTCATCATCCAGGTTCATTTCAGGACAGTATCACAATGGAATGGAGTCCAAACAATGATACATAAGAAGGATCGCAGTGTATGGAAATAAGGCTCTTACACTACTATTTTCTTAGCCTAGGTCAGGTCAGTCTCTACTGCTCCTACCATATGCCCATGCATGAATCAGATTTTCTTTGCAGCACATTTTGTCCGACGCTGTGGTGCTGTTTCTATCAGCACCCATTTCCTTTTTCTTTAGTCTCCCTTAGGATCTGTTCCCGTGAGGTGCTGAACATCCTTAACTGTCATAGAGGATGATGGGAGGCTGGAGTGGTTCAGTCCCTAGGAGAAGGCTCCCCTCAGTACTGTGAAGGTTCACTATGTCTTACATAGGAACCGTGATGGTTCCATTTGTTTCAGCATCCTGCCCCTGGTAGTGGCCTATGCCTATGCTGTAAAAGAAGGCAGAGAAAATTCACCTCCACAATTCATCTAGCCAGTTGCATGTGCATGCATCCCAACAAGCTTCTCCCAGAAGCTGGGAATTGGAGATATGTTAGCAAGGTTAGGAAATGACAAGGGTAACTTCAGCTTGCCTATTTATATATCTATAGGCCCCCATTGAAGACAGATGAGTTGCAGTTCCAAACTTGGCCCTGATAGTCCAATTTTTTATGGACATTGCTAAACTCTTTACTTCAATACCTTGTGGTGGTGGATAGTACAGGTGGATTGCATGCTGTTAAAAAGTAGCACGTTGTGTTCGCTGTACATACATTGGCTTTTGCGGTTCCAAAGAGGATGAAATTAGGCTGTTCTCAGTGGTGGCAGATGACAGAACAAGGAGCAATGGTCTCAAGTTGCACTGGAGATGTCTAGGTTGGATGTTAGGAAAAACCTTTTCACTAGGAGAGTGGTGAAGCACTGGAATGGGTTACCTAGGGAGGTGGTGGAATCCTCATCCTTAGAGGCCCAGCTTGACAAAGCCCTGGCTGGGATGATTTAGTTGGGATTGGTCCTGCTTTGAGTAGGGGGTGGACTCCTGAGGGCCCTACCACTCCTAATCTTCTGTGATTCTACTGTTAGTTCCCTTTATCCTATATTACAAATCCATAGAAGGCTTTCACTGTACTAATTTTTGTTGTATCTCTCTTTAATTTATCTCCTCAAGCTCTTCTCCTTTCCAGGCTAGATGAGTCCAATAGTTTCATTCTCATAATTATTCATTCCCCTCCCATGCTTCTAGGGAGAGAGTATTTTCTAGTGGTCAGAGCAGAGGTTCTTTGTTTGCACATGCTGGTTTAATACGTAGCGTGAAGAAGCCATTGACCTCTGTCCTATTGCATATCCATTTGTAGAAAGGGCATAATAGTTCTGTGGGGCTGTTCTGAGGATCAGTTAATGATTCTTCACATGAAAAGTGCTAAGTTCCAAGAGTTTATTATGATTTTTGTCACCCTCTCTGACTCTTTTCTATTTTCCCTGTACAAATGGAAGATGGTTTTCGAGGTGGGGACAGCACAAGCCCTAACCCTTGCAGTCTCCCAGCATTGTCTTATGCTCTATGGAGGGATTCTGGCTGGCATATGAAACTACTGGGACCACTGCTTGCCCAGAGATTGGGGGCTGCCAGTACCCTTTTCCCCAATCAAACGCTACTGCCCTTGGTCTGGGTTGGAGAAAGCTGTCGGAAATGTTTGCTGAACAGTAGTTAGTGAGCGTGTGCCGAAATGACCTCTCTCAATTAACTGAGCTGTTTTAATTAGCCCAGGGAACAAATTGCATGATGGACAAATGGCTGGTAAAAACTATTTTTTCAAAAGGTGGCTAAGCAAGCAGAGTACACGTGTGGGCGCGCAGACACTCACGTGCTCGTTGCATTGCTGGAACTTACCAGGTCCCAAACTGCCTTCTAAACACATTTTTCTAGTTTTAAGAAAATGGCTGCTGGGTCATTTCCTTGTTGTGCCACAGATTGAACCTGTAGGGAGTTTTCACAGCCGAGTCTAAAACCACTCAAACCAGGAGTTTAAAATGAAAACCTGGCAGGCTTAGCTCTCCGTGGTAGCACTATTATGAGCTGCAACAATGAAGTTAAATATGTATCATTTCAGGAGTTGTGCAAAGAGTAAAGAATAAAGCTCTGTCTTTCTCCTCTTACATCAGCAGGCCCTGCTTATTGCAACCAGTTATTTTGATTGCTTAATCCAAAAGAAAAGCCTTTTGACATTGAGCTTGTGGGATAATAAACATGAAAGAATGATTCTGAGCAATGGGAACTTCACAGTCTGTTCAAGAAGATTTAAAACTCCAACATAGTGCAGCCTTCTTTGTAGCTGTTATATAGTAGAAAAGTATGACGGTTTGGATACCTGTTGTCTCTGGGCTATTGCTGGTAATACATAAGCCTAAGTAGGTGACAGGGGAACAATATTCATTTTAAAAGAGAACCATACATATTTCTTGTCTCTCTCTCTCTATTTCTTTCTATAGGACTTTAATCTTTTATATGAAGAAGCAAAGTATTACCAGCTGCAGCCAATGATTAAGGAACTCGAGCGATGGAAACAAGAGAAAGAACAAAGGAAACATTTCCAGCCTTGCGACTGCCTGGTCGTACGAGTGACTCCAGATCTTGGCGAAAGGATTGCACTGAGCGGGGAGAAAGCTTTAATAGAAGAGATCTTCCCTGAGACTGGGGATGTCATGTGCAACTCTGTAAATGCAGGTTGGAACCAAGACCCAACCCACGTTATTAGGTTTCCTTTGAATGGATACTGCCGTTTGAATTCAGTGCAGGTAATGGCCTTTCAAGCAATGCTGTCTAATGTTGTAACTTTTTTATTTCATGTTCAGTTATATGCAAATTATTTGCTTCTGCTCAATTACCTTTAGTGCTTATACTGCAAGGAGACATTTTCTGCCTGGTGAGATCACAGTCTTTCAGGTTTTCCTAAGTCTAAGCAGAAAAATAGATTTAGATTTTGTGTATGGTAGTGCCATGCTGGTCTCATAATAGTGTTATACTGATAAATGCTAATTTTTTCATCAATGTACAGCCCACAGCATTTTTTTCCCTCCAAAGTGCCCCTGGGAAGAAAGAGAGAGTTCCAAAAACTACAAAAAAAATCTCCATGTCATTTTATAGAAAATGCAACAATGTGTAAATGCATAATTTATGTCTCACTCATAATTAAATGATGGTGCCTGCGGGATGGACTTAAAAAAATTGATCTCTGCACTTTTTTTTTTTTCAAAAGGATGTTCTATAAAAATTGCCCAGAGTATTTTAAACAAAATGTATTTCATTTTATACCCAGAGTTTTGACATTCGGATTAAAATTAAACATATGAAACAAAGAATGATAACTGGACAGACGGATGGAAGTGAAAATAAATACCTGGCTGTTCTTTAGGCAATTGTCTTGGGGGCCATAAATGATCCTTCCAAAGAATGACATGCAACTGTGAGCAAAGATGCAGAAGTTTGTAGAAGCCCTCGTGCTGAGTTAATGCTGTTAACACAGACATTAATTAGTCAAAGCAAAACAAAGTTCTCTTATTTTGGATTTGTCTTTAAAATATTTTGCAAGAGGGATGTTTGTCTCAGGTGATTTTATTATGAGAAATGAAGCCTTCAACCTATAGGTGCCTGGCCCCCATGTTATTAACATCGATAGCTGTTCTGTTAGCTGGGCTGTGGAAAATAACTTGGAGATCTTGAGCCATTTGCTAGTGGACACTTGTCCATAAAACAACTGGTACTCTAGGCAATCTAATCAGAAAGGCCAGGGAGGAATGAGCATCTCAGACTTTACAGAGCTCTAGCTTCCTAGAGGTGGTCCCTCCACATTAGAGGAGACGCGTATCAACAGAGAAGCAGGGAAGAATTTGCACTGCTGTATCTGCTCTGTGACTAAGCAGAGGGCCAGTCTCCAGGACTGCCGATCTAGAACATTTTCTGAGCACTAAGTATGCTGCAAACATTTTGATATATAAAGATATATGCAGATTTGCTTTAATAACCTGTATTTTACATCAGTTTCCTCTTTAATTAAAAGTCACTGTAACAACATTCCTTGATGCATTATGCATTAAACCTATCTGAAAAACAGATCTATTGGCAAATTTTGCTTTCAGATTAAGCACTCCCAAATGTTTCATTCAGCTCAGCTGATGAACTTAGTGCCCTTGGCTAGTTTTGCACAGGTCTGTGTCGATTTTATGTTTCAGTGAGGTTTAAACTGGGTTGGGTCCCATTCTGATCAAACAAAATGGATTTCCCCGAGGTGGGTCAAAGGCAGGGCCATTTGCTGGTGACAGGGTATTTTAACTCGCTTTCTGCACCCGAGGAAGGGGGCATTTGCAGTCTAGGTAGGTTCGGAGAGTCAGTTTAAAGATGCTAGTGAAACTGTTTTAATGCACATTGTCCATGTGCTATGGTTAGGTGCATCAAAGAAAGTGAAAAGAAATGAAACAACAAAGGATCACGCTAGTCAGTGACAAACCCAACAGTGCACTGTCAACACAAGAACTCGGGAGATATCTGAAGGCATTTGTTCTGGTAGGTTAGTTAGGGAGAGGAGAGTCACACAGAAAAGCAGTAACTTGATCATACTGCATGTTCTTTAAAGGGACATTTGTTTTCAACATTAGTTCATTCCCGTACCCTACATTCCTGGTTAACATACAGCATTTATTATTGCAACATTTATGAATTCTTTGGAACTTTTACCAATTCTTTCATGAAATGATGTTTCATATCAAGGACTCATAAACTGTACATGTAAAACAAAGAATGTCACGTAGTGGGTTATCCCCTCCCCTCCCCCCCCAAAAAAAGAAAAACAAACAAACAAAAACAAAAACCAGACCTCAATTTAAAATTCCTATTTGTATCTGCATTTAGGGTATAAAGATTTCCTAAGATGTAATTTATTTTTTTAACCTGCTAACAACAGGACTGAGTGAAATATATGATTACATTTCAGAGAAAATACTCTGAAAATTGCATATGTTGAACATTTCAGTACTTTAAAATTAAGACCATATTTGTTAATATCACTCTGCAAAATTTAAATGAAATGCATTAAGGTATCATATTTCTGTATGGAGCCCTTCCCAACAAAATAACAGCTCGTGTCTTTATGTATTTAGAGTGCCTGGCAGAGAGACTATATTAAATCCTAACATAATTGCACTATTCCATATTAATTATTTTATATATAGGGGAAATCACAGCTGAGATTCATTTATTTTTTGGCATATTCTCTTTGGAGACTTACAGGAAAGTAGCTCAGATTTTATCCTATAGATACATTCATATTTGCCATTTCTTTATTTTTTTAAAACAGCATTACATATACATAGGGCCAAGTTTGCAAACTTGTCCATGTGCAAGAACACTCTCATCCTCTTGTGTGCACTAGTAGGTGCACACACACAGGCGCACAAGGGCTCCTGATGCGGGGGGACCAAGTGTCCTCCCGGCCCTCTGCCCCTGTGCTGGGCGTGGAGACCAGAGCCCATCACGCCCAGGGGCATCTGCTTGTCACTCCTGCAGCTGTACCCGCCACACCCATGGGGAGGGGAGTGGCAGAGAGCGGGAAATGAGCCCGCAGAGCTCCCCCTCCATGAGGCACTGCCGCTGCCACCAACGGGGGGGAGGCGGGGAATGCAAGTATTAGCCCCCAGGCGCCAGAGACCCATGGTACGCCACTGGCACAACGTGCACGCACACATAATGTAGACATGCAGAGGCGGTGGCATTACGTAGATTTCACCCATAGCATTCAGTGTAATCAAGATAAAGTTAAACCAGTGCAGTATTTAAACAGCTCAGCATTGTTGCAGGATTTGACCCATTTTGCATCTTGCTCAGCAAATTGATGACACCTGCATTTTTAACACTAGGTTACAGCCTGCAGGCTAATCCTCCAAGCACATCGGTAGCACAAATGAATCACTTTGTTCCAAGAGCAGGGTTCTAAAGATGTAATGTCTGTCTGGTTTGTGTGTTTTTATATCGCTGGCTCAGTAAAGAAAAGTCTTAGGCTCACATGCAGCTTGCCAGACCTATGGACTAAGCAAAGAGCAGCTCCGCGCTGGTTTTGCATTATAAGCGAATGGATTTTTTTTTAAGTTTTTAGTAAAGATCGTGACATCCATTCCAACGCCGAGCGTTGACCTGTCAGTCCCAACCTCTTTCATTCCAGTTAAATGGAGACCCCCCCACTGCTAGGCAGCACCTGCTGTAGGGTTGGCCTGGTTCTTGTCTCCACTTTGCCTAGTCTACAGCCTATTACAAAATTAATCCCAGCCCGTGGCTTTCCCTACAACAGGTTGATACCTTGATCATTGTTCTTGATCAAGTTACAGGCATCTTACTTCTGTCTTAGAAGGGACAACGTTGATAAAAGCATCCCCTTCTTGTTTCTAGTCTGCTTGTGTCTCAGGTCCCATCTCTCTTCATTTTTGAAGAAGGGGGTAGGACTTCCATTTTTTTTATTATACTTTTACCTCAACGTCTCCCTCCTTCCTTTGATTTGTCTTATTTTTCTTTTCATCTGTTGGGTCAGCTTTCGGCGCCCCCACCCCAATTTAATTGTAATACTTTCTTACATTCATAAATGCTGTAAAAATCAGGGCAAAAGTCAGTGAGATTTGGCAGCTGTAACTTTACTGGAACACGAGTCACTTTGTCCCAGGGCAAGCCTGAGCTCCCAAGGCAAGCTGATTCAGAGGAGACTGCATGACTCAGGGAAAGCTGTGCTAGAATGAGCTGTGTTTCCTTTTCTTTGCCTGTCTTCAGAAGCTAGACTAGCGAGTGCAAGGCTTCAGTTGCCTTCCAAAAACTCAGATATTGGAACTGCTGGTGGCTAATACTGGAGGCTTCAAAGGAAGGCTCCCATAGATGAACCAGCGGATATATTACACTGAGTTCACACTATGGGCCAATCAGTTCAGTGTTCTGCCTCTAGCCAAGGCCCCTAACTGGTGTTTCAGCAGAAAGCAAGCAAAAAGAAGCAATATCTTCAAGAATGCCCCTTGCTATTAGCATGATTCTCTACGTGGGGGCCAGGGCAGAAGTCTACATAGAATTTCTTTTTATTTCCCCTTAGTGATCACTTCATGCCTTAAAGCATGAGAATTGATGGCCCTGATAGTGCATAATAACAACAAAAATAATCCTCCTAATGGTGACATTCATTACAAGGCTTAAAAAGAAAGTGTAGATCCTGTATGGGTTTTCTCATCACCCAATAATATATATATTAAAGTTCTGCTTATTGCTTTGCTGGGACAATATATCTAGTCAACTGAGCAATTTTTTAAAAATAAGGCAATAGCATGTCCCAACGGTCCTGGTAGTAAATTAGTCAATATACCATGCCAGGACTTAGATTTAACTAGCTAAATAATAAGACCAGTTTTTACTGATGTGGACCCAAATGTCACCATGGTTCTTTGACATGGTGATTTACATGGTACCTATATTATGAGAGAATAGTACAACCTTTTCACCCTTGGTGACATGTATAGGTTGCCAAATAGGCAGGAACAGTTTTTCCTGTGTGTAAAATAATTGTGTATTAAACAAACTAAAGATACTATCCGTATTTTTCACATTATACGCTAACATTGGCTGTAGTACTTGACCTAAAGAATATTTCTGCATAGTGTAGCAATGTGAAGGTTTGATTGGAAGAGAGTTTGGATGCAGATTTTCAAACGTGGGGATTCTTTTTGCAATGTTATTCAGGAAATCTTAATGTGCGCAGTGGACTAAGTTATTCTTCCACTGAAGTCAGTAGAGTATAGCAAAGGACAGAATCTTGCTCTGCTCCTACAATGGCAGTGCACAGGAATTGCATGACCTTCTGAGAGACACATGAGGAAACGGCCTTAGTCCATTCTTCTCATGCTGATACTGTCATTGCTGAGGTCCAAATAGCTGCTGCCAAAGCACACGCCAGGCACACATGACAAAGAGCGGTCATTGGATGTTCCTATCTCAAGTAGTATTAACCAACCTCCAGTCCTCAGACCCACACTGCAGCAGGAAAAGAACAGTGAAGGCCCCCCATGGCACTGGAGTGTGAACAATAAAAGTAAACGACGATGGAGTGTAGCAGAAAATTCTGTACAACGTTACCGCTCTTGACTCAATTGTGAGTGAATGAGGTTTCCTTTCCTTGGTCTCAAGCCCATGTCTGCTGAAGAAAAGCACATGAAACTAGCACTCAGGAGTACACCTACTATGTTTGGGAAATAGTTCATCCACAGTTCATCCATGTGAAAATATAGCCAAGGTCACTGAGACCTAGGGTTGTCTGAAGCATAAGTGCCAGTCACGCAAATTAAAGCTGCCTCTGGACTGCTTTAACTCATTCATCCAATTACCTCTTGTTGTCTTTAAAAGAAAAAAAATACATGGCGAATACAAATAACTTCTTTGTTTGGGCCAGTTCAATTTCTTATCCAACTGCCTCTGACCTCCCCATCCCAGTCATGGTGTCTGAAAGCAGCACCAAATTCCAGGAAGAGGAGGAGGTGTCTGTGTGATCGAGCCTTGGTGGGTGTCACTCAGATGCCCAAGATACTTGAGCTCCAGAAGGGCTCAAAATCTTTGCCGCCTTTTCCTTGAGACTTTCCACGTTAATAATGAATTATGGGCACTTGTTCTTACGACTTAAACCTAGTGTTGTTTTCCTGTAAGAGAAGGCATCAATATCATTGCAATCCAGTATTTTACTGCATAATGTACTGAACTGCTCTGTCGAGTGCTTATTGCTTTGATTAATTTTTGTTTTCTACAGAGGTTTGCTGTAAGCGAGACTTTAATCACAGTGTAGTCATTTAAGAATAAGTTATAAAATTATAGCAGTATAATATTCATTCTATGAGATCTGGAAAGACCAAATACATCATTCAGATCCATTACTCCTGGATCTCCTTTTGTTATTTACACTACTCCTTTTACTACATTCACTAATACCAAAAATTAATCTGCACTCTTTTTCACATTGCAGGTGCTAGAAAGATTGTTTCAGAAGGGATTTAACGTGGCAGCTTCCTGTGGTGGTGGGGTAGATTCCTCTCAGTTCAGTGAATATGTGCTGTGTCGTGAGGACAGAAGACCACAACCCACCCCAACAATCAGAATAAAGCAAGAACCCCTGGACTAGAACCAACCCTTCCTCCTTTGTAACCATAGAAGTGTTTAATAGTCCCTTATGTGAAACACTAAGGATTTGCAAAACAGTATTAGCAAACAAATTGTGACTTTATGTTGCCAATTAGTGGTCTTCTGAAACTACCTGTCACATAGCCAGCCATGAAACACATTTGAAAAACCACCTGTTTGTTTTTCATGATGAAACAACTGAGCATGTTCAGCAGACAAGGCTTTGTGGGAATGTACTTTCAACTGAACAGCTGTGATGTTGAAAAAGGCAAAGCTTCACAAAGTACTGACCCTTGATTGGACTTCTGCAGAGAGACCAATTAAAGCAATGTGAATATGTCAGCTGGAGAAAAGATCCTGACAGTTCTTTTGACAGTATCCTTTCCCTCGTCAGTGATATTCTAAGGCAAGGAAACAGTGTCCATCAAAAGGAAGATGGTACCTTAAAAACTGCACTGAGTATCTTCCCTGTCTGAATGCCACACTTCTCATATCAGATGTGCTTTACACCTCCACACGTTATGTGACACTTCTGTGATTGTACTCATTCATGCTAGCAAATGGCTTATTTTTATACACCATTTACAACGGAAATAACTCTGTGTGCAGAACCCAAAATCAGAAAAGGACCAATTCATAGTCATCTGGTGCTCAGTACATTAAAAACCATTGACAACTAGTTGTGGCTAATATGTGCAAAAGTAGGGATCTGGAAGCACAAAATGAAATTTTAGTAAGGCCATCTCACATCTAACGGCATAGTACAGGCCCCAAAAGAGGAATCAGAGTTCTTTTGAGAAGCCAGTTTTGTTTTCTTCTTTCTCTCAGAGTTTCAGTGTTTTGCATCATCAGCAGAGTGGTGGTTCTGCCAAGCATGTTCCATTACCTTTGTTATTTTACTGAACATGTTTAAAATCCACATGCAGGAGTAGGTGTTAAATATTTTGGACACCCTCTACTCTACATGGCCCTGGAATTTTTACAAAGGATGATAAAGCCCATACTTCTCGCTATTTGACAGAAGCAGGCCAGGTTTTGTTTAGATATTTTTTCTTCTATTAACTTTGAATTATTATTAAAATACTGATTTTATAGCTGCCCTGTATCTGTGTATTTTTGGCTTTAAAGAAGCCATGTGTCTTTAGGAGATTACCATTCCTCGTTAGCTTATACAGTATCAACTCTTCTGACTTATTCAGCTTCCTTAACTCAGGAGACAGCACTGTTTGCGGTGCAAGTATATAAATAGCATTTTGCTAAATCCTGTTTATTGATGTTTAGCATGATTGGATCCTCAATAACTAATTCATGTGTTAATCGCAATTTAGTTTCTCCCACAGTAATTTATAGAACACTGTTGTGGATGCTGAATTTTAATTAAACTGTTTTAGATGCGTAAATACAACTATATAGAACAAGGGGCAGAGTATTCAATAGTCAGCAATATTTGACAATTCTGTATCTCTAATGCCACCTGATTACTTGGGCAGAAATTAGGAGTTGGAGTTTAAGACTATATTTTTCAAAAGTTCCAAGTGATTTTGGGTGCCCATGTTGGAGACTGTATGTGGGCTTTGATTTTTGGAAAATGCAGGACACCTACCCTCTGAAAATTGGGCCTCTTCAAATTGCCCCTGAGTGGGCACCCAAAATCACAAGTCACTTGTGAAAATCTTAGCCTCAAGCATTGGCCTGCTGCCTTAGCAAAACGGTTGACAGATATTTGGCCAAATCTGTCTACTTAAAAGATTTTTAAAGTTATTTTATTTCATGGTTTTATACTTATTTGACATGCTAAATAAAATTGCTAGGTACTGCCATATTTGAAAAGATGGCACTACATTACCTTTATATGTAAGATATCTGTAGAATTGTATATTATACATTTAATATTGTAAAAAAAATTAACGTATAATTGTCATGTATTTGTGTATAACATTTCTTATACGGTACTTCATGCCATGAACATTTCCGTAAAGAAAACGATCAAAACTGCAGCAAGTAGAATGAACACTCACTTTATCACCAACATTCTTTGAGAGAGGTAGGAAGTTTGGGCTGTACTTCTGCTGGCCTTTGACTCAGTCCAGCTTATTGTAGCCATCTCTTCAAAAACAGTGTTTGTTTATTGGTTCTATAGATTTAGTTTATCTTCAGTTCAAATTCTCCTTAAAGCATCAATTTAACTCCTATCTTTTACCATGTATATCCCAGTTTTGTATTTATTTCCTGGACAGGGAGGTTTGGAAAGAAGTGGAGGCAGAACACTGATGTGTGCATACTGTTTCATTCATTAACATTCAGCTAGTGGAGGATAGTTCTTCTATAGTTACGGTACATTCAGGCTTCAGGAGTAAGGGCCAATCCTGCAGTCCTTACTCAGGCAGAACTGCTGACATCAACAGGAGTTTTCGCCTGTATGCAGAGTTGTATTAGTAGGAATGGTTATTAAGCACCTCCTGTAAAGGGCTGAGGACTGTCAGCTCCAGTTGAAGTAAAATGGAAATGGAGGGCCTTTGTGCTTCTCTCAGGATCAAACCCATAGTTTAGTTCTTTGTAGAGAGCCATGAAGTATTTGTGAGTTTGTCTGTCTGTTTTCTTCAGTTTGGTGTGCACCGTATTTTTACAGCTCAATAAAGCAGCTACAATACAGACAGCAGTTTGGTAAGGTGGCATCATAAAAGATTCCAGGCTGCTCCAACTGAGTTAAATGTGAACTTGAGATGGAAAGTTTGAGCCATGACATCATAACATTAACTGCAAAATAGCACCGAAGCAAGCAAGACATGTGGAAACAATCACTTCATTAGGAGAAATATGCCTTTTTTTTTTTAAAAGGACATGTTAAGCTAGGACATGTTCTTATAGTTAGCAACTTCAGGTCACTGATTTAAAGTTTATTACAGTTTCATTTGTATCTTTTTTACTTTTTTATATCCCTGTATTCTAAAGTAGCAATATCAGCAAAAACTGATGTGAATTTTTACTTCTGTCCTAAACCATAGCAACACAGCTTGATTAAGAACATTACTCAGTGTCATGTAAAACAGTTTTAAAAATATCATGTCTCTAGTAAAACTATGGTGTGCAGACAGCGAATGCTTTTAGTTTAAAGGCTGAAAAGTAAACATACCTTGTTTTTTAATCTAATTTTACTGAACGAAATTGGTTGGAATCTCTTTGCTGAGCACTGAAACTGTGGTTTTTAGAACTTCAGTCTTCTCTAGCACTTTTACATGTACTGTTCTGTATCACTGTGCTCCCAAGTCTGACAAAAAAGTGAAAGGAAAATGTTATGTTGTGCTTACTGGACAAATCTTTAAGAAAGCAAATGTTGAGTGCATTCACTGACTGTATTTAATAGCATCAAGGTCTGACAGTTTTATTAGATGTTTGACAAAGAATAAGAATTAGCACAACAGAACATTAAATACTCAGTTTTAGTATTCCTTTGTGGGTATTGTTAATATTTTAATGCAAAATGTTTTTGAACAGTGCTTAAAAATTACAAGACAATGTGAAACTGAAATTAATGTTTGATAAATTAATACTGTATGTCACTCAAATGTGTTACTTTAGTAAATCGTTTTATTTCTTTACAAAATAAGTACAAATAAGGAAGTATGTTTTCACACAAATTTGGGGTATTTACGAGTATGTACAGAAATTGTCAAAATAACATAATTCTAATAAACACAAGGTCTTTATAAACAATATGTACAAATTATCAGCACATTTAAAACACAATTTTACACTTCCTGGCCTTAAAGACCTTATGAATAATCTTTTGGCTAAATAGCAGCAGTATAAATTTTGTTCTGCTTTTCATAAACCTTAAAATATAATTAAAACTTTTGTTCTTAAAACTATGGGGCAGATAGCTCTATTTGTGCTGTCACTATTGTTTCCCATCCAAAAAATACTGCCTCAAAAGTGGCAAGCAATAAACACAGTAAAAACTGAAAATATAAATAATCGAATGCTTTCCTTCCATGGTTACTGATAATACTGTTATGTCCCAACTATAACTGGTGTCCACATGTTTACTCAATACCTTATCCAAAGCCTACTGAGACGACCCCCATTGACTTAAATGGGCTTGGGTAACTTAAGTTCCAGTTCAGCACAGCATTTAACCACGTGTGCAACTTTAAATACTTACATCTACTCACATGCTCATAGTTACACACGTTTAAGTGATTTTCTGGATCGGGGTCTCAAGGTCTGATCGTTCAAGGCAAGGTCAACTCCCAGTGACTTCTGTGATGACACTCACCTTGCAGATTGGACCCTGGGGACTTAATACTGATTCCAATGAGAGCAGGACTGGCCCCTCTGTAACACAACTGTTTTGACAGTGACTTTAAAAATCAGTGTAGAATACTCTAAAATCTTTACTAAACAATACTCTCTCGTTTTTTAAAACCACGATTAAACCGTACTCTTCACAATAAATAAAGCTATTTTTAAAATTTAAAAAAACTCAGGTTCATGTTACTAACCAGCTGCTACAAATGTGCAAAAGGTTGAGCAGATTTAGAAAACAACTGGAAGCTAATCAAGGTAACTCAGCTGAGACCTGAATGCACAGATTTCACTTAGGAATTGGTTCAGTAAATGAGCAGTAAAAGCAAAAATCATAAATATATAAAATTTGTGGGAGTGCGGGGTGGCTACTCTTTCAGCTGTGCAAAAAATTGCAATTATAACTAATCTAAAACGATAACAGGCATCACTGTGGCTAGTCAATGAAGATAGTGCTAGTAATAACTAAGGAAATGTGGAAAAACTAGCATTGTAATTCAACATATTGCTAATAAAAACAAATACCATCCTTTGGGCCCAATCCTACCCACCCTTCTTGCAAATTGCTCAGTGTCATCAATGAGATGACTTGTGTAAACATTTGCAATCTGGTCTTTAATTTGTATAGAATCCCTCTCATCTCTGTGGCTACCCTCAACTAAAAATGGCCAGACGCTGTAAGACTTTAATCATGAATTTGACCTCTTTAAAACCTTTTGCACATTTTCATTTTTTTCATTTTGTATAAGGGGGATTTATTGCATGTGTCTAACAACTTTATAAAAAACAAACTACTGGAACACTGACATCTGAAAAAAATAGAAGGCACATTCAAATTACAGATTTTCAATGCAGGTTGAGTTTCTCTAAGAGGAAAGCAGTACAGTTCTTGGCTTTACTTAAGCAAAGCTCTGTAGAGCAGGAGAGAATGGCTAGTTTCTCTTTCCTGTTCCATGTAAAAGATGAAGTCCCTGAGGTTTACTCGAGTTATTTTCTGTCGTGCGTACTGCCTGGATGAAGGAGCCCCAAAACCAGCCTGACCTCCACTGGTCATGCCCAAAGCCTGTAAGAGAAATAAAGACCATTGTACAATATTCTACAGCAAAACAAAGATTCTTTTCACTTTCAGGTTATATGGCTTTAACTTTCGGATATATTTTTTCTTAAATTGATAATTACAAGCCTAGCCCTGCAAGCCTTACACATGTGAGTAACTTTATGATTGTGAGTGGTCCCACTGAGTGAATGTGAGTACAGTGACTTACATGCATTCCTGTTTATGAGATTGGGCCCTTCCTGTTATGAAAAAAACTGGTAAACACTGGGGATAAACTCATCTCTACTTAGCTGCACTTAAGTCAGTTAAGTTACACAAGAGATACATTTAGGTCATTAAATCTCAAATGTCTTTTTGGAAGCTGTTAGTAGCAGGACTTCGGGCCATCACAGAGGGCTGAACCATGTTCCTGGGTTTTTTGTGCCCAGGACTGGAGAACATGCTGCTGTATGATAAGTCTAGTAGCTTACTGAGTGGGCAGCTGGGTCTGGACTGGACTCTGGTACCCTCCTCCGGACGGCACAGACACAGGCCTAATGTGATGAGAGACTGAAGCAAATTTTCTAGTGGGCACATTCAATCCTCAGCGGGTAGACAGACAAAATTAAACAGGAGAAAAACCTGGCATGAGAAGAAGCCCTAGACAGTATGAGGTGGTGCAGACAAGCATTGGTAAAAACATTTTGGAAGCCAAGTTAAATAGTTTCTTTACCTAAGTAGTCCAGGGCTAGCTGACCCTCTGTGCAGAGATGAATTTCACTCGCTGTACCTGCCTCAGTTACTCATCTTAGACTGGAGCACGGAATACCCAAAATCTAAGAACTCAGTCCACAGTTTATAGCTCTTTTAGAATGTTCTTGGTCCTAGGATGGAAAGCCTGCCACACTAGAACATCTCAAGGATTTTTCCATTTAGCAAACCACTATTGGTTTGTAAAACTTTTTATTGCTTCCAGGTGATTTTTAACAAAGAAAAATAGAAAACAACATAGAAAAATAAGGGTTTAAAATATCTAAAATATTTTGAAAACTTCTAGGATGTTTTTCAAGAGTTCTAGAAGATTTTGAAACCTAAAACTTACCTGGAGTCTTCCATTCTTCAAAATGCTCCCAGGTTTTTTGTAAAGAAGTTTAATATTCAAGGATCTATTGTAGCACAGTATAAACATTTAATTGTATGAAATTTTAGACCTGAAGAATCAGAGGAGAAAGATAGCACATTCTGAAGAGTGCACATAATGGCTAATTTCTTCATGGCCTTTCTCTTCACTCACCTTGAGAGAGACTCATGCTTTCTTGAATATATTGCTCATGAGTTATTTTCTCCTCTGTCATTTTTAAACTACTGTTAATGGGGCAAATCCTGTTCCGCTGTACAAGATGCGGGACGGGCGGCAGAGATGCCTACAACCACAGTCCACTAGTGAGCATTAGATCTTGGGAGCCCCCTGTGTGGAGTCATACTTTGAGAACAGGACAGTGAATTCAGCGATTCACCTGCTAAATCTCACCACAAGAAGAGGGGGATGTTTGTGGCAACTGAAAGGATTGTTCATCCACACTGAAGCCTAAGGTCCTCCCTGGTGGACAGCCCATTTACACTAGCTGTGCTCTGACTCCACACTTCGCATTCTTAACAGGGAGCAGCAGCATGTGATCATGTATTTTTATCGGTACCACATATGTGAAAGAACCACATGAAAAGTACATTTATCATGCACCTCATGACGGCCTCTCACCTGCACTCTGACAACTCATCTGTTTCTGCTAGGGCCATTGTCATTCAAAAAAGAAAAAGCAAATTCTGTTATTTTCTTAATAGTCTGAAAACAACTGTAGCAAACAAGTACTGTGTTCACTGGCCAAAGTCACTGGAATGAAGATGAAGTAAATCACATTTGTTATTTCTTTTCTGAAATACTGAATTTTTCGGTAGAAAGATCAGTATTTTTTATAGCTGGTACAGTAAAAGTGACATTTGTCATCTGAAAGCAAGGTTCGTGTATTCATAATAGCACCAAGATACTCAGATATCCAATACTATTTTGTAATTTGGTTTTACAATGAGGATTTTTTGGAACAATTTTAGAAAATAGACAAAGAGTGCATTTAAATTGACAGCACACTAATTTATACCTGTCAATACAATTCCTAATCTAGACTGACACCAATTTCTGTTTGGTATTGCACTGTACTAGAAGTTAATCTGCAAGGCTAAATATGGGAAAAACACTATTAATTACCACAGATTTTTTAATTATCTACAAGAATGCCAACAGAGTTAAAACTAATTGTTGAGAATACTAGGATTGAAGTAAGGCAAATCTGACAAAAAACTACCCCATTTTTATCAGAGTGATAGATTTTTCATTAACAAGCCTTGTATTGCCTGTATCCATAGCAACTAATAAAGGAGTTACAAAGATAAAAGCTCTAATAAAAACATAAATAGCTGGAAATTGTTTAAATCTTATATTTCCTAGCCCATCACATCCAAGCTATTACAAAATCATGCCCACTTTACTGTATATCAATAATTTTTTGTAAACCAAGGAACTACTGTTTTTAATGTAAGACAGACATTTAGAAGACAGATTTTACACCAGGAAAATATTTAAATTGCAGTTTGTTCCACCCCTTCATTTAGAAACAATTTACAGAACCTGGCTATGGGCAACTTTGTTTCTCTATCCCTTATTTGTTTTCTGTTGTCCAGATTTGCTCTTCCAACCCACAATATGGAGTAGCTTATATCTACTTGGCAGGTTGCAAATCTCAGAGATTACAACAGACAGCACAGAGCAATTGGATTCTCCTCCACTAGGATCTACTGATTTTCTTTGTGTTTTGCATACGCACGGGCAGCAAGCTGACACTCCGAGTGAATTGAATAACTGCATTTTGCAGTCCATGGTGCATAGAGTAGAATGGGAGAAAGAGGCTCAGGAAATCAAATGCAGAAGCAAGCATTCAAGACATGGTGCCATGTTCTCTGCAGAGACTGGCCTACAGAAGTCAATAGGAGTCTCTCTTTAGATGTCAGTGGCCTTTTGCTGAGACCCGAGCAGTACAACAGGGCAGATGGCTGTATGTATATCTAGATTTTTTAATTATATTGTTGGATTGCCGTACTGTCTGAACCAGGGTGATTTGAACCTTGACCTAGAGAGAGAGATGGCAGAAAAAGGTAACTCTGGTACTTGAGCATGTTTAAGGGCACATTTTTTGCCATTTTGAACTCATTTCACATTTAATGCAGCATTTGGGACACACTTCTCAGCTTCTCTGCTGCTTTTATGAATGCCTCTATAAGAAAAACGTAGTTACTTACCAGTAACTGTTGTTCTTCGAGATGTGTTGCTCAGATCCATTCCACTTAGGTGTGTGCGCGCCCTCGTGCACAGCCTTCCGGAGAACTTTTCCTAGCAGCCCCTGCAGGGGCCGGTCTCAGCGCCCCCTGGAGTCCCGCCCTCATGTGGCGGTACATATAGCGGGACCGGCCCCTCCCCTCCTCAGTCCCTTCTTTCTGCCGACTCCGACAGCGGGGACGGAGGGTGGGTGTGGAATGGATCTGAGCAACACATCTCGAAGAACAACAGTTACTGGTAAGTAACTACGTTTTCTCCTTCGAGTGGTTGCTCAGATGCATTCCACTTAGGTGATTCCCGAGCCATACCTTGGAGGTGGGTAGGAGTCAGCGGCGAGCTGCCCTCAGCACGGCCCTGCCGACTCGCGCGTCGTCCCTTGACTGCTGGACGACAGCGTAGTGCGCAGCAAAGGTGTGCACCGAAGACCAGGTGGCAGCCCTGCAGATGTCATCCAGGGGGACCCTTTCCAGGAAGGCCGCCGACGCGGCCTGGGCCCTCGTCGAGTGGGCCGTCACCACTCCTGGGAGCTGGACGCCTGCACGCTCGTAGCAGAGCCGGATGCAGGCGGTGATCCATCTGGCGATGCACTGGGAGGTGACCGGGGAGCCTCTCATCCTCTCTGCCACCGCGACGAAGAGCTGCGTGGTCTTTCGGAGCGGCCTCGTCCTGTCCAGGTAGAACGCCAGCGCCCTCCTCACATCGAGGGTGTGCAGTCTCCTCTCGTCCTCGGACCCGTGCGGTTTAGGAAAAAACACGGGGAGGAAAATATCTTGGTTACAATGGAACCGGGAGACTACCTTAGGCAGGAACGCCGGGTGAGGCCTAAGCTGAACCTTGTCCTTATAGAACACGGTATAGGGGGGCTCCGAGGTTAAGGCCCTTAGCTCAGAGACCCTCCTGGCCGAGGTAATGGCCACGAGAAAAGCCACCTTCCAGGAAAGGATCATCATTGGACAGGTGGCTAAGGGCTCAAAGGGGGGACCCGTTAGCCTATCTAAGACCAGGTTCAAATCCCAGGGAGGCACCGGGTCACGGACCTGCGGGTAAAGCCTCTCTACACCCCTGAGGAACCTCACCGACATGGGGTGGGAGAACAGGGAACGTCCCCCCACCGGCTGGTGGAATGCCGATATGGCCGCCAGGTGTACCCTGAGGGAGGCCAACGCTAACCCCTGTAGCCTAAGCTGCAGCAGGTAGTCCAGGACCGCCTGCACGGGGGACGTACCGGGGTTTTCGCCCCGCGACTCCGACCAGCAGGTGAACCTCCTCCACTTGGCCCTGTAGGCGAGCTGCGTGGAGGGCCTCCTGCTTCCCAACAGCACGCGTTGGACCTGCTCCGAGCAGGTTCTCTCCTCCTCCGTCAGCCAGAGAGCCTCCAGGCCATCAGGTGCAGGGAGTCCAGGTTGGGATGCAGTAGCCGGCCGTGGTCCTGGGAGAGCAGGTCCGGCCTCCTCGGGAGCTCGATCGGGGGAGCGACAGACAGGTCCAGGAGCAGGCAAAACCAGTACTGCCTCGGCCACGCCGGGGCGATCAGAATCACATCCGCTCTGTCCCTCTTGATTTTCAAGAGGACCCTGGGCAAGAGCGGGAAGGGGGGAAACGCATACAGGAGGGCCCCCGTCCATTCGAGGAGGAATGCGTCCGAAAGAGAGCCCGGCTCGCGACCCCTGAGCGAGCAGAACCTCGGGCACTTCGCGTTCTGCGCTGACGCAAAGAGGTCCAGATGGGGAACACCCCACACGCGGAAAATCCTGTCCACCACCTCTGGGTGGAGAGACCATTCGTATTGAGGTAGGAATGACCTGCTGAGGCGGTCCGCCTCGTCGTTCCTGACCCCAGGCAGGTGAGAGGCGGTTAAACAGAAATTGCATCTCACCGCCAAGTCCCAGAGTCGGAGCGCCTCCTGACACAACACCGAGGAGCGCGCCCCCCCTTGCTTGTTGATGTAATACATTGCAGTGGTATTGTCTGTTAACACCTGCACCATTCTCCCCAATAAAGAGTGGCGAAACACCTCGCATGCCAGTCTGACCGCCCTCAATTCTTTCACATTGATATGGAGGGCCAATTCCCCCCGGGACCAGCGACCCTGCGTGGTCAGACCACCGGTGATATGGGCTCCCCACCCCCGGTCCGATGCGTCCGTGATCAGGGTGACCGAGGGGGTGGAGGCCCTGAAGGGAATCCCTTCCAACACAGTCCTGGGGTCCAGCCACCAAGTCAGTGACCCCAACACCCAAGGGGGCACCGTTACCACCTTGCTCAAAGCATGCCTGCTGGGCATGTAAACCCTGGACAGCCAACCTTGGAGGGGCCTGAGCCTGAGGCGGGCCAACCTCACCACATAGGTGCACGAGGCCATGTGGCCTAACAGCTGTAGGCAGTGCCTGGCTGTAGTCGTGGGGCACCTCTGAAGCTGCGATATTATCGCTGTCAAGGCTTCGAACCTCGAACGTGGGAGGGAGGCTTTTGCCTGCACCGAGTCCAGGTGGGCCCCTATGAAGTCTATGCGTTGCACCGGACGCAGCGTCGACTTCTGCTCGTTTATGAGCAGCCCCAGAGCATGGCAGGTGGACTGGACGAGAGAGACCGCCTCGCACACTTGCGACCTGGTCTTGCCCCTGATTAACCAGTCGTCCAGATAGGGGAATATCTGGACCCCCCTGCGCCGCAGGAAGGCCGCCACCACCGCCATACACTTGGTGAACACTCTGGGGGAGGAAGACAGGCCAAAGGGCAAGGCCGTAAACTGGTAGTGGCCACCAGCTACCACAAACCTTAGGTACCGCCTGTGGGCGGGAAGGATGGAGACGTGAAAGTACGCATCCTTCAGGTCGAGGGCGGCAAACCAGTCCCCTGGGTTTAGAACGGGAATGATGGACGCTAGGGATACCATGCGGAACTTCAGCTTTCTTATGAACTTGTTGAGCCTGCGCAGGTCCAATATAGGCCTGAGGCCTCCGTTGGCCTTGGGAACGAGGAAGTACCTCGAATAGAATCCCCTCCCCACCTCGAGTGGTGGAACCACTTCTATGGCTCCTTTGACTAGGAGGGATTGAACCTCCTGAAGGAGTAATTGCTCGTGAGATGGGTCCCTGAAGAGGGACGGGGGGGGTGGGGAGTGGGGAGGGGAGGCCAGGAGCTGAAGGGCATATCCCCAGCGCACGATGTCTAGGACCCACTGGTCCGATGTTACTTCCCGCCACAGGCCGAGATACGGCTTGAGCCTGTCCAGGAAAGGCGGGGAACCCAGGGAACATGAGACGGTGCCACCCTCGGAGACACCGTCAAAATTGTCTCTTCCCCTTAGGGCCCTGAGAGGGTCCTTTAAAGGAAGAGGAGGACGGCGGCGGGCGATCGCGCCGTCCAGAGCCCTTGGTCCTATCCCTGCCCCTTGCGGTGGGGAAGGGCCTAGGCTGCGGCCTAGACTGCTGCCGCTGACGTTGCGGCGGTTGCTGCGGCTGCTGGCGACTCTGCAGTCTAGCCGCCTGGGGCGTGTACAGGCCCAAGGAGCGCAACGTTGCCCTCGAGTCCTTGAGAGCGTGCAGCTTCTCGTCCGTCCTCTCCGAAAAGAGGGCGGCTCCATCGAAGGGTAGGTCCTGGATGGACTGCTGCACCTCCAACGACAAGTCTGTGGACTGCAGCCACGCTGCCCGCCTCATTGCAACGGCGGAGGCCATAGCCCTGCTGGCTGTGTCTGCGGCGTCCGATGCAGACTGCAGGGCCGCACTTGCCACAGACAACCCTTCCTCCAGCACCAAACCAAAGTCCACTGCCTGGTCTGGAGGGAGAGACTCCGAAAACCTCCTTAAGGAGTCCCATAGGTTCAAATTGTACCTGCCGAGGAGGGCCTGATGGTTGGCCACCCTCAGCTGAAGCGCCCCAGTAGAATAGACCTTTCTACCGTAAAGGTCCAGCCTCCTGCCTTCCTTATTTTTAGGGGAGGCAGTCTGAGCACCCTGCCTGTCTTTTTGGTTGGCGGCATCCACCACCAAAGTACCCGCGGCAGGGTGCGCATACAAGTACTCGTGCCCCTCGGCTGGCACGTAGTACTTCTTCTCGGCGCCCTTAGAGGTCGGGGCAACCGAGGCAGGGGTCTGCCAGACTGACTTAGCCAGGCGCAGGACCCTCTCATGTACGGGAAGGGCCACCCTCGTTGGTCCCTGGGCCCCCACACGGCCGAAGAGGGGGTCCACCTCTTCCTCTAAGACCTTGACCTCAAGGCCAAGGTTCAAAGCCACCCGCTTTAGAAGCTCTTGGTGGGCTTTAAAATCAATGAGCGGGGCTCCTTGGTCTCTTACCGCCGCCTCATCAGGGGATGAGGAGTAAGAAGGGCGGCGGGGCCCAGTGGAGGGTCCCTCCCCAGGGTCCTCCTCCACCTCCTCTTCCCCAGAGGAGCGGTCACCCTCCTGCACCGAAGGTGCTTGCTGAGTTTGGGTGACAGAGGCAGGGGCCGACATAGTTCCCTGCCCCATCTGGGCCGCCCACTGGGCCCATAACGGCCACTGCCAGGGTCCCTGTGGCCAGCTCAAAGGCGGCACCGGTGCCGAGGGCAAAGCCGGTGCCGCAACAGTCGGTGCCGGTGCCGGCTGCGGTGCCGGCTGCGGTGCCGGCTGCGGTGCCGGCTGCGGTGCCGGCTGCGGTGCCGGCTGCGGTGCCGGCTGCGGTGCCGACGACCATACACGTTCCTGACGTCGGGTCCGGGACCCCGAGTCAGGAGAACGCAGGCGGTGATGACGCCGGGAAGGAGCGCTCCGAGATCCGCCACGCGACGACCTCGAGGAGCGACTCTGACTTCGGTGCCGACGAGGCGACGCCGAAGAAGAAGGCGACCGGTACCGGGAAGTCTTTCGCCGCTTTGATGCTGGGGAGCGGTGCCGAGAACGCCGTCTCGGTGCCGAGTCAGAACTCGACGACGAGGAGAGGTGCCGCGACGAAGAGCGATGTCCGGAGCGGTGCCGGGACCTGGAACGGTGCCGGGAGCGGTGCCGGGACCTGGAGCGGTGCCGGGAACGGTGCCGCGACGCGTCGTCCGAGGACGAAGATGGAGAGGAGCTTCCGAGCTCGACTCTCCTGCGTCGGGTGGTGGGCGGCCTGTCCACCGGTGCCGGGGCCGCCCACCCTTCGGGGCCCCCCATCGCGGGTTTGCCCCGGGAAACGGGCCCTGGCTCTCTCCGGTGAGAGAGTGCCGGAGGCGTAGGCAGCTCCAACAAAGCCTGAGCCGCCTCGATAGCCTCCGGCGTCGAAGGGTCCCGTATAGGGGGTCCCCCACTTCCAGGAGTCGGGGGAGCCTCCCTAGTAAGTGTCGGTGCCGGAGCCGGTGCCGGAGCAGGGGCCGGTGCCGGAGCAGATGCCGGCGGCACGTCCATGAGGAGGAGCACCTCCGAACTCGACCCCGGCCGCTCCTGCGGTGCGGGGGAGCGCTGCAAGCGTGGATGGCGCTTCTTCCTCTTCGGCACCGAGACCCCCGGTGCCGGAGGCGCACTCCGCACCGAAGACACACTCGGTGCCGGAGTAGTCCGCGATGGCTCGGACGCCGGACTTAACGCGGACTCCATCAGAAAAGCCCTAAGCCTCACTTCACGCTCCCTCTGAGTCCGAGGCTTAAAGGACTTACAGATACTGCACCGGTCTCTCCGGTGCAGTTCCCCCAAACACCGCAAACAACGGTCATGGGGGTCGCTAGCTGGGAAGGCCTTGCCGCAGCTAGCACATGGCTTGAAGCCCGGCGAACCCGGCATAGCCGGGACGCCTTGAGCCCGAAGGCTCCCTAACTAACTAAAAACCCTCACTAACTAAAAACTAACTTAGTTCAGGGTGAACTGATAAACTAACTACTCACTTTTAAAGGAGAAACACAAACTGTTGAAGAGCAGGGGTAGTTCTCAACTGGCCGTCACGGGCGGAAAGAAGGAACTGAGGAGGGGAGGGGCCGGTCCCGCTATATGTACCGCCACATGAGGGCGGGACTCCAGGGGGCGCTGAGACCGGCCCCTGCAGGGGCTGCTAGGAAAAGTTCTCCGGAAGGCTGTGCACGAGGGCGCGCACACACCTAAGTGGAATGCATCTGAGCAACCACTCGAAGGAGAAACAGACATTTCAGGAAATGTAGAATAAAAATTATGCAAATAAAATACTGTCCAAAGCCACACCAGACCAACAGGTAAGCACCAAAAATGTTCCAAAGAAACACACAGTCAATGTGGATGTGACTATGTACAAAAACAGGTTTTTTCATGGACATGAAACCAAAAGGACACCCACTATCACTTGGGCAGAAAGTCAAAATGCCTCTATGCATTAAATTACAGTAACCTCATCAGCAGCCGGTTTAATAGCTCACAAAAAATGTGCTACTACCTTTAGCCAGCAGAATTGCCTAACTTACACATGTAACATAAGGGATGTATTTCAGTTATATAGTAGGGTTTACAACAGTTAACCAATTAAAAAGTTGCATATTTCCCCAAATCTGAAAAAAAATTTCAAGTTTAAAAAATGTTAAATTAAAAGTTCTGTGGACATATGCTGCAAGATTCTAGCTGGGAAATACAGAGACAAGGGCAAATGTAGAAGACTGCATTTAATATTTTATCCATCCCTTCTTTACCACAAAACAACTGAGTCTTGACATCTCTCCTTTGAACACAATCTTGAACTGAGGCTATTGCTTCTCTGTGACCCAGAGAAACAAGGCAATAATGATAAAATAGATCTACTGGTTTTCTTCCCAGGCTACGTGACATGTCGTTGTGGCAGACTAACACTTCAAGCCAAAGTCCAAGAGTGGGAATCATGAAGTAACTATTCAAAACAAAGCCAAGACACAGATGCCTGTGGCTCTTGGGGGTTCCTAGTTGTTGTGCCTTTGTATTTTAACACAGAATGTAGCTTCAGCGGCAGTAGGGCCTGAGTAAAGTATATTGGAGGGGAGAGGTAGGTTTGCTTGATATAGGGGGAAGTGGATGGGGTGAAATTACAGCAAATCTTCTCTCTCCAATTTCCATTAACTCAGCTGAGAGACTCGGGAGGTGAGGCATAACGAATAAGAACGTAGTGAGTTGGGGGGAGTTATATTAGTCCCTGTAACGGATGGTGGATGGCCATTATTTGAAAATAAAGTTTGCAATTTAGGCTTCTTGTTAAACCTTGCTACAAGCTATTCAGAGGACAATTATAGGGAAGAGGGTACTTCTCCATCTACCCCATGTAAGGTGAGTACACCGTTTACTTTGGACGCAGATCTTGCCACACTTCCTCATACCTTTGTCAACCCAAGAGTTGATGACTCCACTTGAGACTAACCTTGAGACTTTTGGGCAGGTGATCTTTGCCTAGAGCGTAGCTTGCTAATCACAGTCTGAATCTGGAGGTCATCCAGGGACGGGTAAGTCTCCATATAAAACAGAAGCTGCTACAGGAGCACTATCACAAGGCAGGCTTCTCCCCAGCTAATGGAGGATTCGCTGCCATGTGTGCAGTCTCTATGCAGGTTTTATTGTCCAACTCAGGTCAAATCATCAAAAAGACCATTCCCAATGCACCCTGGGTCACCGCTCCTAGGCGTTTTCCCTCTTTAGTTCTCAAGTTTTCTCTGCCTCCCCCCCCCCCGGCCCCCCCAGGGACTCTAGCAGTCCTGTTTCTCCTGCTTCCCTGCCCTCCCGCCTAGGGAACTCTAGCAGTCCTAGCTCTCTAGGAATCACAGCTCCCAGGAAGCAGGCAGTGAAAAACTCATGTCCATCCCTTTCCCGACTGGCCCTCAGTGTGAATCGCCCAGGCCCCCCTCAGCTTGGTCGCTATGTAATACCAGGCACCCTCTTTTAAAGCTCAGCTGGGGTCAGCTGACCAGTCACAGGTGCAGTGGTCCTGCTCCCTCTTAAAGGGCCAGCGTCATGCTGTGACAAGCACCCTCAACATGAAAGCCAAAGCTTTTCCTTCCTTGACTCTGGAACATGGTCCCAACATCATGCTCTTCCACAGCCCGGATTTGTTAGCCTTCCAGACACAGTGAAAGGTTCTTTTGCACGTTTGAGGAGGTGATGAGATCAGGGTAGAAAGGAGGGGTTTGCTAACTGTAGTGTAAGAGAATAGGAACGAACTAGGATTGTGTAGTTCTCTGGGGATTTTAGCAATTCAATGCATTTATTGATTATTGTTTTGTTTATTGTAGGAGTCCCAAAGCACAGGAGGTTGCTTGTAGTTGTATGCTTGAAAATATCTAAGTAAATAAAGATGTAGCAAAGTAAAGTGGACATACACATACTGAGCCAGAGAATGCACAGAATAGAACAGCACAGAAAGTTGTGGCTTAGAGGCTACTGCAGGGAGGAGGGAGTTCAGAGACCTAGACTCAAGTGCTCAGTCCCCCAGACACTTTAAACAGCTTTAATGAGGGTCTCTCCTGGGCATAGGCTTCTTACAGGAAGCGCAGGGTTTGGACTCTGGGGAATGGGGCATGCCCCAACCCTGGGAATCTACCTACTAACAAACTAGAACTAACCGTAACGAACAAGTAACTATATGCACTAATAAATGAAGAATAGACCACTAGGGAGATGAGAAAAACTTGCGAAGCAAGAGTGTTCTAGCACCGTCACTGGCGGCACGAAAGGAACTGAGAGGGAGGGGGGAACCAGCAGTGCCTGTATGTGGGTGCATGTGCGCACCACTGCAGCACTAAAGCCAGCTGATATGGGTACCCCTAAGAGAAAAAATTTCTGGCACCAGTGCATGTGGTGAGCACACACACCTAAATTGGGAATGGACTTGAAGTACCTGAAGAAAAAACCCAACAAACAAAACCCCCGCCTTTTTTTGCCTCAGTTTCCCCATCTGTAAAATAAGAATACCATCTTTGTTAAGTGTTTTTCAATCTGTAACTGAAAGGTGCTTTATAAATGCAAAGTCGTTATCTATAATTAGCTGTCCCACATAATTCAGGGCTCAGTCCCAATGGAGTTAGTAGGAGTGGTTTCATTCATTTTAATGGGAGACGACTCAAGCTATTAATCAGCACAACCCAAAAGTGTAAATGTATACCCAGTTAACAGCAGCAGTATTGCATGAAACAATACAATTATAGCCATTTCAATCCTAAAAAGTTCTTTACATAAGATTGGTTTTCTAATATTATTTCTCACCAAAAGCAACCATTTAGTCCCTGGAATCAACAGCATTTATAAAATGGAGTCAAGTTCATTTATTTCTTAAGAAGCCAGTGATTTTCATTTGCAAACATTTTTGGCTCATACTAGTTCAGTGTAACTGCTCCTAACTACTTGGTTCTGGCACGTGCTTACTTGTTACACCCTTTTTTGATGCAAATACATCTTATTTCCCCTGGGCATATAAACACACACCTCACCCTGCAGTCAAACATCAGAAAAACTGATTTGCACGAGTATTTACAAGTGCCTTAAATACCAACACAATTGCAACATTTCACAGACAGTGCGCAGTAATTTTTAATGTCACAAAATAATGAGGGAGGTTAAGCATAGTGAGCCATAGATGTTCAGAAAATTCTCTCATTAAATGTGATCCTTTCAATTTATATCACATGGTATGATTCAGACTGAGAAAGTGGGCGGCCATGACAAGAAGAAAGCTTTTTGATGTTTCCTTGCCTTAACATAAGGCTTTGTTTAACATGATAAAGTACCATTTTACAATGAAACTGACTGCTTTGTAAAACCACATCACCCCAAAAACTTCCAGCTGGAAGAGAATACAGTTGCTACCAATATGCCCATCTATCCCTTCTTGTAAGCACATAAAAAGCACAAAAGCACAACCTGTTCTCAGGCAGAAATTGTTAATGAAATTTTATTTCTAAACCAGAGAATAGCAGCTTGGGAGGAGATCAGTGCACCAGTCTGCCTGAATGGAAATGAGGGATGCAGGGTTATGTCCAGCTTTGCTTGCTGAAGGGAATTAGCTTAGATGCTCAACTGCCTGCGCACCAGCAGGTCATTCTCACAGGAGGTATCAGTCCATTTGAAAAGTTTCAGTTCCCTAAATCAACTGATCCACACAGTCCCATGCATCATCCCTGAGAACTGAAGTTTTCCCTGCACAGTGATCTGTCTTTGAGTTTTACAAAGAAAGCTGCTTTCTGATGGCTGTCATTCATTAATAAGAGAGACGGTGAGTGAGGTAATGTCTTTTACTGGACCAGCTTCTGTTGATGAGAGAGACAAGCTTTTGAGCTTACACAGAGCTCTTCTTCAAATCTGGCTAGTCTCTCCCACCAACAGAAGTTGCCCCAATAAAAGATATTACCACACCCACCTTGTCTCTCTAATATCCCGGGACCGACATGGCTACTACAATACTGCATGCATTCATTAATAAGGACAGTCATTTGGCTGGCTATCAGGAACTCTTCACCTCTCGTAGACGGCACATTCACTGGACAGGAGTGGAACATACAGGTGGTTTGGACTGTTCTCAAAGAGCACTGCTTTCTAACATTGTTAGTCACCACATCTTATGTTCTTATTAAAGTCATTTTTGTTCTTTTGCTGTAAACTTTGATCTAGACACAGTTGCAACTCTTCAGGATCTTGAGGATCTTTTTTGCTTTTTGTGCCATGGGCTCTTTATGCTGTTGGTTTTGTTCTGGTGACTACTTGGAGGGCAAGCAAAGTGGTTTCAGTAAAATGAGAACTCGCCCACAGGAAAACCCAAACTAACTTCAGAGTCAAATCTGTTCAGAATTCTAGGTCCCCTCCACCTGCAGCCACCACCGCTTCACTTCCCAAAGAAGCATCAATGATCCCCTCCCCACCATTTTCTGTTTGGGCACATGGGCAGAGAGTTCATGAAGAACATGTAGCTTGCAGACAAGAGGAGTGACAAGCAGAACTGAAGGCCAAACGGGAGATACAGACTGAAGGATTGTCCAAGGGGGAAGGAAGTGGGTACGCGCAGGTAACCATCCAAAACTGCTTGGACCATATTTTCAAAACAAATTAAGTGCATCTGTGCTTCCAAATACAAAAATCTACATTAAGAGACCTATATGGTTCCATAATAAGACAATCAAAAGTCAGAAAATACTAAAGATAAGATTGCCACGTAAACTTAACTATGACCTCAGGTGTACAGTCTTCAGTTACATTTCTTAGCTAATACAGAATAGACATATATTCTATTCTATTTATTATAGTATGTTTTCTATTTTATATAAATATATTTTATCAACAGCTATAGATATATATATATAGCATTGGTAATGTAAAATATTGTATATTGCACTCATTTCAAATGTCCAGTACATTTTATTGGAGTTATTGCGAAAATATAGCAGAACTTAGCTACACTTGACTAAGGTCACTAGAATTTACAGTGACCGGCTCTCCAGAGTGCTATGGAAAATATACCCTTTCAATCTGTATTTGGCAACTTGTGTTTAAAGATGAGATGTTTTGATTTCACACTTGCCTAACACGAGATTAATCAATACTAAGCTACTTGGAACTAGCTACATGTATAATATTATTGTCCCACTCAAACAGTCATTACCAATCATTATCACTTGTGTAAATCACCCTCTTAGGAGTCGTCCCAGTAAAACAGGAGCGTGCTTCAAAGTAGTAGCATGGACTGTAATAATAATTTACTATCATCCACAAATACCTGACACGTATACAGAGCACCATAGAACTGCAGCAACCTCTAGGGGAGATGGCAGCAGTCAACCAGCATGCTGCACAGTCTTATTAAATATATCATGGGCTCTTTAATGCACACATACAGCCAACACATGCTTCAAAATGTATGGGCTGATTTGAAAAATCCACACAGTAAATTGCTCGGAACGCTGCAAAGGTGCCTTGAATCAGCAGGACAAAGCTCCTCCCACTGCCGGGAATGTTATTTCACCTAAACAAGAGTACTAGGACTGGAGAAACAACATCCTCCCTTCCAAGAACTCAGTCCACTGACGTAAGATATAGTCACGAAAGCACCAGCAACAATCAGCGCAACCAGCTGTGACTCTGATTCATGCCCTTCCTCACCTGGATGGTAAAGTAAACAACACCTAGGACCCCTAATGACAGAAGTTGTCAACATTTCCTTTGCTGATGGGATTCTCCCCCACACTTTCCTAAAACATGCAATCATCTGACCGGCACTAAAGAAAACATCACGATGTTAGGTGGTTCACAAACTATTACCAAATCCCTAATCTCTTTCTTTCACGCAATTTAATCAAGAAGCTAGCAAAGAACAGTCTCCAGCATCAGCTGAGACAACACAGATGATGTGCTAGAAGTGTGTCCAAAACACTGAGTTCTACATCAAACTTCTGCCCTGCCCACTGGTGTACAGGATTAGAGTCTGCAGCACCCTGTTCCAATGATCCCTGGCCAGCGTAAGGGCCTCTAGGACACTGTTACGAGGCAATGACACTTTGCAGCCATAAGCTGATGTAAATGGCCCTAGGGCCCAAATTGGCACTCAGCCTCACACAGGCCAGAGGGTGCAGAAATGTGGCACAGTTCTGACACACCTGAGGCCTCTGTTCTAACAGATACGACAAAATATCTAGTTTCTGTTCTCAGCTCTATGACAAAACCCCTACGAAATTTTGGGAAGTCACTTAACTCTATGCCTTGGTTACTCCATCTATAAAATGAGGACAGAAATATTTGATGCTTGGGGTTGGCATAGAAGATTTGGGAAGTGCAGAGAACTATTAAGCTCAGTCAGCTGAAATGGGAATAGAATTTTTGCCTCCATCTGTGAAAATTGTTCATCTCTCTTTTTTCCTTCTTCAAATAAAAGCTGAATAAAACTATTTTATAATTCTTGACTTCATGCTAGTATACACTAATAACTGGATGTTTTAGATCCACCGACTTCTTTCAAGGTGCTCGGTAGCTGCTAGGCTCTGTGGTCCCCAAATCTTTTCATCCATGGTGTTCACCAACCTACTCTTCATCGCAGATCTGAACCTTGCCATAGTTTCAATCCACGAACATCATGCAGCTACCATAACTCATTGTCTTACATGGATTCCAATGAGTGATGTACCTGAGTTACAATTTCAGGGTTTGGAGCTGTATTCTTGTAGATGTAATTACATATGGAATACCCTATTTATTCGGTTCCACCACACACAAACATACACTCACTCTCTCTGTTCACCTGGAATGTTCCTCCTCCTATGCTTTGCAATGTTGAATCAGGTGCTGCTCCCTTTGAAATACAGACCCTGCCAATTATGTTGTTGTTGACATCAAGGCACTCTTTTTTACTTATCTTTCAACGTCAGTTTACACTCTAGCATGAATCTTTTTGCATCCTTGCCCATCTTTCTCCAGTCCAGTCACGTTGCATATCCCTGCACTTTCCTTCACTGTGAGACAAAGAACTTCAGAACAACTCTGGAGGAACTGTGATGGATCAACCAACAGAGCAAATAGTCCCTCATATTTGATTCTGATCTGATTTATTTTTCTTGGGGTCATCCTCTATATTTGTTCAAAATCATTGTCTGCATTTTGCATCTTTTGCTTTTGGCTGGTCCTTGTATTGTAATCTATATGATTTTGTGATTTATTTAACCAGAAACTTAGAACACTTAACTGTTTTTGATACTCGTCAATATTTGGAACACTTATAACTGTAGAATTGAAGCATTTCAAACCAAATTAAGATATACCTTATTGTTAGACAAGTAAGGACTTTTTTTTTTTTGCCTCTCCTTTAGGTAAAGACATGTTCAGCAAAAGAAATGTAGGGAATGGGATATGCAGGAAGGCCAGCATGAAGAGGTGTATCTTGCACTGTGCTGTACAACAAGACACACAAATTCACCTTCATGTCCTTTGATCGATCCCGTATACCCCTCTTATATAATGACATGTCAAATGCCTGTCCCACAAGGAACATACGATATTTTTGGTCCCCACTCAGCAGATTCAGATAGGGCACAATGCAGTCTCTCTTTTTTTTTAAATGAAGGACTTGTCTACAAGGTGTGATATTGTGCTGTGTGGGGTGTGATTTCTAAAACACACTAACACATTGAGCATTAATTAGTCTGTGTACACCATGCTGGTGTGCATGAAAGATTCACTAGTGTTCATTAACATACTCTGCACCAGGGATCCTTTAGTGTGCATCAGCAGAGTCTACATGGACCAATTAACATTCATCATTTTAGTGCATTTTAGAAATCAAACTCCTGTACACACAACCTCATCATTTAGACATATCCTAATTGTCTAGCCTGGTTGTGAAAAAAAACCTTACAAATGTGAGCCAAGTGTAGCTCAAAGCAAAATCTTCCCGACTCTGCAGAAAGTCTTGAACAAAAGCCCTGAGTGTTGTGAATTGCCTTCATTTATGTTAACTGACTTTCAACTTTTATGTTTAATTATGACACATTAAGAGCAAGATTTTCAAATAATTTTGTTATGCAACTGAGCGCCTATTTTGTGCAGCCCTACTAATAATGTGTGCAATTTGAATTTAAATTAAATTAAAGCAAATTAAATAACTTTATGCACCAATGCCCAAATAAACAAAGGGAAAAAACAGCCATGGAACTAGAAGTGCTTAGTGTAAGTTTTTCCACTGAATGATATTGCACGTAACAGTAGCTGAACTAAAAGCTTAGTCATAATCTAAGTACACTAGTACAAATGTCCTACAGTTATCATTGGGGTCCTATGAACGGAGGGTAATATATGTCCTTAATTTGTACATCTAGGCCATAAAACCACTTAAAAATGCAATGTGGCTCTCTTCACAGAATGGACATCCTTGGGTGGGAATCCTCTCCCACTTAAAGCTGGTCAGACTAAACCAAAGTTCTCAGGAATCCACTGCTTATGCTCTGGACTCCCTCCCACCTTGAAACTACACGAAATATTATCTTTGAGCATTTTCATATGGATGAAACAAACCAAGCAGAAACCCCTGCCATAATCATTTGCCACTTTAGAACTGATGAGGCTTCACAAAGTGAAATATTTACAAGTTTACATTGAAAAGTAGAAACTGTTTAAAATTAATATCTGGTAGTCATCTCACAATTGAGCAACAATACATTTTAAGCCCTAGCAACTAGTACCTTCGGCATACAGGACAAACAGTATGTTGGAAATTAAGCCCTTGAATACAAGATGTTAAAATTTGTCAATAAAGTGATGGTTTTAATCTTTCATATATTTTGGAAATGTTAGGGAGTACAGCTGATGTTTGGTGTAAATCAGACTGAGGGACAGTGAGTGAGGAACACTGGGAACTGGCTGAATCCCTTAGCCATTTATTTCCAGATTTCTTAGCATTTTGGACAGACATCTCACGCTACACATCTCCCTGCCCCAAACTCCTCCACTCCCTCTGTGTCTCCCATGGTTCGCGCCATCAACTTTCTATGTTCCACCCAGGTCCTTTGCATGCCCCTCTATGCTATTCTGCTTACCTCCTCCCTCTTCCCCCCCACACCCTTCTATACTCCTGCCACTATATATTTCTACTACCCTTCTCTGGTCACCTACCCTCCAAATCCATACCTCCCAATCTCTGGCTCAATCCAGCAGCTGATGAAACAGCAAAGTCAGTAGCAGGTTAGTTTCGATTTATATTATACTGATCATTTAAACTTCACTCTTTATAAAATTATAAACAATTCTTTATATCTCCTCTCTAAATTGGTTCCCTCTCCACTGACTCCCACCCAAAACCAACCAATCATCTAAACTCTTAAAGGCTCTTCTCTACAGGATGGCCAACTAAACCAAACAAACTCTGAGTTTCTATGCCAAAATATTTTGGAGAAAATTTTGGTCCATGACTCTGAAAGTCCTTTTTTTATTTTTACCAGTAAAACAGTAAAATGCCTACTGTGGGCTGAAATGCAACAAGAAAAATTCAACAAGAAGATCACAGAATCACAAAATATTAGGGTTGGAAAAGACCTCAGGAGGTCACCTAGTCCAACCCCCTGCTCGGGAAGATCAATTTCTTTTTTAGGAAACTGATGTTACAGCTCAAAAAATTGTACAAATAGTTAAGAAAGGATCTTAAAAACAGAACTATGTTGAATACATGAACTGAGGGTACAATGACTATAGGAATACATCTGCAAGAAAGTTTGCACCAACACTGTGAATAAGATATAGCCTCTGGAAAGCACAAGCCACAAGCACAATTAGCAAAGACTTTAACTAATTATATCTTGATATAACAAAGCTATGATCCTGCATTACCATATCAATAAGTGACAAATTATTGTCAAATTCCTGAAATCACCCCTCAACTGTTAACTTTAGTATCTTGTTAAAGCTGAATACTATTCAGAGCATCCTAGGAAGAGATGAATTAACAAGTAAAAGTAAACACCATAGGTCTACCATCATCTTTGCTTTATTATAAATAAATTTATAATATATATAAATATTGATTGCACCTAAGTTAGACAGGATATTAAAATCAAAGAGACCAGTAGTAAAAAGCCTGTTTAATAATTAAAACAAACATAGTGCAATGGGAAACAATTCTCAAAGATACAAATAGCATATACAAACAAAACAACAAACCATAAGACAAAATTGTGCGCTACCAATTGAGAAGCAAAACAGCACTAGATCAACAGTTTCTCAAAGATGACAATGACCAACATATTAACTGAATTTTTTCAAACAAATAATTACTAGGGAAATATGGCCATAGCTACAGAATAAACACCCTTTCCAAAATACTTGCCAAAAATGGAGATTAGTGATGGGATGAATTTTGGCAAAGTTAAACAAAAGGCAGTGGAGTATAATATATTCAGTATCTTTGGAAGGGATCTGGTACAACCAATCAACAGCAATATGAGAAATAAGACTTACTAAATTAATTAGTGGAGGCAAGTGAAAAAAATAATGTGGGATTCAGAATGTGCTCAATAGTATGGAATGATGCTACTGGCCTATTTTTACCATTGGCAATAAGATATGAGAAACAGCTAGCTCTAGCAGAAGCAAGTGCATTATGATACAACACAACATGAGCATTATAAAATGCGAGATGAATCTCAAGCCCAGAGGCTCTTTAGCACCACTCCAAATCACAACTCTGCCTTCTTTTTTCTCCTTTGCTACCATTCCACTTCTCCAAGTATTTCTGACTTGATTAACCCTTTTTTCTCTTTATTGTCTGATGTTTTCAATTCTTCTAACATAAAATCAGATTCTTAAAAAGACAAATTGAATAATAATGGTAGAAACTATATTTCAGGGGCCAGACTTTCCAAAGTGCTCAGCACTCAGCAGCTGCCATTGTTCTCAATGGGAACACAACCACTTCATTGGCACCTATGTGGGAACTAAGCTCTGTGGACATCTGGTCTCAGGTGTGAGCAACCTGAGTGTGCACTATCAAAAATCTGGCCCTAAATGAATAAAGAAACCATAGATCAAGCCTGAACCTGTTTTTGGTGCTTTGAATTCAACTTTGATTACTTTTTCTACGGTCTGTTTATAACCACGATCAATGAGATTTAATTGAACAACCTAATTCATGTTAGCCATTTTAGACTCACCAATGATTTATTTATGGACTTGCATTAAGATCTTTTTATACCTACTTTGAGTTATATAGTCTAGTTCAACTAATGACAGTCCTTTGATTATCCTGGCCTGAAATATGTGATATTACTCAACAAAACATTTTAAGCAAATGTCATATATTCATGTATACAATTGATCCTTTCTGTTCTTCCTTAAAATCTGTGATAGGATGACTGATTTTTCAACACAGCACATATATAGTACTATCCGAATGTACTATGTGGTAACATATGGCATTGTAGGTTATAACTATTTTACCATCTGTTCTATCTGAACTATAACCTTTATAATCCCATATCAGCTTTTGCCACTAACTACTGAAATTCCTAGAACTTGGCTTCCACTTACCCTTTTAAAATTAAATTGTAGCAAAATGGATGGCTGGGTTATATGTTGTTCTTCAGAAGCCTTCACTGCTCCCCAGCTGATATTAGATGGTCAGAGGCCAAAAAAAAAAATTATTTAAAGCCAAAGTTTCTATTCTAGGCTGAAATATTTCTGTCACATAACAAGGTAAATCTGTAATCAGGACATTCTTTATCTTTCCAAAAAGACTACGATCCTAATTACTTTATTCATGCATCCATCACATGGAGGCTGACTTACTTTAATCTGTTATTGTCCTGATCCTGGGAAGTGTCTTTCCTGCAGGAGGAATAGTGGTTACTCAGCATCTCTCAAAATAAGGTTTATGTTCTTTAGTTCATCATACACTATTTAGCTCAGACACTATCTAAGCAATGCGGTATATAAAGTGATCTGTACTTCTGCTCGGGTATTTTCACACACTGCAAGACTACTATAAGATCAATTTAGTTTGACATTTTTATACTCTAACTAGTAAATATGAACAAATGTAAAACCCATAACCTTAAAAAACAAGAATGGCGCAAAATTAAAATACTGCAATGAAAAAAGAAAGAAAAAAAATGGAACTGTATTGTATTACTAAAGCATATTTCCCAAAACACACAAAATAAAAAGATAAATAGATTGTATAAAATGAGATTCAACACAGCAGTTTAAGAATGCAGTAAAGGAAAATCTAACAAGTAGTGATATATAAAAGACAAGATATTTTTAACTTTTAGTTAAGAAATAAGTCAAAAGGTTCCCAGGCTTTGTTAAACATTTCTACTATATAAATTCCATTAGATGGCTCTTTTACAAATTTACATATAATAGTTATGAGATGAAAACAATGATTAAATCTAAAAACTCTTTCCAATTTCCAAGTATTAGTTTCAGCTCCAGATTAAATTGAAAGCCTAAATTACAAAATGAGTAGAAGCATAAAAGGTTTAAGAGGTATCTTAATAACAAAACTGGTCTCACTGAAAAAGGGAAGTTGTGTGCCTTAGGGTACGTCTAAGCAGGGATAAAAAACCACGGCTGGCTCGGGTCAGCTGACTTGGGCTCACAGGGGCACAGGGCCGCAAAATCACTCTATAAACTTTTGAGATCGGGCTGGAGCCCAAGCTCTGGAACCCTTAGAGGGCGAAAGGTCCCAAAGATTGGACTCCAGCCTAAGCCCAAACATCTATACAATGGTTTTTGGCCCTGCAGCCTAAACCCCGCCAGCCTGAGTCAGCTGGCCTGGGCCATCTGCAGCCATGGTGCAAGTCTTTTATCCCCGTGTAGACATACCATAAAGACCAATTAACAAAACTGTCACCCCATGGAAGTCAAAAGGGATTTTTACCATTTACCTAAATGAGATCAGAATTTGACCCCCAAGTTCTGATTTTCAAAACTAGCAAATATAGCAACATAGCTAGACCAATTTTAACCACTTTATCTGCATTCAAACTAACTCAATATGAAATAAGATTTGCAGCATTGAGATCAAATTGATTCGCTTTTGTCCAAAACTGTTCACCAGCAATATCTAAATGAGTTCTCTCAGAGACTGAGCAAATACAGCTGCTGAAAATATTTTTCAGAGATAGGTCTGTAAACTGAGGCAGAGGCTTCTTTGCAAAATGCTGATTTTCCCTGTCATCAATTTTTAGTTTCATAGTGAAGTTAAATTTTCAAAGGCAGTGTTAATTCCAGGGATCTGCAGAATAGCTTATCCAGGACACTGCATTTAAGTTTTAATAAAATCTTTTGAAAAGTACCATAAGAATAGCTGCAAATTATTTAGCTAAAAATCTATGAGAACCTTTGACCTGGGCATAATGGTTTCCTCTCTACAGAAATATTGCTTCTATATCATATTAAGAAAACTTATGATATCCACAAGAAAATATACACTTCTGGTTTTATTAACTTTAATCAAGAATTAGCATTTGACAGAATAATTTCCTGTGGATGGTGAAAATGGAGGGAAAATCAAATATGGATATTACTAATCTTTTCCTATATTCAGACATAACTCAGAACATTCAATGATGATAGCTCAATATACTTCTCTTTTTACCCATTATTCATCAATATTATTGTAGTGTCTAAGTAATGGCAATGGATTCAATAAGCAAATTTATAAAGGAACGTTCTTGTAAAAGAATTTCATGCTAACTTTTAAAAATAAGCATGTACCTGCTCCCTTTAAAAAGTGCTAATGCTTTCTTCATTCTCAGGCGTAATCCATGTCTACAAAACATGGTTTGTTTCGTGTCTGAACAAAAGGAGATCAAAATTCCTCAATGTGTGAAGAAATCAGATCATGAGATATAATTTTGGTTTTTTCCACACAAGTAGTTTTAAATATGCTATTTAATGTTATCTTGAGGCATAAACATAAGGCATGTAGGTTAGAAAAGTCAAAACTACATCCTTGTGTACTAGCTATTTCAAATATTTTATTTAATGTGCAACCGACATAATGAACAGGATGCTTGATTAAAGTAATTTGCACTGCAGTTATAACAAGCAGCACTGAAATGTTGGTCAGTAATGGTATGTATTTCATGCATAACTTCCAGCATACAAAATCTTCCAATGGAGGGAAGAATGCTTGTTTTTCTTTTTAGAGCTTATGTTAAAATATTCCCTTCACCACACAAAGCAATAGTGATAAAAGCTTCAATGGTATCAATTAGAGTTTACAATTCACTTTTCTTCTTCATATATGAGAGGACATTATCTTTTATATTTTGCAATTTTCTTTTGCATTTAAATATTTCCCGCGTCTGCATAAAAAATGTCTTTTATTATGCAGTTCAACAGGCTTTCCTAGGTTGGCACCCCTAGAGCTTAATCCTGATTCACAAAACAAAACATCTAATTATTCCACCTGCATAATTCATTGGCCCACAAACAGAAGTTGGCCAACTCACGATCTTATCTTACAGACTCTACAGTGCACATATAAGGAGCTCACTGTATGAGCCAAGCCATCATCCAGGTTCACTGGCAACAAAGTAATGTTGCCAAGCACTACCAAGAGTTTCTTTGGAAACAAACACAGACAGCAAAGCACTCAATTACAGCTACCTGGGCCTCCCCTTCTCCCATCATCAAAGCACTCAATTACAGCTACCTGGGCCTCCCCTTCTCCCATCATCAAATCAGAAACTATAAAGGGAGGAATGTCATTTTGCAACTCAGAATTTCCAGAGTAATTAGTCAAGTCTTTAGTGGCTCGGCCTGCTTCCAGATGAATCAACTGTCATATTTGTGACCCTCCACAGTTGCATGCAGTGCAGTACGCCACACACAAATTTGGTGGTAAATTTAGTCTCAGTAATAAAGAACACGAGTAAATGCTCCAAAGTCTCAGTCTATGAAACGCCCAAAACTTGGGAAAAAAACTCAAAACCTTCAGTGTATACAGTAATATTACAGAACTAGAGAGTAAATTGAGACACAGGAATTATTTAGATGAGAAAACTGGACTAACATGATCAAGCTCTCCTTAGTTTGCATAACATTTTCCTACCATTACAAATGATGTAATGTTAATGAGAAACTATGTAAATTCACACCACACAGACAGGCAATGTAGCTCAACTACATATCTGCTAAAGCACCATATCACGTTTTAAAAAACCCAGCATCCGGTTTATATCTAATATCTAATGCCAATTAAATCACAAATATTGCAATAGACTCGGCCACTCTTGCTCTGTTAGTGGAATGCCTTATAGTTACACATGAACTTCAAATTAAAAGATTATTTTCCACAAGAGCTATAGAATAAATTCTACATGAGAAAACTTTTACTACACAATAACTAGGGCTTGCAAGAAAAACCACAATTCTGAGGTTTTCAAAATTTGTTTTCATTCTGCATCAAAATGAAAATGAGAGCGAGAGTAATATGGGAGACATGTCCCAGGCCATTCCCCTAACCACTGAGATATAAAGACACCCCTCTCCCCCCATCCACCAGAAATGCCACCTTGGATCTGAGAAACCTTCTGGAGAAATAGACTGTCTTCCGTGAAACATTTTAGGTTTTGACAAAAGAGCATTATTTTATAGAAAAAAGTTTTAACAAAACATTTTTGACCAGCTGTAATAGTAACCTAGAATTTTAGGACATGATCTGACAAACTTTTACTCATGTAAGTAAATCTTGACCCATGTAAGTAGTCCAACCGATCACTGTAAGGACTATTCGTGTGCTTACATGTTTACAGGATCAGGCCCTTAGAGAACATATACCTTAATGAATCATATACCTACAAGCTATTCTGGTTCCACAGTTTACCTGACTCTTATTTAAAATGCTGACTTTGAAACAATGTGGTAAGGGTAGTTTTCCCCCTGTAGTATGAGGTTCAGAAGAGTGGGGATGGGAGGGGAAATTAGTTGAAGCCAGACTTCCCCCTCCTAAGCCAGATCTCCACAACTATGTTTGAAGGGCTATGTCATATACTTCAAGTAGTAATTAACAACAGAAATGTTTAGAATAAACGAGTAAGGACAGGGCATTTGAAAAAGAGTTAACAGATGTCCTTAATGTTGCTGCTGGCCTAATAACATTGCTGCAGTAATTTATTTGATGTGGAGTTTATTTAACTGCTGCAAACATATAGAGCTATACTAATCATAAGCAGGTTGCATTAAGCACAGTATATATTTGATATACAACAGTTAAAAGGAATCTCAGATACAATATGCCTCAAAAATCGGACATGCGCAGTATTTTCTCTATTCTGATTTTAAAAAGCTGGCCAAAAATCATTGCAGACTTTACAATAAAAAAATAGAGTTCTTTTAAAGATAATTTCATCTATATTTTGTGATAGCAAACAGATTTGATTCCAACTCCAAATACTGGCATACTTCAATAAGCTATCAGCACAGCAGTGCTGCCTTTTTTCCTTTTGAAAAATGAAAGAATTAAATTCAAAACAAACAACTTCAATTTAACACCAAACTACAGGATAACCAATCTTAAAAATGTCAAATTGTAATGGATCTTAATACCCATATAAAACACAAAAATAGTGGCATTGTTCCTTGGTAATACATAGCAACCTTACAGAATTTCAGTGAAGGAGAAAGAAGGGAAAAACACCTTATTACTTCTAACTCCTGCGAGCCATTTTGGTCTCCAAAGGTTTTAGACTGCCTGAGGCCATGTGTCTGCAGTGTTTCGGGAAATGACTTGCCTTCGCACGAACACGGCTATGTTCTGCAGCACTGCTGCCCCCCAGCATCCCCGCTCAATTTCTGTTTAACTCTTCCTTACCTATATCAGCCTCCAATTTTTTTTCTTTTGCTTAGCAAGATTTAGAAAGGTTTTTTGTGGGGTGGGATATTGTTTTAAAACAAAGCTTTTCTGCCAGATTCTCTCAGAAATGCAAACACCACCATATATTTGCATATCCTTTGGAAAGGAGTTTATTCTCTGCTAAAATTTGCTAACAAAACTAGGTTAACTAGCTGCAATTGATCACAGACCTTTAATTTGATATTGACCAAATGTTTCTGTTTTACCTCAAAAATAAAAAATGGTTAGAAACAAGCAAATATCCATCATCACATCCCCTCCCCAAAAAAGCAGGAACAATAGTTAGAAAAAAATGCTTCAGCTAATTCTGTGTTTGGGTTTTTAATTATATGCCAAACATCGCTCCATAGGCCAAGACTAAATATCTGGCTAAAGCCTCATTACTATTAACTAATTTGTCTGAGCACCAGAGTATTAAATGAGAGTAGGAAATATCTCTTATACAGGGAAAGAAAGAGAGCAATTTCTTCCTACTGATAAATTTTCTAAAGTAACTTAGGCAAAAGGTTCCCCCACCCTTCATTTTCTGAATAAATTCAAGGCTATGCACTGCAAGCTACTTTGTTCCATAGCTCTTTAAAAAACCTCTAGAAAATTCCTAGTCAAGGTCACTGCTGATTGACTCAAAATATGACAGTGCAGGAGGCTACTAAAATATTCTGTTCATCTCAGAGGTTGAATAAGCAGCACTAACTAAGAGGAAAATCAATATAATACTTCTCAGTGAGGAAGAAAACGGAAAATAGTTTAGCAGTTAAGTGGTTAATGCAATTCCTAAGTGTTCAGCAATCATTGCAATTTAGTGCCATTTCGATTATTACACAATAAACAGACCATGTTGTCTGGAAGCAAATTTTTATGAGTATAGCTGAAGGGGTTGCAACTTATTTATCTGCTGAAACTCTAAGGGAAAGAACATTTCTGAATGCTAACACTACAGATCAGAAATATACAGGTACACTAGAAAGGTTATTTTTAGGTCACTACTATGGTAACTAACCACACTGACCTTTAAAATTAGTATGCAGTTAACAAAGAAAAATAAAGTTCAATAAAATGTTCTTTAAACAGAATCACTTTAACAAACAATATTGCACATTCTTGTTGTGCAATATGTTGTCAATTTTTAAAGCTATTAATTTCACAAAAGAACATCAGGATAACATGGTCAGGAAATCTGCTAACTCTGGAAAAAACATAAAAAATTAGAGAGCTGTGATTTAGCTACCACAAACCTCTGTTTAAGAAAACTTTTAAAAAATTAAGAATTGTTGTGTTTGTTTTGCAAAGACATGGTGGTACCAGCATAAAAAAGAGGTTGAGGCAACGTAAAGACTAGAGATAGGTAAAACTACATCTTGTTTTGCCTAATTTTGCCAAATTACAGAACTTTCAATTAATCTCAGAAAGCAAACTCTGCTCTGGAATTAATAAATGTGAAGGCAATTCTTTAAAAAGTAGACAAGAAAGAGTCAGGTTCAGGGGAGGAGGAAGATGAATGGGAGAGGAGACAGGCTGGGTCTACACTGACGGCAGCAAATTCGCTGCCATCAGATCGATTGCTCTGGATCAACTGAGCAATCTGTGCAGACCCGCTCAGTCGATCCAGCAATCGACGCAGGAAAGCCACCCCGGTAAGTTGCATAGCACTGCGTCAAAGGGAACGCTGTTCCTTTCAGCGCAGCGAGTGTGGAAGGCACATGGAGCAGATGCAACGAAGTCGACGGGAGATACACAAGTGATTTACGTCACCTGCGTATTTCCCGTCAACTGCTGCCGAATACGGAAGATAAGTGTAGACTGGGCCAAGAATGCATGGTTAATAGCAATGGGGCCTCAAAAAAGGAAACATATCAATGAAAAGTATCTTGGGCCCAACTCTAGTTTTTACTGAGACAAAACTCCAATTAATTTAGAATGAGTCCTTTGATTTCCATTAATAAATAACAGAATCTCAGTAGTATGGCTGGTCACTCTACTAGGTAGGTAATGGAAGTTAGATTTTGGCTGTTCATAAAAATAAGTTGGCTGTTCAGTAGAGCACTCTTTAAAGACGAAGGTATTAACAAACAGTATTATACTCAGCTTTGGAAAGATGCTCCTTCTTCTGGCAAATTAAAGACTTATGAACATGGATTACACTTATCCAAATTTGGCAGCGTTTTGATGGAAGGTTATTGGGACGTTCTAGAATGCTATGTCTGGAGACTGATAGAAAAAGCAGAAAGATATCCAGAAAGCTGGATTTTTATTAATTATTATATTACTGAATCTAGAACATATTTCAGATCTTTGTCTGTTTTTGCTCTGCTAAAGAAGTCTAAATATTGGTTCCTTTTTAATATGGAGGGAGAGGAACCCCAGTAGACTATTTTGACTTTTTTTAAACGTTCACTATACTTCTAAGTGATATTGCTCCAGAGGTACATTCTACTTGCTTCACCAAATGTTCTGCCATAAAAGGGAAGGAGTCCTTTATGACGAGTGCTGACTTGGGTCACCAGTACAGCTTTTAAATTTATTTAGTTAGGAAATCTTCATTTTGTTCTCAGACACAGACAGGCAGCTGACTATTAGCTAATTCTTTAGATAAGTACAGAACAATTAGTCATCCATTTTCTATCTTTATTATTTATATTATGGTAGTGCTTAAAGTCCCCATCTGAAATTGGAAATCTGTTATGCTAGGCAACCATACAAACATATAGCAAGAGACAGTCATAACCCTGAAGGACTTTCAAGCCACACAGACAAGAGAAATTGTGGAAGACAAGAAGCATTAATATCTCCATTTTACAGATCGGGAACTGAGAAACAAACAGATTAAGTAACCTGCCTACGGTGTCACAGACCATGCGGCACAGAGGGGAAGTGAATCAAACTCTCTTGAGTCTTAGTGCCTTCAATGTGTTATGAGGGTTCTCACGCTTCCAAAACCAAGGCCAGTTGCATTAAGTCACCTAAATATGGATCAAGATGCCTAACCTTAGGCACCAGGTTTGAACATTCATCTAAATGTTTTGCGGGTTTACAAACCCATTGAGAAACACAAGATCAAATGAATATTTTATGCATGTGTTCACTGTGGTTCTAATCAAGCACACACATGACAGGCTAAGTTCTCTACTAATTTAACTCCAGTGAAGTCAATGGAGTTACAAAAACTGGCCCCTATACTTAACATAATTGCTTAGTTTACTTCAAATTGAATTTTCTTTGTAAAGTATACTTGAGCAGTTAATAAATACTCAACTGCACAGAGCAAAAGGGTCTTAATGCTGAAATACAAACCAAAATGTTACCCCGTCACTATTCTGAAAACCTCAGACATACAAACTCACATTAGCTTAGCTTCTTTTTTATGCAGTTATTTAGGTCCGGTCTACACTTACCTTTGCGATTCGGCAGCAGTCGATGGGAGATACGCAAGTGACGTAAATCACTTGTGTATCTCCCGATGACTTCGCGGCGTCTCCTCCGCGCGCCGTCTACACTGCGCTGCGCCAAAGAAAGCAGCATTCCCTTTGATGCAGCGCTATGCCACTTACCGGGGTGGTTTTCCTGCGTCGCTTGCTGGATCGACTGAGCGGGTCTACATAGACCGCTCAGTCAATCCAGAGCAATCAATCTGACGGTGGCAAATTTGCTGCCATCAGTGTAGACCCAGCCTTAGATGGTAACAGATAATCAGAAAGCAACCAAGAGCCTGAGCATTCTTCCTGAAATCTTTTGTGCCAACCCTGCTTATAGCTACTGCCCATCACATTAGCTTATTTAAGGGCCTGAAGAATGTAAATATGCCAGCCGCATGAGAATGTTAAGAAGAAACAAATCAAGTGAACCCAACAGAGCCCATATATATCCTCAGTAACTAAGATTAGTTAACCAATAATTTTAAAGCTTCCCATACACTACAATTTTCAAATTAATGTTATGTTCAAATAGATCAAAGTTATAACTGGCTGTTTTCCATTTTGATACTTCACTGGTATTTATACAAGACAGCCCGTGTTGGAATATTGAATCTTACAACAAAAACTATTTTAAAAAACTTTAAAATGAAAATGTAAGTTAAAAATGGGGTGGATTCATTTTTATGTAAATATTAATTCTGAGTGTGTGCTTCCAGCTACATTGGGTAGTTAATCTGACACAATATAGAGAAACTGCCTAACGGAGCAAGGAGGTAGAGATAATTATGGTTTCATACTGGTAAAAATTCTGGTGGTTAGCTATACAGAGTTAGCTTTAAAATACAGATTTTACTTGCTGTAGCAAGTATCCTGCTCTATAAAGAAAATACTAATTCAAAAGATACAGTACATTAATATATATTTTATTTTCACTTATTTAGAGTGCAAATTTATTTAAAATACAAGATGACATGTAAGTCTAAAGACTAAATACAAAAATCCAAGAAAAAATGTCAAATGAACAAACTTTTTAACTCTGCAGTTTTTATTTTATTAGATGCTATTCCTAACTTGTTAAAATTGATCAAATAGAAAGCTGTGAATAGAGAAAAAATTAAGCCAACTAGAAAAGTGTGACTTGGATTTAATATTTTATAATTGCCAAGGGACATACTGAGATCAATGAATTTTTGCCCGAGATGAACGTCAGAAAGAGATGTACTTCAGTCTTTTAGGGAACATTGGTCTATTTAATTCTTGTGTCTGATGCATGTGAAATATGCCTGTCTTGGCCTTCTTTCTTGCCTTGAGGCAATGCTGGAGGCAGACATTACCACTTTTAATAGGCCGCCATCTGAGGAATGGCAAGGGATCCAATAACCCATCGACTCTAATGGATTTGCGTGTTTATTCACTTACACCTTTTTTTGCAGCTAATTTTAGTTTTGCATGCTGAGTTGTTTCACTTTAAATTAAATGAATAGAAACAAAGGGAAAAAGACTGTGCAGCTAATAAACCATGATTATTTTCTAAGTTCTTCTCAACAGGATCCTCCATACATTAAGGTATATCATTTGAGAATAGATTCACTGCTGTGTTTTTCTGCTTGCTGTCAAAATTAACATTGCTTCTTGCAGATTTAGTGAGACAAAAAGTAGATTACTATAAAGTCTTACTTATAATTTATTGTGATTTGAAGATGCAGTAACTATCCAACTTCAAATCACTGTGATATCGGAGAATCTGAAAAGACGAATATAGATTAAGCCAGTGGTTCCCAACCTGTGGCCCTTGGGGGCTTTCAAAGTGGCTCGCTGCTCCCCTCCTGCTGGCTGCAGAAGGGATCCGCTGCCTAAAGACCCAGGTGGAGTGCATTTCTCCAGGGCTAAAAGACCGGTGCAGACTCCTTGCTACAGTCAGGGGGACACCAAGTCCACGCTGCCCTCCCCCTGGCTATAGCAGGGAGTACAGCAAAACGCTTTGCTTGGGTCCCTAGGTGCTGGGGTTTCTGCTGGAGCCAAAGGGAGGCAAGCACTGCAGAAAGGAGCCACTGTCTCGAGACCCATGGAGAGTGCACAGGGCTCCAGGACACGTGCGGTTTCCCTGCTGCAGCCAGGGAGACAGGAGATCAATGAGGAGACAGCCCCCTCGCTGAACTCCTTCCATCTGGCTGCAGGGGGAGAGGTGGAGGACAGCTGCTGTGGCCCTTCAGGGTTGTAAAAATTATATCTGCGGCCTCGAGCCAAAAAGGTTGGGAACCAGTGGGTTAAACTATTGATTAAAATATTGCCAACTAAAAGAGTATAATATTTAATCTAGCTCTCTATCTGTACTTTGATGAATATATATATTTATGTTTGTAGAAATATATAAGTAACATTGATTAGTAACAATCTCCTGTAAGTCAGATTTTCAGGAAAATGAACACTGCATTTTATGCTTTGTCAGAGGATGATAACCCTACATTTGGAATGCATTGTTGTTTTTTTCATCCTCAAAAGTAGGTATTTTTCTCCTGTTCTTCAGAAGACATCTTCCTTTCCCCCCCTTTTTGGTCTTCAGGAAAGAGCACTACCTAGCAATATCTCCCTCAACATCTGGCATCTCAATTGCTCTCCCTTTCTGAGAAGGTCTGGGTGAAACTCACTTCAGAGACCAACAACGTCATCTCTTGCTGGGCCATAACGATGGGCTGCAGTGAGATGTGAGGCAGCTTTTCTTCAGGCGCCTATGAGTGATCAGCTTCTGCATCGCTTCCCGACAATGCCAGCTCAGGCTGAGAAACCAGACCAAAGTAGGGTCTCTCACACTGATCTTCAGTAGCCACTGGCCTAGTGTACACTTAAAATTTAAGCTGACATAGCTATATCAGTTTTGGGGTGTGAAAAATCAAAACTCCTGACTGACATAGCTGGCCAATCCAACCCCCAGTACAGACACAGCTATGTCGATGGAAGAATGATCCTGTTAACCTAACTACAGTCTTTTGGGGAGGTGGTAATCCCACACTGATGGAAAAACCCCTTCTGTTGGTGTAGGCTGTGTATTCACTACGGAATTATACCAGTATGGTCCCTGTAGTGTAGACACACCCTCTGTATAGTCCGAGTCTCAGGAAATGCATCTACTCATGGCTTTGGCCTGGAACTTCATAATAATCTGGGTTCGTAAAGCACCCTCTGGTGGCATCAAACGTTTAATCCCAATCAGATGCTAATTTATTCTTGAAAACAAACAGCTTTTTGTTTTCCTCTTTTTTTTTTTTATAAAAAGTTAGTAAATAAGATGAAAGTACAGAACACGCTCAGTCAGAAAGAGAATGAAAACACAGAGCTCTTCAATTATTGCACAAAAAGCAAATGTCCTGAACCCATACCTATGCCAATTTTTTTAAAATACTGTATTTATTATAGAAATAAAATAATTAGTTAAAACATGGCAACACTGGCATTTGTTCCCCTTTTGAGAAGGAAGTCTAAATGTGAATAATCTACAAAATAGAAATAGTGTGTTTTTCAGTCATATGTGGAGGAAATCACAGGTGTGTGGCTCTGAAAACCTAATATTAAGCACCAAAAATTAAGCAAAGTTGTAAAACACTGCACCCCTTCTGCGCAACTGCAGCAGGGAGCTCCAATGTATGTAAACATGCAGCAACTTACAGACCCACCATATTTTAAAATAGCTTCTGTTTGTTAGGAAGCTCCTACCTCACTGTTCCTAGTACTATGGAAATTAATAAAAACAAATCAAAATATATTTGAAAAATAATTTAAAATGTCCTCCCTAAAGTGAAACGGATCAGAACAAAAAAGGGCTTCAACTCTTATCACACTCTACCATGCTACTGTCCCAACTAAAAAGACAACACCAACTGGCTATGATTTTTTTATAGCAAGTTATCTTTTCTTTTCAGGGCATCACATATACTAATTTGGTTTCTTCCCTTATTCCTCCCAGATGTACAAAGACAATGCTCCCATTTTTGCCATTTGCTGAGCTTTTGCAAATTTTCTTACTGGCAACAATTTTCTATTGTAACATGGTGAGGCATCAAACCAGTCAGAGACTTTATAGTCAGTACTGGAGATTTGGGGGCTCGATTTATAACAAGTTGCTCTAGTTTTTTTGTTTGTTTGTTTGTTTTTGTTTTTGTCATTCTCTGGTTTACAAGACACAGGAGCATATATTTCATAGAATGAGCCAGAACTGTCAGAATAAGCATTTTGGCTTTACTTTATTTTTTATGAATGGTTCAGTTTTGCCTCTAAGTATATATTGCAATGGGAGACCTTTATCCTGTCACAATATTCTATTGACGCTATGCCTTAAATATATCAAGAAATAAAGAAAAGTATATTAAATAATTTTGAAAAGACTAATCCACATATCTGAAATATAAATCCGTTGACTAAACAAATGTTCTGGGGCAGTTCTAAATCTTGCCTGCCATTTAAACTGGTATTCCAAGCCTATAATTTAAATGTAGTTAAACCAGACAATCTAATATGATGTTTCACAAGTGCATGGAAAAGTTAAAATAATCTGTCAGCCATAGATATGCTTAAGTTCATCTAAAAATGTGAGAAGCTACATAGCTACAGAATAATTATTTTTCCCCCAATCGTGTTTGTGGACCTGGATACTAACTCCCAGACAGTGTGTGCAAAGACAAATGGGAACACTAGACTGAAGTTGGGATTGATTTACTTCATTAGCTGGGATTACAAGTTTAACTTACAAACCAGAGGTCAAAATTTCTCATTAACAAGGGGGCCATGAATCGCTGCAGGGCTTGGTTCAAGAGGAGACCACTCTTATTACTAACTACACATTTCAATCTGTCTTTGATGTTCTCCTTCTACCCTCCTCCCTTTTATTTTTTGGCAGAGGAGTTGATTTTAATTGTAGCTATACAACACAGCTCAGTTTGCCTGAGAGCCAGCCTCCACATCTGCAGTGAGTGCAGTTCTAGTGATATTGGGTGCAGTCCATAGCTTAGGGCTAATTTTAATGGCTCCCCTTTTCATACAAGGCTCAGATTGTTTTCCACGTGATTCCTGTTAATTTAGCTGCAGGAAAGGGCATCAGTTTTCCTTGTGAGTTTCTGATCCATACTCCTAAACTAGGTGAAATGTATTAAAAGAAGAGAAATGATCACAAAACAAGAGATTCAATGTTCTACTAACTTCTTAAAAAAAAAACAGTCACATTTCTTTAACACTCCAAACAGAAAAATAAGGCTTAAACAGTCTATTCTTATATCTATTTGTGTTTTGAGAATCCTTTCATTTGTGAAATGCTGAATTGAAGCTCTTGATATACTTATGGCTTCTAAATAATGTTATGGGTTAAAAAGGGAAAAAAGGTATTAAACATCTGCACGCTGTAGATTACACAAAACCTCTGGATTCAAACTAAGATTTCACAGTACCATTCATGAAACAAAGAGGTGTTTACAAATAAGAGTTCCATGTATTATGTCAGCAGATGGTGTAGTGCACCACAATATAATAAAATGTTTAATGTCTATTTTTGATTTTTGAAGAACAGCAATAAAAGAACTGAAAACACTCAAAGGTTGAGTCCTCTCATGCAGCTAAAAAGTGGTCAAGAATATATAGGACATAATAGATGATTTAATATCTTCAAGTAGAGGTGTTACTGAAAAAGGTTAAACTATTAAAATCTTTATATACTATACATAGTGTGTATCACAATCCAACTGCCTTGAGTAATCAAACTGATGCTCCATTTTACTTTAAACACAACAAAATTGAAAGCTCTATAGTTGAAATTAAGTTTGTATATATAAGACTCAGCTCTAAGCTGTAAGAAATGACACAGATGTCTGAAAGTCATTTTAACAACAACAACAACAAAAAGATCATAATCTGTTAAATATTCTACACAATTTGAATGCACAAAACCAAATGTTAATAGTAAGGGTTACCCAATAAATACTACTATACCTCTAGATGCATAGTATTAGTTCCAATCTCAGTGTCTCTTATTTGTTTACATATGCCTATTTCAACTGCACCTTCATACCAATTTATTAATAATGAAAGATAACTTTGCACACAGTGAATTCATACAGGTTAATGATGAAAAATCCAAGGTTGAAAACCCAGGAAGAAATAGGTGGGCACTTTTTATTTAGGACTAAATGCAAATCATTGATTAAGTAAACAAAGATCTCCTGCATGGTATTACTGCACTGTGCTGTGTGTGCCATTTTCTACCGGATGAGCTTTGGCTTTAGATGTAACATTGCACTTACACATTTCAATCACTCTCTTTAGTCGTTACGGTTAATACTTAATTTCCCAACGTTCTCCAACTGCTTTCAATTAAAACATTTATTAAAATATAAACTATGAATTCACACCCTGAACTATCTGAATTTTAACTTTTTCTGGTGCTAAAGTCAATCCTCTTTTCTGCTAGTTTGTAACTAATATTTTATTGCTAGAACTTTGTAAAGACCCTTTGTTTGCTTCTGGATGTAAGAGTCAGTGTGAGACAAGGGTAGGAAGTCTTCGTTGGCTATCAGTTTCATTCCTTTTGGTAGCATAGGTCAAATCACTGGCCATGACTTCCAGTCACCTTTACAAAATCTGCTAAAGCATCAGTTATGTCTTATCAACACAGGGTGCAATGACTACCTTTAAATTTCAACAGGGGGTTATCTTAACAACTAGACATCTTTAAAAGGTCATTATTGCAGTCTAATTTCAAACTGGCACTGAAATGAAGGGTTGTCTTTGTGTGGGATTAATTTAAAAACCTCAGGATTTGATGTCAGTGGGAAATAACCAGCGTGGGACTCATAATGCTGCCTTCTCCTGCTTCTGGCCAGCGCCTAGGGCTAATTTCTTAGGAGATGAAAACTATGACAAGCCCTTCAGTTAAGCTGAAAGCAGGCAGCAGTCCAGTAACACCCACAGGCCTTAGAGGCATCCTGTGACCCCCTTAGAAAAGTCACATTCACTTTGCTCTTGAGAAAGGAAAAATAATGCTGGAGGCATTTTGTTTTAAACCATGTGAAATAAGGAAATGTGAGGATGTGAAAATGAAGTGAAAAAAGTTAGAATTCATTTCCTCCCTTTGCAATGGCTTAGAAGCAAAACTGGTTCATTTTGAAAGTGTGTGTAAAAATCTGATACATTCACCAGTAGACAGTGACTACAAAATGCTTAAGGTAAAATATGTAAATATGTAAAATAATCTCTTGAAAACCATCTTTTTTTGTGCTTGGAAGCATTTTGTAAAAGCATCTTTATTTTTCAATAGCATTAATAGATAGAAAGAAAAATTACTTTTTGGCAAAACAAAAACAAAATTAAAGTTATTTTTAAAAGAATGATTTCCTCACAAAGATAAAGGAGAAGAAAAATAATTTACAACTTCCTTATACTTCTGCTGCCCTGTTAGTATTAATCTGAATAATCAAGTGACATGTAAATTACAGTTTCAAAATTTTAAACAGGGTTATTTTAACTCTTATAGACTTAAAGCAAACCTAATCTGCCAAATCTCCACTCTCATTTCATTCTAAAACTCCCTTTTTTAAATACTATAATGCCTTTCAATTCTGACTGGGTTTTTATTTCATGGCATAGCATATCCAACCCAATTTCCTCTTTAATATGACCAAGGTCAACATAAATGTATGTTCAGACATAGTTTATTATTTGGCTAAGGACTGCTAATCTTGTTCCAAAATACTCTTTCATTAATAAAATATTGTACCTTGAAAATCTATTGAGAATACTGAAATAAAAGTATATGAATACTTATAGCAATTTATTCTTTGGACTAGATTCTCTTGAAATGTCTCTATATTATCAAAACTGAGTGACAGAGAATTAACTAACATGATTATTATTTACCAAAAATATTTTCCATTCTAATTGAAGTCTTCATCCAGAAGAATAAACACTCTGCATTAAAAAAAAAAGTAGCCTTGAATGTATTTATTTGTTTTAGGGAAGGAGAGGAACTAGGAGTGGGGAAGGGAGAGAAAAGGAAAAAAGAAAAGTAAAAGCTGGTGACTAGAAACCAGAGTACATTGCAAGAAGGGAATATAGTGATCTAGCACTACATCAGAACTGCATCAGTTCCCAACATATTAATAGAGTAAGCCTGTAGTCTTGATGAAATACACTTCCATTTATTTTCCCTTTAATTTATGTAAGTACCAGTATTTTATGATTACATTTAAACATAGTGGAACTTGGAGATGTTATGAGTCTTATGAACAGTACCTAGAATGTTTGGGTTTTTTAGGCCTTTTTTAAACACAGCCTGTAGGAGTTTTGCAACACATTTGTACAGTGTCTAACACAAAGGGACTAATTCTTGGTTGGCCTTAGGCACTACCATAATAAACATTAATAAGAGAATAAACAAACAATCTTTACCCACCCATCCGGTGCTTTCACCTCTACATTTTATGGTGGGAAGCAGCAATAACCATCATCACAACGTATGGTATATATATATAATCTCAATCCTCCAAAATCCTTAGCACAATAAATCATCATGAGAAGGACAAGGGGGTGGATAAAAGTCATCGTCATGTAATGGATGATAATGACCAAGGACCACTTCCAAATCCCTCCCCATTGCTTCGGTCAAATGCTATACAAGGTCAGGAGTGCGGGATAGCATCTTGGGAACGGCGCAAAAGGAACCAACCTGACATTCAACTATGATACTCCTCATACTTTCATCCATTCAAAGTTCTAACTACCATACACTGCATCTCACCGCAACTAAACTGAGAGGAAGACACTATTAGTCAGAACGTCATTATATTTTTCACCTCATCTCCTGCAGATTCTTCAGTCCTCTTACTGAAATCAATTTAGACAGAGTATGAATCTTAAAAGGTTCTGGGTCCTGTCCGAGTTATGAATCTTCAGTGTTTGAGTAGATTAAAACTTCACAAACATGGGTTTATCCTTCTTCTAGTTCACACGATGACTAGTGGGCTAAAATATCATCTGCCTGCCCTGTTTTGGGATGCAGGCATGTGTACAAATTGCACAATCATTCATGTGACGGTTGTCTGTCCACTTATTACTCTTTGCCAATGATAAAGAAATGTTTACAAGATTCTGGTTCTCTGAAGTAGTTAGTGAGCAGGATTCTTATAACTTTGCCAGAATATAAGAAAAGATCAGACACAGTAAGTGAAGAAAAGGGATTACTAGGCACTTGCATTATTGCTTCACAAGATGGCTTGCATATCTAATAAGAACAGTGATTTAATACTTCTCCTTGTGTGTTTCTTAAACTCCCCTTTGCTAGATTATTATAGGAAGCTCTGAACTCAGCTGCTGACTCTCTCACAGGATACAGGCATAGAGAACCTCCATGTACTACTACAAGAACAACAAATATTCCAAGTGCATAGTCACATGGACCCTTTTCCATCCTGTGAAAGAGAAAGTGCACAAGAGACAACACGCAAGTTGATGGCCAAGCCAGCACAACTAAACAATTTGTTACTCTGATCCTGTTTATCTCAATTTACTAGCTTCTGTAACCATTGGTGGGATAGTGGTGGATAAGTTAATAATGGATAAAAAGTTTCAGGAAAAAGATATCTATTCTATTTCTTCTGTAGCAATACTGACCTTGCAATCAGAATGATTATGGATGAAAATGTATTAACAGAAAAAGAAAAGTACTGTTACCAAGATAATTCAACAAATGCAAATTCAGCTCACTGGGGTGTCTCTTAGTAGATAATGTACTCTTCCAGTTTCATTTCTGACCTCATGTTCAATCTCACATCTCAATAAAAGTCATACAAAACCATCTCAGTAATAAGGAAGTGGCTGAGAGTTGAATTACTTCTTGCACGAGATCTCCCACTGAAGAACTGAACAACCACACCTGACCCTTCTTGGTTCATGAGTTCTCTTCCCAAAGCAGTGTGGACATTTTAAAAATCTTTACTATGTTAAAAAAACATGTTATAGACTACAACAATTAACACAACTAATATCATAATGTATAACATTGTTTGGTTCAATGATTCTGGGTGAATATATTAGGCAGTTTATAAAACTTCCACACTATACATCTGAGATTTTCTATTGTAAAGACAAAATTAACATACACATTAGATTGAGTTGATTTTACCATTTCGAACTGCAGACTCCAAATGTGGATATGCAACATTTCCAGGCAAAGCTGGCACATTCATTTGTAGGGAAAAAAACCTCCTAAATATTGTTCCACTTTACAAGATACTTTACAATTTTAAGCATTACATAATTTCAGATTAATTGCCTTACACTCATTACTGAATATATATTTAAAGCCAGACAATATGACATCTGCCTTCCCAAGCATTAACAAAAGGGATTTATTGTATGTTAAAATATTTTTAAAATAATATATACTAATTGTAACCATATTTTCAATTTGGAGTTAAACCTGCCCTGATAACTTCTCTCTTAAGGTGACAAATGGCAGAACCTGAATTCATTACAGACTGATTAATTATGCTGCTTTTTTACAAAAGGAAAAAAGACTTCAATCAGAAGAGGGAACCTTCTATAGTACTTGTGCAGCAATACATCCCAAATCAACCCCAAGATTCATACATTTTCCATTTGATTAGCAAACTCTTAGTGATTACGTCTCAATTATTTATTACATAGGTCAGCTAAACTGAAACTGATTTGACAACTAAAGCAGGAGTCTAAGGTCATAGAATCATAGAACTGGAAGGGACCTCCACAGGTCTCTAGTACAGTCCCCTGCATTCAAAGCAGGACTAAGTATTATTTAGATCTTTCCTGACAGGTGTTTGTCTAACCTGCTCTTACAAATCTCCAGTGAGGGAGATTCCACAAACTCCGTAGAAAATGTAGTTTCTCCCAGAGTTAGCAATGGCTCTGTTGACTAGTTTTGGACCTGCATCAGAGCCAATGCTAACGCAGAGAGAGAAACTATTCAGTACTTTCTGTCAGCTTTCTTGTAATATTTCTGTTGTCTAGAACTGACTCTGTTCTAGTCAACAGAAATGTTACAAGAAAGCTGAAAAAGTACTGAATAGTGTTTCTTAATATCTTAGTCTACTCTGCACAAATCTGGCTGAATGACAGAATTATATTTCCCCAATTCAGCGTAGGCCTGTTGTGGGGAGCCAAATGGACTGGAGATTTCTATAATAAAATCTCTCTCCTCACCCATGCAGAAGCCTAATCCCAACTGACTATAGCTAAAATTTAATCTTCCTTTTCTGTGGAAATTATTTCCTTAAATTTCTGAACTCAAGTATCATTGAAATATTCCTTTCTTCTGACGAATGTGCATCACCAGAAAAAACTCAATATTCATATTCTCCATAATTTCTCATATGTGTATTATATTCACATATTACTCTGGGATTGTATCATTTTACAAAGTGACATGCAACTTTGCTCATCAAATATGGGTTTTTGAGTAGGGCTACTGAGTTACTGTCTTTGTGCAGAAAATATCTGCACAACATTGTCTAACAGCATTGCCATACTGCCACTCGCTTGTTAACATGCAAAGATAAATATAAACAACAGCACTGTGTTACAAGATGAGACTCTAGATAAAGGAATCTAAAATACAGGATGTGTAACCAACCTGAGAGTGGAAAACCAGTCATCAGTTTTTCTACTAGATCATACCTATGTTAAATTAGTACTCAACATTCCTTTAAAAAGAAATAAAGTGACAAGGAGTTTTTGCAAATATTTGTTCTGTATAAGAGCCTATCTTCACACAGGCTTGGTTATGAATAGCAAAGACAAAGAAATAAGCACAAGACCACACATAAAAGCAGAGCCACAGTGACAATGGAAGAATTCTCATCCCCTTGGACTACGTTATAAGCTGTATTCTCCCTATGCAGTTAGTATATATGCCAAAAGAGATGTTTTGGGGAAATAGTTTAAAAACGTATCATTTGGGATATTACTTTGTTTCGCAGATAATTATCAAAGTGTCTCTCTCTTTACAGACCTAAGTTCCATGTGCTTATAGTTGGGCACATGATTTAAGTGCTCTGCTGCATCAGGGCCTTTAAGGAATTTGCTACAGAAAGAACTGTGTTATCGAGATCCAGAAAGGTACGACTAGAAACGTACTGAGATTAAATCCTAGGAAGATATATAAATATGCTGGCTGATTGGGGTGGTCCGGTGCAAGGGGTGTACTCCCTCAAACCTTTAACAATGAATCATGAATGAACAAATCACGATCTTCAGGGTGTGGACCTGGACACAGAGCGAACTATCTGATCAACTGTGGTTAGGGCAGAAAAGCAACTAAGAACTGCCAGCCTTCCCTTTCACATTCTGACCTGGTAACCATAATGCCACCATGGTGACCTCCATATTGGACTATGGCAATACCTTCTACAGCGGGGAACTGAAGCAGCAGTGCAGAAGGCAGCAATATAATCATTCAGGTTGGGAAGATGGAGTTCAGCTACCTTGTTTCACTTTCTACAACGGTGGCCAGTTTCCATGTGTGGAATAAGATTAGGGCTTTAATTTTAAAGTTTAAAAACCTAAAGGGACATAGCTCTGATTATTGTAAGGAGCTTTTGTCACCCTATGTAGGGCTGCACGCTTTTAATGGGAGAGAAGAGAGCTTTTGGTTCGAGGAAAGTCTGGGTCCTAGCTTGTGTATATTTTTGATTCTGCAGGCTTGGGCTTCCAGAATGCTTGGCCTTCTGACTTCAAAAGTATTGTACCAGGGAACATACCTATCATGGCCAAGACTTTTCTCTTTGCTAAAGTTTTGCAGCCCTTTTACATACTTTATTAGAGTTTTAACTATCTATTTAACAAAGTGCAATAGGCTTCCATGGCAGATAGACACTACATAAATAAAATGTATTATCCCGAGCTAGAGTCCACAACTGACTGTTAGCAAAGTCCTGACAAACATTAACAGAAAGCCTGTTTATCTCTGAAGGACATTAGTAGCACTTATGTATTTAGTCAGCCTTCCAGAGTTGTATCCCTATTGGCATGCAGTCAATTCACCCTTCAGTACTTCATCGTATGGGCCATGTTCCACATGTGAGCCTAGAGTAATTGCATCCATGTTCAGGGGCAGTCCAAAATAAGAATATGAGTTAAATAAGATTTACAGAATACTTTGGTCCCTTGCTCACAGACTTTTTGTGTAAGAAAGCCTTTGGTACTAATACTGTAGCTTTAAAATAAACAGTTTTGAGATGGCCCAAGGGCTTGGCCACTGTACAACACACTGCCACAAGGGAGACCCATGGAGCACTAAAAGCAGGTCACTGATTTGAATCAGAAACAAAAGCAATATGAATGTTGCTGTTCCGGAGTTGTTTTGGAAGCAGTTATACAGAAGGTGCTTATACTTAAGTTCACTCTGGGCGTTCAAAAATAACTTCAATATGCAAACTTCGTATTTTTTGACACACACATGTAAAGGTTATTCTTTAAGTATGCTTATAGTCCAGTCACACAGGGATCAGAGTCTGAACCCTTTTTACTACTCATCTCAGGCTGGAGATATGCAAAATGCCTGGGTGAAAGGAAGCAATTTATTATGCTCGTCAGCCACTGCCTTTGGCTGAAGTCAGAATTGGTGGTCACAGGCCCTGGAGGGAGTGTTACCTCTGACCCTTTAGAACAAAAATATATGGCTGTCTATGGAATACAGCTGCTGAATACCTGTAACCTTCAAAACCTAAGAAGGAGATAATATGGAGAAAGGATTAAACTATGAGAAGAACAGTTCAATTCCAGGACATAGAATCATGGAAGTGTAGGACTGGAAGGGACCCCAAGAGGTCTTCTAGACAAGTCTCCTGCACTCAAGGAAAAACTAAGTTTTATCTAGACTGCCCCAGACAGGTGTTTGTCTAACCTGGTCTTAAAAATCTCCACTGATGGAGATTCCACAACCTCCTTAGCTAATTTATTCCAGTGCTTAACTACCCTGACAGGACATTTCTCCTAACGTGTAATCTAAACCACCATTGCTACAATTTTAGCCCATTGCTTTGTAGCCTATAAGGCTAGCTTGCTTTTATTCTATTCACTGCTTTCCATTATATTTAGCAGTAATGCAAGGAACCTACAGGCCTGTATACTGTAAGACATTAGCTTCAGCAAGTTAGCATAAGGCTTGAGGCCTATTAACTTTGAACAGATAAACTTTAAACAGATAAATGGCCCAAAGAAAACTCCCAAGACTGAGAAACTAAAAATAGAGTATTTAAGAAAAATTTCTAACCACAGATACATGATCCAAACACAAGAGTATCATGGTAATGAATTGACATACATAGCAGGTACATGAGCTCCATCTGCAGATACCTAACCGCAGACTTCTCATGTCTTGCTTACAACATTCCTAATACATACTTGAATGAGGTTTGCGCTTATTTTTTTTTTTGTGTGGCAACAGTGTTATACTGTTGACTCATATTTAGCCTTTGATACACTGTGACCCCCAGATCCTTTTCTGCATTATTTCTTCCTAGGCTGTCATTTCCCATTTTGTCTGTGTGCAACTGATTGTTCTTTCCTAAGTGTCATACTTCGCATTTGTCCTTAGTGAATATCATCCTATTTACTTCAGACCATTTTTCCAGTTTGCCCAGTTCATTTTGAATTTTAATCCTATCCTCCGAAGAACCTGCAACCCCTCCTAACTTGTTATCATTGGCAAATCGTATGTGTGCTGTCTATGCTATTATTTAAATCACTGATGAAGATAGTGAACAGAACCAGATCCAGAACTGATCCCTGTGGGACCCCGCTCGATATGTCTCAGCTTGACTGTGAACCATTGATAACTTCTCTCTGGGAATGGTTTTCCAACCAGTTATGCACCCAACTTCTAGTAGCTCCATCTAAGTTGTGTTTTCCTAGTTTGTTTATGAGGTCATGTGAGATTGCATCAAAGCCTTACTAAAGTCAAGATATACTACATCTATCATTTCTTCCCTATCCACAAGACTTGTTACCCTGCCAAAGAAAGCTATTATGTTGGTTTGACATGATTTGTTCTTGACAAATCCATGATGACTGTTACTTATCACCTTATTATCTTCAAGATGTTTGCAAATTGATTCCTGAATTATTTGCTTCATTATCTTTCCAGGTACTGAAGTTAAGATAACTGGTTTGTAATTCCCTGGGTTGTCCTTATTTCCTTTTTTATAGCTGGGCAAATATAGTGCCCTTTTCCAGTCCTCTGGCATCTCTCCCATCTTCCATGACTTGAAGATAATTGATAATGGCTCCTTAGTGAGCTCCTTGAGTATTCTATGATGTATTTCATCAGACGCGGAGACTTGAAGATATCTAAGTTTTCTAAGTAATATTTATCTGGTTCTTTCCCTATTTTGGCCTCTGATCCTACCTCATTTTCACTGGCATTCATTAAATTAGATGTCCAATTGCTATTAAACTTTTTGGCGAAAACTGAAACAAAAAAAAAGTCATTTAAGCACTTCTACCATTTCCACATTCTCTGTTATTGTTTCTCCCCTCATTAACGGGCCTACCCTGTCCTTGGTCTTCCTCTTGCTTCTAATGTATTTGTAGAATGTGGCTTCTGCCTGTTTTAAAACTCATATTGGCACTACCCATCTATTAGGAAAAGGTGAGGAAGCGAAGCCCTATGGAAGGAGGAAAGGTAGTCACATATATACAAAGGTGACGCTAGTTGAAAACAGAAGTGGTGTGGCAAAATAGGCCCCTTTATTGTTCTTAGAAAGGTTTACCAGCGTTCATTTATGGTTATGGATTTATGCATGTCTTGCAGAAAAAGAAATAAGAAACTATATTTTCACCCAGTGAAATAACCATGCAGACTGTACTCATCCTAAAGACTCAGCATTTTAGACAATTTGTAAACAAAACGGTCAAGCAAAAAAAAAAATCAGTTTGGTAAAAATGTCTGAGAAGAACAACTGTAAAATATCAAAGATATTAGAGATTCTTGTATAAAATAGCATATCTTAATATGTGTTTATGTTCTATCTGGACAAAAATCTGATTTGCACAAAGTAAAATAAACTAAAGGATATAAAAGATTGTATGAGTCTTCTTTGAAATAATTAATATAAATTTAAGATGAAATTGGCTATCAAATTACAAATGTCTTTTTAAACAGAATGAAATAAAAATATTTAAATAAGCCTACAATGCCTTATCGTCAGCTAGTCTCTAACCTTCTTTTCACAATTATTTCTCAAAGTTCACCTAGAGGAAAAAAGGATCTCAGAATTTGTCTAAAATTTTAAAATTAAGGATTTTATCTAAATAGTTGAGCAAGGAGCTCTTCTTTTGTTTTTAGGAAATCTTTGGAATGCATGCTTTTAGTTCTGCCACAAATAAATATATAATCTGGAATTTGAGTGGTGAAGAAATCTCTTTCAGATTTAAATTTGGATTTAGTAACTGGCTCACTCAAGTTGCTATGACCACTCAACCAGTTAGATAAATTTCTTTAATGATTTCACGATTTAATTTGTTCATCTGCAACTTCTTACTGTCAACATGAATTACTCTATATATGCTGCAATTCCCACATTGAGACAAAGTATGACTGTTGTAGTGTTCTGTTAACATGACATGCTTCTCATATATCTATTGTAAATGTCATGATGATATGGTACAGTCAGCCAGAAGTGTTCCATTATCAAGATTTAGAAGAACAATTCACACTGAAGGATAGACTTCAAAGTAGGTGGGAAAAACTTTTATATATGTCTATATCCATATAGATATATAAATTCTGAACAAGTTCTCCATGTTGTGGATTCTTTTATGCAACTGGAATGTAAGCCACTTAAGGAGGATTAATCTGATACAGCTTGATTTGTCTATTTCACTTGATGTTCATTCTAACCAGACAGAATTCAGGTAGCTTTGCCCTGAGAGGAAGAAAGCAAAGGTGGAGGACGCTATTACAGTGCTTTTTTCCAGAGAAAGTGATACCACAAAGTGCAGTACAAAAATCAAGATATCTTGCTCTGTTCACAAAGCAGACTGCCAAAGAAATCTGGTGGACAATGAGGTATTAAACACAGTTCCAAATGTTTTAAAATATGATTTCCTGTATGTTGTATGTGATATCCCAAGCTATTTAGGAAAACTTTCCCTGGTCTACATTGTCCTGCATCTGATTTGTAATATACCTCCAACTGAAATGGAGGTATATTAAATCTACGCCCTGCGTTTAGACTAAAGAGTAATGTCTCCAAATATAAAGTTAAACTAATTAACTATTAGATTAGAGAACCTATGGCAGGTTCTTATTTATAGAATTATCCTGTTTGGAAAGGATTAGGGGTGAAGTCATTGGTTTAATCAAGAGGAGTGAAAAACTATGCTGCAGAATCTACATTTTGAGAAACATTTCCACAATGAGAAATTTGCTTTCCCTTTCACACAATTGCTTCATTAGCACAATTTAATACATTTTCAACAACAATATGTAGTACTTAAGCAACATGAAGATGAGAAACAAGAACTAAAGCTGGTGGTTCCCAAACATTTTCTCCTAAGGACTCCTTTGGCATCTGACTAGATGTCCCGGACCCTTTTCATTTTGGAACACTCCCACTAGCATGAAAACACCCCCTGCTAGGATGATCTCTCACGCACCACCCGTGCAATGCCACATTGTGTGGAGGACACCATTTTGAAAACAAAATGGCATCCTCCATCATGTGCAGGAGTGCAGGAATGCTGTGCCAAGGCATTCTAGCTCTGGCTCAAGGAACAGACCCCTGTGTAATCCACAGCAGAGCACCAGGGGTTCAAGAGCCCCACTTTGAGAACCACTGATTTAGACCACTGGGTAAGGAAAACCATTTTGATTATCACTTGGATGAATTAGTTTAATAAAAGAAGTTAGCACAAGAACTTTTAAAAGTTATATGGGATGCACAATTACTTGCCTCTTGCTATATTTATTGTATGACAATCCTCAATTTCACTCCAAACCCACCAGTAGATCACAAATTTTAAACAATTAACTGGAGTATCTAAAATACTATGTAATATAAAATCTAATATAAAATATCTAAAATAAATATAGTGAAGAACACTAGCTTATGAGCCATAGAACCTTTGGACATTCAAAGCTGATATTTCAGTTTACAGTCTTTCCACTACGTATCAAGAAGATGTCTATTGAATCAGTCTTGAAATCATTAAGATTCTTAAATTTTCCCAAGGGGGGAGAATATATATTATATATGCCTTAAATTAGTAACTTTTTGCTGCAAATTGACCTGAGCTTTCTTAGCTTAAAGAGTTAAATGCTTTATATTATTTGACCTTGCAGAACTAGAGGAAATATTCTATAAAAGTGCAAGTTTCTTTAGAATCACTACTTCAAAATTATATTCTAGAGGCTTTTATCATCTCCCCATGAGATCTTAAGTAAAGGATTTTTTTTAATCTGAAGTGAAACTTGAAGAGTTCACTAAAATTACTTGTAATTGTTTTAACAATGATTCAGCCATAGAAATATGGTTCAGGGTTGAAGAAGTCCACTGATCTAGCATGGAATCAAAGATCACACTTTGTAATTTTCCCCATCTATAAGCAGGAACAGCCAATGAACATAACCAGTTAAAAGTAAAATCATCTGCTGATTTTGCATTTAGTGATACCAACTAAATTTCTTGATTAAAATCTGCACATTTATACAAAGTAATTCTTGAAGCAGATGAAGGAATGCACTTAGAAATTCTTCTTTTGGATTCTTCCATTATTTTAGTTTCAGAAATCATTCTCCCTGAAACAGAGTATAATGCTGAAGCAATTAAGAAGCTGCTATCAAACAACTGGTAGAAGACAACTTCAGGTTTGCAAAGAGACATGGGGCATTTCTTTTGGGAGGTAAAACTTCAGCTACCAGGTGGGATGGAAATGTGGAGAATGCCATATCTTTGTACAATGATGTAGTGATGGAGAAAGAAGGGGATTAGCCAAGGATGACATTTTTCTTTATATTTTCTTCTAATAAGACAATTTTTTCCTTATTTTAAACTTGTGCTCTTTTAGAATTCTTTCAGTGCTGGCTTTGAACCTGTGAGGGTTTCTTGTGAAATTAAAAGAATCCAAGACAAGCTTCCTCTCTTCTTACATCCTCTGGAATTATCTGCGCTGCTCACAAAAATACTCAGAACAGAACTTACAGTTCTTATACAGATGTTCCTTCAGCAAGAACATAAAAGTGAACTCTGAAAGTTGTGGCTATAACTGGGGCTAATAAGGACAGAAGAGAACTTTCTTCTCAGCAAGAATTCTTTCAAAAAACAAGGACTAATGGCTATCAACTTTGTTCAAGAAGAAAAACAGGAAGAGCTTCTTACTTAATCCAGGGAGGCAAAAGCAGCATTCTGAATCTAAATTTTCAGGTATTTGTGAAGAATTGCTAGTAAAGACGACAGACTGACTGTTGATTTTGGAGATCCAGACATTTTACATATTTTCTATGTCCATCAGAACTGCATATGCATACTGTTTTGTAAAAACATTCCTTAAAAATCTCTAATTGCAATAGGAAAAAAGTAACAAAGATTACAATTGAGACAAGCTTAAATCTCTTAAAGAGACAGAGAGCTAGGTGACTTCTTTTATACCTTGGGAAGAAGCATCATAGATTAGTGATAAAACCTAGGGGAAAAAATCCCCTCTGCTAACACTTCTTCTATACATAAAGCAGACTGCAGTGCTGCTGTCTTTTTGATCATGAGAAGAAATCCCATGCCAATGACTTTTTCCCCTGACAGAATGCTTGTCCTTTTTAATGTTACATGAGAGCACCAGCCTGAGTTTCCCTCCTCTCAGAGCTAGTACCACTACCAATGATTAGAGATGCTGTTCTGCCTGAGGGTACTCACTTCTTTGGCCGAAGCAGTTTAACCTGTTATGCTCCTTTTACTCCCTACCTCCTCCTTTGGAGATCCGAACTTTGACTTTTTATGGGTCTCGCACTCTGTTAGTTCTCCTGAACTTCCTTTAAACTCTTCAGTAAATGGCCCGCTGTGGAGAAGTGCAGCCTCATACTGTTTCTCAGTGTTACTGGCCTGGCTCTCAAGAGATTACTATATTCAGAGAGTCAGGGGAAATACCTCTTACCCGCTGATTTTGTCCTGAACAGCCACCATTTCCATGCACCATGGACAATGTTTGCGATGTCTTCTACTTTCTCAAATACGATTGCAAGAAAATATCATGCTTCCATTAGAAGTGATACATTCTCCCCCCCGCTCCTCCCCCGGCAGCACCATTAAACATAGCTGGGCCCACCCCAGGCTTGAGATCCTGAGCTCCAGCCCAAACCACAACATCTACACAGCTATTTTTAGCATGCTAGCAAGAGCCCCACTAGCACAAGTCTGTCAACTTGAGCCGGAAGGCTCCTTTACAGATGCAGTGTAATCATACCCATAGGAGGCTAAGTCTCAGATACTTGGTCTCCAAAGTGATTTAGGGACTGTCTACACACAGACTGCACTGATTCAACGTAAATCATTGAGTTAAACTGGTGCACTTTTATGTGCATGGACTCTCTTATATCAGTTTAAAACTGGATATATCAGTTTAGCTTGTGCCAAGGTAAATAAACAAATACAAACCAGGTTGAAACTGATATAAGAATCAGTTTAACAGTTTAATCAGTTGCACCAGTTTAACTAAAGTGGTATAAAATCACACCTTTAGTGAAACCAGTGGTCTGTGTAGACCAAACCTTCGTTTCTCTTAGATATAAGACAAACTCCAAAGTCATGGAGACACTTATGAAAACGTTACCATTCGTGTTTATTGGAAATCTCTCCTCTGAATCTTAAGTCTATTTTTACCTCACAGTCCTTCTAGACAGAGAAAAGGTTCTTGAATTTTTCCAATTTGCCTTCTCATCCAGTTCTCTTTTTGACCCTCCTATTCCCCTCCGTTGTCAACACTTCTCTCTATTTTAAAATACATGACAAGGTTGGGGAGTTTTGATTTGTTATACTGGCTGATGCCCGTCCCCTCCAACTGTACCATCCCTGCAGCAACGGGCCGCAAGCTTGTAACTCCAAGGCAGGCAGTAACTAAGCAGCTAATAAATAAGGAGTATACCACTAAAGTAAACAGTACACTAGCTATAATTAGCTAGCACAGACAAGCGGCCAGTGGTGCATGGCTCCCTGAGTTCCCTCAGGCCCTCCCCAGTCCGGCTCTCCCACAAAATCCCTTTAACCAGCATATTCCTGTTTGACTCCAGGCAAAACAAAAACAAAAACCAAAAACCCTTTTTCCTCAGTCACTCACTAAAAGGGACTGTGTAACAAAAGGACAGCAACACAAAGATATCACAATTACAATTTTTTACTGTTTTAATTATTTTAAAGCAAAATAAATACCTCACAGTAGTTTGAGATACAATCTGAAAGAGACCACACCTACACTCAACATATAATAATGCTGCTGCTGAGTTCTCATTGTTAAATAATGTGAGACTTTATAAAAATATGCCTTCTATCAATCTTCACCAACAGAAACAACTTTTACCATGGAGAAAAAAATGGAAATGATGTATTTGCTAAAATAAACTCAGTTTTGTCTTTTATACTAGCTGAAACTGCTTTCACCATCAGCAGTAAAAGCAAAAAATGGACAGAATACACACATGGACAAATACACACATCCTGGAATATACAAAAACTTAATGCGTGTGACTAATTTTACCCACTGTGAGTAGTCTTGACATCAAAGGGACTAATCCCTGTGTATAAAGCTAAGTTGGAAGACTGAGCTCCAAATATTTCATTTTTTGTGAATGAGGACATCTCTGACAGTTTAAAACAGCAGGAAAAGGATCACTGGTGCATCATATTCTAGTGTCTAAAGAAAAGAGTTAACACAAATGCACCTGGACTGTACATGCAAATGCACATTGACTGGGAGGATATTGATAACATCAAATAGGAACTTCCATTAAAAAATAAAACTATTAAAGTTTCAAAGTTATGTACAACCTTAACTCTGTCCCCTTGTGCAAATAGCTAAATAATATAGTTCCTAAGATACGCATGTATCATTCCTGAAAATGACCATACTGCAGGGGCTGTTGTCTGGGTCCCTGGGGGAGATGGAAGAGAGGTATGAATGCTGCTGCAAAAGCAGCATGGCGACATTGACTCATCCCTCAGGGAACAGAAGGGCGGTGGGTTGATAATGGGAACGTTCTATTATACCTTAATTGACTTATAATATTTCTCTTGTCTAATATGCATGTTAATAATTCTGGCACCTCCGTTTAGCAGGATATTTTTGTTTTCCTTTGGAGACAGATACTCACAAGCAGCTTCACAAAAAAATCACCTTGAGAATTTATTAACATTTCCAAAAATCTTTTCTTGTTTTACTGTGTCTCTTATGACCCAGTAGACCTAAATTTGTATTTTTCATGTAAACTATTAAATGTTTTAACAAAGTTCAGATGTCACTTTCTTTAAAAGCTTTGTGAAAACGTGTGTGTTTAATGAACAACAGAAAAAAAAATGACTCCAAAAAGATTTACTTACAACATAAAAGAACACAGAGACTTTCAGCCCTCAACTTTATCCTTGGCTGATATTGTGAAACTAAGCCATGAAAAGGAAACATGTATACTGGCAGAATGGTCAGAAATGTATGGAATCAGTGTGGACAAGGGAAACGTCAGAGTTAAATAAAGGTTTGATCAAAATCCTGTGACACTACTAAGATAGTCTTGCTGGACTAAGGATAGCTCAGCCTTATTGAGCACTTGAGAGCTAATAAGGTATAATCCTGCCTGCACCACAAATTGATGACAGCAGATCACCTCAGAATAACATCTTTTAAAATTGGGGAAGGGGCCTGAATCTGCAAGAGATGTATAACTGCAGATGCAATGCACTCGAGGGCGCTGAGGGAGTTAGCTGATGTGATTTCAGAGCCACTGGTTATTATCTTTGAAAGCTCAACAACAGGGGGAGGACTCAGATGACTGGATAAAGGCAAATATAGTGTTCATCTTCAAGAAAGGGAAGAAAGAGGATCCAGGGAACTATAGGCTGGTCAGCCTCACCTCAATCCCTGGAAAAATCATGGAGCAGGTCCTCAAGGAATCCATTTTAAGGCACTTAAAAGAGAGGCAGGTGATCAGAAGCAGTCAACATGTATTCACCAAGGGAAAGTCGTGCCTGACCAACCTGATTGCTTTCTATGAAGAGGTGATTGGTTCTGTGGATGAGGGGAAAGCAGTGGACGTGATATACCTTGACTTTAGCAAAGCTTTTGATACGGTCTCCCACAGTATTCTTATCAGCAAGTTAAAAAAGTATGGGTTGGATGAATGGACTACAAAATGGATAGAGAATTGGCTAGAGCAAAGGGCTCAACGAGTAGTGATCAACGGCTCCATGTCTAGCTGGCAGCTGGTCACAAGTGGAGTGCCCCAGGGGTCGGTCCTGGGGCCAGTTTTGTTCAACATCTTCATTAATGATCTGGAAGAGGGGGTAGATTGCACCCTCAGCAAGTTTGCAGATTACACTAAGCTAGGGGGAATGGTAGATACCCAGGAAGGGAGGGATAGTATACAGAAGGACCTAAACAAATTGGAGGATTGGGCCAAAAGAAATCTGATGAGGTTCAACAAGGACAAGTGCAGAGTCCTGCACTTAGGATGGAAGAATCCCATGCACAGCTACAGACTGGGGACCGACGAGCTAGGCAGCAGTTCTGCAGAAAAGGATCAGGGGGTTAGAGAGGATAAGAAGCTGAATATGAGTCAGCAGTGCACCCTGGTTGCCAAGAAGGCTAATGGCATATTGGGCTGCATTAGTAAGAGCATTGCCAGCAGATCGTGGGAAGTCATTATTCCCCTCTATTCGGCATTGGTGAGGCCGCATGTGGAGTATTGTGTCCAGTTTTGGGCCCCACTACAAAAAGGATGTGGACAAGTTGGAGAGAGTCCAGTGGAGGGCAACAAAAATTATTAGGGAGCTGGAGCACAAGACTTATGAGGAGAGGCTGAAAGAACCAGGCCTGTTTAGTCTGCAGGAGAGAAGAATGAGGGGGGAGATTTGATAGCAGCCTTTAGCTACCTGAAAGGACGCTCCAGGGAGGATGGAGCTAGGCTGTTTTCAGTGGTGGCAGATGACAGAACAAGGAGCAACGGTCTCAAGTTGCAGTGGGGGAGGTCTACGTTGAATATGAGGAAAAGCTTTTTCCCTAGGAGAGTGGTGAAGCATTGGAATGGGCTACCTAGGGAGGTGGTGGCATCTCCCATCTTTAGAGATTTTTAAGCTGAGGCTTGACAAAACCCTTGCCAGGATGATTTAGCTGCAGATAGTCCTGCTTTGGGCAGGGGGTTGGACTAGATGACCTCCTCAGGTCCCTTCCAACTCTAATATTCTATGATTCACTAAGTGCTCTCCCAAGTTGTAAGAGAGGAAGACATTGAAAATTAAAGTATAGTCCTGGCAGCAGAGGGTAGGCGGTCAAAAAAACAAACAAACAAAAAAGAGACATCGATCTTGGTTTAGATGCTACTGTATTATGATTTCCAAGGTCCTAAACAGGGAGCTCTTTTGACCGGACCAAAGCTTCCCTATAATGAAGGAGATAATTTTTACTACATGCTGAGTTGTACCACTGAAGATGTGGGTGGCCTAGTTACATTTGATGACATTCCTTTTAACACTTCAGGAGATCTTATATTCCAGCTATCTATTTTTTTCATCCCACATGTTGAACAACTGTTGAAATATATGGTGGGTAAGACAGCAACTCTTAAGTGAGATGCTGCCATCTCCAATTTTGTTAGTTAGGGTCCCCTCTGCCTTTTCATCAAAAGAATATTGTGAAATGACATTCAAATGTAGTTAGAATGGATAAGAATTTGGAACATGTCATGATAGAAAGATCCACTTTATAAGCACCTAGGACCCTTGGATAGGTAGAGGATATTTTTAAGGGTGAACTCAATTGATTATTCAAATGTTTTCATTATATTTTAGATAATGGAAAGTTGATAACCTTGTAAAGAAGATAATCCCCAAAATGAGATTGAGAAAGAAGCCTAAAGGCATTATACATCCAATTCCACTGGATTTTAAGCACCCAGTTTTCTTGGGATCCCTTCAAAATCCCAGTTTCAGAAAATGTTGCGGGGGGAGGGGGTTGCTAGGAGCAATGGATCCAGCCCACTAGGCCCATTTGACATCAAAAGAGATGGCAGGGAGAAGGAGAGGGAAATCCCCCTGATGGTTTTGGCCTAACACCTGCCTCTTCTGGAAAGGAACCTGTAGGAGAGACCTTAACTTGATGGTATAGCCTAAATCTCTTCTTCTCTGTTAAAGTGCAATCATTTTTGGCATACAGTAAAACTATAAAGACTTTTTCCAAACTCACCCAAATATTTTATTACTTATATAGCCATAGAAAAGGTATACCTTGAGAAAAAATTTGAGCAGCACAGAAAGAAATACTCAAATGCTCTGCTTCTGGGTGTTAGGTCAACTCCTCTCTGCAAGCAGCTGGGATCAACTACCATTGCCACCTCCAACAGAAGCAACAGAATTTGTCTTGGTCAATGAGGGGCATTGATTAAGATCACTGAACCTCTGTCAAAGTATTTTGTGTTACACAGATCAAAGGAATATGTACAAAATGCAAACCTGTTCTACGGGGGGGGAATGCTTTCACTGGCACAGAGCCACTCTCTATATTCTTGTATAGCAGGCTGACTTACTTCTTTCTCCTCCTCTTCTTTTTTGCTTTTGCTGTCTACAAAGATCCATGCAAAACTATTCTATTGCCTCTTGATTCAATGTCTATATTAGAGGGATACACATAATAATCTCAACCTGTTTGCATAGGTGTAGGAAAATATTCCAGATGACTTTAGTCCCAGTGTGGCCTAAAAATTAATAATGCTACAATTAAATAAAATCATCTAACATTTCCATTGCCTTTTACTGCAGAGAATATCTGTAGAAATGCATCAAGATACAGGTTGTGACTCTTGTTTCATACAATAAACATATGATTTTTTTAAATAAAATTTCAGCTGTTAAAATCCAGGTTGGATTTAAACCTGATAAACAAGAATTCAGATTGGGAGGCCTTTTTATTATTGTTAATTTATTATTCTTTTATTTTATTACAGGAATGACAAAAATGTGAAATTACTAGTTAGGGAATCGTCTGTACAGTGTTGTAATTATTTTGATTTTCAAATGGACATTTGCAGTAGATTTTGTGCACACTGTGGACCCATTTTTAAAAAAAATTTATTTTGACCTTTTGAAAATGGAAGTAAACCAAACAAGCTGCTATTTAGAAAAAATGGCATCTAAGGCTGGGATTTTACAAGAAGCCCAATGCAGTTAGGTTCCAATTCCTATTGAAAGTAGACAGGAGTTGAGTCCCTAACTCTCCTAGGCCTCTTTGAAAATCCCAGCTCAAATGTATGGCATCTAGTAATTTTCACAGATATTTAGTGTGGTAGGTGCAACTGACACAGTACATCATAATGGGTCTGAAATAACCATTATGTTTCATCACCTCAGTGATCCATGGCATGAAGAGTACCAGTGTAGACAGTGATACAGTATAGCATAAAGGCTTTCTCAGCTCTGTTCAGTCAATCCATGGATTTAAAGCATCCAAAGTAAACTTTAACTTATTGAGTCACAAACATTAATGAAGGAGTTATAGGCTTATTATATCAGCCTTCACAACATTTGTTTATCTAGTGTAAAGAATTCTTAAACTATTTTTAAACAGTTCTTGTCCATACTTAAAAAATAAATTTATTTACAAAAATCTAATAAGGCAGTAAGGTAAAGGGCTATAAAGAACAAGGTAAAAACTGTTCATTGGAACAGGAAACACACGGGAACTTGATCTTGCATTGATGCAAAATTACTCCTTTCCAAAGAGTAAAGTGTATAGTCTAATGGCTCATTATGGGCAGGGAATAGAAACTGTACGGGTTGCATGAGATACAACCTCCTCCTAACCAAAGAGGAAGACTGAATATCAGTGCAAATTCCTTTAAATCTGTCTGCAGGGTGAACACCGATCTTGAGATTCTATTGATTTATTCGCAGACCTTGTAGGGGTGGATGGTGCTGGTCTTAAGTGTTTTTTGTTTTTTAAAGAATCCAAAGGGTAGTTGTGGGCAGTTGCTCCTCTGTCACAGGGGTTTGCTCCCCCATATTACCACATAAGGCTATACTGTCATCCTTCCTGTTCAAAGAGCATATAAGGCTGTTGGGGGAGTCTGTCAGGAGATATGGTCTGCAATGCATTCAGTGTACTGATGAAACACAGCTTCACTTCTTTGTCACGTCTGATCCAGCCAGAGCAAAACAAATTACCCAGTATCTAGATAAAAGAGGGCTTGGATATGACTTAATCTGGACAAGTGAAAGCTGGTGGAATTTGGGAGGCATCCAGAATACGTGATGAAACTTATGTTGGCACCCCTAACACCAGGAGTGAGAGTGCCATTTATAACACAGGTACATAATTCGAGTGTATTGGATCCTGGGGTGAATTTATCCTCACATTGCCTCTGAGAGGTAAGGAAGTATTACTATCCCTGTTACACAGATAGAGAACGGAGGCAGAGGGAAATCGATGGTCACTCAGGAGTCTTTGAGAGAGCATGTAAGGAAACACAGATCTCCTGAGTCCAACGAGCGCCTTAACCACAGCCTCATCTTTCCACAGATTTATCCAAAGCCATTGTTCCCTTAACATTGGATTACCGTAGAACAATCCGCATGGAGCTACATTTTGGTGCCATTTAGAAGCTGAAGGTCATGCGGAATGTGGTGCCTTGCTTATTAAGCAGGGTTCCAGGACAAGAGCACATGACCCCAAGTGCTCTGGAATCCACAATGGCTTCTGAGTTGAACTCAATGTGTTGGTATTAACCTGTAAAGGTCTAACTGGTTTGGGACCTGGTTCCCCACAAAGATTCGCGCACTCCTCATGCCATACTGCTGCAGCTGAGATCCATGCAGGCACTTCAGCTGGAATCTCCAATACAACCAGAGCACTGCTGGTAAGGCATTCTCTGGGAAGGGTCCCTGAGCTCTTCAACCAACCTGCCACAGCCTAGGTTTTCTGACCTTCAGGACAAGCTGTAACTACCCATCTCTTTTCACCAGCTTTCAAAAAAGGTGTGGGCAGATGGCTGGAAAGGCTCGGGAGCTATTTATGTATGGAGAGTCTATTAAATGCATTTAGAATACTTTGAAAAGTGACCAAAATCAGCTTTTCTATATATCAAATGTCACAATTTTAAAGTGCAGTCATTTTGGGACCTTTCAGGGCTGTATGGGAATCTCTGTCCCTGGATGGTAGAAAGATATACTTTGTAGTCCTAAAGGGAAACAAGGTATTGGACCTCAATCCTGCCAGTGGTCCAGGACTTGATACTGAACATTCTGCAATTCAGAGCAGTTAATTTTATTTATTTAGGTAGAGGTTGAAGGATGGAGGTATGCAGTTAGCTTGCTATGGATTTTTAAGATGGCTGCTCTTCCATTATGTTAAAGGCTCTTTTTCTTTTTTTTTTCTGAAATGATTGTCTTCAATAAGTGGTGATTCACTGAACTACCCCTGAAGCTGCTGTTGAAAGATCAGTATTGAAAAAACATCTGTGCCAGCAAGTACCAAGAGAGAGGCCTTCACATGCTGCTTTCACTCGATATTTAAACACACGGTAATCTTAGACATTTCAAACATATACTTCATACGTACATATTTTGGGACACTAGCTGTCTCTTTTGATGAAGAGCCAAAATGTGTTAATTAATATTGTTGCTTAATCTAGACGACTATTTGCACTTGACTGATGCACTTTCACTCCATAGACAAATTTAGCCCTAGTGTAGCTACCTTTGCAGGGATGCTCAGACAGATTTTGGATTAACAGAAGCATTGTAACCAACTCCTGTAACTTCATCAGAAATCTTGTGATATTTAGTATTTTTCTTAAAAGTCCCAGCTCCTGCAATTACATTAGAATCTCTGCTTTATAAAGAAAATCAAGTTTCTAACCCTCATGGTTCATGAAAGCATGAACTCTACAGGCTCAAATAGTAAAAGTCAAATAAAAAACCCCAAAGTTTATTATTTTTAAAATCTTAAGATTTTGAGAAGACTGACTCATGATTTTTAAACACTTGAGGTTCACAAAACAATAGAAGGGTCCAAAATTCAAAACCATCCCACAAAAACTCAAGCTCTTCAATCAAACCAATATTTTAATCTAATTTCTCAAAACAACAGAAATCATCAGCTGAACAAATAAAAAAAGATGGAAATGCTCAAGTTCAATTCTCCAAAAGGCATTATACATTTCCTTTTCTCCTTCCATCTCAGTTTGAATTAAATTAAATTAATATATAATAATACAGAGACTGAATGTTGGTTTGGGCTGCTGCTAGCTGCTACAAAGAAAATTATATTTCTACAGCATCACATAAAGGAAAAAAGACAAGGAAAGGACTAAACAGAGAATGAGTAAAGCATATAGAGAATTAGAAGATCAAGCAACAGAAACTAAAAGGGAATATATTTTCTTTATAGTTATAACTCTGGGTTTTATTATCAAACACAACTTTTTATAGTAAGTCAGTTCACAAGTTTTGTTCCTATTTCATCGTCTTCTTTATAATTACACCACTGACACTGACCATGGAAGAGTGTAGTGGAGTATTTAATCAGTTGCTTAAGAAAAAAGAAAACTTATTACCTATTCTCTCTCACAAACGCAGCTCACATTCCAAGGAATCATATTTTTAACTTATTTTAAAATTACATCAGAGTGAATTTACTTAACATATTGGAAAATATGTTTTGATAGTTCTATTTCTTCATGGTAGGTGGCAATATTTCTTTAGACAGTTTGTGTAATCAATATCCTTTCATCTCAGCAGTATCCGAAATTGCTTTTCAACAATTATACACATTCTAAATATGAACAATTATTTTAACCAGTATTAATCATTAATGAATTTTCTGGGCCAAGAAGAGAGATGAATCCAAGCAATACTATTTGCCTGTAGTTAGATCAATTAACTTACTGTAAAATGGAGATCACTTTCTACATTACTAGAAGCATCAGATCTTTGAACTAGAGTCCTACATAAATCCTACTGTTATGCAACATCCACAAAACATGTTTCTAATGTAAGTACCTTTAAAAAACCATGTATACAAATACAAGAAAGACAGACAGAACTGAAACAGTAACTGACAATTGTGCAGGGGGAGAAAAAGCTAACTTTGAAATCAATAAGAATTGAACATTCAGACTCTTACTAAATATGACACTTAGCTTCTATAGTAGAGATTGCATCTTTTCATTGTTTTGAACTTTCAGAAAGTAAAATTTTCAAATAGTGAATGAACAACTCATTAAAGTAAATGGGATTCCTGTGGCTAAAACTTCACATGATGCTTTGAAAACATCTCTCTCTACATTTTCCCTGTTACATTCTTTAATATTACTCCTTAAGGGCTATATACAGGATTTAATACCTTGTGTGAATGCAGACTCAGAGTTTGTGGTTATGTGGTCACAAAGGCTGCTCCTTATTTCAGTAGATTTCTACACTCTCAGCAGTATCCATTAAGCAACTGCCCAATACTAACCCTTTCCAGTGGTGAAGTGAATTTCTGTCTAGCACAAGTGCCAACAAACACAACACATAGGTTCTTCATCAGCTGACAGAAAGTTGGAAGGTAAAAGCTTCTTTGCTGACCACTCAGAAACAGGTTAGTCGAGGACAAAGAGGGCTGCAGCATTATTCAGGCTGAAAATTTCCCCTTATTTCAACTCCAAACAAGCAAGTGAAGAGAAGCAGAAGCCTCCACCTCACAATATGATTTTTCAACATCAGTGACAGCTGGAGCCTCCTCTGACTGCCCTTCTCCATTGTTCCTTTAACTGAAGGCTTGATTTTTAAACAGACCTGGTACTGATGGCTAATTCCATCCTTCATCCAGATGAGGTTCTTATGGATGTTTTTCCAACTGTACTGTTGTGGTAACTCTGACAGTTTATTAAACCCAGTGAATGGGAGAGACAAGAAGAGAGATTGACCACACCAGATTAAGAGGATGTAGTGCACAAAACCCAAATAGCTTTTTTAGGGTAGGTTTACACTAAAAATACATGTGTGTCAGAAGATGGGGCTGTTCTTCAGTGTTCAGACTCAAACTGAAATTTGAGTCCATTTTGTAGTATAGATGTGACCTTAACTATCATAAACCCCAGCAATTCTAGCACATCTAAAGAGGAAAAAGAGATGAGGGGGAAAAGTTCTCCTAAAAGGGAACATATCTATGGGACACAGCTAGAATTAAGGAAGCTTAATTATTAGTTCAAAATTTGAAAGAAAATGTTGGAATTTTCCTCAGAAGAGCTCTGAGACAGGGATTAAACCTACCTGCTGCTGTGACGACACAGTTCACAGCTGGAACTTCAGGGAAATCATAGGCAACACACGAATGCCCACCAACAAGTCTGGTTCCGCATCCAGGCTGAAGTGCCCATTCTAATGGATGTATGCTCTTTAGCACAAAGAAGAATTGTTCTCTTTACACAGAAGTGCACGAAAATCTGTCTGAAGTGCTTCACCAGGGGTCTGAGGCATGTTAAAATGTATATGCTGAAATGTCCAATGATTTAGCCTGGATCAGTGAGACAGCTTTTTTGTATAGCATACAGGCCTGCCTACACAATACAAATGAAACAGTACTTTCACAGTGTGAGGAAACAGCCATTTTTTAACACATGCTCCTAAAGTTGTAAAGCAACCGACGTGTGTCATATTGGTAACAAAGTTCTCAACCCAAACCTCAAGCAATTCCACAAGTACTTGCTACTGATACTTCTCCCTGACTTGCTCTTTCTTTTCACCTTTCCTGTGTAGGTGATTGCCTGGGTTGCCCAAACTGAACCATTAATTTTAAAGGCAGTGGACATTTTTAGATAGAGGTTTAAGTCCTTCCGGTTTAATTTTTCATTATTTTCAAATAAAAATTATATATTGAAAGATGATTCTTGAAAGTTTAAGATAAAAGATCTCATTTTAGACTAAATTTATTCTTTTTTATTGTCTGTAGATCTTGGGTGGTGAAATACATGAAAAAATATGTACAGAGGTATCTGGACTCTCTATTTCTTCTAATTCAGTATTTTGTATCCCCTTTTCCACATTACATAACCCACTAAGAATACCATCTCAAATGATCTGTAATTATTATTTGTACTTAGAAATATTAGTAATTACTAGTGTGTTTCCAAAATCACTGATTTTCACTATACATTTAATAGTTGTGGTGTTTTTTTTACCTCTCCTCCTATGGTAAGTAAGCCAGGTGAATCCTGCTTCCGTTTCTTTCGTGGACCAATAGCTGCCAGTGCAGTTAGGTTGGCATCCCTCTGCCTCATCTGTGCTTGTTCTTGTTGCTGCATCTGTTACGGGGGGGAAAAAGTCTACATTTAAATTTTATTTAAACACATCAAATGTTACACTCAGGCCTGATCATGCAACGTGGTGAAAGATGACAGTGCTCAAATGTCTCACAGGACGATGCTGTATATGGCTATGCCAGATTTTAACAAATCAGACCTGCAGTGTCATGATTTTCAAAAGCATCACAATGCACAAATCCCCTGGGATTTGTACTCCAAATCAGTGAGCTGCCTTTGAAAATCCCACCCTTAAATATGGACATTTAATTCATTGGCTAGTAGAATATACTATACACGTTCAGAGAATGATGTCTATGAAGACCATGACGTCTAAATACAAATAAAAGGCCAAAATAGGACAATAATTCAAACATTTCTATTCATCTCAAAATTTGAAGTTTATTTTGACCATTTCACCTACACTTAATATTCAGCTCAAGAAAGTAGTCAACAATCTCAATCTCTGAACATTAGGAAAAGGTTTTTCTGGCAACATGGTAATGAAAGGTTGAATTTATAATTATTGTTAAGGGATTAGAGATTAGTTAACCCCAGATTTAGTCACAGACTGGAGCAAGGAAAGCCACATCCTTGATCTACGAGTCAGCTACTGCTTGTTGCAAAAAGGGGGGAGAACAGAAAATAGGAAAAAATATGATACCCTTATGATGAAAGGGTCAGATTGTTTTATTCATTACATTGTTCAATCTCTTTAGAAAGAGATAATGACCACAAACATTTCCCACAAATAGTGCACAACTGTGGAGGTAGTGTTAATATTGTACACTACAATATTAGTGTTACACAAAAATGGAGTTACACAAAAATGGAGGTAGTGTTAACATTGTACAAAAGCAATTAAGATCATGATTAGGTAATGTAGCACATACGGTTTTACTAGATGCAATCATTACTCAATATCTCATCATTACTTTCACCTTTTTTTTTTTGGCAATTATTTGGTTTGTTCAAAAGAGGTTTTTGCTTACTAATCTCTCACTAATATCATAATTGTTCCACTTCCACAGAAGATCATAAGACCCTGTCTCAAGTGCTTCAAAGGTAGTTTGAGGTTTGTCAAAAATTGTACTGGTAAAAACACACCTCCTCAATAACAATACAAGAATTAGCAGGTGTGGTTAGAACTGAGTCAGTAATTATTTAACTGCCAATTGTACATATGATGAAAAGTCTGAATTTACTAATCACAGTTGAGTGAGCAGGTGCTTAAATAAACAAATAGAACATACATGTGTATTCCCCATTCCCCATCTCTGTTACAAAAAAGCAAAAATCTATTTAATGTCTTATTTCCTGTATCATTTTGGATTTTATAATTACTTCTTTTTGCAATTTATTCTAACTAAATTAATTGCATATTTTAACCTTCTTTGGCAAAGAGATTGCTTTCAATGTAGCATATTTATGTGTTAAATCTGGTTATTCTTTGACATGTTCTCTCACTGTGAATTTAAGTTTTATTTCACAACTCCAAGTTTGCATAATAATTTCAACACAAAAATTACACACATCCATACAACTCAACCATCTATAGAATAACAGAATTAATTAAATACAAAGTGGAATATGGGCATAACATCTATATGGCAGTCAAAGATCTATATGTACTTCCCTTTGCCAACTCATATTAGGTTTTTAGCTCAAATATCTTTGGCTCTCTTCCAGACTAAATGCCAGTTAGACAGACCTGCCCGCTTACCCTTTCAAGGTAGATAGCAACAATGGTGAGCTCTAATCATTTACAAAGGTCATGATTGGAAGCTAGCCCGTAAGCAGTAATTTAAAATTCGATTGATCCCTATTTGTAGTCAGGGAAAGAAAATGGACATTTCAGCTGTATTGTAATTATGAGGCTTCAAGGCAACTGTAAATAGATGTGCAAATCTAGATACTAGCAAATACCTTAGAGAAGAAATTATTACTATAGTATAACATATAGCCAGGAAAGGTTGAAGATAAAACTGCATATAAAAAAGATCAATCATCTTTTTGCTAATTTGCCATGCTCGCTAGCATATAAGGGTTATCACAATTATCAGAAGTCTGCTGAATATTTAAGTTAGGGCCAACTGGCTCACAGTGATCTCAGACAAAAGTGAGTTGAGAGCAACTGAGAATGTGAAATTTTGCACTGGAGAAGAGTTTTAAATTCATGGGAGGCTATGCTCAGAAATGCAGTATGAAAGGCAACTGACGTAATAAAAAAGACATTATTCAAATACGTCACTCAGAGTTGGAGTTCCCAGACCAACCATACCTCAGTCCTTTCTTGGGCATATGTACTATTTAGTATTACTGTATATAGTTATAGCTTGAACATTGAATATATGGACATAATATGTCTGAATAGGTGTTCTAGGAATTAAAATTCAGAATTTCTTGACTTTTGTACATGCAAATTCTGAACCATAAACATGGCACTGTTGTAGATTTTGTATAGTGGAGCAAATCCTGTCCTCAGGTGCCAAGTGCCCCTGGTGCTGTTTCACAGAGCAAACTGGGCAGATCGTTTTTTTTCCTTTCCATTTTTGTTTTTTAAAATGACAAGAACTATAGCTCACTGCTAGATATCAAATTTAGAACAATGTGCCTAGTGGGTGTATTTAAATTACCACAGTATTGACTCCTCAAATAAACACATAGAGACTGTGCAGTTAACTATAGTACAAGTAACACATGAAGAAGTGTGGTCCAGTGGACATGATACTGGACAGAGTCAAAGGACATGGGTTCTGTTCTGCTGATCTACTATGTGACCATAGGCTTCACCTCTCTGTTTCGCCTCCCCATCCTTTGTCTATCTTCTATAGACCATAAACTTCTTCGCAGCCAGGGATTGTCTCTTACTGTGTGCCTTAATTTCGCTGCTTAGGTACAATGGAGCCCTCATCTCAGCTGAGACCTCTAGACATTTATACAATACAACATAAACAAATAAATAGAACATTTCCAGATGTGAAACTCCAGATACATATACAATACAGTTTGTGGACATCTGGCTCTCCAGTTCACACCTTATACTATACTATAAGAGAAAGTTGTATCCCCCATATTTATAACTTCATTAAATTTTTAGGCAACCACTTCAAATATCTTGAAGACATTTTCCATCAGTGAGATGCACTAATTGAAATTTTAAAAATGAGCTGGCTAAGGTTAAAAAGTACTGACATATATAAAACTGATGTTGTATAACTCAAACCTCTAAAAAATCTTGAAAAAGTCACCTTTGATATATAATATGAGGATAGTCAAAGGGGATCATTAAAAAGTTCACATTTTCTGAATATAGGGGATCACTGAAATTACATTCTCAACAGTATCTACAGAGTTACTGTCATGACATGATTACCAGCATAGGCCTTAATCATGCAAATGTGATTAATTTTACACTTAAGTCCTCCTGTTGAAGTCAGGAGACCTCTTTATAGTGTATAGAAATTAAACATAGAGGTCTCTGCAGGATCAGGGACTTTGGTTCCGTCTTCGTGAAAATTGAGGAAATACTATAGAGTTGTAAACCAGATCATATATATTTTTACACTTTTTCACATTATATTTAATATTAAATATTAAATATTTAATATTAAAATCAGAGCTTTGTTTGACTGTCTTTTACTTCTAAATTTATATTAAAACCCCAAGACAGATTTATTCCCTCTGGAATGTGGAAGCTGCCATTATTTCTTTCTCCATTTCATCACTCCCAACCTCCATCTCATTTACACCAGGCCCTCCCTTTCCCATCTTTTCAACCCCCCAAGACCCCACACAATCTCTCTTCTTGGCATCATATCACCTGTCTCAATCTCTCCCTTTGCAAAAACATTCCCCCGTTTAATAAAAGTCTAGCTTTATTAAATACAACATGCTACATCAACCAACAAGACACAACAGCTTGACTATAGTAATGCATTCTTTTTGTAGATCACTTTCATTTGCATTTCTTATTCAATATTACTCTAATTTACTCTGACAATATACTGTACAACAGAAAAATAAGTCTAAGGACAGTGGTACTTTTGCAATGACTGTAACGAGACAATTAACTTTTTGACAACCAAGATATATATTTAGAACATAATCAAGCGTGCCAATCTATAAAATACAAGAAAAAAACTTGTTCCTATGCAGCTGTCTTTCAACATTTATAAATTTAAAAATGTATAAAAACTCCCCAGGTCATTTTATAGCTTTTATCACTAATAGCTTCTTAAAAGTTTAAAAATAAAATGTCTTTTCATGCTCCTTTTACCCTTTTCCTGTCTGGCCAAGATTAATTTTGAGTGTGCTTTGAATGCAGCTAAGATTTACTTGACTTTTTTTTTTTTTTGTCTGTTTGTTGAACAACAACTTTAACATATAGTAGTTGTTTCTCACACAAAAGCACCTTTCTTTGAGGGCCAGCATCACTAGATAAAAACCACACTGAGGACATTCCTCATTAGTTAACTACTCTAAAGTTAGCAGCGAGAGCACAAAACGTTGTTTTGTTTTCTTCACACCACTGGTTATTATACTATTTTTACTATTTTTAGTTTCTAAACAAAGAAGTGGCAGATTACAAATACGCCGTATTTAATATCAAGCACAATTCCACCCATCACATTATTGTAATTGAGAGGAAGACTGTAATTTTGGCACATGTCATAAACAAGCTGATAGCATGTCAACTTGAAACGTCAATTTTACCACTGCTTACCAATTATTTCTAAAACACAAGAATATATGCAATGTTTATTCATGTTGTGTTTTGGAAATAATTTTGCAACAGGAATTTTAATTCTCTTCTGTCCAACAACAAACAATATGTTGATGATAGTTATAGAAATACCAATAAACAATTCAATTTTAAATGTAAATGCATGCCTTACTCTCTCTCTCTCTGGCTGGGTCTACACTGACGGTGGCAAATTCACCGCTGTCACATCGATTGCTCTGGATCGACTGAGCGGTCTGTATAGACGCGCTCAGTCGATCCAGGAAGCGACGCAGGAAAACCACCTCCTGTAAGTGGAGTAGCTCTGCGTCGGAGGGAGCGCTGTTCCCTTCGACGCAGTGCAGTGTGGACGCTGCGCGGAGGAGACGCTGCAAAGTCGACGGGAGATACAAAAGTGATTTATGTCACTTGTGTATCTCCTGTCGACTGCCACCGAATCGTCAAGGTAAGTGTAGACCGGGCCTCAGTGTGTGTGTGTGTTCGCGTGCATGTGTGTGTTCCCATTTCTTCTGCTGGCACTTCACATAATAGTAAGAAGCCTCCTGTTAGGGAGATGAGAATGAGTTTATTTGAAAGCCTTTTTTCCCCCCCCCAAGAACCAAAAATTAATGTTACTGCATCCATCTATGAAATTTTATATTACAGACTGAGAAAACACAGTGAGCTAGATTACTCTCCAGAGTAACTCTACTGATGTGTACCGGATTTGAATTTGACCCAATGTGGCAATCACAGGACTGTTTGACCCTTTGCAAGTGAAGACTACAGATTTGAATCCAAAAACTTTTTCTAATTCTGAAAATTAAACAGCATGATTACTGCTGGAATCCCTACTTCAGACAGATGGTTTTTCCTCTTGAGAGAATGGGATGGCAAAATTAGCAGTATAACCTGTCCAGGCCCTAGAGAAAACAGGTCACCATCTGATTAGCAAAGACTGATCAACCATCCACCCCAGGATGGAATGCAGAAATTGCCATTAGGTCAACTTTTAGGGATGACACCACCAAACCCTAGCTGCTTCAAGTGAAGCAGGCAGTCAAAGATGGAGGGTATTGATGCTCGCATTGGAGAGGTGCCCTTCTGCATTGCCCAAATCAGAAATCAATTCCACTTGGTCAAGTATGTAGCTCTGGTGGATGGTTTTCTGCTGCCAAGGAGGACCTCTATAAAGGGCCCCAAGCATGTCAACTCTATAGGCTTTGGCCATAAAGCTTCCATGCTGTGAGGTGGAGAGAACTGAGGTTGGGATGCTGGAGGTGGCTGTGGTCCTGGGTGATTAGGTCCGGTACCAATGGTGGGGCAATTGGAGCAACCACAAACAGTTCCAGTAGCATTGTGTAACAGTGTTGTCAGGGCTGTGCTGGGGCTATCGGTATGAGAGATGCTTTCTCCCTCCTGATCTTGAGCAGGACCGGGTGAATGACCACGAAGAGTGGGAATGCATAGAGCAGGTGGTCTACCCAGGGAAGGAGAAATGTGTCTGTAATCAAGCCCAGGCTGTGGTTCGGGAATTAGCAAAATTGCTGACATTTCCTGTTGAGTCTGATCACAAAACAGATCTACTTGGAGAACTCCCAGCCACTGCAAGATGCTACTCATAATGTCCAGGCGAATAGACCACTCATGGTTGTGGAAGGACCTGCTGAGATGGTCTGCCAGCTTGTTCTGGGATCCCAGCGGATAATTCACCTCTTGGTGCATGGAGTCGGCTATGCAGAAATCTCACAACTTGAGGGCTTCATGGCCTGGGGGAGAGAAACATGCTCCACCCTATCTGTTTATACATAACATTGCTGTTTTGTCGTCTGTCATGACTGATATGCATCTGCCTTCCAGATGGGGTTGGAAGGTTTGGCAGGCTAACCAAACTGCTTTCAGCTCCCTGACATTGATGTGAAGCGAGATCTCTGTTCAGGACCAGAGGCCTTGAGTCTCGAGAGTCCCTAAATGTGTTCTCCACCCCAACACTGATGTGTCCATGACTAGAGACATCAAGCTGGACCCTGGAGAAGGGTACTCCTGTATATACTAATTGAGGGTTGAACCACCACAGGAGGGACTCAATAACCTGAGGGGGAAGTGAAACTATTCTGTCCAGTTTGTCTCTGTATGCCAATGCCAGCCAAGCCCGGAGAGGCCTGAGTTGCAGCCTCACGTGCTGAACCACACATGTGACCAAGGAGCTTCAAGCTCCATGCTGTTGTGGTAGGAAAGTGCCTGAAGGTCTCTTTGATGGAGCAAACCATCTGGAAGCAAGACTCCAGTAGGAATGCCCTGGCATGAGCAAAAGTCCAAGGCAGCGATAAACTCTATCCTCTAGGTGGGAGATGCATTGATGTGGTGATGTTCAGCAGCAGGCCCAATCTGACAAACGTTGACCGTGTCAGGCGGTGGGCTATAATCTGAGGCCCACTACCCAGGGCTGGACCCCTCAGGCTTCAGCTTCAGCCCCAGGCAGGTCTAGCTGCCCCAGGATCAGCAGCACCCTCTTCCCTTGGTAGCTGAACAGAGGTTACCCCTGGTTAATTAGGGCACCTGAGGCCAATCAAGGACCTGCCTGGAGACTGTTTCCTTTCCTCCAGTCAGCCAGATGTGGGTGATAGGAGCTGTGGGAGTGAGGTGAGTTGAATGGTGTAGATGCCGGCAAGGACCAGGAGGGTACAGGAGGAGGAGGAGTATAGTGAGGGGGTGAGGGAGAGAACTCCATAAATACAGAGGGGCTGGAGGAGAAACCCTGCCCAAGGGGGGCTGAAGGCCTCTGGCAGGTTAAGAGGCTGGAGGGAAGAGACCCTGCCAGAGGGGCAACTGAACTGTGTTTGCACTGCCATTCCCAGAGGGACTATCCGAGACTGAGATAGGAGAGGTCCTGATAAAGCAGGGAATGGACAGTGAGCTGAAGGGCCATGGACCAGGGAAATTAGTAGCACTCTTGAAACCAACAGCACAGGGCTGCTATTTGTAGGATCCCTGGGTTGGGGCCTTGATTAGAGGGTGGAAACACCACCACAACAGCCATTTGCTGAAGTGGCCAAAGCCCCAGCGAAGAGGCAAGGACCTAGCAAGCCCAGAAAAGGGACTGGTGACCAGAGGGGAACAGCTATTTTGGGGAACAGTGTTACCCTCAACCACCTCTAAGAGGGAAAAATTCTGGGGGACGAAGGAATACATCGGCCTGCTGCTAGAGGGAAGCACTGGACCCACTGAGGTGGAAAAGGCGCTCTGCCACAGCATCCTAGGATCTCATTAGCTCTTTTAGCCACGGTGGAAGCTCATGTTCAGCTCCACCATTACTCCCAAATCTTTTTCAGAGTCACTGCTTCCCCGGGATAGGGTCCCTCATCCTGGAAGTATGACCTACTGTCTTTGTGCCTGTACACACACACACACACGCACGCACACTTAATTGTATTAAAATGCATACTGTTTGCTTGTGCCCAGTTTACTAAGTGATCCACAACGCTACACATCAGTGGCCTATCCTCCCCATGCTGCAAGGTGTGTCTCATCTGATTCTTCTAGGTCATTGATTGAAACATTAAACAGCTTAGGGCCAAGAACCAATTCCTGTGGGACTCCACTCAAAACACACCCGCTTGATGATGATTCCTCATTTACAATTACATTTTAAGACCTATCAGTCAATTATTTTAATCCATTTAATGTGTACATAACAAGTATAGCAAAAAAAATTCTACTAACCATCTTCTATATACAATTTTCAAACACAACTTGATCAAAAAAAATAATTTTCTCTACAATAAGGCTCTACGCTGCCCCTCTGCGAGTGTTATTCACGTAACTAAATGAAATTTTCAGTTTGTTAATCATGATGGCTTGTAGGTCTAGTCAAAAGAGATCCAGACTTTATTGTACTGGATAAGATATATTTTTCTTCCTTTAACTCAAAAACTGTTGAAAATTATTGCTCAATATTTTTAAAAATTCACCTTTTGGCAGAGACAAAGCACCTGTATACAGTTTTGGAACCTTAATTAGAGCAGTTGTGACCAGATGTCACTCCTGCTATAGACCCATGCAGCTTATTACTTCTGGTTCCATTAACATTTGCTCCATTATTTTAGTAAGAATATAAAATTAGATTTATGGTACAGAATTGCCAAGTGCATCCTCCTTTCTTTTTTTTGTACACCAGTACTCCCTATGGTTTTCTCAAGTCAAGTACCTCAGCTCATTAACCATGGTTTTTCAGAAAATAATTATCAGTAAAACATGAAGTGACCTGAAGAAGAGCTTGAAACTTTGTCTCTCTTAGCAACAGAAGTTTGTCCAATAAAATATATTACCTGTACCCACTTTGTCTCTCTAATATCAGTGAAACAGTTATTTGATTTCCTCAGTTCCATACAGCAACAGATCTATACAAATTTTCCAAGACTTTCTTTAACTGCTCTTTACTAATAGCTTAAAAAAAATCAGGATATTCTCAATTTATAATTTTCTAAACTACTTTAAAAAAAACCTATTGAAGTCAGATTTTAAAAAGGAATTTATCATCAGATTTTTTAGTCTTTTTAAATTGTATGTCTCTTCATTTATTAATAGGCTGACTTTCTCTCTAGTACTACTTTATTCCCAAAATATTTATAAATGCTCTTCTTATTCCCCCTAGTCCCTTTGATTAACTCATGCTATTTCACAGTTGTCATTAGTTTTCCCTTGCAACCAATTTTGTATATGTTTGCTTGGTTGCCTTCCTGATTTTGTATTTTCAGTACCATTTCTTTTTTACCTAAGATCTTTGAGTGGTCATATTTACAGATATATTAACTTCCACTTAAGCCATTTATTCTTCTTTAGCTGAGGAAATGTAATTTGTCACACCTTTCATAGTGTCTTTCAGGTTTTCCCAAACAACTTCTAGAGTAGTGAACTTTAATACTTCGTTCTATGTGACCTTGTTCACTGGTTTTCTTAATTCTTCAAAATTTGCTTTCTTGAACTCTAATACACTTGTACAGTTCATCTGCATGCTGTGAAACCATCCCTCACCATGATGAATTCAATCTTAGTTACCAGTTCCAAGCTTCTCTATTATTCTCTCTTCCTCCATCCGTTCCCATGTAGATCAATACCAGTAGATTTTGAATTGTTTCTCATTTAGTTAGGGTCTTCACTTTTTTAATTATAACATTATCTTCTATGTATCTTAAGAACCTCTTTCATGATGCATGTTGGTTAAATGTGGTATTCAACAGATAAGTGGGGTAGTTCAATTCCACATGTACATGGTACCTTGTGGTTTTTGAGTACTATGATATTTGCTCAGGAATTTTATACCCACTCTTTTCATTGCTGAGCTATAGCTTTCTTCCTGTGTAACACAACCCTCCATCACTATTATTTTTAGTCTATCTCCTAAATATACCTGATGTTTGAAATAATTAAGAACCACTACAGAGCTACTTTTCCAAGAACCAAGGAAAACCTAGGTTCCTATTATTTACTTTACTGCAGCCAACTGAAGTCTGATTTATACAGTAAAATCCTGGCTCTACTGAAGTCAATAGGGATTTCTGCCAGTGACTTCAATAGAGCGTGGATTTCACCCACACAACCTTCAGTTGAAACTAGGTATCTTCCTATTTTTAAAAGGAAATATTTGCAAATCGTTTTACAAAAGTTAACTGAACTTGTGTTAATACACAAAAGCTTGAGATGATTAAAAAGGTTAAGTGTGTGTAAGATATTAATTAACCAGAAATTCTGGTAAAGGGCTTTATTAATCAGGCATTTGAGAAAGGAAATGCCCAGATTTTATTTGATATCAGCCCTACACCATTCTTATGGGAAATCTGTATCTTTAAATTGCCAATCTCATTTTAGCAAATGAGAAAAATGTAGCAATTTACTAAAAATCATTTGGCTGTAATAAGTAATTTTAATCAAGTAGTTAGAGAAAATGTCACTGGAGCTAATTTCTAAACTGTTATAAACAGATGGGAAATGGGTAATGTAGAGGAAGTTGTGCAGCTTTTGCAGTCTGGATCATGGTTGGTAGTCTGGATCATGGTCAAAGAGACATGACAAAAACAATTTTAATTTATTCTATAACTATATTCAATTTAGGAACACATGGCATGACAAGTTCTCAATATTTGGCAAATGTAAGAATGGGGACAAAGGATTATTAAGAATGAAAATAGCCAAACTCCCACTTTTTTCCTCATCATAATTTTTAGGGGAGGTCTTTGGAATCCATTAGAAAAAAAAAATTCTTTTTCAGAATGTGAAACAAACCTGAGATTTAAATAATCTAAAATTTTTCTATTTTAGAAATAATGATAACGAACTGCTACCACTGATTTCTCCTACAGATAAAGGTCACAAAAACCTAGCGTGGGGACAAAATATTTCATACACTGACAAGAAGCAAATTAGGGAATCTTATAAGTACAATACGGTAGTCGTGCCTTTCTATTGATCACATATAATTTACATCTTACAAAGATGTGAATTCTTGCATTCTCACTCCACAAGGAAAATCTCAATGATTTATTCATTTCAAATAAAAAATAGAAGGTAGATGAGAAGAATTACTTCACAGGCTGTAGCTTTCTCAGGGCACTAGTGCTAGGCTCTTCTTTCGCACTGCCCGAAGGGGCTTTGTGTGCAAGTCCCTCTAATTAACAAGGTGAATCATGCAGCAGTTCTCTAATTAGTGAACATGACAAGCCAATGGAAACAAGCAGACAGACCTGGTGTACAGATATGGTCAGCAAAAAGCACAGTAACATGCCATTAAAAAATGTGTATTTCATGTAAATAAACTACAAAAAGAAAGAGAACCAATGTAAAACCTGTTTTTCTTTTTCATGTTTTATGCTTCTAATTGTTTTCACATATAAATAAATGAGACAATAAATCAAGGTTTCCAACTGGATGTCAGACCACCTCTCCAAAATCCAAAAGTAGCTAGCTATCCTACTCAAAACAAGCAGCTGCTTAAAAGGCATTATTTGTTTTCTTGCTTGTTTCTCCATTTTAAAGAGCTGCAGTTACATTTATCTTAGAGTTCTGAAAACCCATAATTAACCCCTCAGCATAGATACATACATAAAATGGGTATGGCAGTCTCATTTTTGTTATTATTGGCCTGTGCCTTATAAAAATTATGTATATATTCCCAAAATGTAACACAATTTCAGTCTTCTGCATTTCGAAGGAAGAACAATCAATAATAATAAAAAAATTACAGAATGAGATCTGCATTCATAAAACAAGATGGGACAATCCAAATTGCACCTCATCACAGAATTCTTCCCAAATATAAACTTCTCTGAGTCTTCCAACTCCCCACTATGCTTTCCCCACCAATACCCCCTGCCCATAAAATACCCTCAAAACATCAAGTGGAATTTCAGTTCATTTTCCATACTTTATTTGGAATTAAAAGCACTACAACAGTCAGTGGTGGAAGGCACCAACATTAATACTGCATCATACTCTCTGCTACTTACACTCCACTGTATCTCATCAAATGGACAAAGCTGTGGATTATCCTCACCACAAATTCCCCATCTCACAGCACCCCAAAATAAACATTCTCCCCATCCTCCTCTTCTAACTGTGAAGAAATAATTTCCTTTCCCTAACCTATCAATGTTGAAAACCTCACGATTCTGACCACTGCAGTTTTAAAAACACTGGGTTTTTTTTAATACTGGTCCTCATGTAACAGTAGCTCCACAGGGTTTTTACACCCAACTGTAAACTTGAAAATTGTTTTAAAAATGTTTTAGCACAGGAAATTACAATGAAGGTTTAAATTCAGTCATAATTTCACAAGAAATAACCTTATAAATCATGAACAGAATGTTAAAATAGCTATAGACTGTTTAAATGCACTCAGTATGTTTTCACTTACTATTTGGGAACTTCTCCTAACATCTCTTAGATCCCATTCAACATAAGCATCCTTAGGACAGTGCCTAGCAGCTTTAAACACAGACTGAAGCGTATCCTCTTTTAACATCAAGGCATAACTGATAATCTGCTAACAACTGAACTATGATCTGCCATATGCACAGAGAAAGTATTCAGCAAACAACCTGTCACAAATGCTTATTGTTTCAATAACCAACTCACCAAAGGACTTGCTTCATAAAATACATTACAAACACTGGCACACACTTATTATCAACTGGCAGTTGTAATTAAATGTGAAACAACTGGAAAAAAACCACAACAGATTGAGGTTTTGAGAGGTTGGGTGGATTAGAGCGATCTAGATGCCTCTCAGCTTCTTAATATAACAAGACCAAAATAAAGTGATTGGAAAAAAAGTACTGAGCAGGAGATTAAAAACAGGATCTTATCAAACATGAAGAATCTCTAATGGCTGATTTTTCACCAACTTTTATACACAAGGATGATTTTTATATACATATAAACACACACTGTATTTAAACAAGAAATTTAAATAACAATAAGAGGCAGTTGTCACATGTAGTATCTTCTATCAGACAATACAATCCATCAGTGAACTGCCAAATTCCACGCTCAGTTGAACTGGTGTAAATACAAAATACCTTTACTGGCATCAGTCACATTACTTCAGAATTGCACCAGTATAAAAGAGCAGAATTTGGCTCAAACTCTTTTAAAGAATAAGAACAGACACTGGAAAATGAACACACAAAAGTAAATCCACTGACTCAAACAGAACAAAAGGTAATTTTTGAGGCAAAACATTCAGGTCATTGAATCTTTCATTATGTATTCTACCATCTCGAGTGTTTGCCTGATAATGGTCACCATGTTCATTAGGTATTCCCATCTTGATGAACCTCAAGTTTAGTTTGTGTTTACCCAGTTTCAAGATAAACTATATGCCTAACCTTCCTGCGGCCCCATGCACACTTAAGCACAAATATTATTTTCTTAATGTTTCAAAAGCCCCACTCATAATTAATTGAGAGTGTTTATGAAATGTACATTTATTACTTGAAAGTTTAATGGTATAGTTGAGCAAATTACAGAAATTTTATTATCATCAATTATGCATCAAGGACAAATTCAGAAATTTGTATAATAAAGATAACAACAGCTTTCAAGGTTGTCAAAAATGTATTACATTGCCCTATGTTAGCCTGAAATAAATTTCCATAAATGGGAACAATCAAAAGAGTCTTGAGTTGCACTAGTGGAGAAGTTGAATAATTTTAGGAGAACAGCTCTTGGGTTGACATTAATAATTTTCATAGTTGTCCACTATTAACCGAGACTTTGAGGAAGATCTTTTTCTTCCTATTTCTCTATTAGTGAATTGGAAAAAGACTAAGACTTCCTTTTTTTGGTGAATTTTTTGTAAAAAGTCACTTGCACATGGACAGCTGATTATGTCCAGATCATCTAACAAAAAAAATTTACTCACAATTTGGGAAATTACGATTTGACATAACTTACAGCAAATTGCATATTACTGTTAATACCTGGGACCAAGAGAGATTTCCTAATTTATTGAAACAATATATTGAAAAATATCTAACTGAAATCTATACCCAGCATAAGCAGAAGTACCAGACAAATAAAGGATAATAAATATTTTTTACTTACATGGTATCTCTCTCTCAAGGCACTTTACAAATATTAATTAAGCCTCTCAACATCTCTAAATTAGGTAAAATATGGATTTGGACCACATGATGTATTGAAATGCAGCTACCTCTGGGACAGAACACAGTATACTTAACTGTTTGAACTAGGAATAAAGAGGAATATTTTAATCAATTGTAATTACTATCACTGGAATTTAGCTTAGGTCCAGGAACAAACACCTGTATTTTCATGAAATGTACCATGGATTCTTCAATTACCAAAAACTCCCTTGCTCTCTTTTCTTGTCTGAAAGATGACAGCTTGAGCAGCACAATGGGCCTAATCCATCGTCCTCTGAAGTGAACAGACTTCCATCAACATCAATGGGCTCTAGATCATTCTTCATATCCCCTAACACAATGCCAGAGGTGTAGAGTTGACCTCAATCAAGGTATGAACTGTTAACTAGTTCCTTAGACGTCTTCCACCCAAGTGTGAACCAGCATGATTCTAACTTTGCTTATGATGTCAGAAGATCACAAACAAAGGGGAGGTGACCGCAGGAGTCCAAAGTTCTAAGGGCAATCTAGTAACAATTTCTCTTTTTACCCAGTGTGTGTGTGTGTGGGGGGGACCCTCTCCCCATGGTCATCAGAGTTTGGGGGACAGACCTGGAATGGACTGCAAGGAAGGTAGCACAGCACCCAGAAGGGGGAGTGTAAAACTGCATACATGGTGGGCAAGGGACTGCCCCTGGGAATGTCTCTGGCCCCCCTGTTCCATATTTAACTTTTCCTAGTAGTTGTCTCACCCTCTCTGCCCTTGGTCGTAGTGTAAGAGCTATATTTTTAGGATGCGCAGGTCTCACCAATTGCCTGTTTTGGGATAAGAAAATGATTTTTCCCACTGGACCAAACTGGCAGGCATACGGTGAGCTTTATCACCTTCCTTACAGTATCAGGGGGACACAATTGATATGGACTGAATAGTACTTTTAAGTTTAATAACAGGACAGGTAAGAGGTTTAGCTCATTGCTACATGTGGCCAATGTCCAGGGCTGATAAAGACTAAAGGGACCAGCTCCCAGAGGTAAATGAGACCCGGGATTTTACCAGTGGACCTGTATCTACAGGAAAAGGGAGACTTTTCGGCCAGAGGTCCTCACTTGGTAACCTCTCCCCCCCACACACGGGGAGAGGTGGGGTTTCAGAACTGAACTAAATCTAGGGTTTGGCCTCGGCAGGTCCACCTCAAGTTATCAGTTGTATTGTGGGAGCATAGTGTTAAATTAATAAAGTTGCAACCTGCTGTTTAAATCCATCCCATACATATACTGCTCATTCACCTGTGTATCCTGATCAAGTCACCCTGTGTCCGTTTTTTCCAAGATCCACTATTAAACCACAAACAAGCAATTTTATAGTGTTCATGAAAGAGGAGATGGCAATCAACAATGATCGATTTATACTAAAATACAGAGATCAATCTTCTTTGTTCATTGTTTAGTTTCATCTGCCTTGAAATGAGAACTTGCAAGTGTTTTGACTAAAGGGTCAAAAGATAGCCCAGAGAATGACCTTTTACAGTAATGTACTTTCAGACATAGGTGCTGGAACTAGGCATACTGCCGCACCCCCGGGCTTGAAGTGGATTCCATTATATGCAGGGTTTACAGTTTAGTTCAATGGCTCTCAACACCCCAAGTATAAAAATTGTTCCATCACCACTACTTTCAGTGACATTTCAGATCTGTACCTCTGAGTTAATCACATTAGAGATCCTCATAGATTCTACCAGTATACTATAGTAGTGGGACTATTTTGTTTATGCAGCATTGGCAGATGCACACCACTGTCACAAAATGCTGTGCGAACTCAGGACTTTAGGCCTTCTTACAACAACAGATACTATATATGTTCACAATTTAAGCACAGCCCTAAAAATCAGAACCCAACATAAAAACGACAAATTAAAGGATTAACGGGACCTTTTCTGCCATCCCATCACACTACCTTCTCTTCCAGAAAAAAGGTTTCCAGAAGACACTTCCCCCTACTGGGATAGTAGTAATACAGTATTTAAAAATATATGCAGAAATTGGTTAAAATAACCAATGTTGTTTGCAAGTTCTGCAATACGCCACTATTTTAAAAGATGAAATGGGTCCTTAGAAGCCAGAATCCTCTTCTATATCAATTATACCTCCAAGCAACATCTTTTAAAACAGATTTTAAAAATAACTACCAAAATTTACATGTTTAAAGTTAGAAAATAAATAAAAATCTGTACTAGTCCCATCAATCTCACTTTCATTTTATACATATTTCTTATTAAGAAAACATTTTCTATCCCTACTGTCTTTCTGAATACAATTAACACCTGATTTCAGTTTTTATGTTCAATCTAATTTCCCATTTTGTATCTTTGACATATCCCTAAAGCCTACTTGACTTGTCTGACATATTTACCAAATATTATGAGCACTTCTTGCAGGATGGATGTTGCTTAATCTTATCTTTTGGGGGAGTTTATAGGTTTTCACATGACTTGGCACGTGAATACAATCTTTGGTCACACAGGGTGAAACACCCCTTTAAATGTAATAATACTGATAGCATATTAGAAATAAAGATTAAGAGGAATTTTCAGAAATCTACAAATTGTATTTCTGGTTTAAAGGCACAAAATAATTAAGCTTACTTGTGAAAATAAATGTGCAGAGCAGTAAGGAATGGGATGGAGGAGTCACAATATGAATTCCAAAAAGATTTTAAAGTTTTATTTAGTTTTTTGCACTTATTCCTAACTGTGTAAGCCCATATAGGGTGGGTGAGGTAACATCATTTATTGGACCGACTTCTCTTGGTGAGAGAGAGAAGCTTTCAAGCTTACACAGAGCTTGTCAAAAGCTTGTGTCTCTCACCAAAAGAAGTTGGTCCAACAAAAGATATTAATCTCACTCACCTTGTCTCTCTAATATCCTGGGACTGACATTGCATATAAGACAATACTGTTGTATTAACTATAGTTACATTTATACACAGAAGTTTGTAATGATTTTTCAGTTGCTTCTCTTCTCTCCCATATTACATTGAGAGATATTTTAAAGAATGTGTAATAGCTCAGTCAACAGAAACTCATCAGTTAAGAACAGAACAAATTTATAGCACACTTGTTCCAGTTTTCCCCTTCTATATGGAAAACATCTCACATCCTTCTGACTTCCACCCATTCAAAATATGGAAGCTAGTCTCAAACTTTTATAATATTTTTTCAACACTAAACGGGAACAAGAAATCTATGAACTGTTATTTAAAGTGCCTAATAACCCAAAGAAAATGTAGTGACTTTTTTCAATCACCTAAATTTCATATCCACTTTTGGTAAACACATATAAGGAAAAACTGACCACACTGTTTACATTAGAAATGGTAATAATGTAATTCATTTACTTTTTAAAAATATTACTATTAGAGGGGAAAACAAGCAAGATTTTTTTTTAATCAACAACATGCTGATCAGTCTCTCATTATTCAATTACGATGATATGCCTATCAGTAGTCTCTTTAATGGTAAACACACAAAATATTTTAATGCAAAGACTACGCTAAAAACAGCAAATGAAAGCAACACACCTTTAATCTTCCCCAGACACATTAATGATCAATTGCCTGCTTTGTATTTGAAGTATGATTAGAAAGTTGTGCATGTATCTAAGTAAAGATGGAGTGTTGTACAAAGCACAGAAAATGATGCTTCAACCTTTATCCTTGTTATAACCTGTAATCTAAGCAATCGTAGTTAATGTTTTATTGGGTTAAACTGATGGATATTGATGATAATTAAGGCTATGAGTAGGTCACGGATTCCGTGATTTTACATGACCTCCATGACATCAGCCTCAGGGTGATGGGGGTCAGGCTGTCCAGCCCCAGGCAGTGGGGTTTGGGCTTCCGGGATTTGTTGTTTATTGCTTGCATGCTGTCCGTGACCATGCCAAAATCTTAGCCTTAATGATAACAAAACTAACTTTTACAAATGTGTATGAGAATATATTACCCTACAAAAGTTAAGGGCCAAATCCTATTGTGCAAGATTACATGTTGGAGAGCCGCATGGGAAGACTATAGTATACAGCTACAGAGACAAACGTACTGTATATCAAAGCACATAACTTCTCTGTGCCTCATTTACCCAGCTATTAAATAAGATAATATTCTACAGGAGTGTTGTGAAGATTAATTCATTCATGTTTCATAAATCACTTTAAGATGCACAAGAAAAAGTTATGTATATAATCTCAAAACACCCCACACCTGTTCTGACAGAATGAAGGTTGAAATTAAATTGCCTTTTGAAACACTAACAGATTTTTTAAAAGCCTCAAAGACTGCCATAAAGATTCCAACACCAAGCTTAACTCTGCCCCTGTATGCTTATCCATCTGGATTGGAGCCAATCCCACCATTTGCCACAAAAAATTTCCGTCTCATCTACTCAGTATATACCAAGTATATAAATTGCCAAATATTGGCTCTTATTTGTATAAGGTTAGAACAGAGACTTGTGCTTCCAGTCGATTATCAGGCAGAGGGGATTTCCACTATGGAACAGAAGTGGCAAGGTGGACTGGGGATAGACTTTTCTATCTGGGCCCTGCACTAAAGAGACTCAAAATATGTCAGCAGGAGGTATGCAGCTGATTGCTGATGGCCACGTGCCTGCTGCCGTTGTAATGTGCAGTACCCAGACTGAGTGGGCAGAGGAACAGAAGATTTACTAAGGTGCCTCTCAGCCCCCTCAGGTTAATCCATGTGACTCTGAGTGCCTAAAGGGATTGGGAGCAGATGAAAGCTGGTAGCTGTGTGCTGCCTAAGGTGCAAGAAGGCTGCCAAACAGGACTTACAAACATGCTAGCTCAGTGGTAGAATTAAAGCCCTCACATGGATTTGCTCTTGAGTCTGAGGCCCATGTGTATAGAGTGGACAAGAAACAGATGACTTGACCTAGAGGCTGAAGTCTAAGTACATCATGAAAATATAAGTTTATACACAACAGGATAGAGGCCTGACTCTTAGACCAAAACATCTGACAATCATGCCCCTTTTGCAGCTACTGGTTCTGGCGATAAGCTGCCACTGACAATTGCTCCCTTCCCACTTATTGCATTGGACTATCCCACTGGACACATGCTATCACATTCTCAAGTCTAACACACTTGCACCTTGCAAGATCAGTAGGAAAATAAGCCTGCAATGGTGTTTGTGGAAAATAAAGTTTTATTTTTTCCCCATACTTTTGTCTTAAGCCAAATGAGGATCTTTTTATTTATTTTACCCCACCATGGTGTCAAGTAAGTTCAACTGCCAGAAGGAAGTGCAGTGGGGTAACATGCCACTACCTGTCTTTCCCAAGCAGTGGGCTGAAAATTCAACCTCAGCATATTCCCTGATGGGAGTGGGAGTGCAGATTCAGCCTCTGGAAAAGAGGACGCAGAGTACTCCCAAATACCTTTGATGGAACTTTCTGATGAATCTGCTGCTGCTGCTGCTGCTGCAACGAAAATGCAACCCAAAAGTTTAGTTTTTCAAATCAAGGAGCATGGATGCGGGAGAAAGCCATCACCTCTTCTTTGAGCCTGTTCACCTGAATACACAAAAATACCTGCAGCAGACATTTCTCCCTCTCCACCCACTCACTCCTCTCCAAGCATATGTGGGGACAAATAGTTGGTAGCTCTAAAGCTATGGGGAGTACTGATAATTATTTTTTGTGATGTTGCTGAGGCTTAGTGCAGGAATCCAAGGGGTGAGGGTGTGTGCGTGTGGGTCTGTGTGTGTGAGACAGAGAGAAGACTGTGCTATCACCTGTCCCTCCTGTAACAGAGGAAGGAAGAAGCCAGATACTGAAATGGGATGTTTTCTTTAATACAAAAATATCATAGGGATGAACTTACACAAGCCTAGAGCCCAATTTTGCTAGCTCAAATTTGAGTATCCCTTTTGAGTTTAATGGAACTATCTGCATGAGCAAGGGTTTGCAGGATTGAGACTTTATTAATCCGTGTATAATTTAAAAGATAATTTCACAATGAAATGTCTCGAGACTCATTCTCTTTCTTTCTTTCTTGTTCCAATGAAAGTTTACATCTGGTACAGCAGACTTTGTGACTGATCTTGAAGATACGTTCAGAACAACTCTGCTTAAAAACGTTATACTGCAGCTTGGTAAAGAGTCCTATGCACTAGTCTTAATTGAATTGTGAACAGACAAAACAAAAAGTGAGAATAACTGTCCAGAAGTGAAAAACTATTTTTCCCAAAGATATATTTCTCAAAACTTGCTTGTTAGATGAACTTCAGTCTTCCCAGTTAAGAGACAAACATGGAAATCTTTATGCAGAATAGAAGTTTATTGACTAAGACACTGCCCCTTTTGCATACCATTATTATTCAGTATTAAAAGTTACTTCTTCTGCAAAGATCTTCAACTCTAATCTACCATGGGAACATTTTTAACTTATATCTAGTCTGCAAACAACCTGTTAACATTTCACATTCTACAGAAAACTGCAACTTCTCTTTTATTTACCACCGTTTTCCTGACCCTCTTCAAATAGGACTGCTCACATACATAATGCTGAGCCCCAGAATGTTCATTTGCTGAATCAGAGCCACAGTACTCCATTGCCTATGCACGGCTCCTTGTGGAACCCCACTATGTTCATGCCAATTGACCTGCAAAGAAAGATTGGAGGACCATACCCTTCGGCTTTAAGCCTGTTGGGGTGGAGACTTTGTAACTGCCTAGAAAGCATAAGTCGACCAGTATGCGGCGAGAGTCAGAAAGAAATTTCTCCTGTGGACTGGTTATTCCATAATCACCAACTACAGCTCATTTTTTGTTTGTTTGTTTGTTTTTTTGGGGGGAGAGGGGAGAATTGTTGAGCCTTCCTCTTAAATATTTGGTATTGACCATTTTCAGAAACAGAAATAGGCCGCTATTACAAAAACAATATGATAATTCCTTTCTATTCTGGTGGTATAAAAATAATCATCAAAGAAACAAATATAATTTATCAGGACATAAAATTAAGTTACATTTTAAAATATAAACCAATTTGTGGGATCTAGACTCAATTTGGTACTGTATCGCTCAGTGGATAGTAAAATACTTCAAAGAGTCATATTTTTGTTAGACATACAAATGTATGAAAATATTTAAAGTATGGTGCATGTGACCATGTGATAAGTTAACATTAATGACTATTACACTTTTTAAAAAGTATTCCTTACAGAACTACATTTAGAAACAACATATCTACTTAGCTTAAGAGTTATCTATTTCCCACAAGAACATCTATCAGTTTATGACTGTTCTGGGATAAACATAATTGCTGGTATCATAGAAATATAGGGCTGGAAGGAACCTCAAGAAGTCAAGTCCAGCCTCCTGAGGTGAGGCAGGACCAAGTAAACTTACACCATCCCTGTCAGGTGTTTGTCTAACCTGTACTGAAAAACCTCCAGTGATGAGGATTTCACAACCTCCCTTGGAAGCCTATACATTAGTACAAGAAACTCATCAAAATGTTTTTTTTAATACGGCTATTGTCTTTATATAGCACGTACATATTCCAAGGAGCCTGACATCATGTGATAATCACTGATACAATCTAATTAGTCCAGAGAGAGGGAACAAAGCCGTGGCCTCCTGTGCTCCATCCGCTGGATAACACTGCCATAAGCACAATAAAATGTTTGATATCAACACACATCATGGGATTGCATCCTCAGATACCTCGGATTGGGTCTACTTTTCTAGAATTAAATCTGAGACTTTGTCTACACTTCTTTTTTTGCATTGGTGTAGCTCTAGTATTGTAACCAGGGAAAGTCACAACACAAATAGAATAATAATTGTCTGTCCTTCAAATATGTACAGTAAAAATTAAGTTTAATTGGGAATAATGCTTTTTTTTAGACTAATTTTAGAACTTTACATGCAGCTTAAGAATTAATTCTTAAAATTTAAGTAATAAGAAAACTGACTAGGGCAAAAAATATAGACATAAGGATACTAAATTTCACTTATATTATTTCAGCTGTTACCCTGTTAATTGAAATAAACTATTTATTCATAAATAAATGTATTCATAGCAAAAATATGGATAATCAAATTTGATGTGATCTTATGTCTAAACATTTTAAATTCTTCAACCATACAGATTTTAAAAACACATAATTAGTATTCACTGACTGGAAATATCTGTCTTAACTGACATTGCTGTCTGCATCTTTTGTAAACGTAATATTTCCTGATTTGGAAAATCATGATAGAATGTCTCGTTTGGGAGGAATCGGTCTAAGCGTCAGTACCAATTGACATTACATGATATTTCTCATCACATTTAATTAACAATTGTATTTGATGCCAGTGATGGCGTCAAGTAAAATGTGAAGCATTTATGGTTTCTATGTTATAGTTTAAGTACACATATGTAAAAAAGAGAAACTTTTTTTTTTCAGATTCCTATTCTAAAGAGATACCAAATCCTAAAATATATAGTTTGTTCACTAAGAAAGGTCTAATGTTGGTTTGTGCCAATACAGATCATTAGAAGTAAAATTAGCTTTTAAAACATTAACTATAAATAGAACTTTAATCAGTGTCTCACACAAAATGAACATTTATGAGGTAGGATAAATTATTTCGCTTTGCTACGTGCACTATATAGTTATAATATAGGATTTGATACATCAGATCAGATCAATAAGACCATCAAGTCTAGTATCCTGTCTGTTGCAGTGATCAATACAGGATGATTCTAAGGAAGACAAAAACCAATCTCCATCTATGGAACACCATTATTCTCTGGGGGGACATGGGGGTGGGAGAGAAGGAAGGGAGAGAATGCTCTCTCTTTATGATCAACCCCAATTAATCCCTTCTTCCCTAAACCAGTCTTTCCTGTTTCAAAAGACTTGGCTGGAAAGAGATTAGGACCTTCCTCTCGATCCTTGGCATTTTGCCTTCTATTATCCAATCTCCCATTCCTGAACAGGAACTGCAATATCATGGTTACCCTCCAGCCACGCAGCTCTTTCAGTTTACTGCTCTGAGCCGTACAGGAGATGCTGTGAAGTGTCTTAATCCCTGATCTCACCAACATGTATGTGTCTGAAGAGTTCTGTGGAATTCAGTAAGACTATTCTCTTGCCTAAAGTCACTCACAAACATAAGTGTTTGTAGGATCAGTGCCTAGGCTGTACTTTAAACTTGGAAATTTACCAGATGATTTTATAAAGACCAGCCGCTTGAAGAATGTGATTATTCTGCAGCTCTGTAGTTTAAAAATATCTATGGAAAATATGTTAACTATTTGTTAAAGATATTAATATGTGTTGCAGTAGCACTAGCGGTCCCAGGTGAGGATCAGATCTCCATTATGCTAGACTCTGTATGCACATATAATGATATATTGCCCTGCCCCAAAATGATCACAGTCAAAGTAATTTATCAGGATTTGTGCTGGTCATGATACCATTTTGCATGTCTGATGTTCTCTTCCTTCTAAAAGACAAAAACATTGTAGAAATAGTTCAAATTAGTATGCTAGATAATGCAGCAGTGCTTTCATGGGAGTGTCTTATTTGACATTGCCAGAATCACTTATTTCTACGAAGCAAGTCTGCACAGAATGGAAATCACGGGAACTTTAATTGTAGGAAAGCCATTTACCCCAAAGGTCTTAATCCAATTTTTTCTATCATTGTGACGAAGAGAAGGAATGACTAAAAATCAGTTCAAATTGGCCATTGCCCAACATAATGAAAAATATAATGGGCAAATTCAGACCTGTGGTGTTTTCAATAACCCTTGTCCACATTGGAAAAGTTTACAAGTATTTTTCTGCACTAGGTAGTTCCACTGGGTGACAAATAACGAAAGCTATAATATATACAGGAAGTTTGTCTCCGGTTTGGGTTTTTTGTTCAGTTTTGTACTTTTGTTGTTATTTTGACCACAGTGCTGTCTAATTTCGCTCACACGGCACTAAAAATGCCTGCATCCCATCTGTATACAACAGCTTCAGAATTGGTACAGAAAAACATTTACAAGGTATCCCAGTTTGGATACAACTTTATTGGTCAAATATAGCATTAAACCAATCACTATTCCAAGATCAGATTCCTTAGATTCTCCTTGCTTTCAATTTTCTGACCCTCAGATGGGTTAGGGAACTAAATGGAGATTTAATTAAAACTTACTTTCTGTCCAGGAGCTCAGCTCCACTTCTTGAATTTGTTATAAAAGTCATTTTAGAATTAATAGACTGTTGCTTACCAAACACCTTATGCTTTTTGTACCACAGAATTAATGAGGCATTATCAAAACTATGTTAATTATTTATTGTAGAATTTTTTTTATATCTTAATAGTTAAATATCTTGAGCTTAATCAGAATTATAGTATATAGCTTAAAAGTAACTTTTCTTTTTAGTCTGGAAAAAAAACGGTTTCATATTTCCAAGTCACTGTTAAAGCCTTTATACTGTGTGTATATTCATTGCTTCAACAGCCTACCTAACTTTTTTTTTTTTGGGTGGGGGGGGGGTAGAGGGGGAAGGAGTAAGAGCGAGAAATGTTGTAGATTTGTGTACAAATATATCTAACATCCTTTCCAAACAGTGTTTGCATATATTATCAGAACAGGCTGCATTTCAAAATCTAGATGCTTAAGGCCAATTTAACCCTCCTACAATGAAAGCGACACTGAGCGAGGCAGAGCAAGTGTAGCAACCAAGTGCAGCGCGCTATAATGCCCAGAGCAGACATAACATCTCCAGGGGAACTGGGAGAAACATGCTCCCTGACAAACTCGTACAACAGCTGCAGAAAAGGTGCGGTCTGCATTCAGTGCACCCGACAGTCCCTGGCCAGCACAGAGTGTGACACTTTAGAGGAATCTGTCTATGTACAGCTTATGAGTTCTGTCTGATATTGAGTATTGTCTGTCTATCTGGGTCAGAGTGCAAACTCCATTCTGATTGTAAGGCTAGTCTTCGCCTTCTCTGCTGTCTTTTGCCTCCATGCTGAGCTAAATCCCACAGGCAGTAACAAGAGAAATTCTTGCTCCTGGCACAAGGCTAACAACTGAGGGTTAAAACTTTGGTTATGTCTACATCAGTGGTTCCCAACCTGTGGCCCGGGGGCCAAAAGTGGCCCATGCCTCCCCACCTGCTAGCTGCAGAGGGGAGCCACTGCCTAAGGACCCAGACAGTCAAGGGGATGAGAGATCAGCTGGCTGTAGAAGGGACCACAGCAAAGCGCTGTGCCTAGGTCCATAGGCTCTGGGGAGATCAGCACTCCCCTCCCCTGGCTCCAGCAGAGAGCAAAGCTGGGGTCTCTGCTGGAGCGAGAGGGAGGGAAGCATTGATCTTCCATCCCCCTGGATGCAGAAGGGAGCCACCGCCTAGGGACCCAGGTGGAGTGAACAAGGCTACAGGACACACGCAGTTTCCCTGCTGCAGCGAGGAGGCAGCCTGCTGGCTGAACTCCTTCTGTCTGCAGTGAGGGGGCGGGCAGCAGGGGCAGGGAGGCCTGCTGGCCCTTCAAGGTTGTAAAAATGGTATCTGCGGTCTTTGAGCCAAAAAGGTTGGGAACCAGTGGCCTAGACTGTAATTAAAAACCCCTGGCTGGTCCATGCCAGCTAACCTCATGCTTGTGGGGCTCAGACTAACAGGCTGTTTATTTGCAGTGCAAATGTTTGGGCTTGGACTGAAGCCTGAGCCTTGGGACCCTCCCTTCTTGCGGGGTTCCAGAGCTCAGGCTCCAGCCCAAGCCCAAATGACTGTGTCTCAATTAAACAGTCCCTTAGCCCATGCCCCGCGAACCCAAGTCAGCTGGCACGGGCCTGTCTCAGGTGTTTAGCTGCACTGTAGATATGCCCTTTGATAATCATCCATTTAAATGGTGCACTTTTGGACAAAGAGACAGCTAATGCCCTGGTAAACAAGATTTTTAAGTCCAAACTCTAGAGGGGTGGTAACGACACAACAGATCATCCAGAAGGGGATTTTGATCATCGAATGAAACTGAGCAGGCAGTCACCTGACAAAGGGGTAGTGATGTTATTTTTTTTTAAAAGGGACTCTCAGTGATAATTTTTCCAGGGGGTGGGGGAGAGACTCCATAATGAGAAGCTATATGTTGAGGGACAGGAGAGAGGAAGGATCCTGGATGCCTTAGAGGACTCTAGCCTATGCCCAAAGAATTATAGAGTTGTGAAGAAACTGAGGCAGGGAAATTGTGTTTATTGTGGGAGTTCTGGGAAAGGATGTGCTTAAGTTATAGGGCAGGCTGAGGGATCAGCACAGGTCCTGGGGATGCAGGGCAACAGACCCATGTAGGTCCATTTCTGTAATGGAGTAACAGACTGACAACCTGTGCCCCGGTATGTGCCAGGAAGGTCAAGGAGAGACAGTGTTGGAGAGCATTCAGATCATAGCCCATGGGTCCAGTGAAATGGGACTGAATACAGCAGCCTAGTCAATATCCAGCAAAGGGAGATTTACCAATGGCTGAGCGCATGACATGACCATTGCCCCATCCTCAACACATGCCCTGGAAGAGCTTTATCATTTCAGACATGTTGTTACTATTTGTGCAAATATTAGAAGGTAGGCTGCTTGTACAGATGAAGATAATGCCCCTGGATTGCACTTGGGGTGAAATTCTGTCCCCATTGAAATCAATGGGAGTTTTGCCATTGACTTCAGTGGGGCCAAGATTTCACACATATGGCATACAGAGCATCTGAGACCAGCTTCTCATCAGCAGTTATCTAAACTGATCTGGGCTCTGGATGCATACTCAACTCTGCGGTGTTCATGGTGTCTACTTTAAATGTTTATAAACATGCAATATCCTTTGCTAGTGATGACACAAAGATTTTAATTCAGTTAGTCTATTAGGATGAACAAATTTAGCTACTTTACTTTCAGCCTAAATAGGATTTTAAGTTAATGGACACTGAATATACAGAAAGTTATCCATAACAGAAAGGATGTTCAGGATCTCACCTCCTCAGTCTTTATTTGAAGGCATTTATATTATTAATTACTAGGTGTTGACTCAATTATTCTTAATCTTTCTCTAATCTTGCTAGCAGTTATATGGTCTGTTTTATGTCCTATTTAATGAGCCCTTTTTATGGACGTTAGAGAACTCATTTCTCTAATACATATTTGTAGTTGACTTTCCATTCTTTCAACTGACTGAACAAACTGCCATTGTATTTTTTAAAATTTGATTTGGAAAGGTTTAACAATGCAATAAAAAGTAAATGTTGTCCACAAATGTTGCTATCCTTATACAGGTTGAACTGACAATCACATGGACCTTTTCCTATTTCAAAAAGCAGCCTAGGTTTAAATGCACACATAGCTCAGTATACAAGTGAAGAACAGTATTTTTCTATCTTTAAACTAAAGATAATGTTGCACCACTTTGTTAAATAGGCTTAATATTAAAACACACTGACTGAACAATCTTGTCCTTGTCAACAAGAAGAGTTGCACCAGTTTAATGAAGGCATGCATTTTAATTGATTTAGTTAAACCAATGTAAACCCCTGTATGGACACTCTTATTTTGGTTTAGCTTCAATTAATTTGGAACAGGTTTAAATTAAATCTAAATAGACCACTCTGAAACCAAAAAGAGAATAACCACCTTAGGAGTTAGCATCTAAAACAGTGCAAGTCTGTGTGTAGATAAAGCCCAAGAGTTATAGTTAGTCTCTACAGTACAGACTATGTCTAACTAGGTTAGGTATTATGTTTAATAAGTTTTTTAACCCAATTTAATACTGGTTTGGGCTAATTTGGTTTAAAGAAGATATGGCTGTCCAAAGGTCCCTGCATATTAAAGAAAGGTTTAGAATCTGTATCCTTTGCTTTTATTTATTTCTTCTTTCCCTATCCTCCTCCTATTACTATTTTTCCTATACTTTGATATCTTTCTTCTGAACTCTAAAACTAGATATTTTTTCCTTTAGATTTTTCTTCCCCACAACCCATCACTAAGCCACACCGCCTTTCAGATTTCACCTTTATCTTATTTTAGTCTTTAGTATATACTTCTCTCTCATCTCCCCCTTTAGTCCCATTCTCTATCCATCATTGTCTTAATTTCTAGTCCTCACACCTTGGTCTTCCCTTTGCTTCTGAAGTCCACTTTGACTCTTAGTTTACTTGGGATAGATCCAAAGCACAATCCAGATCACCCTACAAATGAGGATGAGGAGATAATTCAGAATGCCTGGGTGGGTAATAGAATGAATATGCAGGTCTCACCCTTCAAATACAGGTATATTGACAGCCCTGTAAACCCTTCCAGATAATGATAAAATTCTCAAATCATTATCAAAAGAAGAGCAAACTGAAATTTATGATTTACAAGCATAAAACATAAGTTATGCTTTAGAAACACCGACACTATCCAGGAAGCAATGCTCCAAAGCGCTGTACATAAAACAGAAGACTTGGGTGTCTTCAGCGTACCTTTCTATAGCACGGGTTAAATAATAGTGTCTAAACACCAGCCAGAAGGGCAAATGAGCAACAAGTGTTTTCAAAATCCAACATTCAAGTCGTTTTATAGATTAGGGAACTACTGCTTTCAACTCAACTAGTCTTCATAAAACTAACAGTATCACCTTAATCAGTTTACAAAACCTGAGCGAGATCCAAATCTCCTCTTGAATAAGGATCCTCTACACATTCAAGAGCAGTAGATCAGCTAGTTGAGAAGTTATAAACTGAGATTTTTTTGAAAAGTTAACTCAAGGTCTTCAATTTCAGATAACAGTGCCCCAAACCACGCTTTGGCTAGCATATCATCTTCTGTATTACAAAATTAGTCATTTTGTCTCAATGGTGCCAATGCAACTGATCCAACCTAAACTATATGAAAAAATATTAAACTAAAATCCATGTTGCTCCTACTTGTTTTTTATAGTCCCCACCCCTTTGGGGGGCATTCATTGCAAAATATTATATTTTAAACATATATTAAATATATTTAAATTTTGGTAGATGAAAAGACGCTCAGTAAACTGAAGAAAAAGCTTCAGAACCCTAATTACTGAAAAATGAGTTATCTTATAGTCAGATGGTTTTAAATATGTGGAATGAAATTCAACTTCAGACAGAGGCAGAGAGCCAGCAAATTATGCACTTTCATTAGAAGGGTGGGAAACAAGGCAGGGCTACTATACAAAAGAACAGGGTGCAGCATTCAAACAGAAAACCTGGTATTCATTCTACATGTATTCATTCCAACAAGTTACCATATTCAGGAACAATTATTACTTTAAAGTTACACAGTATTTGATCTGAGCATTACTAATTAGATTACCACCAAAATATTTGCTAACTCAATAATAAATCAAGATTATTTTTTAACATTTTCTTCTATTCACAAGTCTGTACAGCATCACTCCCCCTAGTGGATCAAGAAATGCAACATATATCAAAGTCTGAATTTCTCATAAAAAGATATGCTCTTGCAGTTGCTCAGAGAAAAAGCAACCTAATCTGCTAGACATCAGCACAACTATAAAGAATTCATCTTATTTCAGTCTGATTACTTGCTAAAATATATATTTTTATTAAAAGAAATTTTTACTTCCCCTAACTTCCAATTAACTAACCAGAATAGCACTGAATGAGAGACAATAGCACCATGCATCCAAACAATGGCAGGAATTTCTAGTACAGTTTGCTTCAAACAACAAAATAATTAAATCTACCAGCTATCTTAGCTTTGCAGGCAGTATAAACCACAAATGTCTGAACAGTGTCTCAATCTCTGTACAGTAGTAGAACTTTGGTTGTAATCTCAACAGCCTGTTTTGTTTCATTTCATTACCTTCAACTACTTCTACATATTTTTAAAACTGATTTTTCTTTTGTATCTACTGGGCTATGCCTTAGTAATCTTTGTTGGTAGCTGATATTACGATTCTGGAGCTTTGCTAGCAAAGTAACTTGTTTAGTATAATTTTCAAAATATTTTCAAAATCCTTAGTTCAGAAATGCAGCGACTTATGGCAAAAAAGTCGCTGCATTTCTGAATTAAGGATTTTGAAAATATTTTGAAAATTATACTAAACAAGTTACTTTGCTAGCAAAGCTCCAGAATGAACTCTTTTTGACATCTCTTCTTCATTATGTTTCATATCTATTCACAGTAATTCATGTCATGGAAAAAATACATACAAATTTCATCTACGTACTTTAAAAAAGAGCAGCTTTTTTGCTTCTCAGCATGTATACATGAAATCTGTATAGCTATGGGAATTATGAAACATTGGCCATACAGAGCTAATATAAAACAGGAAAACCAGAGAAATAGGTAAAGTATCAGCTAACAGTGATCAGGGTTTGCTGGATATCTTACGGATATTGTATTTTAAATAATAATTGCCTTTAATGGCTAAATATGTTATGTCTTTCTAAATAAAGTTATGACTCGATCCTTCCAAGTGCATAGGGTACACCTTAAGCAAGAAGCAGGCACCTTAATTCACTAAGAGTTAAGGATGCTCAGTGCCTCACAGAATTGGAGTCAAACAACAATTTCAAAACTTCTATTTTTAGACTATAGGAACTAAGACTGATGAGTGAATAAAATATCAAACTTAAAAACATTGTTACAGAAACAAAAACTAGTAACTAAAGTAACACATTTCTAGGAAGTGACATTTTACAGAAAGACAAAGGCATACATTTTCTACCAAAATCTAATACCACTGTCATCATCAACAACCCAATAAAAGCTACAGCTACCTAAAATGGAAATGAAAATGTAATGTATGGAAATATTCTCTTATAAAATCTCCTTAGGCTCCACATGTACTAATGTATTAGTTTCCAAACATTAAGATCAAAGGAAAAGCAACAAATACATCCTAAAAGTTTTAGTCAGATTTTTATTAACGATATACAAGTAGCAAGGCATAAAAAATTAATATGTTCAAGCCTTGAAATGTCAAGTGTAATGATCTCTAGCTCTGCTTACCTCCTTTGCTTTTTGTTTCAGTCTAGCTTGCTCTGGGTCTTCTTGCCTTGAGCGACTCTACATGTTTTAAAAAAATGGGAAAAAAGGTTAACAGATGGTTTAAGAACCCCTCATCTGTTGCAGTAAGTTAAAAAATTGCAAAGAAAAGGGAACAAGAAACAAGGTGTCAAAGACGGGATGCTTAAAGTCATAGAAGTGCAATTTCAAGCCTGTAGGCCTCTCCCAATACGCTGTTAAATATTCAGTTGTAAATAAAATCTACACTGTAGGTTTAAATAAAAAACCCAATCTACTTATGTTATTACCGATTCTAAAGTTTCAAGAGAAGTTTGGATTCTGGCTATTTAATACATATACATGCATTTGCTATGAAACAAGTCCTAACTCAGAAAAGAAAAACATCTGATAGAAGCATCATTCAAATGTTTCACATTATCTTTTATCATTTACTGATTTAAAATCCTTCATAATCAAATAATTATACTAAAGTATTTGATTAACAGAAACATATTCTAAGGTTAAAGCTGGTGTCACCAGAGAATGTGAATAAATCTCTTATAATGTCCTCTCAGTTATCATCAAGCCAACACAACTAAAAATGTGAATATTCAGTAGAAGCATAAAAACACACATTTAAGGCTAAGCAAGTCATGGACTTCTTTCTATTAACTGTCATTCTACACTTACCAGTGAGACCCTCCCAAAAGCAATATTTACAAGATTTTTTCCTCAGAAATAGATATATGTTTGCTTTCAAATGCAGAAATAATAATGCTGTATGACTGTATATATGTGATCTTTAGAGTCTCTCTACAGTCATTTATGTATTTGAACATACACACTAATAACTAATTATTGCCTGCATATTTTAAGACAATTATGTCAGACATTTAAACCAATGTGCATACAGTAAATATGTATTAAAGGTCAAGAGTAAAGAGAAGTTCCTAAACTCAGATTCACGGAATTCAGTAATTAAACAAAACAAAACATATTTAGAAACAGATTAGAAATGTATTATTGTAGTTTCTCAATTTATTATATGATTGGCTAAATTCTGATAGTTATGTATCAAAACCATGAACAATTATTCTTGTTTTAGCACGAAGGGGTGTATTATTTATTATTTGTATGTTTCTTTGCATATTAAGTTTCCTGCTATGTCATTTACACAAGTGCTAATGGAACAGTAGTTACACCCTTTTCCTTCCTTCTACCTTTCCAATATGGAGAAAGAACTGAGGCTTCAGAAAAGAGGAAGTGCATAATTTGCAATCACATAGATTCTGCTTTTTTGTGTGGGGAGGAGGTGAGACATCTTATACTGTGCTTTTGTTAAGAATGTAAGAAGTTAAAAGTCCATGAAGGAAAGCAAATGGAAAACATGTATTAGGAGCAAGAAGAGAGCACTCCTAATATGGCAGACGTATCTGTAGAGAGTTCTGACTATCTCACAACCAATGATCTCTAATATCTTGGGACAAACACGGCTACAACACTGAATTTTGGCAGATAAAGGATAACTCTCTCTGAATTTACTGTACTGTTTCTTTATTGGGACTATTTTTCCAATCGATACTACATGTAGATTAAAGCTATGATGCCAAAAAACAGGAACAAACTGGAATTAAATAAAAGACTTTTTCAAGATTTGTCTGACACTATCATCAGGCGTGCTAGCTTCATTTTCCAATAGCACCTAGCAGTGATTTGGTGGCTGCTGGCACAGGTAAGGACAGATTGCTGAAAGAATTTCCGGAGAACAGATAATGAGAAGCAAACGACTATAGATCTCTAATGACTACATTAGAGAGTCAAGTTGCAGAATTATACCAGCCAAGATAAAATTTTAAGATGACGTACAAAGGGGGGTGGCCTTGAGACTACAGTGATCAGGCAAATGCAAAAGTGCAAGACAGGTAAATTGGTCTAATCAACGATTAAATCAGAAGGCTGGGAAAAAGGAGATCTGGGTTATATTCCCAGATCTGAGACATCTGGGCACCGACTCAGCAAAGCAACTAAGAATTTATTAAATCCATTCCTATTCAGCGAAGAATGTAATCAGATACTTATTCGGCATTCAGTGGAACATAAATTTATTCCTTGCAGAAAAGCATGAGCTTAAAGACATACTCAGGTGTTTAGCTGAACAGGGCCTTGCTTTGTCACCTTGTACAACTCCTTTAACCTATTTATGACTCAGTACCTTCATCTGGAATATGGAGAACTGCTATTGAGGAGAACAGTTTGGACCTCATTTGAGCAAGATTTCTCTAAAAATCCAAATTCCAACCAAAGGCCAGGCTGTTAGGTGCCACATTGGGGTAGTTGATCCTGCTTCTGTTCAGTGACAACTGTTCAACACAGTCCTTCAGCTTAAATAGCTCTTCTCCCTGCCTGGTGTTTACATGCATAATGTATTTATAGAGAGAAACCATATACCATCCCCTCAGCCTACATTTTGCTAGGCTAAACAAGCTAAGTTCTTTTAATCTCCTCTTGTAAGACAGTTTCTCCATTTCCCTGATCATTCTAGTAGCAAACCTTCATTTTAAAATCTGATATTTTTTATGAAAGGTTTCTTCAAATGCTGATGTAATAGAACCTTAAATGTACATAAGTTACCTGAAATGTGTCACAACTAACTGGGGTGATCTGACATGCTACTTTTAAAAACAACACTGGCTTTTCTTCACATTCCATTTCAACTGTAAGCTTCTTGTCCCTGCTTTTAAGAATCTTTAAAACCTTGCTCCTGTTCAGCTCCTGAACTCCTACCTGCCACTGTACTCTTGTCCCTTTTTGCTCCCTTCTTGCCTCCTTCACTCCACTCAAACTATTTTTCTAACCACTCTGTTGGTGCCCTCTTATTCTGGTCTCCAGGTCTTCTTCCAGGCCACTCTTTTTATTTGGACCTCTCCTCCAATCTCAATCTGCCACATCTCCACCTTCTCTGTCCTTCAAACACACTCTTCTTTCACAACCTCAAAGCACGGAAGCATTAAGTAAAGTGGATATTAAAAAATAACTTGAAATCATGGAACTTTTTTAAGGCACCTGTTCATCACCAGTCACTTTGGTTCCTATTGGAACCCTACCCCATCTTTCAATTCTGTGGTCACATCTAAACTAGGAAAATAGCCAATATATTTTAAATGTGATCTAAAATATTTTAACTAGTACATTTCTAAACCCTGGCTTCCTCCCCAGATTCCCTTTTACAGCTGGCCATGACCAGCTAACATGTTTTTAAAGACAGTAACCCTGTCTCTTAGAGTTTAAGAACACATTAATTAAATTATGTTAGCTAACCTGTTTTTAAACATGACCTGTTTTCCTAGGCTGGACAGGATGCTATTTTGTCTATGTAGTTTGTAAGTTACTTGGGGTAAGGGCCTTGTCATCTTACTTACCTGAAAAGCACATAGCTTACTCTGAGTTTTGATATAAATAATAAACTTTGAAAATGTGATCAACTTATCTTAAGTTAAATGTATGTATTCAAAATAAATAACGAAAGGATTTCAAACTCCCCAGCTTTCTGAAACCTCAGCCTTTCTTCCTAAAACAGTAAAATATTATTAAACAGAATGACAACTGTTGCAGCATTTTAGAGCAGGAGCTATGCATCCCATAAAGTTCTTTCTTGCAGTTAGATAGCATTTGCATATTTTTAATGAACAAAGTTTACAAATTATATTTTTAGTTGAATACATCCTCCTCCTACAGACATTTTTCAAGGCAGACATACAGAACATGAATAACTATGCATGTGGTCAGAATTATAGCCCCTTTGCTCACAGTTCAACAGGTTGTGATTGGAGCCATAAGTTATCCACACGATTTGTAAAATCAGTGCTGCACCGCGTTTTAAATTGTATGTCATTTACAAAAATGTAAGGTATACGACTAAATTCAGAACCACTTTGGAGCCTTAAGCTTAAAGCTTGTGTTTTAAAAGCTTAAGCTTAAAGCTTGTGTTTTAAAAGCTCCCGGGGCCTCCCCTCCTAGGCATGTGATTGTCCTCTGGTTTCAGCAAGCGCTTCCATCACAATCTAGGCACTCATAGCTTCACTTAAAAAAAAATCTATATTGGGGGACTTTAATGTTTCAAATTAATCTTTTTTCATTAAAGTTAAGAGTCACAACTGCAGGTGCTGCACTATTGAGAGCCACTGCTGTGCCCACAGTTTCAATTTTAAATCTATTTTTCCCATTGATGACATTAGAACTTCACCCACGGCTGCACCAGCTTATAACTTTCACTTTTCATTAAAGAAGTTAAATTGGCAACATGAAACACCTTGCTTTCACATTAGCTGTGTTAATAAAAAGTGAAAGTTAAAAGCAGCATAGCTGAAGGTAAAAACCTATTCAAAGTTGTGGCCAGACTGAGGTGGCATGCAAAAGCACAGGTCCAAAAGCTGTTTTATTATTTTGTTTTTAATTGTTAAATTGTAAAAAGTAATAATTTCAAATCCCCAAAAACTAATTCCCTCATTTTCTTATAGAAATGGGTGGGCGGTTTCAGTTCAGCAAGGAGTCCACCTCCCAAAAAGCAGCATTGAATCAACTGTCACCCTCATTGTTAGTCTCAGGAGACAGGAAAAGGATTAAATGAGCATAGAAATTTAACTCTCCTCTCACTTATAGAGGTGCGCCTCCAGAAGAGGATGGAAGCTCATCAGCAGGATTGTGTAGGGAAATTTGCCATTTCCCCTATCTACACTACATCTGCTCAGTGAATGGAGGACTGTTGCTGGAGTGGTGTCAAATTTAGCACCATCCACAAGCACTAAAATTAACTTTAAAAATTGAACCAGACTATAATCCTTCATTCACTAACCTAATGATAATTTTTACCAAAAAGAGGCTATGAAAAAACACACACACTCCTGTGATTGTTGTATTTAATTTTAGTGCCCACGAATTTGGTTTTACTATAAACACTAAACTATACTATAAACACTAAAAAAAAACCAAAAAAAAAAACCCACCCACTAAAATGGATGGACTAATAAATGAGTCCTAAGACCTGACAGGATATCATATACCATTCAATTAGACGTATGGTGAAAAAAATTAATTTGTTAATGTCACATCATGTGCAATGAAGCCAATATGATCACCTGAACTAACATTCTAAAGCAGTTTTATAAACAATTTTGAAATGGTCAGCTTCCTTAAATACCATAACATGGAACATTTTTTATTTCTTAATCTCTTGGGCATAGACAACCCCAATCTACACATGCCCACTGTAAAAAGTGTGTCTATCCAAATATCCATTTAGAAATAACATCAAACCATGATCACCAACTGGAGTTTCACGTAATGTTTTCTTTTGCCACCAAGAACATTTCCATTATTAACTACATATCCAGAACCTTATTCTACTCTCACATGCAAGCTTTACAGATCCCAAGTTATTGAAACTGTATCAAAACAAACAAGTAAGACCAACGCTTTTAGTGTAATGCAAAATCTGTGCTCTGCTTTCTTAGAAATCCCAAACCAGACAGACTACATTAAAGGGGAAGTTACTTACTGTAACTGATGGTTCTTTGAGATGTGGGGTCCGTATCTGGATTCCATTGTGGGGGGTGCTCTGTGTGCCAGAGCAGGAATGGTTGAGAGCAGTGCTCATCAATCCATGCGTGCGTGTGCACTTTCTGAGGTCCACGTGGTCCGCTTGAGGCTTTCTGCGGCTGCGCGGGTCAACACCCTCTTAATTTCTCCTTACTAACAGACATTGAGCTCTAAGCAGAGGGGATGGAGTAAGGGGAGCGGGACTGGAATCCAGATTGGGAGCACACATCTTGAAGAACCATCAGTTTCAATAAGTAACCTTGCCTCCTTCTTCGACTGATGACCCCTATGTGGATTCCATTGTGCGAAGCATAGCGAGCAGTAATCAGTCTGGAGGCAGGGCTAGGGCTCCATGGATGCCTGAGTTTGTAGGACTGTGTTGCCTACTGGAGGTAGGTTATGGAGGTAGCGTTGGCCAAGGCATAATAAGCCGTGAACATACGTATGGAGGTCCAAGTCTCAGCCTTGCAGATGTCCTGCCACGGAACGTCAACAAAAAAGACCGTTGTGGTCACCTTTGCCCTTGTAGAGTGTGCTCTGACATTCGGGGGAGTTGGACTTGGCAGAGGGAGCAGCACTCCATGATGCAGCAAATAATCCAGTGAGAGAGACGTTGGGAAGAGAGCGAATGCTCCTTGCAGTGGTCCGCTACTGTAACAAAGACTCTGGGCAAGATCCAGAAAGGGCGAGTGCTTTGTAGATAGAAGGCCAGTGCTCATCTGACGTCAAGGGAGTGTAGAGTTCTCCCCCTGTTGGAAGAGTGAGGTTTTGGATAGAAGATGGGGAATGGACTGATCTGGTTGTGGTGGAACTGGCAGACTACCTTAGGAAGGAACTTGGGGTGAAGTCGTAGGGAGACTTTGTCCTTGTGGAAGATAGTTAAAGGGGGGGTCTGCCATCATTGCCACCAGTTCGCTAGCCTGCTAAGCTGAAGTAACAGCCATGAGGAAAATTATTTTCATAGACAGGTAGGGAAGGGAGCAGAGGGAAAGGGGTTCGAATGGTGGGTTTGCAAGTGTTGAGAGGACTAAGTTGAAGTTCCAGGTCAGGGTGGGGTTCCTGATGGCTGGAAATGAATTGAGGAGACCCCTGAGGAATTTCGCGAAGGTTGAGTGACTAAAGAGGGAGAAGCCATCCACTGGTGGAAAGACGGTGCTAATGGCTTCTAAATGAACCTTTAAGGAGGAGTGGGTTAGGCCTGACTGTCTAAGATGGAGGTAGTCCAGGACAGTGGGTACAGACATGGTTGATAATGAATTATGGTTATCTGAAGCCCACTGAGGAAAGCGTCACCCTTTGACTTGGTAACAACCTCTGGATGCGGGATGTTGACTGAGAGAGAGTAGTTCTCACACTGGGGAAGAGCAATGATTGTCTACTCATGAGCTCCATCCAAATACCAAGTTGTAAGGTGGAGTGGTATTGGACTGGGGTGTTGGATGTAGCCTTGTTGTTGAGTAAGTAGGTATGTGAGCGAGAGGGATTGGAGGGCGAGTTGACAGGTGCACAAGGCCCAAGTAGCAGTACTGTTTGGGTCAGAATGGGGCTATGAGTATAACCTGCCTGGCCCTGTTTCAGCTTGCAGAGTATCTGGAAAAGGGCAGAATAGTACTGGATGTCTAAAGTCCATGGGATGAGGAAGGCATCCCCTTGTGATTCCTGTCCTAACATACACACATACACACCCGGAGCAGAAGTGTGCTGTTTGTGGCTGAGGCCCCATCTGGGGTTACCTAATTGTTGGAAAACGTTCCAGAGAGTGGGGTTGTGAAGTTCCCACTCGTGATTGTGATGGAAGGAGCAGCTCAGCACATCTGCCAAGATGTTGTCTGTACCAGGTAAGTATGCTGCCTGGAATGTGATATTGTGCTGCAGGCACAAGTTCTACAGTAGGAATGCTTCTTGGCAAAGGGATTGGGATCTGGCTCCCCCTTGTTTGTTCACACAGAACACTGTTGACATGTTGTCTGTAAGAAGTTGAACAATGTTTGCCCTGGAGCCGGGGAAGAAGCTTGTGACAGGCACATAGGACCATCTCATTTCTAGGATATTGATATGCATTTGCAGTCGTGGAGAAAAGGAGACCCATTTGTTCAGGTGGTCCTTCGTACACTATGCACAGCCAACGTTGGAGGCATCACATATGGAGTCGGGCGTATGGGTTATCTAATGTGGACACTGCCATGAGGATTGAGAGACAAAGATGAACATGCATTCATGGGTGGTATTGCAACCATGTAATGATGGCTGTGAGGGCAAGGTAACAGTCTCCAGGGAGGAATACTCGTGCTACTCAAGAGTCCAACATAGCTCCGATGAACATGAGCTCTCTGGTGGGGATGAAAGTAGATTTGTCCTCATTGAAGCATATGCCGATGTTGGCAGAGGTCTCGTAGAGTCTGGATAGTCATGAATAGGTGTTCACGTGACAATGCCACCAATAATCAATTGTCTAGGTATGAAAACAGTGAGTGACGTGCAACGCCACAACTGTGAAGACCTTCGTGAATACCCGTGGTGTAGTGGCTATCCCAAAGGGGAGAATGCATAATTGGTAATGGGATTACCTGCTTCTGAAGTAGAGAAATTTGCGGTGGGCTGGATGGATGTCCACGTGAAAACAGGCATCTTTCATTTAGAGAGCCACGAACCAGGCCATGTTTGAGGGAAAGAGTGATTTGAGGTATTACCATTCAGAAGCGGAAATTGCTAATATATTTGTTGAGAGCTCGCAGGTCCAAGATGGGTCAGAGGTCTCCTCCTTTCTTCAGTATAAGGAAGTATGGGAGAATAGAAGCCATGGTTCCAGCAGTGGGAAGGAACTCGTTCTATGGCATCTTTCTGGAGCAATGTACGTCTCTCCTTGTGTAGGAGATGGATTTGAGTTGTGTCTGCCTTAGTGACTTGTGGCGTGTTGGAAAGGTGTGGAATACTATCACGCGATCTCTAGGACCCGCTGGTTGGTGGTCATCTGGCTCCAGTTGTTGAAAAAGGGAGCAAGACAACCTCCAAGTCACATGGGGGAGGGCCAAAGTAGGGATGGGTTCACGGTTCTCTAGCCAAAAATGCCCACAAAAGTGTTGTTGTGGGCATTTGTGAGGTGTAGAGGTAGCAGTTGTAACGGCAGAGGAGTGTCAAGGTAGCAGGTGTCACGGCAGAGGAGTGTCAAGGGCATTGTGATCACTGCCAGCGGTGATGCTTCCCTTGTGGACATGGAGGGTAAGGCTGAGAGTCTTGGTAAGCAGGTTGGGATTGGTACCAACGTTGATATGCTTGCCGATCTTGGAATCTTGTGGGGGCTAGGTTATGTGTGGCCATAAGTCCCATCTCAGTATAAGCCCGGATGCTAAGGAACGAGCTGCTGTATCTGCTGCATCCACTGCCGCTTGGAGGGAGACTTTAGAGACCAGTTGCCTTCCTCGATTAAAGCCTGGAATTCTGCTCATTTTTCCTCTAGTAGGGAGGCTTAGAATTCTGCTAGTTTGGAACAAGGGTTTAGGTTCCATGTATACAGAGAAGGTGTGGCCAGCTGTTGTATGGCATTGTTCTCTCACTGCAGCATTTTTCACCAGAAAGACAAATCAAAAGAAGGTAATGGACTGTGAACTTGACCTATTAATCAGAAATTCCTTGACACATTGAGCTTTCCCTATCATCATATTCACCATATCACAGACATACACCCAACTAATTGATGGGGGTTAGGAAGAAACTTTTTCTATGGGCAAGTAATGCCATAATTGCCTATTACATGATTCCTTGCATTTCCCCAAGGCATCTGGTACTGGCCTCCATTAGAGACAGAATACTAATCTAGGTGGACCCCTGGTCTGAACAGGTAAGGCAATTCCTATATTCCTAAAATGTTAACCTTAAAAATGAACCTAACAGTTTGTGATTGTACTTTTATTTATAATAAACCACAACAGTAGTACAAAGTGTCTACTTGTGATTGATCAATTTTATAACTGCAATACAATGAAAATAGGGGAATCCCTATATTCTGCCCAAATTATTGGAAAAATATAGGAGCTACTTGGAGTGACCATGGCATTAGGAAAGTTCCAGTCAAATAAAAGCTATTTTGCATACTGATATTTCAGTATACCTTTAGGTGGTACTCTTTAGTAGACTTTGCTTTTACTAACTACATTCTACCAACATCTTCACTTTTCTCTCAGATTCTTGCTCTTGATTCCTCTTTTTCTGACCATATGCCCTAATGCCATTATCATTACTGGTTACTAAATATTTTTTCTGACTCAACCAACTTTTTTCCTCCAATGTCGTACCAACTTTTATACCATCTATCCACAAATGTTCATAAATTATGTTCCTCTGCCTCAGGGGACACTTGATGGTGTTAATCATCAATAGGGGACACTCAGCCTTCTCTGTGTAATGCCAAGGTTGAGGTATTCGTCAGTCATTACCAAGGAGGCCAACTATTTTCAGCATCTGTTCCAAGCTGTTAACCTCCCTACTTCATCATCTAATACTAATTTTCCATTCCTTTGTCCACTGAGACCTGTAGGTTTGTTTAAAAATTGTAAAGATACCAGACTCTACCGCCTCCAGACATCTCAGTATCTTTTTACCAACATACAAACTTTTATCAACCTAATAAGGCACACATTTGCACTGAATTATTCTCTTTCTTTATAAAAACGCTCTGACTCATCTGAACACCCCTTCTAACTTTAAATTGTTGCGTCCTGCTTCATATCATCCCGAATCTATGCACCTCCACTTGATCTTTCTTTATCAAACCTGATATTGTTGCTTTCATTCCTCTTCTAAAAAAAATATTTTATTTGGTCTCTCCTTGTCTGCTAACTACTAACTTTTTCTTGGGAAAGATTCTGTAGAAAAATCTTCTCTCTTCCCTACTTCTTGACTACTTACGGACAGGCTTCAGTCCTCTCACTGTCTTGAGATTGCCTTTCTTGATACAATTAATAATCTTCTCCTCGACTCAGAGTCTGGGTCCCTTTGCTATCATCCTATTGGATTTTAATTTGGTTTTCAATACTCTCTCAAATTCCACCAACACCTTAAAAAAACAGTCCTTGTGTACAGTGTTTTTCTTTTTTACGTTGAATTGTAAGATTCTAACTGCCCCTCTCTGATTTCTGATGAAAGATTACACTTCTGCTAGAGCACCAAATGGATTTTTCTTACTTATCCAGTTGTCCTCCCCCAAGAAATCTCTCTGTAATTTTAATGTTAGATATCACTCCTACAAAGGGGTGACCACTATATCCCTAAACTTACTCTCTTAAGCTGCAATAGCCCTGATTCTCCTGTCTTTACATCCTCAGATCTTGACTATGCTGTAAAATTCTGTTACTTTATGATCCTAAGGAGGAGGTCATCTTTCTGGGAAACTACATGTACAATTCCTCAATTATTTTTAATACAATAATTATGTTTTTCTCACAAGGCCAGACATCTTAAAATTGTCTTTGAAATGAAATTCTCTTTTTTCATCTCTCTCTCGTCTTTAATTCTACCTATCATCGTCTCTAAAGTATTTCCAGAATGTAATTATTCCTGTTAAGATGCTTAACTATTTCCTAATCATATCTTGATTTCACTACTGCATTTCTCTCTTTTCTGATCACCCTGATTAGGGGTCCAGAATCCTAGGGTTGAGCTACTTTCTTGCTCAAGAAAGTAAGACCATACTCCTTCCTTCCTCTATCACCCTTCACTGCTTTTTTATCTACCTCCAAAATCTAATGAAAAAATGCCAGCTTCGTTTTCAAGCTTGGTTTTTCAAGCTGTCACCTGCTCCTGACTCTGCCCATCTGGAGGGGCTCTTTTACCCATCTACCTGGAAAAAAGAAGTTCTTCATGTTGTGCAGTAATGATGGTTCTTCAAGATGTGCATCCCTATGGGTGCTCCATTGTAGGAGTGACCGAGTCCCTGAGCTGCTGACTGGGGAGCTTTGGTAGCATAGCCTTGTCCAGGGGATCCCCACGCACACAAAGGGTGAATGGAAGACAAAGTCCTTTTCTTTTTCCTTTTCTTTTTTTCTTTCAGGCAATGGCCAAAATAAAATGTAAACGAAGCAAAGAAAGAAGAAGGGGCTTAAAAAGAAGCTAAAATGAGCTATTCTAAGAGAGTTAACAATTCATGAACAGACCACTCTAGCTCTCTCTCTAGCCAGGGGCATTGAGAAGGAACTGAGGAGGTATTCCCCCTGCACACTGGCTAGCCTCATGGGAGGTGGGGAGCAGCACATGCACCAGTGAAATAGTCTGCTACTAAAGTTCTCCGATCAGCAATGCAAAGATACAGACACACCTACAGTGGAGCATCCATTGAGACACTATTCAAAGAAGAAAGAACGGTTGTTTACCACATAACTGTTGTTCTTGGAGATGCGTTGCTCATGTCAATTCTGATTTTGGTGTGTGCGCACACCACATGCACCAGTGCCAGATGTTTTTCCGCTACTGACACATATAGCGCCCTCTGCTCATGTAGCGCCTATGCGCTCATATATAGGGCACTGCCAGCCACCCTCCCTTCCAGTTCCTTCTTGCTGGAACTCCTACAGAGGGGACGGAGGGTTGGTTGTAGAATGGACATGAGCGACACATCTCAAAGAACAACAGTTACAAGGTAAGTAACCCTTCTTTCTTCTTCGAGTGCTTGCTCATGTCCATTCTGATTTAGGTGACTTACCAACTGTGTCTCTGGAGTAGGCTGGAGTTCATGGCCATGAAGATTGCAGTACCGCTCTACCACATCATCCCAAGCTTGCTGCATGATGGCGTAGAGGGTGAAGGTATATGTAGCAGTCTGACAAATATTCTGAATAGGTATATGCGCCAGGAAAGCCGCTGAAGATGCATGGGCCCTTGTGGAATGGGTTGACAGGGACGCCAGAGGCGCAACTTTCACTTGTCCATAACAGGCGTGAATGCAGGCCGTAATCCAGGACTATATTCACTGCGAGACCACTGGTTTGCCCTTCATCCTGTCAGCAATCACCACAAAGAGTTGCGTGGAGTGGCAGAACAGTATGGTCCTATTGATCATTCGCAGTGAGCGATTGCAGGCACCTCTCCTCACTAGAGCTGTGAGGCTTAGGGCAGAATACCGGCAGGAAGATGTCTCATTAACATGAAAGTGGGAAACGACCTTTGTGAGGACTGCAGAATGAGGGCAGAACTGGACCTTATCCTTGAAGAACACCATATAAGGCAACCCCAAGGTGAGAGCCTTAATCTCCGACACCCGGCAAGCAGAAGTGATTGCTATTAGAAAACCCACCTTCCAGGACACCGGGGATGTCGAGCAGTGCCAGACCAACTCTGATGCTGAAGGAGTGCTTTTTAACAATTCCACGGTACTTGGTCCCAAGTCCAATCTCAGCACTGATGTCGGTCTGAGCACTGCCTCCATCAGCAGGGCCTTAAGTCGTATGTCCTGGTCCTTCTTAGTTCTTGGGCGAAAGCTCCTACATACCTTACACTCCACGGAGAGGTATGCTTCTCCCAAGCACTTTAAACTGCTCTGATGCAGGTTGTTCAGTGGCATAGGCTTCTTGCAAGAAGTACAGGGCTTAAACCGCAGGGAACAGGCCATGCCCTGACCCTGGAAATTTATTAACTAGCTACAGAGTAACTACCAAATAAGCAACTTTAAACTATATACACTAGGAAAACTAGAAACCACTAAGAAAACGGAGACTTGCAAGAGAGAGAGAGTTGTTCCAGCACTATTACAGGTGGTAAGAAGGAACTGGAAGGGGGTGGGGGACTGGCAGTGCCCTAGATACTAGTGCATATACGCACCGCTGCAGAGCTAGAGCTGGCCCTGCGGGTACCACTGGGGGAAAAACTTCCGGCACCAGTGCATAAGGTGCACACACACACCTAAATCAGAATGGACATGAGCAAGCACTCGAAGAAGAAACTTTCCTTCTCCACCACTAGGCCTTGTTTACAACTGGAATTTCAGCCATTAGTGAAGCTTCACTGGTGTAAACACCTAGTATAGATGAGATTTACACTCGGTAACTGCACCAATGTAAATTGTGTCTACATTAAGAATCTGTACTGGTGAAGCTAAGCCAGTGACTGAAATCCCAGTGCAGACAAAGCCTTAGTTACTGAGCAACTTTTGTTCTTTAAAGCTTACCCTAAGATCTTGCTATTTAATTTATGACTGGCTGTCTTTATAAAGCATTTTATTATTATATTATATTTTAAAGCCTCTGTACAAGAGAAAATGTATTGTACTATTGAGCAAGCCATTAGAAAGCTGCATTTATAAAAAATCAACATTTCACATTTTTAGGTTCTCAGCAAATCTTGAATTCTAAGCATCTAAGCTTTCATTTAAAAACATCAAGTTTCTCACCCTTAATGAAACAATAGTGAAGACAGCATTCCCTATGTACTGTGGTAACACTATTAATAGGGCAATTAACATAATTAGGTTATTGAGAACAAAAGTCAATTTTTTTCAGGAAACAACTGTTCCTAGTTAACATTTCAGAAGAGCTATACTTACAGAAATCTGTCTCTAGATGAACAGTAGAAGTTTTGAAAGTGTAAATCAAACCTGTTCTTCTACATTCACCTCCAAGAAGAAAAATCTTCAAAGCTTACTTAATTAGTCCCTCCTTTTGTGTGCGTGCACCCGTGTGTCAATATAGCATTCACGAAAGGTCCACCTTTTACAGTTCTCTATATTAAAGCCCTCCATTTAGCCATAGAACAGACACAGCATAGGCAGCAGCAGTGTAAGTTTCATTACACTGCCTAACGCTGACCTTTGCAGACTACCTCTTATGCTGAGCCAATTCAATCACTGGCCTCTTTGCTAACAAGGATATCAAATAGTAGACCACTAACAGTCATCAGATGGTTGCATATTTTAGTCAGCAGTTACCAGTCCAATGGGCTGGATTTTAACAAGAGTCTGTTTAATGTATCTAACTGACAGCTCAAGTAATAGAACAAATACCTCACTATCTGTACCATTCCTGGAGAGACCAACTGATGGGGCTGGAACCAGAAAAATCCTAGGAAGTCATCCAATCCAACAATCAAACGGGGGATTTTCAAAAGTTTGTTTAGTTAAGTGTATTCAACCCTTTTTCATTTGTGGACCCCTAAAAAATTTAAAATGAAGGTGCTGACCACTTTGGAAATCTTAAACATAGTCTGTGGATCCCTGGGTGAAAACCACCGGTCTAGTTCACTGTCTATGTTAATTTGATCATTAGCCTCTCTGATAGGACTTCAAACTAGGCTGCTAAATGCAGTGGAAATTTTTAGTATAGCTATCATATATTATAGGAATATATTATGATACAATGAAAGTAACAAAAGGCTGGATGGGAATCATCAACTCTTTTCACACAGGCTACCGAGCAGTTGTCAGATGGTAATAACATTCAAGCACTATGAAACTGGGTCACATATGAGCTGGTAGTGACATGGGGGGGAAAGGTTCATTACTCCTTTACCAATCCCCTGAGCCCTCAAGTCCCTCAAGTTATTTAGGATCATTTAAATATGAATGTTACAAAGCAAGGCGATCTGAGAAAGAAAAGATCAACTGAAGTCAAGTACCACGCTTTAAAAAATACAGACAGATGTACAGTAATATACAGTGGTTTACATTAAAAAGTAATCATTTAACTTATGCTGTATGAGATTATCATGATATTACTTTGCAGGAATAAAAAGACATCACAATGTATAGTAAGATCAATAATATGGTAAGACAAATAACTCCCTTTTTAATATAAACCACTGTTCTCATCCTCAATTTTCCAGGACACACACTACCCTCTACCTATTTTTCTCCAAGTTGGGCATTTCCCGCACCCAAGCTGCCAACGGAATGGTAGAAGATGATTTAGGATTTTCCCTTCCTAATTTCCATTGGTATTTTTCCTTTCAACATCACAGTTTTTTCTGTTACATATAGCTATATAGAGAGTACCCTCCATCTGGACTGAGCAACAAGAAATGACAGAACAATATTTTAACGTTTGGGTGCCATCAAGAAATACAATATTTCAGAGAAGAGGAAAATCAGGGAAGAATCTCTTTCCACAAGTAAGAGTTTCATTAAACCCTTGCTATCAAATAGCAATCACAGTATGACACATTGCCTCCAGTCCAAAAGAATGGGGAATTGGTTATGTCATTTAACTACTGCTGCACTATCACACTGGACACTCGACGGTCACCTTTGTAATTGAAACCAGGAAACAGAAGCCCCAGTCCAGATTTGACCTTGGTTTCCCCAATACCACTGGCCACCACTGTGATTTATTAAGCCTCAAGCACATTTGTATAACTTTATTCAGAGAACGTTTTGTATTTTAAAGCTTAAAATATTGAAATGATCTATTAAAATTTACAGCAGACTGTCATTTGAGTTATATTATCTTTGAAATTTGTGATGTAATGTTAGGGCAAAATTCCTAGTAAAATTACTGCAAGATTCTGTAGGCTTCAGACAAAAACCCAAATGGAATCATCTCAATGTTATTCAGTATTTTCATCAGTGACCTGGAAGAGCATATAAAATCATTGCTGATGGCACAGAAATTGGTGGAGTGGTAAATGATGATGAGGACAAATCAGTTATACAGACCAACCTGGATTGCTTGGCAACATGTGCTTTTGAACTGCATGCATTTTAATGCATTCAAATATCAGGTCATACTATCTAGGAACAAAGAAAGCAGGTCACACACATAAAATGAGGGAATGTATCCTAGAAATCAGAGACTCAAATGAGGGGTGAACATGATCTTTGGAGAATATCAAGCAGAACTACAGAGACAGTATTGCCTCTGTATACACCATTAGTGAGCCCATTAATAGAATAGTGCTTCCAGTTCTGGTGTTCACTCTTCAGAAAGAATGCTGAAAAACTGGAAAGGGTTCAAAAAAGAACAAAAAGAATGATTTAAGCTGTGGAAATCAGGTCTTATAGTGACAAACCAAAGAAGTTCCATATATTTACTTTATCCAAGAGAATATTAAGAAATGACTAGATCATGGTCTACAAGTACCTACATGAAGAAAAGATTTCTGATAAATGGCTCAAAAATACAGCAGAAAAAGGCATAATGAGATCTAAAGGTTGGAAGCAGAAGCTAAACAAATTCAGACTAGAAATAAGGAGCATAATTTTAACAGTGTGGATAATTACCCATTAGAACAATTTATCTGGAAATGTAGTGAATTCTTCATCACCTGAAGTCTAAGTCAAGACTGGATATCTTTCTCAAAGGTGTGCCATAGCTCAAAGAAAAGTTATGGACTTTATGCAGTAATTACTGGGTGAAGTTCTTCCCCTGTATTATGCAGGGGATCAGACTAGATGATCATAATGACCCCTTCTGTAAATATGATGGTGGCCTTGCACTTGTACAGCAAAGATGCAAAGAAAACATATTTAGTATATAAAGCATCCCTATAATGTTCCTTATAATGTTCTGAAAAAACTTAGAAATTGTCCTATAAAATTCTTATAATGGGTATTTACCCAGTAATTGTCTTCTATATCTACTTCATCTAATCAATGCTCAGGAAGAATAAGTGAATAACTTGAACTCTTCATAAACAAGAAATCCTGTATCAAGTTACCTTCATTTTCAAACTGACATTCACACTTAAGACCTAATACTGCAAGATGCTGAGTGCCTTCTCAAGTTCCTTGCTGTTCCCTGAACTGCTTTGTACCTCTGCAGGATTTCTAGCCTCTTTTTTGTTTCTCTCTCTTTGGAGTGTTGGGTTCTCAGGCACCTTCTCAGTTCACTGGCAGGAGCATCTTTCCACAGTTCCTCTGCTCTCTGGAAGCTGCTCTACCTTCCTGACTTATCGCTCTTTTATCCTCACAGCTGCTGTAGGGTTGCCAATCAGCTCTAGCTAAGCAGGAAGACAGATTCTGCGATGAGGTTGGCAAACCAGCATGAGGTGTATAGACCCTATGACACTCCCATAATGGATAATTTGCTTGTACTTTTATGTTTTCATATTTTTCTATTATACTGCATCTATAATATCTAATAACTGTAATATTTATAATATCTGTTGTCCATCATCTGTTGCAGGGTTTGGAGCATATTTTGCAAACAGATAAAATGTTGAAGGGACAGAAAGATGAGAAGAAAATAATTCAGAAACAAATATAAAAAAATATTTAAGAAAAAATGGAAAATAGAATTTTTTTAAAATGAACAAAAGAGAAGTAATAGTTCTGTTACTTCTAGTTCTAATAGTTCTAACAAATATTTAAGCTGTGCCTAATGTTAGTATAGAGTATGGGAAAATACTTTTAATGGGTGAAATTCGTGGTATAAAATAAAGAGAGAAAGATCTCGTAGTCAGGCACTTAAAAACATGGGAAGATCAATCGGAGCACTGAAATACCCTAGGAAAAGGTAATAAGAAAGGTAGGTGAGAAAATAAAACAAATTAAGGCTCAGCTATAATAGTCATAGGACTTTGAGAAAAAGAAAAGAAAGAGAACAATAAAAGTAAATAAAAAATAGGTGTTCAGAACAAATTTTCCCTTATCACAAATGTCAATCTCACAATAAGAGATCCTAAAAGTGTATCTATTCACCGAACACACATAATAAAACAGAATTCTACATGAGAAGGAGAACTTGCCACCAAAGGAAGACAGTTTGATACTACAGAGAAAGATTTTTTTCTATGGAAGTTTTTAACTTGTTTCCTGCTAATCCTGACCAGTTGATTTTACAGTTTTCTCACACTCATACAAGAAGTACTCAAGGTTATTTTAATGCGTGATAGATAATATGCATACAAACCTAAAAAGAAGTAAGAGATGAAAAGCTTACTTGCTGAGACCATGAACGCATATTGCTAGTACCGACAGTGAGGTTGGGGATGATCAGATACAGTGTGTACTGGAGGTTCAATGGTGCAACTTACTAAAGGATTCCATAGTAGCAGAACAAATTCAGAGAAATTAGAGTACATTTTTGGAAAAATTACACCAGAAGTAATAAAAATACCTCCTGGCTTGAATTCAAAGAGTCATTAAGGGAAAATTAACAGGCCTATTTATACTGTTGTGAGAATGCGACATAGCTAAAGAATATGAACTTCAAAAAGCAAAACAGAACAAAACAAAACACTATAAAATGTTCCATTTACACTGGAATTAATGGAAAGTTATAAAGCTCTTGCCATTGGGAAAGATTTTCTTTGGTGGTTTAAGAATTCAAAGATTGGCTCAGAGGACCAATGGCTAAATTGTTTTATGTCTTCTTGGAAAGTTCTGAAATTCCAATTAAACCAAAAGAAACATGCATACAATAAAAACTCTTCTAGGAAAGAGGAAAAATATGACAAACTGGATCAGCTGGCTCTCTTGGCCACTATTTTAAAAATAAAAAACTGTTGACAAGAGAACCAGAAAAATACACTTCCCACTTTTAAATAAAGGTAAGTCCTTATCAAAAAGAAGTAGGCAGTTTAAGTTTGCAAAAGACAAATGAGCATCATCCTCTCCACCCAGTCTAACAAGCTTTGACGTTTGTTAGGATACTAAGACAAGAGGAAAACATTTGATTGACTCAATTCCTCTTCTTGGCCCATTAAAAAAATTAACTTGAACTAATTTCTGAAATTGGTAGAAACACTTTCTTGATTTTTAAGAACTATTGAAACAAAATTAAGAAAATCAACACAAAAAGGGTACTTATCTGACCCACTTTGTCCCTCTTGTACATACTCTATATGTAACTAAACTACATAAACAAAGAGCAATAAAGACAATTGGGGAGGTTAACATTGTAAGAACGAAGAGTAAATAAGCCTCTTTGTAGATTACCTCAATCACTGCAGTTCAAAACAGAAAAAACTAATTAGGTCATCTAGTCATATTCTCATATCCAGTCCAAGGCAAGGCTGTTCCTTAGAAACAACCTCTAAGTATCTTGTGCTCAGTGTACCAAAATCTGCCATCTTTACAGTATATATTATAATAGTGCTCATAAAATACTGGTAACATGCTTCGAGATAAACTTAAAAAGCTGCAATCATGGGTTTGTGAATATAAGAACATAAAAAAGGACATACTGGGTCAAATTAATGATCCATCTAGCCTAGTATCCTGTCTTCCAACAGTGGCCAATGACAGCTCCTTCAGAGGGATTGAATAGAACAGACAATAATCAAGTAATCCATCTCCTGTTGTTCACTCTCAGCTTCTGGGGAACAGAAGCTAGGGACACTCAGATCATCCCTGCATCCCTGCCCAGCTGAATCCCAGAATTGTGAGACCATAATGATTCAGAATTCAATCAGATCAATACAGGTATTTAGAAATTACTGCACCAAAATTTCTAGATATGTTGGAACAGATTCTATGCCCATGTGGTATTACTTCAGAATTACACTGGTGCAAATGAGCAGAATTTAGCCAATTAATGAAACAAAGTATCTTGAAAATTCAGAATTAAAACTGAAAATTCATCACTTCATTTAAGTACTGCAGGTATAAACTGGGATTTTCCGAGGACATCATGGAATTAGGCACCTATTGAAAATCAGTGGGAACTGAGCACTTAATTCCTTTACACTCCTTGGAAAATCCTATCCACAGTCATCTAGCTCCAAAGGCCTTATTACAATAGAAGCTGGAGCTTGGGAGAAGTTGAATACCCACAACTCCCACTGATGTCTATGGGAGTTGCAGGGCTTGGCACTGCTCCAGATAAGGACAGGAATGATTTTACATATTACAATAACTATAAAAAAAAGAACATAATCCAGGGAATTGAGAGTGGATTACTCAGTTTCTTTTTTTTAATTTTAATTTTGAACATCACTTTTCTGTGTGAAGGATACACAATGTGTTTTTACTTTCAGTTTACAAAACATTAAGAACTCTAAAGGAAAGTTATTTAAATGGAAAATGTCTTTATATAATACCAGTAGTATTAGAGCCAGTATCAAATTTCAGTATAGATCAAGCATTTTATTCCTAACAGGGAAAATTTGCTAGCAGAATGTATTACATCAAGCTTATGACAGCACAAATGGTGGCAAAAGTTCTTGATTTTTAATGTACACTGGGTAAAAGCTACCACATGTGCACTTACAAGGTAGGGGAAAGATAAATGAGTCAAGAGTATTGGAGAGGGATATAACCAAAAGGAGAATGGTTAGAGCTGCTGAGCCTGATTACACATTGAGGTTTTGTGAAGAGGTTCACACTGGCACAGTTCCCCTGAAAGTCTGGTGTGAAAGTTACAGCTTTGCCTTTCCCCCACTGTAAATACAGCCCAGGGTAAGGGTGGAGGCACTGCTGGACATCCACAGCTATGAATGTCTTTCCCCTTGCCTCCAAAAGGCTCTGCTAACACTGTACATAAAGAAGCCACTTATCCAACCTCTCCTACACCAGCCTTGCTGAACTTGACCCAACATATATACTTTTTTTTTCTGTTATACTACTTTTTGAAACATAAATGCTAATATTTATGTAAAAAGGAAATAAAAACAGGTAATAGGTAAAATATATGTAAAAAATATGTAAAAAGGAAATAAAGCAGGTACCTTGGCTGCCTTTAACAAAATTTCCCTCTCTTGTTCATCTTTCCTTTGCTTTTCTAAACGCTCCAACTGTTCAAAAAATTTTAGCTGTGATCGAACATCTGTAGCCTGTTCATACCATTCATCGTCCTGGGAAATAAGAAACATTTTATGAAAACAAGTCATTTTAATAAAGCTATATATCTGTGCAGGCTTTTAAACTACTATGCCTTAAAATCTTCCCTATGCGCTAACAAAAAAGACCTGCCTGGTGCACCAATTTATTAGCAGGGGGGAAAAAAGAATGAAGCCAACAAACTACTATTAATATTGTAGCTACACAAGTAATTGATAAAATGATTTAATTAACATAACATTTTTAAATACAAAATATATGGATTGATTAATCAACGTCAGAGGTACCACAGACTTAAATAAGTCAAAACAATGGATTAACTGACTGAAAAACTGTAGTATTTAATTTTATGATTAAACAGTAGACAATTAAACCTAGGTATAAATTGCAGTTCTATAGTTATAATTAACTGGAATACAGTTATAGAAATTGTTAAAAGATGTACAACTTCAAAAAACATTTACAGCTTAAAACACAAGTTAAAATAAATCTATATTAAAAATAAACTGGACAAAAATAAGGCAAAAAGTCCATGAACACAACCTTAGCACTCAGCAAACAATACAAATTTATGACACTGGCTGCACAGGCGCACATCAGACATTTTTAATGTTTATGTAGAGAATGAGGGTGTTAGCTATTGTTTTTTTATGAACGTCACACACACCTCAGTTTATCTGCTTGATATTATCCTGCCTTACCGCAAGGAGTTAAAGTAAAGGAAGCTTATGGGTGGAAACAAATAGGAAACAAAACAATGGCATATATAAGGCATTGTCAGAGAGAAAACTATTGGGAAGCTGTTAACTGGGAAGCTTGCCTAAGCTACAAAGTTTTATTCTTCCTGGGCCCGAACCTGGGATCAAATGGAATACTAAACAATTAATGTTCCTGGCCTAGGGAGCAGAAAAAGGTGGGGATAAGGGAGCAGCAGTGGCTGGAGATGAGTCGTGGAGAGACACAAACAGGATGCTGCAGGGTGTCTGTCTGTCACTCTGTGCCCAGGAGTAGGGTCATCTGGGCTGCTATGTACCCGCTGGATGAGTACACAATACATTTGTTTTCAGTCATTTTAATCAGCCACTGGTCACAGACTCCTGATGAGAGATGTCTTGCAGATGCTAGTTAAGTAAAATTGGACCTGTTGCATTCACACTAATGGGATGAAGCCCCTCTCTTTCGCTGAGAGCCAGTCCAAGCATGACTGGAGCATGGCGCTGCGTCTTCGAAGTGAAGGAAGACAAGCCTATCACCTAAAAGGGACTAAAAGACACAGCTCGCCCTGTGATTATGATGCTCTTCATCCTGCTCTGACACTAGTTTAACAATCATAAAAATATCTTTAGTATTTAAGGTTAAGGAAAAAAACTTGGTTTGGTTGTTAAAGATTTTCTATTTATTACCAATGGTCAGAAACAAGTTTGCAGTCTTTTACCAGAGCTCCCAGTGTCAGATACCCAAATCATGTCACTTTTTGTAAGATTACAATGACCAGCAATGGGCTCAAAAGACAATTTTAACATGAAATGCTATTTTCAAGAAAATGTCATTGATTATTCAAAGTGTTGAACCTCTGAATTTTCAGGTTGCCGGTCTAAGAAAAATGTGTGGCACTTCCCTCCATTATTACTAAAACACTGAATGCCAGTTTAAAATGATCACTTTTCATTTTAGTTTAACCCCAATATGCAGCATCTCATCTTTGTAGTCTCTGAAGTATTCATGACTTGGACCAAAATTCCTTTCAGCCAATTTCCTTTGTAACAGTATGTGCTAATTTTTCCTCACAGCCAAGAAGTAATTAGAATTATAAGCTCTTTTTAAAGCAGGTTTACATGCAAGGAAAGTAGTTTCAATCCAAGATGTGGATACCATGGTTCAGAGATAAGAAGCACCGAGAAACAGCAATTTCAGCCATAACCAACAGTTGGGAATAGTTTAACTGCTGTCCCACAACAGAGGTATTAGCAATGTTCACTGAAATAATCAAACTACAGGGAATTAAAGGCAAAATTCCATGGACAAGTTCTGTCATAGAGAAAGGCTATAGACTTGGCCAGCAACGTCGACACCTACCAACTCTCATTAGTTAAGCATGGCTAGGTTCTGACCAAATCATGCCACGAAAAAATGCAGATATTCCACCTACAGTCTGCTGAGAAAGGAAAGAATGGATTTATGTCTGAAATATCTCAAACCATATCACTAGACAGCAATCAGTCCCATAGCTCTACATACTTACTTTGTGTGATTCCATTCGGTGCTGTGTTATCATCGTTACTTTCTCTATCACTGTTCTCAATCGGTTTTGTGTTGCATGGGAAATAAAGGTAACCACTTCAGTGGGCACATCTGTAATTCCTAATTTTTTAGCTGAAGCAGAAAAAATTAAAATTAGCCTCCCCAAAATACCCCTAACGTTTCTCTGCACCATGACAGATCAGCAATTATAAACATAGTATCTGAGATCTCTCTCTAAGTAAAGTGCCTTGGAAGAATGCTTATTCAGAGTACAGAAGGAAATGAAATGTATATGGTCTTAAAACAGTGAAAAAATAAGATACAATATTCCTGAGAATAAATTATAGAAAATGCCAGAATAGACCATAAGTAAAGGAACATTTCTGGAAAAACCTTATCGGAATAGGATTAGACACATGAAATAAATAGCTAGATATACATATCTTTCACTAGGCAGTATCTTTTATTGGATCAACTTCTGTTGGTGAGACAGAGAAGCTTTTGAGCTACACAGAGCTGAAGAAGAGCTCTGTGTAGCTCAAAAGCTTGTCTCTCACCAACAGTGGTTGGTCCAATAAAGGATATTACCTCTCCCATTTTGTCTCTCTGATATCCTGGGACCAATGTAGCTACAACACCACTGCGTATATATTTCACTTTCAATTATGTGATAATTCATTAGCTTATTAGGTGACCATCGGGAAAAAAGTTTGGTTCAGAAATTTTTTTTGCTAATAAAATAATTAAGAGCAAATTCTGAAGATATCATCAATAATCTGCTTTGTTTTTGCTCTTTCAAGACAAAAGTTGTGTGTGGTGGATAGTGAATTATGCTTAGTCTATAAAGTTAAACACAGTTAAAAATACAGAAACAGGACAGAGCTTAGTATTATAAAAAAACCTACAAGTACCTTTACACTCATGCATTTTACACCACTCTAGGAGTGTAAAGGGGGCTTAAATTGGGAGTAAATTATATTAATACCCATAATAAAGTCTCTTTACAAGACAAGAGTGTTGTGAAGTGGGAGTAGGATAAACGAGAATCAGGCTGCAAGCATAACATTTTCATAAGTGCCTAAGTGACTTGGAACTTAAGCTCCTAAAGGACTCAGTGCTTTTGAAACTTTGTAACAGGCCACTATGACAGGCAGCCATCGTAGACCAGCTGGGCCAAACAATTTTTTTTTATGAACCCCACAACAATACTGTAATTAGAGGCTGCAGGTGGATTTTCAGAAGTGTGTAATTTGACTTGCACTAGAGAAGCTCTCCTCAGATGAAATGCATTCATTTGCAGGATTGGGTCTGACAGAAAGATATTATGGGTTCTATATTAAATGACTGAACCTTAATGGCTATCTCAGACATACAGTGAAATGAGTGCAAAAATGCTCCATTCAAAGTTAAGATGAACCAACAAAAGTTTAGAAACTCAGTGTTGAAGCTGACATGTTGTTTAAAAATCTACCTGATTAAAAGTTCACAATTATACCTATTTTACCCAAAAGGGCATAAAGATCTGTACCAATTTTACACCTACTTGCCTTTTGCCCATTTGTACCACAATAGTGACATCATTTAATAATAATTTTAAAAGTGGGTGCCATTTTGTTAAATAAAGCAATCCCTGAAGGTTATTTATCCATCTCTCTTCACACATTTATGATCTCTTGAAAAGATTTGTGATTGAATTTTTAAATGCTTGTTTATTAAGTAAATAATAAATGGGTATTTCTTTTAAAAGGCTATAAAAATTAAAATGTTTTCAAGTTATTTTAGCATTTGACATTTTATGCCAAGTTTACACTAATAGCAAATATTTTACAGTCAAATTACTAAAAATCCACTGCCAACTTTTGGCTCAGTGGTTGCTGGACCCATGAAAAAAGATCTGTTAGGTTCTTGTCAATCTATGGTGCTTGCCTGACCTGACTAATCCACTTCCTGGCCCCTGAGTTTAAGAAAATAGGGGAAGTGAAAGTGGTGTTACGTTTTATCTTTAATCATGCAAATAGTGTTATCATCAAATTTGAAAGTGTGCCTAACGTTCATATTTTCTTCACAGTAATTTTATAGATTAAATATAATTAATAATCATCCATTAAGAAAATTTTGTCTTGAGAAAGCAAAGGCAAGACAGATTACAGATGAAATCTCCTGAATTTGCAGATATACAGAGAAACTAAATTTTTCTTAACCAATAAAAACAGCAAGGGTTGTGGCAATTAAGAATTCCTTAATTTATTACAATAATTAGAAATGCTGGGAATGCATTTCTAGACACATCACAAGCCTGATCCTGCAAACATGTATGCACAAGTTGTCCCAGTGGGACTTATGTGAATAAATGTTTGCAGGACTGGGTCTTGTATCTTATTCCAATCAATGGGATGCCCTTTGTAGGATCAAGAAAACGACTCCCACAGAATTCAATGGGCATTTTGTGCATGGATGGGTGGATTTGTCCTTCTATTAACAGGCAGAGCTCTAAAGACTACAACAGGTTTATACACTGTATTCATATTTTTATGATTAAATTGAAGATTTTTTTAAAACTGTGAGCATGAATGTGTGTTTATATGTAAAATGTTACATGGAAAAATTCACACCTTAAAAGCATTCCCTGAATTGCTAATTAGAAGGATAATTTTCATTTGAAAGGGGACAGGCGAATAAAAACATGGGAGGTTTAAAAACATTCGTATTTTTTCAGCCAAAGTCAACAGCAGTAAACCATCACGTCTAAAAAATGAAGAGGAATCAGTGAACAGTAGTTTATATTGATATATACTTCTGTTATTTTAATGATGTGATTTAAAATGAACTGGCAGTCTTCAGCATCACCCTTGGCTTTATGTCAGCAATGGGTTTGGTTCAGTCAATCACTGACATTACTGAAACAGTGAGCTGCCATTCACCAGCAGGGGGCACTGCAGTGATTTCTTTCTTTAGGCTATAGCACAATACAAAGTCAGTTGATTAAAAAATGCATATTTCAAATAAATCTGTCATGATATAAGACTTACAACAACTATCTCCTAACACAATGGTTTGGCAGTTTTTCCATATACACCACTGTAAAGCATTCTGTGCTACACAAAATTATTCATATGTAGAAAATGCTGAAATAATACAGCCGAAAGTGAAAATTGCTTATGAATTCTGTGTGTAGATACAGCTATTATAACTGAATTTGTGCTAAGCCATATGAAAAAGATTGTGTTTCCTGCAGCCTTCTCTTTCCCCCATCTTTTATTCACATTTTTGTACTGCAATGTCTCTTTAAATCTATATTCTATTACATCACTACACTATATCAGCCCCACACTTCCCAGAGCTGAATTCACTGTGTCACACATTTCTGATATATATATATTTTTAAAGACACTTTGAAGTTCTCTCAAAATTAGCTTAGGCTGTCAATGGTTTCACATTGTAGGTGTTACCATAATGAAGTTAGCAATAAGTTTGTATGGTTTTTAAATTGATATTTGTTGTGACATTAATTTTTTAAAAATTCTCTCTTGGCCCCTCATTTGTCCTCTGTTATACAGGTGAGACTCCTGCTAAAATCACTGAGAGCTGTACATGGCCAGAATTGGGCCCTTAGCCCCAATAACTCATGCAAATAGAGTCCTTGAAGTCAATGGGACTACTCATGTATGTAATACTTGGGTGACGAAGATTTGACAGATCAAACCCTTATTGAGTATATAGAATTTTGTTATGCAAACATATCTAAGGAGATCTGTCAGTCAATGAAAATAAACCTAGTCACAACTAAAAAGATCGTAGAGGGATTCCATGAGAAAAAATTCTGTCAGACAACCTAGTTGGGGTATTTTTTGAGAAACCATGTCACAGCAATAATATGTCCTTGAATTTCAGGATTAGTAAAATCACAGTTCCCATTTTTCAGGGCTCTAATTCCAGAAATGTGACTATCTTGCTCTTATCGCTATGGCATTACCCAATTTTGAACATTTTAATTCTAACAAAATAAAAAATTAGGCACTTTTTTCTACCCATACAGCTCTTGGTTAACTTTTTCATTGTAAGAAAAAAGAGAAATGCAGTACAGGGTTTCCATAAACTGAATTCAATAGCACCAAACAAACAGCAAGAAAAAGACAAGAAAAAAGGTAATTTAGAAATAATTACAACTCAACTTGTCACCACATAACCAATGAGGCGTTACAAAATCTCTCTTCCTACTCTAGGTCCTTTTAGCAAAGAGACATGAAATGGAGCAGCATGGTTGAAGTCCTGTTTGGATTATAAACCAAAAGCCGAGAGTGCTGGGATGTTACATAAAATCTGGGTAAAGCACATGGCTACATAAGTAAAAATGGAGAAACTGCATGACTGCAAAAATGTTTCTCAATAAATTGTACAACTTTACACAATACTAGGCAAAGAATAACCTGGTAATTATGAACTTCATTTAAACAGTCATGCATACAACCCCTATAATCCCTTCTCAAAATCCGCTTCTGCTGTAATGCCTCTAAAGAAATCAACCAAGTAACAATGGCAAGACCACGGGGCAAATGGAGGTGACGGACTCATTTTATTTATAATTGTTGTGAATGTGAATGTATATATGTTTACATGTATGTTGTATGTATTTGATTGTATGTATCTCTCTCCCCCACCATCCTTCATATACGTCTTATCTTTCTTAGACTGTAAACACCTTTGGAGTCTGACTACACTTGTTTAGACTACACTATGTTTAGAGCCTAATCCTGACTGTGGCACCTGGTCATTACTGCAATATAAATATTGAACAAGTAGTAACATTTTAAACTGGATGTGTGCAAAAAGAGCGAATTAAAATTAGAAAAAGATTTGATCCTTTTATTTCTCTGTTTTTTGTTGAAAAAGATATTCTTGTCTCTTATTCTGAAGTGGAGTATCCAGGCATACAGATTAAAAAGAAATTTAGGAACAGAGTGACTTCTCCTTAATACTGGTAACCCTTAATATTTTGGAACTTCTTATATACAGCTTGTAGCTTTGTGACCAAAAGACTGCAGATACAGTAGTGGTGGATGCAGAATACACACAATTAAAAATTCTAACAACTTTAAAAGATGGATCTATAATTTAAAAAAATATTTCATTACAAGCTGTTTTGTTTTTTAAGAATACATTAGGTAAATGTAGGGAGTGTTTAAAAGCTAACATATTTCTAGGTCTTAACAATAACCTTACCAGTGCAATCCTGCAGATTCCCTAGAGATGCCGTGAGGACGTGGAGGAGGAGAGCATCCTCAAAGTTATCACCTGAGACTAAGATGGAGCAAAGCAATGCTCCAAGTTACAACCTTAGCAGATATCCCCCTTGGATTTGAGTTTCATATTTTTCCTACGGTAGGTAACAAGGTTTAGTGGTAGTCAAAATCACATTCCTCATCCATGCCTTCTTAGCCAAACCTCCACTGCACCAGACCTGTACGTGAGGTATTAAATAACTGGTGACCAACTGCCTCAAAAGTGTTATTCATTGTGGGAAGAAACAGATTCTCTTTGCCCTCAGAGCAGCCAATAAATGCTAACACTAAAACACATACTCCAAGAAGTGTCAAACACTCATATACAAGATTGAGAAGATTTTCACTTTTACCAGGTATGTAATCTCTACAATGAGGTATAACCTATCTGGGTGTTAGTATATGGTAATATATTCAAATGTGTTAAAATTAAACTATGGTTCAACCGACATTCACTCAAAACTATAAGATGTAGCAACAGAAGACATGCACAGAAAGTACAAAAATTAGAACAGATCTTGCAAAAAATAAAATATAATGAAAAATAACACTTTTTTATACAGAAGAGTTTATATTAATGTCAGTTAGATCTGACAGGTCTCAATAACCTCAGAAATAAATATTCAGCAGTATTATCCTGATATTGGCATATAAGTCACTAACACCTGAGTCATATTCGTTACACTGTTTTTACAACTGTAAAAAGTTCCTCAAAAATTTTTGCTGACAAATTTCAGATCATGAGTAATGAGAATTTTAAAAGTTACATTGGTTGCTTAGTTATATTGGAACCCAAAAGGTTTACCAATTTTGTTATGTTTTAATTTTAACTATTTTATTGACCAAACTAAGTTGAAAGCTTCACACACAAAAAACCCTTGTATTTTCTGTTATTTAAAAACACAGAAAGAGAAGCTATATTAATCGTTGTATATAACGTTTCAAATAATCAAAAGCGACTTTAATAATTTATACTTTAAGAGAACTGACAGGACAGATGCAAGAAAAAAAATTTTACATGTAAAACATCAGGTCTGACCTTGGTTATTGATGTGATAAATTAGTGAAAATCTGTGTAGTGTCTTTGCACATTTAAGTTACAGACAGAAAACCTTTAAAAAAAAAAAAAAAAGTGAAAAACAATTCAGAACATCAAGATGCCTTTAGGACCAGGCTGTGACTGTGCTCTTTTCTTGAGCACCTATGCAAGGTCCAATTACCCTTCCTCTATTTGACACTTTCGCAGAGGCCAGCCATAACTGCAGAAAGCCCTCTCTGCTAGCACCCCCGCAGTGCTAACCATTCAAAATGTGCTAATGGTCCTTCAAGGTTTAATTCCTTCCTCACCTCACTCTTCTGAACTACGGATTGGCCTGGACCACAAGATTAGGAACCAGTTTTGGACCCTGACTTCCTCAGCTGATTATTGGCTGTTACCAGGATGGGCAAGATGGTGTCAGCTGCAAAGTTCAGATCTATATCTGAATATAGAACCATGTCCATACTACTGTAATTTGTACAAAAGTGTTTGGTGCTGAGGCCTTCTTTACATTTAAATTTACATTCTGTGCATTTAAATACATCCTTTATCTTACCTCATGCAACAGTACCTCTAGGACAGCCTAGCCTGTACCCTCAAATGATCCTCATTCACTCAGTGTGGATCATCCTTGGATATCAGGTCCAAAGACTGTCCCCACAACCACTTCCATATGGAATGCTGAGTTCCACCTTGGAGGAGCCTAAGGTGGCCTATGAAAAGTCCTTAGCCCCTAGAACATTCCCCACCAGCAACAGCTGGGCACAAGGGCAGCTGTCCCCAGACATTCACAGCCTTAAAGCCTGCTGATATTATCCAATTGACTGAATTTTTGTAACTTGGACTTTTTGTTTTTCTGCTTTTCCATTGATTCCTTCAGCCCTCCTTTCCTCCCAACCTTACACATCCCTCCTCTTCTTGTCCGTCTTCCATGCCCCTCAATCATCCTCTTGCCCGCCCTTAGACTTTAATTTATAGTATTAGAAGAAAAAGACAGCCCAGAATGTATTATATTGCTGTGTATTGTATGTGTCAATATGCAAACAATAAATAATATACATTTGGTTTAAAAAACAATTTGAGCAGTTAGTAGTCACTGTTCATGATTAGAACAGCAAGGTTTTGGCAAGCAAGGACTAAGGTACATAGAATAGGCACAGGTGCACCTGTAAAGTACCTGCTCCCAAGGTGTCTGATTCAGGCTAACACTTCAATTTCCCAGGACACTCCATAGCTGGCTTGAAAGTTGCCATACTTCTACAAAAAAAAACTTCAAAAACAAACTTCAGAGAGAAACTGCAGAGCTGGAACTCATCTGCAAATTTGACACAATCAAACTGGGTCTGAACAAGGACTTGGAATGGTTATCTCATTACAAGAAGTAGTTGTCACTGTTCACACATTCTCACCTTGTAACCAATGGTTGTGAATAGGCCTCAGCTACTCTAACTGAATGGACTTTGCTATTACCTACCCTCCTCATTGTTGTTCCTTACCCTTGGGTGTATATCTATACCTCCTATCTGATTTCTATTCCTTACATCTGATGAAGTGGGTTACAGCCCACAAAAGCTTATGTCTGAAGAAATTAAAATTGTTAGTCTTTAAAATGCTACAGGACTCTCGTTTTTTGTTTGGTTGGTTTTTTTACCATCATTTTAGTTCACTTTCACATGCAACAAAATGACTCTGTTTAAAAAAAGAGAGTCACATTTTCTCACAGTGGAATTGTCAATTACAATATAATAATGGAAGAACCCACACTTTGCAAACTCCATGTGCTATTTTTAACATGGTATTTTTTATTCTACGGAAAGGGGCATACTCAGCTCTCTAATCTATTGCTGGATAGAAACAGAGTGTTTGAGTAACTCCTCAGGGTTAGTTAGGTATAATCAATAGTGAAATTTCAATATTTGTTCAGAACTACTAATAGTGAGTCCAGAAGGTATTTTTTAAAATTAGAGATTGTGGTAAAATACCAGCATAGTGACTTAAAAAAAATAGCTGGGCAAATCCAGAAAGTATGGATAAGAGTCCCAGAAATACATTGCAATTTTCAGAAGCGGAGAAGACAGTCAGAAAAAAGGTAGAAAAACAAATCCTATGCAGCATATTGATAGATTAAAGAGAGCAACAACATGTAAACCGGAATAGATACGAACTCAGACAACATTCTGAACAGACACCAAATGACTGCTACACAATTTTGAATGTTCTCCTGATAACTGCCAATAAAATTGAATTGGGAAAACAAGGTTCAGCTAAGACCCACATAACATTTCTCCCTTGTACTCACAGAAACGTTATACCACTTCAATAATACACGTATAACCCTTCTATTGTGGATGCAGTGATGCTGGTATAAAAGCACTTACATAGGTTCAGTGTATTCCTGTATGCGGGAGAGGAATAAGCTTTACAGGTATAAGCACTTTCATACATATGTAACTGCATTCACACTAGGAGTTGTACCAGTATACCTATTTCAGTAAAATCACATCCCAAACTGCAATAGTTATATCAGTACATAATCTGTGCATGGACCAGGCCTGAGGGTCTGATCCTACTTGCCTTGCCCACCCACTCATTCAATTCACTGGGAGTTTAGGAATCACACGAAATTCAGCCATAATATGGAAAGTGGGAGAAGAATTTCCCAACAGGCTATCCAAACGTAGGTGATATCATCAGCATAGTTCAATCAAGACCCTATAAGAATAGCTAAAATCACCCAGCATCGCTCAGACTCCCAAGCATGATGGAACCTGGGGATCTGCCCATAATTCATATTTCGTAGGGGGGAAAAAACCACAACACCTGCTTGGAGAAGTTTATTAAGAGGCCTGACAAAGTAGATACAACCAGATAACCTGGTCTATGAAATGCAATTTTTGAAGTATATTTTTGTTAAACATTTGAAAGACAGCTATTAAAGTGGCTTTCTACAACATGTGCTACCTCTTATGCTTAACCAATCTGTCCCAATTTGTATTTTGCTCAGACACTCTGATTTCCTTCCCTGGCCTGGATCTGCAGAAAAGCTCTGTGCAGTTCAAAAACTTGTACCTTCCATCAACAGAATTTGGTCCAATAAAAGACATTACTTCACCTGCCTTGTCTCTCTCATATCCTGAGACCAACATAGCTACAACAGCACTGCAGTGAACTTAAGAGCCTTATTTAAACAAATAAGTTGATCAAGACACAGGGATCTGATAAGCATGTCTATGAGTGACAATAAAAGAGTTGGTACCTGAACAGCAAAAGAGGCTGACAGTTTGACCCAAGTGACAGGTTAGAGAAGCCACTGAGATGTTAGCTATTCCCCTCTCCTTTTTTTCCTCCTCTGTAACTAAGCTGATAAGGCCTTATCTCAATTAGCATAAAGAGAAGTGTAAATCTAGATGTGCTAAACAAATAGTTCTTCTCTAAAGTTCATTTTCTCTCTTTTTAATAAATTTTTTTTGTTAAGATTTCTGAGGAGTAATTTCATGCAGATATCACCAAAAAGAAGAGATGGCTTTGTGTGTTTATGATGGGTCACTTGCTATGGAGTTAAATAAAAGAGGTTATTAGAGGGACAAGCAGGAAAAGCAAAACAACAACACAGATAAGAGTCCTTGAGGAAACAATGGAAATACTGTTAATTGCAGAATACCCTCAAATGGCTCCATTCAGGTTAGAATGGTTTACTCTTTCAAGGCTACGCCTAGGATCAAAGAAGGATTCTAAACCATTATAGGATCCAGAGCCTAGAAAAGGGAGGGGAGGAGGATTGAGTGAATTGAGATAGGTGACCAGGGAGCATCAGTGAGTCCTAGCACAGATTGCAGGAGTCACCCAGATTGATCCAAAGTTCAGGTCTGCAGAAAGTAGCCTAGAGAAAGGGGCACAGCACGTCTAAGTCATGTCTACTTAGGGGCTTGAAGGGAATGCCAAGAACAGGCCTCGTTTTACATCGATTTCTGCTTGCCTGTGCACCTTTTGGCAAAAAAAAATTTTTTTCTTTTTTTTGAAGAAACTACATGTGCCACTGTATACTATTAAAGGCTCCCACAGGAAAACTTTCAGAGGCTAAGCCTCTTACGCCTGGAAGGTACCAGACTGCAACAGAGGAATATCTTGGAGATGCAGTCCAAGGGTGGTTGGATCTCAGGATCCCAACCCAAAGAGAAGTGGAGGCACAGGCATGTCATTTGAAAATGGTGCAATGGGAGGACTGCAAAATGGTCATGAAAGGCGCAGCCTACCCAGGGACAATGATGCTGACTTCCAAAACTACAGACATCTATTGTGCATGTCTAATATTGGAGAAAAGCTTGGCAAGCCAATAAACTGCTCATTATAATCACTGAAAAATTTGTCACTGAATCCCTGTTTAATCTGGTTTTTTAAAGCAGCAGAAGCACAATATAGAGTGGTTTAACAAGTGTAATGGTATTACTATAATAAGTCACCTTTTTACATTCACCAGTAGAGCATGAAAACCTCAAATTAGATGATTCGATGAGAGGGAGAGGGAAAGACTGTGAAGAAGTCTTTAAGATGAACTACAACCTATTTTGGAAAAACACTGCAACCTTAGTATGATCTGCAGAATTGCAAAATAAATATTAGCAGTCACTTAACACATTTTAGAAACTGTTTTACCTTTTCCTTTTTTCCTTTAAAGATTCTGGATGTTGCTGCTCATTGATCAATGACTTCCCCCTCCACAAAGATGTCCCAGCACGTTTGGAGAATTGGTGACGTTAGTACCACCACTAGAGCATGAAGTCTGCCTATGGGGATAATGCAAGTCAGCTTTATTGCAATATTAAATGGCTCTCTAAGGTTTTCTTTTTATTGTTCTTATTTTACATCCTCTATTTACAACTAGCTATACATGAGGTGGAGCTATAGGATGAATCTTCAGGGAATACTGCTCCCAGCTTGAACCCCCTCTCCCCCTCTTTGCAAACATCAATAACTTCAAGCCATTCACAGGCAAACCCTTATTCTGAGGCAGCAGGTAGTGGTGTGGAAAGCCATGAAGGCTAGAACCATCCTCCAGAGATAGCAGGATCTTTAAGGAAGGCAATTCCATGACATTCATATAACAAAAGCATGGTACTACGCTGAAGACAGAATTTTATTCTCCATATTCGGAGACCAAGAAATCTGGCCATGTGACTGCAGAGACCAGTTGCATTTTATTTATAAATACTGATGTTTTGAACAAATCTAATAGTTTCAACCTATTTTTGAGGGACTACATTTCGGTAGAAGAACATCAATATTGGTATGTAAGTGAGCCATATAATGTTCAAGTAGCACTGCTGAAAGCATAACAGAGGCTCTGCAGTGTTTTTGCACAAAAGGAACTGATAATAAAAAGAAAACCTTAGAAATACACAAAAAATATTGAACAAAAGCTGTCTTACTTTTACAGAAAGGCAAACTCCAGGCTCTCTAGTGGTACTGATGTTACCAGTACCATGCATGTTGGGACATCTTGTAAAAGAGGAAGTCTAATCGTAGATCTATTAAAGAAATAGAACAATACAGTTTGTTGAGATTCTTACTAATTATGCTCATTTAGCAATGCTGCTGCTCATAATAAGATTAGAACATTTTTTTCAAGGAAACAGTTAAAGGTCATCATTAAACAAAATTTGGTTGCCCTAGAATGTTTATTGACATTAACCATCAGATGCGCGCACACGCACGCACGCGCGCACACACACACAAAAAAGAAGTCTCTATAAAACAGGCGCAATAAATGCATTTTCTTTTCCTCTCTCAACACACTGGTATTGAATATCTAGGCATTCATGTTATATATGATGTAGAACTCTGGCAAAATTTCTAACCTGAAAAAATAATTAAGCAAATTAACTCAATGAGAAAATGTGCACCGTAAACTCCCTAACAGTGATATAGAACTATAGACATTTCAAATTCTAAAGTCACATGGACATCCACCACACGGTCTATATCATGTCTCTACAGATGATAGATTAAGAATCTTTTATGGGAGCTAGAAAAGGTCCACAGATTTGGAATACAAACAATCTTTCAAATTAAATGGTACAAAAAACTCTTGATTAAAATAGGCATCGAGGATTAGGGAATTTCACTCATGAGATCAGGACTGCCCATATTGTTAGAACATTACATGAAGTCACAAGCCTAAGCTTGAGGAGAACAAACATTCATAGGCACATTACGCAAATGTTAAACTACCTCCAAAGACAGTCCAGGGTAATTTCCACAGATATGCAGGAGGGGGTCATGCCATAAAGATGCTGGTAGAGATACTAATATGGAAATTAGCGTTTCAGTTTGAAGGCAAATCAGTTCAAATATAAAAAGTTAAAATCCAATAGTGAAACAACAAAATCTTTTCAATGTAATAGAGGAAAGCAGAAGCAAAAACTAATATGCATAGTTATCTGATGGGCAATCACATGGCTCAAAACATGAGAAAACCAATGACTTAAATATAACCAGATATGTCATCAACAGTAAACCAAACACTGACATAAGTATACTTTTATATTAGCACTGTTCCTTATCTAAAAGAGCATCATCAGTTACACAAGTATCGTCTTATACAAACACAAATGTAACTGTTGATAAACAGGCAGGCAAAACAGTGATGACAGAATGACTATATTTATTATTTATTAAACTAATAACAAATGCTCAGAGAAAATTAGACAGAAGGCTCTAAAACCTACTGGAATGCTCTTCATGGAACAGGGCCAATCAGATTTTTTAGGCACTTCTAACACAACATCAAAAACCCTCTGGAGCATTCAGATTATTTATTTAAAACAAACACACACACACACAGCTGTTTTACTCTCTGATGCCATTTCCATGTAGAACATATGACACTCCAGAATGTAAAGTCCCAGATAAGCTTTTAATTCTATTTTTTTTCTGTGTATCATGCATTCATACACCTATCATGCATTCATACAGTAGGCACAAGAATCATGAATGTATTTACGAAGAATACTCATTTAGGAAGAACAGTCACTATTCTGGCAGACAGAACTTTGAGATATCTTACCAGAAGAGAAACAATAAGTATATCTAAATTATGCTGAACTTAATCCTTGCAACTTTAACACTGACAAACAATGGCTTCATAGTATCATACAGAGCTTCTCTGCAGACACTGTGTTTAAGAACAACCTTGGGCCTCCTTATCTCAGCCATTAGAACTTGGACACATCAAAGAGATGCATTTTCAGATTTCTTGAAGGCTGTGTTTCCCTGCCAAGCAATTTATTTAGAATAAGTCAAGTGCTACAATATTCACATTAATAGGAAAATTAGGCACATTATGTCTTGTGAAGTAACAGTTCTCTTTGCATAAGACAGTCTCTGACAACAGAAATATATAAATTTAATTATTGATCAGACAAATCTTTAAAATAAATTTCAAAACTCAAAATTAACAATAATTTTGAATGAATGGAGAATGAAAACAGTTATTCTTCCAATGAACATAAAGCTATCATGATTCTTTAGATATTTTGAAATAAGATGGATAGTTACTATGTGTTAGATACGGTTGATCGTAGATTTTACTTGGCCATGTCATTCTAACCCATCACATTTTGGGGTAGCCAAAGTAAGCGCAAGATATAAACTGTGGTGTCATTTGGTTGAGTTGTAAATAGAAAGAATCAAGCCAAAATCAAGACTGAGTTGTAAGAATTTGTGTTTTCCTACAAATGCAAAGATTACAGAGAGATTGCATTTTGGTGACCTGGAATCCAAAAAGAGGGCTGCTTTGAAGGTCAAATTAAGTTTTAGGGCTCATCATTTCTTTAGTGATTAAGTACAGGTGACGTTCTCCTAAATAGTTTTTCAAGAAAGAAGGTGCATGAGGAAAAGGAGGGAACTAGATTTTTAAACCACTGTCCCATTTAATGGGATAATGTTAAGAAAAGGAAAACTAAGGGTGACTATCAGGATTTCCACAGAAAATGAGATATATTAGACTATAGAATAGGTCCCCCCAAAAAACAGTACAGATGGGAACCCATTACTAACAATATTTATTATTAGGCCAGATGGAACAATACAAAATAAACAACTGAGAACAATCCTACATTGGCAAGAAAATGGACTAGTTGCCTCAACCAGCTTCTCTCTCATCTACAGCTTTTACAATTCAGTTTTCTTGACAGCCCACTATGGTTGTGCAAAGAGTAAGGTTAATGCCTCTGTTATTTAGACATTGTTATGGTCAAGTATACAGTTTCATACATTTTGTAATACTTCTTCTTTACCTTTCATGCATCTGACTATGTATGCAGCTCTTATTTTTTTACTATGTGTTAACAGTGATCTTTGCTTCTTTCTCTCTTCTTAAAGCTTTTCCCTTTTTTCTTAGTTTTAGTTGTCAGTGTATACAAACAAATTCTTCTTTTGTTTTGCCCTTTACTTGTATCCTGTTACCTTTTATTAAAACGCAATAGAAAATAAACTAGCTTAATGGTATCTGCCCTTATCTGCATTATGCGCAAGATGAACCAAGGTGATTCTACTTTTCCCAAAACTGCTATTAACCAAAGAGTAAACTGTCACTCTTACAATAACCCACTTGGGAGCCACCACACATTATGTATTGTGGTGCTGCCAATTCATTGAACAACTGAAACTCAATTTAAAGAATGTCTACGTAACATCTGGTGTTTAGCAGTTAGTAAAGCTAAGAGATACCCTATCCACCAAAAACTAGTCAAAGAATAACTAAAAATGAAAGAAACAAACAAGCAAGCACATCCATGTTTATTTTTCTGTATTGTCTCCCAAATGAAAATTGACTTGAGAGCCAGAAACTTTCACTATTATTTATTGGGTAATTGCAGTCATGGCATGGGAATAATCAATTTTTCTCAGCTCATTAAGGAAACAGTGTCGAGGTGTGCTAACAGAGCAAGCAAAAATGTCTGTCAAGTAAAAACATACAGCACCAGCTAGCACAACAGAAATTATAGCCTTTCAAAAGAGAAAAAGCAGAGTGCTATGTGTGCCATTGTGTTGTGCTGCCATGCAGAAGAATCAGGTTTTAAGCTTTATGATCATGGGTAGAGAGTCAACAAAATACATTGCCTGGTGCAAAAACATTCATTCTTGATTTTGAATCAAGGCAGTGGTTAAAACAACCAAAATCCTTGCCTTCCTAGATGAATAAATGGCAACATTTGCTAGCCAAAGTTGACAAGACACAAAACTAGAGACAGAGGTCAGTTAGGCAATGAACTAGTGTCTTGGTTTTAATGCGCCTTCCAGCTATTTCTTATACTTAGAAGGATCAATAATATTTATTTTTAAAATAAGCTATGGACTATAATGCTGCCAAGTTACTGTAGAGATAAGAATGTACAATATTTTAAGAAGAAACCTCTTTTACTATAACTTTGAGGCATTTGGCTGGTGGTAACCGCCAAAGACTGCATAGCATCTGCTCTCACTTTAGCAGTTTATATTCTGACTTTGGTGAATGGAAGTACAATCTCTGAAAAAGCCTTTGGGGACCACTACTGAGTTTCTCTACAGAGCTCTTGCTCAGAGATGAGAGAGAAGGGGATTAATATTACAGAAAACTTGAAAGAACCAGCTTCTGAGACAGGAGTGAATAGCAGTTTCCTGATACTGTACATACCACAATCCTTTCTTTTACTGGAACATTAGAAAGGTGCCCTAAATATTAAAGTGATTATTAAACATGAAAAGCTTTCAAGCTGGAAAAAGCCTTCCAATTTTAAGCTATATTCAGATACACTTTTTTCTTAAATTAATGTATTTTACCTTGTTTGTCAATAGGCATAACACAAAAACATAAGATAATAGTGGTCCAATTAACTGAGACTTTCCTTTTCCCGGTGTGTTTAAAAATGTCACAGTCTCCTTTATTTAGTCCTTGCGTGCCTAGACATATCAACATGTGGTAAGACTGAGTTTTGTAATACTCAATCTCATTATTTTAAGTGCCCACTGGTACAAACTACTGAATTGTGTGTGGTTCTCTGAGATCAGCAAAATCTGGCCACACAGTGAAAACAAAGCTTCTAAAGCTTCAAACTCTGCTGCAGGAATTCTCTTCTCAAGAGCCATAGATGATAAATAGTAGCCACTAGTGAACCCCAAAGCCACTTTCAAAATTACAGAAGACTTTATACAAAGCCAAAATAAAGCACTAGAACTGGCTGCAAGAGCTCACTATGAGCGACCACTCTCTTGGATTCACTGCTTTTGAGAAGCAAATCCCTGCAGCTGCTTTTAAAAGCTTTGAAAGTTTCATTTCCAATTATCAAAGCCAATAAAGTTTCAAAAAACAGCCACGGGGATTTGCTTCTCTGAGGAGCAAAGCCCAAAAGGCAGTGGTGAAAAGTGTGATGTGTTCTATGGCTCTTAAAGTATGTAGAATTTTCTAAGCCCTGCACTTGAAACTACAACTCTATGTTGTGCTGCAATTGTTATATCCAGAAGAATTAATTAAGACTTGCATGGCAACTTTATTAGTAACTTTCCAGTTATTTTCATAAAGTTTTTAGGTCTAATTATCTTTGCTTTTTGTTTTGTTACACCAGCATGGCATACAACGACAGCGGGCCTCACCAATGGTGCTTCAAAAGACTTGCACTAAAAACTTTTGGACTTCATCATCTCAGACAGCAACCACCATATTCCCAAAAATTTGCACTAATAGTAACTTCATATGACATCATCATAAGAGCATTGGAGTAAGATAATTATGGCATTTCTTAACACGGCATTTCTTTTCCCACTATTGCCCCAGTACTGCAAAGGGACTACTGAACAGTGTGTAAAGCAAAGCACATGAATACGTCTTTATAAGATGAGGGCTTGTCATAGTATAAAAGGGTTTCCATACCTTTACACTTAATTTACTAAATATGAGAATATAGGTAAAATTTCCAAAGCCACCTAAGTAACATAACAGCCAAAATCCTTTTCGAAGGTGATTTAGGCATTTAAGAGCTCAAGTTTCATTGAAAGTCAATAGTATGTAAGCTCCTAAAACACAAATTTAAATGGGACTTAGGATAAAATTTTGAAAGCCATCCAAGTCAAAATAAAATGTATTTTCCTAACATTTTAAAATCTTGTAACCATCATATTTAACCTAGTTCACACTTTATTCAGAGTAACAGAAAATGAACACAGCATAATTACTTGCTACTTTTAAATGTCACCAATTGAGTGTTTAATTTTTTCATTTTTTTTTCTTTCCAAAACAACTGTGAACATTCAGGTCCAACTGTAAGAAAAAAAATAATCTATTTTTATCGATGCTATAGCAAAATAAACACTATGAAAAATAGTAATAGTTATAGATGTTAAGAATTGGATTAATACATTTTAAATCTTTTTTGTATGAAAAAAATACATCCAGGCAAATAACCTGTCTTCTCCTAAACCACAGGAATGGGAAAGCAGGAGGTCTAGATTCTGTTCTTGACTAACTCTCAGACATCTGCCATGATCTTGGGCAAGTAACTTTCTCTCTCTGTGCACCACGTGAGCAATAATGCTTCCCCACTGCAAAGCATCAATGGGAAACTTATTTCCTTAACGTTTGCAAGGAGTTTTGAGATCCTTAAGTAAATTATAATACTAAAGTGCCATTTTCATACAGCATGACACAGTTAAGATACTTCTGTAATGAAAAATGGATACATAATACAAATGCTTATAGAACCTTAATTATATCAATGTTGGATGCTACAGTGTATCACGACACTGAGTAAATTTGAACAGCTCCAAAGGCAATACTACTGAAAGCAAATGACATGCTTCTCACCCATTTCTAGTATTCGTTTATGTAAAGGGATAGCAGCAAGAAAGGGTTCATCTTTACAAGACTGTATCTGGGTTCCAACCAAGTCGGAGTTGGTTGCCATAATTCGGGCACTCTCTTCATTTAGGTTAACTCCAGCCATAGAGGCAACATCATTGATGTCATCGTCCTCTCTATAACAAAAGCATAAACAAAAGGTAATTTTGCAAGCGATACAGTAACGTTTATAAATTAACTGCCTCCCTTAAAGGGAATAATCATGCAATGCTCCTGATCAAAAGAGGGAATCTGGGCCAGGTTAGTGGCACAGCAACCAGGCTCTACTATACCATGTGGAATACCCAAGACTTAGAAACAACTTAACAGAACATCTTTCCTTGACCACTCAACATCAGGCATCTGCAAAACTGGTGTAATTTGTGCACAGCAAGGACAGAAACACCAACAGTTCTATTTGGGCACCTTTCCTTTGACCAGAAGTCAATGGGAAATGTGATAGCAATAACAGCTATGTGGCCAGATAGCCAAGGTTAGTAGTGATCACAGACTACAAGACACTCACTTTTACCTGCACACTGATGACTTGCAAGAAGGGCTCAATCAACAAACAAAAAACCCCAAACAATGAAACAAAAACACAATATTATTTCAGATTGCTCAAGATTCAAGAGATACAGTTATTAAAACTACAATTAGAACAAAAACTCCAACAAAAAAAATGCTCAAGAAAAAAAGGAAACAAATGATACGCAACAAAAAATGTTAGCCTAAAAATCTTAATGTCTGTGATGGAACTGGCACCACTTCAGAGAAGCTAAACAAGATCACATGAGGTTGAAGATCCATTTCTGGCAAAGCCATATGAGCTGAGCTGAAAATTGGACCATGTGAAGATAATCACAAACATGAACACATAGTTAGATAAATTAGCATGGAGAGTAAGCGAAGCTAGAACAAATAGGCTGGAGGCCCAAATCTCCGATTAGAGCTAAGACACAGGTGCGGACCATACTACAAAGCTGTTTAAGCTTACTGGCTTGTGTAGTTAAGGAAAACAAAGCAATAACTTACAATGCTGCCACACATGAACACCAAATAAGAATCTGGATTGCAGTGAGGAAGAAGACGACCTGGGGTCATTCTTACAGAAATGGCTCTGAACTATTGCATTTACACTCTGTGAAACACCCCATGTATGTAGAACGAGCCCACAGAATCTTTAACAAGCGAAAGGCAAACACAATAAATGCTCCAGAGGGGGAGCCGTGTTAGTCTGTATACAACAAAAACAACGAGAGTCCTGCAGCACCTTAAAGACTAACCAACTTCATTGTTTTTACAATAAATGCTGACACCATTATCATTTTGTTCCCAAATGATTATGATAAACATGCGCTTTTGCAAGCATATTGCCAGCAAAATTTATATTATGGCAAATTCTACATGGACATACAACTAATATCATCTCAGTCACTTCAACAAAACCTACGGTATATACATCTGTACCGAATCTGGAGATCTGTAAGTACTTTTAGCATTTTTTCACATTTTAAGACTGTGATCCCAGCATCTGATCTCTGACAGGCAGTTTCACATCCATCAAACATTCCTTTTAACAAAAAAATAAAGGAAGTATTCCCCATGTCCCACAAAGCTCATATCATGACAAACAGGCAAGCAAATTTTGTGCTGGAACCCTAAGAAGTCAAGAAATCTAGTGGTGATTATTTAAAAATCCTGAGACTGGTGCTCTCTCTCTATTCTGAGAGAGAATTTTTAAACTGGATAGTGAAAACAACTGCAAGGTTTGAAAAATTATGTATAGATAGATAAGGAATTTATATAAAAAGGAAAATTAGAGACGTTACTATGTATGACTGAAACGTTTGTTGTGCCTCATGATTAGTCGTATACTGAAATTTAGTTGAACATTAACACCAAAGTAAACAGTGCAATGGACTGTTTTAATATTGTTCTCTGCAAATGTTATTTTGTACGATTACCACAGCTTTAACATTTATTACTCAACAATTGGCTGAAACTTTAAAGACAACACATAATTGTAAGAAACAGTGCTCTTCTCAGAACAATTAACTTTCAGGAACGCTCATTTCTTCTATCTATGTGCCTCCTTGCCACCTGCCTCACAACAGTAAGCAAGAACTGAACTATTTACCTTACTATGCTTTAACAATAAGTACAGAACTTTGTACATAATTTGAGTCCCAATATAGAGCCTCTGATTAATGTTCTTTCTATATGGTAATTTTTGAAGCTACTTTAACAGTAAAACACAAAATTCAGACGTTTTTAAATGTACAATTTACAGGAAAAAAGTAAAACATACAAGTGAATTTTGCAATTGAAGAAGTCTAAAGATAGCAGTCTCAATAATACAGTCAAATAAACCCCACAAAGTAATTCATTTTTCAAAAAACCTTTTACTTCCATGTTTCTCTATTGAACTTAATGCTCAAGAAAGGTACAAGACACCTTAAAGTCTGAAAAAAATCCTATTTACCCACAAAATAGATCTGGTATGGGTAACAGCAGAGTAATGTTCCACCAACTCTATGCCCTGCCAATATTCTTTAACGCTGCGCTGGTGGACACACCTTACCATTCACTTTTCATCTTTGCTTCTCTTCTGAAACAGTCAAATATAAGGGGTAAGAGGATTAATGTTTCCCACCAAAAAATGAATGGAAACTAGCAGTTCATTTCTTTGCCACTGTACTGTAGTTCAGTCACTACCAAAATGTTGGGTTACATAGCCATTCTGATGTGGAGGGAGGCAGTTTTAATCACATAACTGCCATTATTGCTAATGGGAGTCAGTATTAAACTCACATGCGGAGATAAGAATACAGCTTATATTTATTCACCAATCATTCATTTCTGAATGGTAACAAGCAACTTTATGGAAATCCAGAAAATATATTGATAATACATATTGTAAATGGTAGGGGGCAATGAGGAAAGTTCTAAAGCCATCTCTTCTGTTAGCAGTAATGAAGACAAAGGGTGGCCATGGGGTAATGGATTACTTCCTTTTAAAAGTTCAGCTCTATAGCATCCTAATATTTATTGGGTCTATTATCTTATTCCCAGACCTAACAAAGGCTACAGTTTTAGACAGAGCCACTGGCCTCCTACAAGTGCCTGAGGGGGGCTCCACATAAATTCAGCCTCCTTCTCTGAGGAAGCCATCTCATTCCAAATTTGCAGGAAAGGGACATTATCCCATCTCCTTTCTCCCATGGGCTTGGCAGAATCAACCACCCTTCGATCAATTTTATCTCTACTGAAGGAAATCTCATTCATGCTGCTAGCATCAGATGCTGCTATCCTTGAGCGTCACTGATAAACCGCACCAACAACCAGAGTTCTGACAGATCCCAAAATCAAGGAAGTGCTATCAAGATGGTGTGCAAGAGCCAGAGAAAAATCAACATCCAGCCTCTGGGTGAGGGTGCAAAAACTGACAACAACAAAAAACAGCCTGATCGATGTCTTTGACGAGGTTTCCACGTATCAGGCTATGCTTGTCTCGTAACAGTAAGTCATATGTCGTCATCATATACAACAGAGTTGCCTTCTGAGTATATGTGACTCCAGTTGGCTTGATGCCCCTTGTGCACAAGCAAGGGGATAATGAAGTAAGATGTGCCTGGGTGGGGGCTGACACTAGAGCTCATAGATCAAGGGGATCCACCACCCTGCTGGTCACACAGCAAAACCATCTATGGCCCTGAAGACAGGCCATGACCTCTGCTGCTGAAACAGAGCCCACTGGAGCAATCCAGGCCCTAAAATCCTTATTAATCTATTGACATTGGTGAAAATAGTGTAGATAAAATCCCAGATTTTTTTCGTCTTCAGGAGGAACAAGACTGGGGATGTGGAATCTTTTTGTGAGCTGGTCCTGACCAGGATTTGAGGAAAGTGAGTGAAGTGCAACAGCACAAAAAGAAATCTTCATACACTATTTGAGACAAGGGTAGAGGAATTTATTCACTTATGAGACAAGTTTAGGCCCCTAAATCACAGTCTACAAGTTAACACCATCTTTAAAATGGTAGTTTAACTGGGAACTTTTGTACAGTGCCAACATTGCTTTCTATGCCTGTGATACAAGAAATTAACTCAAAACGTCAATATAAATAGTCGCAAAAAAGATAACCCTGTTTGCTGTAAAAATTTAAAAAATACAACTGTATATATTATGCAAAGGGATCATTACCATAACTGATTACTTCTTCGACTAACATTCAACCGTTATATAAATATGCATAAAGGAAAGTCATACATACATTTGGACAAAAGAGTTGCATCGTCAGTTTGAATTATGAACATGTGTTATTTTGCAACCATATCTTAGAATGTAACAAATACAGAATTATTAATCAGTATTTCAATGCCAAATTGTTCTCTCTTTACTAATCATGATTGTGATCTTTTCTCCCCCAAAAAGAATAAGCTCCTTAGATATATTTATTGTACAGCTACAAAAAGAGGGAAGTCATTATTTCCTGTTCATTAAAATAGCGTGGTCCTACCACATAAAATTTAAAAATAAATTCTTATTGTTCTTTCTAAAGCCACCATGAGTCCCTGTACTGCTGAAAACATTCACTGCCTTAATCCCCCTCTGCCAAGTTGCAGGGATGATGTGTAAACATCACAATAAGTAGAATGCTAAGTTTAAATAAAGAATATTATCCTTTATATTTGCATTTTTATTTATCTGCTAGAGAGGCACTCAACTCTTTCCCCCTCTTTTGCATGATACTTTTGCCACCTAGTATTTTTTTAAAAGTATACAAATTCTGAATGTAAGATTAGAGTCCAGGCATCATAAACAAAATAAAACAGGCTGCAATTAAATTAGTGACAAACTTTTTTTCTGGAGGAGTTCCAGTGATATCAAGAGCATTTCAACAGCACTAATGGATTAGTTCCTCACCAGAATCCCTAGATGGAATACTTTTCTTGCATCTCACTTGCTAATTTATTATCAATAGGCATGCAGAGAATAAAATATTACAGGAAAGGTAGAAGCAGTAAATTTTAATAGTAATTGGTGATTTGAGTCTTCCAGGCTAATGGCAGTCTGTCAATTTCCCTTCTTTCATTTTGAAGAATTACAGAATGGAGGGCAAAGTGGTTTTGGATACTGTACGAAGAAATTTGACAAAAGACTTGCAAACGTTGTTTCTCAGCAGTTCCCCATAAAAGTCAACTTTTCACTCCAGATCAATAGGTTTTCAGTAGTTATTCTGTGGAACAAAGATGCCATCCAGTGGTAGGTTAGATTGATAGTTACCGTCTATTCCCCATTCACAGCACATTACACAATGTTTCATAACTAAGATTCCTTTGTACATCACCTTATGCTGGCTCTGAAGGTACAACATAGCATAGTAGCTTGTGATTCCCATTTTTGTTACATTTGTACCTTTCTTAAGGTACTAGAAGCAGCCTCACAATGTTGTGTGTTTTATTTATTAGTACAGGACAGGGTTTTTTCCTCAAGCTCATAGTGCTATCTACATCTTAACAGAGAGACAGTCTTATGGAACATTTTTCCTCCCATATACAATCATACAAACCACCTCCCCTCCATTCATGATATGAAACTGGGGCAACTGTAAAATTGTTACATGAAAAACCAAAATTAAGAAGGAAAGTAATATATATGTAGCTGTCAATGTAATTTTAGTGATCATGCAGAAAGAGAGGAGAGCCAGTGTTATGTAGCCAGCCTCTCTGTGAATTATGATGGTCTTTAAATGTATGATCACATACCATTTTTCTTTCATACTTGTTTGCAGGATTTGAAACCAAAACCTTCAGATGCACAGCGCTCACCTATTCCATTTGAACTATGTGGAGTATATGATTATGGGGAGTAAGCTGTTACTCTCTATGTGGCCTGTAGTGACCTTGAGAGAGCTGAATGACAAGCCTAAGTGTCTGAGATCAAGCACATACTCCAGTACAGGTGGAACTGAAGCCGATACAGATAACATATGTCTGTTTTTACACCACTCATTGAATCTAGTCCATTGTTGGAGGTAAGTTTTGCGAACAGTTAATTTTCTGCCGTTTAATAATACTCTTTTGACCTATGTTAAACATTCTAACTCTTCCCCTTGTTACCATGTAGAAGCCATGCCAGGAGGTGGAGTTTGTCCTAGTAGGGATGCAGTTTGCCAGTTGTCCTGACGCAGTAGGTCCCTGCACGTTGGAAGGACTACAGGTGCACGTATCGACATCTGGAGAAGGTAAGGAAACCATACTTGTCTCGCTGATGCCAGAGCTATGAGGATTACAATTGCTTTGTCCAAGCATATTTTGTATAGGACTTTTAGGATCATTGGCATGGGGGAAACGCGTAAAGTAAATCTCTGTTCCAACTGATTAAGATGGAGTCATCTTCCAATCTGGCACCCAAGCCCCCTCTGAAACAGAATTGTGGGAATTTTTGGTTCTGTGAAGTTGCAAATAGGTCGGTGGTTGGACAGCCCCACTTTCAGAAAATGTTGTGCAAGTCTGTGTCGTTTAGTTCCCATCCATGTTTTTGTGTGACTTTTCTGCTGTGGGTGTCTGCTGTTATATTCTGGCACCCAAGGAGATATGAGGCTGAGATACTGATGCCATGATGGATATACCATGTCTATAGCTTCATTGCTTCTGTGCATAGTGAGTGTGAATGGGCACCTCCTTGACAATTTATATAGAACGTCTGCAATGTTGTCCGTCATTATTTTTATTGTTTTGCTCCTTGTAAGAGGGAGCAAGGGTGAACATGCATTGTGTACTGCCCAAAGTTCTAACAGGTTTATGTGTAGGGACATTTCCGTTCGAGACCATCTGCCCTAAATAGTGTGGTGTAATAGATGTCCTGCACATCCAATAAGGGATGGACCCATCATGAGTATAATTGAGGGAGGTTCTTGGTGGAAGGGATTCCGGCCATCATGTTGGAAGGGGTGAGTCCACCATATTAGTGAGTCTTTGACATGATTTGGCATTGTCAACACTCTTCATAGGCAAAGCCTGCAAGGTCTGTACACGGTAGCTAGCCATGCTTGTAGACAGCGCATGTGCAAATGCATGTGCTTTACTACATATCTTGTGGCCGACATGTAGCCAAGGAGTTGAAGACACATGTGGGCCATGAACATTGGACTGTTCCTGACGGAGAAAACTAGGTCCCTGATGGTATTGAACCTCTTTTCTGAGAGAGATGCCTTTGATGAGACTGCATCTAGGTGCACGCCTATGAAATCTAGCCGTTGTACTGGGATCAATGAAGATTTTTGCTAGTTTATCATGAGTCCCAGTGCTTGAAATAATGTCGTTATCCGCTGGGTGGGCATCAACGCCTCCATTTGAGTGCTTGCTTTTAATAGACAATTGTCCAGATATGGAAATATAATTATTGCCTTCCTTTCCTTCCTAAGGAGTCATCCATTGGTAGAGCTATTTTTGATGATGCAGTGGTATGTAAGATCTTTAAGAGCTTATGATGCTTTTCCAACACCTCTTCCAGGGGTATGTTCAAGCCTTATGCCACTCTTTTGAATAAGCTCCTGAAACTGCCTGAAATCATCTGCACTAGCAGGCACGGGTGGCATTATGGTATCTTCCGGTGAAGAAAACGAGTTATGAAATGTTGCTGATGCTTGTGATTCCAGTGCCTCATCGGCCTGTTCAGTGGTTTGTGATGGAGGGTTTATGGCCGCGAGCTCGATTGCTGTGGGGACAGGTCTCTGTCCCTATGGGAAGTTGAGGGTCTGCTGTAATCCCTGGCATAGTGAGGCCATGCTTCCCAGTTGCACCACAGTATGGGGTATGTCATGGGTGGGGCGAACCATGGAGATGCAAACTATGGCTGCTCCAAGTAACCTCCGTATCATCTAAGACCGGGGGTGAAAGGTGTGAGTCTATGAGGCGAGGAGAGTTGAGGGGAAAAGACTCCTTCCTCAATATTGTCATCCTCTCCGCTGGATGATAGCACTGGGGACCTTGGCGATAACTTGTCTGTGCCGTATAGAGGAGAATGCTCCTGTTCCTGGTGCTTTGTCTTGGATGTGTTTCTCCTCCCTGGAACCATACTCGGTGCCGTGAAGTCTGTCAGTGCCGAAATATGCAGCAGTGCCGATGGATTGGTTGGTGCCATTGCATGCCGGGCTGTCTGCCTCGGTGCAATAGCTGTGTCCAGTGCCACTGTCTGCACCTTTGTGCGAATTAGTGGCAAAGGTATAGTTGGTGTAGTTTTCGCTGTTGATGTTGTTTTTGGCACCAGGGCTGCAGGTGTCGGCAGAGGTTTTGTCAGTGCCAGATCGGAGGTCTTTGGTATTTTGACTCTCGACTCCGTGCCCTTATTATGATGCTCCTTCGGTGCTGTAGAGGATGCGGACACTGAAGGGGTCTGGACAACTGTTATTTTGGTCAGTACCTGCCTCTTTTTTGGCAGGCTTCTCAATGGCGTTGAAGCCCTCTTCTTACCCTATCAATCAGACAGAGACAGTGAAGGCTCACATTCTGGATTTGAGGCAGGTCTCAGGGTGTTTTCCATTAGTATTAACTTCAACCTGAGTTCTCTATCTTTTCTTGCCTTTGCCTTGAGGTTCGTGCAGTGGAGATACTTTGGCGTAAGATGTCCCTCACCAAGGCATTGTACACATTGGGCATGGCCATTGGATGCCAGTATGGCGTCCCTGCATGAGGTACATCTTTTGAAACCCGGGGAACTGGGCATGGTAACTGGATAAGCAAACTCTACTCTAAAGGAGAGGAGAAAGGAGTTTTAAGAAAAGGAAAAATATATAGAGATTTTTTGGGGGGAAGTAAATAAGAGAAGAAAGTAACCAACTAAAACTAACTAACATATTAACTACTAATTAAACTTTTCTGTCAGAACAAGTTGATTGAAGGGAACTGTTGTGGCTCCACCTTGAACCATAGGTGGTTGAGAAGGAACTGAGAGATTCAGGTTCCTTGCGTGTGGCTCAAGGCGCCAACGGTGTTGCGAGTCAGGCTGTGCATGTGCGACCTGAGTGGAAATTGCAGACAAAAATCTCCAATCTGGATGTGAAGGCACGCCAGACACTTTAAGTGGAGCACCTGCAGGGACACCACTCAGTGAAGAACTAGCTTTTGATTAAGTCTACTTGTGACCATGCAGCTATTAACACTTTCCCTTCTTATTTTAAAAGGTTCATCGACCAATGGTAGCACACCACAGGGGTATTAAAAATGAGCTCAGAGTTTCAGGGGGATTTTAATCTCACTTTATAGGCACAGGTACCTCCTCTTATTACTCTGGCAGCACCAGAAATGGTGTTGATGAGGTTCAGAGGCTACATACAGCCACCTCTGAAATATAGCGCAGAACAATATGGGGCCTTTGGAAAAGGAAGGTCAATCTAGATAACCACTATACCTATCTACCCTGTCTCAAACAAAACAAATCTACACTGGCAGGGTTCCTTACAGCCAGTCACAGCAGTTTCTTTGTTTTAAATCTGGCAAGTCTGTCATCTATAAAGAATGAGATCGGCCAGATGATGGCTTCTAGTCACTCTTCACTTGGGGCTGGATCAGTGATCATCTTATTACAGTCCCAGTCTCTTAGCAATCCTTTTTTTTTTTTTTTTTAATTATTAAATGTATACGAAGTGGATGGGAAAAGGAATAAATCTGAAAACAGAGTAGAGAGCTAAAAACAAACAAAAAACACCACCCGATACTTTTGTGAAGTTCAAAAAGTTGTAAATAACTAAGTGTTTTATATGGCCTGAGAAACATAAGTGAAAAATTAGGAAGTTAAAATTCTCTTAAAAGGCTAATATGCAAGTACAATCAATATCAGTAAATAAGAATTTTTTAAACCTTGCACTCACATTTTACATCCGATTCAAATCACTATATTAACCCGAAGCATTAATATCAGCTGAAATAAACTCATTGAACTTCAGCAAGAATAAATTCCTGTGCAGCATGCACAGTAACCAGACGGATTTCAGGTTTTCAAGATTCAAATTTAAATATTTAATTTACAAAGAAATAGGGTGCACTGAACTTGTTTTAACTAGATTTGGATGGTTTTGGAGAAGACACAGCAGAGTTTACCAAATTCTGACTTGAAATAACAACACCCATCGTAGCAATCCATTAATGTTTGAAAACAGACAAAACTACCAAAGTTATCTAAAAATTAAGCAAAAACATTAGTGGCCAGATTATGACGACTTTACTCACTTCTAGTTGATGCTTACTCCTCAATTAGTCCTGCTGTTCTCAGAGGAGCTACTTGTGTAGTAAGGTATCCACTGTGACTAAAGTTACCATAATCCTGCTTTAAATTATTTTATGTGAAGAAAAAAAGCAAGGTATACAATACCAACATCTTAATATGTCTGGAATGGTGAAGAGTGTTTTGTAAAGATACTTCAGTTTTACAATCAAAAACAGTAAATGAGCAGGTAAATCTCATGACTTCCCACCACACATTTCAGGAGACTATAATTTATTGAAAAGAAAACATTTAGAGAAGAAGCATAAAGGTTAACTAGAAGAATTTTAACACAAAATTTGGGACTAGATCTTCAAAGTGTTGATATGGTGTCCCTAGAGCAGCCCAGGAGGAAGATTTTGTCACAATCACAATCTCTCCCCCTTGTCTCCCACAACTCCCTATATCTGCCACAGTGTATCCTCCCTAATGCACTATAATATCTGTATCACCAGGCACTCTGAGAGAGCAGAGCCAAGGCTCCATGTATACAAGTGAGAAAGGTGGTGGCTCTTCACATCTTATTTCCCCACTGGAGTGTTGGTATGGTGCAACAACAGAAAGGACTAAGGGGATCCCTGATGCCTCCTCTATTTCCCTGGGCTAGTGTACAGGATGGGCCACAAATTGGCCGTTGTTTACGAAACATACTAAGGGCCATATTCTAGGTTGGGATTACATGCAGTTTTCATTGATATCAATGGCAGTCTTATGTTTATAACCAAAGCCAGAATATGGTCCAAAGCAAATAGGTAAATGAAAAAGAAAAAAAATGCTAACCAGCTTTTTCACAAGTCTTTAGGATCCACATGATAATGCATATCTATCCTTAATGGTAGGGGACAGGCATTTTACTAGTCATGTCTAAAATAATCTAGTTAGTTATACTAAAATATTGGATTAAGTACCAATTTAGGTATTGCTTTGTTACATTGTATTATGAGCAAAACTCATATTATCGAAATAATATCCATAAATAAAAGAATATTTAATTACAACATATCTATCCAATCAAGCATTACTCTTTCCATTCAGATTGTTCCTCAAATAATTATTCAAACCATAATTATGCTAGCTGAGATACGGACAATGGATTCATCTGGTTTGAAAACTGGATAAAAAACCATAGTCAATGAAGAAACAGAAGTTGCAAAGGGGCAAGGAACACAGTGCCACAGAAGTGAGTGTTAAATAGAGTCTTAATACATTTATTCCTTCACCAAATACTTGGTTAACTTAGGGTTAATATTGCTCAGGAGTATTTCTTTACACCACAAACACTTAAGACCCAGTAAAATAAAGTTAAGGCATACAATGATGCCCACCCTACAAGCATTAGCACACTACCATTAGGATACTCAACTATACAAGAACATGAATACACTCTCTAACACAACTTGCAATTCAACACCAAAATTATCACTCCGAAGGTACACAAAGAAGTGAAAACAATCAGACTTCCAGAAAATTAATTTTGCACTCAAAGAGTAAGTGCTATAAATTTGGGGAGGGTACATTATATTATTCACGATGCTTATGCATACAAAAGAAAAATTTAAACCATGCTTAATGTGCAAACATAAACACAATCTAACCTTTGGAGTCACTATTGCACCTCTAAACACTTGTCATTACAGTTAGCCATTTATCATCTCAACTTATAAATCCAACTATCTAATGATTTCATATATACTTCCCAATATTGTAGCATTAGCAGTTAGCATAGCTGCCCTGCTCATTAAATAGAAATAGTGAGGCTTCTAGTTGATTTCAAGGAGACATCTGCTGGTCTCTCCCTGACTGTAGAAAGCACTGCTTGGGAAATACTATTATATTTTGGTATTAGGGCAGCGTCCAGAGGCCCCCGGTCAAGACTGGAAAACAATCGCCCCCCCCATATGGTAATAGGGAAATTTTTAACAAAACTGATATTTAAAATTTCATCTCTAGGTATCATCACAGGTAACAAAACTTGGAGTACTTCACATTTTTCCCTGACAAATTTTAGCCAGGATGCATTTTTACCAGATATGAAGTTTGAGGGATGAGGGTTTTATTTTGGAGAAGTTGGGGGGTTGAGGAAAATTAGCTTCCATTTTAACTACAGAGCACCAACCATCACTCCAAAATGCACTGTGAAGCTAACTGCAGGTTTTTAACACAGTAATTATTGTCAATATGGAAGTCTAAGGTACCATTTATTAAACCCTCAGTTCATATGGGTCTCACATGTATAAATCCCTAACTCACTTCAGTAAACAACATTTTATATTGGAAAAATAGTTCGGTAAGATATGATAGACTTAGTGTTTACATGATTAAAAGAAAATGTCTAGAAAAATAAAGTTCACATTTCTATTACTAGTGACCAACCCTTTGCCCATAAGAGTGAAAAGCTAAAGTAAGTTATTTTAAAGAAAGTAGAGTACGAAATAATGAAACAAATATGCAATAATAAAGCACCAAGGGCAAAATGAATTTATACACAACACAACTATTTTTCAAAATTTTTGCTCTGCTTAGATGCCAGTTTGCCTTCTGGCTACAAACACATTCTTCACACACGCTGGGAATGTTGAGGAAAACTAGTCAGCATTCAGAGGATTAATACAGATTTCCAGCTCTATGCCTTTAGGCTTAATAGTCAGACATCTATTTGTCCTCAGGAAAGGTTAGGGGTTGAAATGAAAATATGCAAACAATGGAATTCTTTGTTAAGATATCAAGAAAAAAACTTGATCTTTACTGCTATTTAATAAAGCCTTGCAATTGTATGGATTTATTTAAATGCAGTATTGTGTTTTACTATTTTGAATGAGAAAACAATGCAAGGAAACAAGCACATTCATTCTGACTAAAATTTGTTCTCTAGAGGAAAAATGACATATACCCTTGACAGCTTATTTACCAAACTCACTAAAGATTTATTGATTTATCAATCAGTGCCTTGAGCATTTGCTTCTCCCCCAGGGAAAATTAACAATTCCAACTAACTTAATATATTCTATGTATAAACTAAGTGAATGCAAGAATCAATCCTGGCACAATTTACAACATCCAGTAAAAAAACAATAAAAAAAATAATGCTGTCCCTTTTGGTGTATGTAAAATTGAAAGCTATGCTAACGAAGAATAAATGCCTATGTTGCTTACTAACATAAAAATATTTATTAAGACAGTACAATTGAACCCAACATACATTTTAAATCATTTAAATACTCAGTGGGAGGCAAGAGCATTGGAAAATAAAAAATTGAATGATTTTGCTTCTAGATTAATACTAAGTACTACCACTATTAGTTGCAATGCTGACATGCCTCACAGCAGAGATATTTTGCAATGTACTACAAATTCTCTTTAACTCTACCTGTAAAAGCCTACGCCTCTCAATTAATTACTAGTTTGTTGAGGTCAGATCAAAGTAAGTATCCTAAAGGAAGAATGTGAAAGTCTAAGAATACTTTCCCATTTTAGCAAATAAATAGGAAAGAAAGAACAATAGTTTAAAAGAATTAAAATGCACTTACATTAATGGAACAAAATTAAAATAAAAGAGGAAGGGAGATAAAAGTAATAAAATATAACATTCACTTTCCACTACAAGTATTAAAAATGTTCAAAACAATGTAAAATAATGTTAACAGAAGTTTGAAGGGTATTCAAAGTATCTGGCATAGCAGCTCACTAACGCATGCTACTAGGGTGAACTTCTGAAGAATCTGACCACTACTGTAACTCAAAGAATGCCTCAAGTTGTGCCACACAAACAAATCACGTCAATAGCAGATAAGGCAATGGAGTATCTCTCTTCAGTTCTAAAGAATAGTATTTTCTCTAGACTTCATACTTACAGATGACCTGCAAAAAAGCCTATCTACATACAGATGCCCTGCTGTCACTATTAGGATATTCTCAACAAGGCACTCTGATCGATAAAAATAGCTGTATTGCACAGCTATGAAAACCTCATCTATGCAATTTCTTTACTAAGAAAATAATTCATATTCAAAGTGATTTGGAAGATTTATTAAATATTGAAAAAATCTATATTTGGGGGGAAAATCTAATGTGTTTCCTTTTTTAAAAAAAAAAGTGGAACTAAATAAGCAGATTGCCATCCAATCAAAGTGCATAGAAAATCTAGGAATTATTGTGAAATACTGCCCTCTGGTGTTAAGCCCATTCTAAATTGCATGGGGGGGGTTGTTTTTGTTTTTTGTTTTTACCTGAAAGATCCACCTCCAGGGTCATTCAGCTTGTTTTTCTGATTTGCAGAGACCTGAACACCAAAGCCCCCAGGACTTTGGCTGGCTTGTATTGTTGGTGCCTTCCCTACTGTGCCTGAAAAACACCAAGCAATGTTATTATGAGCTGTCTTAGACAATTTAAATCAAAGAACCTTCTGTCCAGGAACTAAATTTAACTGTCTCTAAATTGCAAACAAAAGCAAGTTGTTATTTTTAAAGGTTCCATTGCTGAAGAAGAGAGGACAATTTAAAAATAAAGATTAATATAACTTTTTTTCAACATTTACTTATGAAAAAAATTGAAGATTCTAACACAGCAACTACCAGTAAACTGCTCTTCTACATAGCCTGGACAGAATAAGCAAACAGGAACTGAAATAACTTTTCATTATAAAAGATAAGAAAGTGGCACCAACTAAGAGTTTTGGTAAAAATCATATTTAAAGATATCAATAACTCTGTAGTATTTTGTCTTCAAAAAGTAAAATATATTTTATTTTCCTGTATTCGGATTCATTAAGTTATAATGGACAACCAGACATTTTCAGAGTTTAAAAAACTGTTTTAGTTACTGTTTTACGTAGTACATAAAAATATGATTTAAAATATGAAATAAAATCCTATTTAAAGCCCGACATTTATTTTCTCATTTTAAAACTATTTTGTAAGCAGCTCACTTCTGTATCTATACTATGAAAAATACTTTCAAATATATAGTTATATAAAACAAAAGATGTGATTTCAAATGGGCTTAAATGCACTCAACTCTCTTTGAAAATCAACAAGAATTGGCCAGCTAATTCCCATCAAAGCAAAAACAAATTTCTGTTACTAATTAGCAATAAAAATTATCATAAAGCAATAGCTCTGGATGATAAATGCAAGGAAACATTACAGAAGGGCTTGAATTAAAAAGTTTTGATCAAGTGGAATTTTACATTTTTAGGTTATACTTTAGTTTACTGCTTATATACTTTATTAGTCACATCTAATCAGGTTGCAAGTGATCTGATTCTCTTTATCCCTCTTCAATGCAAGGCCTTTTTAGGCATGTGAAAGATATTAAAAATTAAGGTCTTCTGAACTGATAAGTTCTTCCCCTTTATGGTTACAAATCTCAATTACTATTAATGAGTTACACACACATGTAAAGAAGACCTTGAGACACCTTCAAAATCATCTGAAAGACCTTCTTGCAGTAGTCTTATGACTCATTTATTATCTGCAAGTGGGCATGCTTTCATGAGCCTCTGTGATTTATATTATTTTTTTCTTTCAAAAGCCCTTAAAACTAAAGCATGATTAGCTGAACTAATCAATTATTTAACAACATATGCTTTTCTATAACAAAAGGGTTTGCCTTGACTGAGGACAGCAATTTTTTTTTATTTTCTAAGATCTTTGTTCAACTCCAGCCTGAGCTCTCAAAACAAAATTTATTTGACAGTCTTTGTTCAATCTCTCAGTCTATTGTGTTATACAGAAACTTCTATATGGAGCCTCAGTCTCAGAAAATCCACAGTAAGATTTAGGCCCTCAGTCTCTAGACCCAGGGAATGAACATATATTGTAAGTAATATATTGAAGATCCATAAGATGACACAAATAGCATCAATCCTTTAGCTGGTCAGTTCATGTATCTATTTCAGATAAGCTAATTAGAAAACTTTTTACTGAAAGCATGGGATAATGAATGAACTAAGAAAAATTAACATAGTTCAGCATGAGCTATTTCTGTTCAGAAGACTCAAAGGGGCATTAATAATAAAAAAGCTGCAATGGCTCCGGCAAGGTGTAATAGATTTCATGTATACTGTTAAAAATAAAATAATGAAATAGTAATAATGTTCATCCAGAATTAATTAGCATCTATAGTTTTATTTTTCTATGGATGCTTATCTTTGATCCAAGAATGTTACAGAAAGGTACAGCAATGCAGTAGTCAATCTTTTAGTTTCCTGAAAGCAATCTAAACATATATAAACTGTCATATCTAAACTGTATACAGAGAATTAAATTCCACTTGCCTTCACCCTATGAATATCAATTTTCTCAAATGGATCTGACAGAATGTAATTAAGTATGAGGTTTTAAATCTGGGATGATGTATACCTCCTTTTCTATTTTAAACAGCTACTGTATGTATTTAAGTAATAATTTCCTATGTTGCATACGTTGTTGTTGCAAGGCCCAAAGCAAAGACAGAAACCTTGATAATGATATATTTGTTTTATGAGGCAGCACAATACAATTTGCAATAACTTTTGTAAATTAAAATCAGCTGTTGGACTGGATACCTCAAGGGAGTGATAATGATATACAGAGTCTTTCACCATTAGGTCACAGATTTAAATACAGGCAGCAGGATCTGGAGGAATGAGCTTGAGGTTAGGGGTCAGTAGGTGCATAGGTCTAATCCTGGCTCTGCCAATGATTCACTTTACCCTTTGGCAAGTTACTTTACCCCCTCTGACTCAGTTTCCCTAGCTTTAAGCCCTTGCTTACATAGTTTCTGTACCGGTGTAATTATTTCAGTAAGGGGTGTGACTTTTTACTTAAACAGTTATACCAGTACAGCCCCTGATGTGGACGCTGTTATACAAGTATAAAGATGACGGACAGTCTGCTTACACTGAAAAGTTGTACTGCTTTAGCTATACTGGTGAAGCGAAAGCAGCATAAGCCCCAAGTGTGGACCCGCTTATTTCAGCATAAAGGTGCTTTGTAACAGGAAGAGGAATGTGTTATACTGTGTAAGACACCCTTACACCAGTATAACTGTGTTCACATTAGGAGATCGTACTGTTTTAACTACACTGAGACAGTTAAAGCAGTATAACTTGTGTGTAGACAAGCCTGTAAACAAAGATAACAGTACACATGTCACATAGGAGAATTCTAAGAACTAATGTTTGTAAATGCTTTGAATATGTAAAGCTCTGTATGAATGATAAGAATTATTCTTTAGATAAGATTGTGAATTAAACTGTTACCACCTGATGGCTAATCAATGGTCTACATGAAATAAACGTGCTTTTTAACCATTGTAAACCATTGTTAACCATTTAACCTTCTTTAGCAGAGAGATGTTCACATCATGCAAACTTCCATCACCATTAGCACCATTTTTGGCCTTCTCGGCACAGAGGCCATGTACTGAGTGGACACAGAAATCAAATTAACCTTCTCACGCTAAGGCACACTGATCAGGATATGACATATTAAATAATTTTTGTGTTAATAAATTTAGGATCTTCATGTCAGTGTTCACAATTCAATTCCTTTCTTAAGAAGTAAATTAACTTCAACCCAGACTGGAGAAAGCACTCCCAAGCGTGAAAGATAGATCAGTCTCCTACAACCCTTAGCCTCTCGGAAACAAATGGCCAGTTAGAGTGTCAACTGGTGCTAACTGTGGTGGCAGGTTTGGGATGTATAAACTTGTCCATAAGGAATAGGAGAAACCACATAACTCACCACACAGACAATAATGATTTTTGGACATTCCCAACCAAGACTGGATTCAGACTGAGATCATAGAATCATAGAATATTAGAGTTGGAAGGGACCTCAGGAGGTCATCTAGTCCAACCCCCTGCTCAAAGCAGATGGCAAGCTCTGTATCCCATTACAAACCCACTGTTATCTAACTGCCCATATCCTAAAAGATATTTGACAACTGCAAACAGAAACAAGGTTAAGGATGGCAAGTAAAAAACAGGTGTGGGGGAAACACACACATACACCACCACAGGAGAGAATAAGTCAGTCCATTAAAATCTATCTTTGCACAGCTGTATGGGACAACCAGGTTCAATACCAGTTTGGCAGTGGCTAGGCATGCTGCATAAAGTACTTAATCTCTGGCATCACAAAAAAGTGACTGGTGTCTGATGAAAGGCATAGAGATGTAAAGTTTCTCAAAGGGGTCCTACTTGGTCCTCTGCAGCTGGAAAGATAGTGGCTACAGTATCTGGCCTCAAGGGTGAGAGTTAAAGCAGGAAGATTAAACTGAAGAATTCTCAGGGCTGCATCGGAAAAGTGAAGAAAGTCTTTCCCACACCAAGGAAAAAAAGACATACAATAAAACAGTAAAAACCAAATCTCTCACTTCACTGGGACCTTCACGCAAGAAACTGCTGAGTGAAACCTGAGCAATTTAGGATGTGGCCCTAAATAAGTAGTTACAAAACAGTTAACTACATCAGTCTGAAAAATATGCCAAAGTTACATAGTGAAAACATGCATTTTCAGCTAGTAAGAAAGTAAAAAGTAATGTCAAGTCTGCCAATGTCAACACTAAGTTTTCCCCATGCTACTACTTTGTAATAAAATTACAATGAAATTCATACAAATGTAACATAAGCTCACTAGAACATTTAAACCCATACCTTGTGGTCTAATGGTCTGAGTTATTACCACTGGCATCCTAATCTGGGTAGTCTGGCAAGCAGGGTTTCGTTTCACAGTTTGAGCAGATGTTGACTGGATAATCTGCTATTATTAAAAAAAAGTATACTTACATTATACTCTATACACAAACACACACAACGTATATATATTAACATGTACCATTACTAATATAAGCATGTGGGTCTCTAAAGCACAGCCACCTGGTGACAAAAGTCATATTTATGTAATGTACGTGGCGCTCTGTGTGTGTGTGTGAGAGAGAGAGAGAGAAACAATAATCCATAATACTGTTTGGTAAAAAAAAAGTCATTTTCTTGATCCAAAAATATTGTATTTCACAGGTGTGAGATCAAAAATAAAGTTCTGGGGATTTTTAAGCTTTTCATTTTTTACTATTTTTGTTAGTACACCTAAGCATTTTTAATAAATGTTAAAAGGTAAACCTCAAGTGACTATGCAAAACCTGCAGTCAGACATGTAAAAATGGGAAACAGAGACTTTCTATAGTGACTGTCAGCTTTTAACTTGTACCATTTATTTTTAAAATCAGAGACTTCTATTGCTTCAATTAATCTTGGGCCAAATCTTACTACCCTTATTGAAATTTCAGTTAAGTCAGAACAGAAGAACCTTTTAACTAGACCTCTTACAAATAAAAACAAAACAACAAAATCTGCAGGAGTCACTTCTCGATATCAAAACGCAGTTCATCGTATCAGGAGCAGGATAGTAGAACAGCAGACTGTAGAGTACACAGGGCTTTCTCAGAGGTAAAAGAAATCCATGAATAAACTAAAAAATTGCAGGCAAGTGGTTGAAGATAAAGCTATACAGACAACTCAGGGTCCTGAAGACATCAAAACTCATACAACCTTCAATCATGGCTGTGTCATTATCATCCTTTAAAGTGGATGTAATTCCTCTCTCTCTCATACAAAATCATTAAACATTTCCTGCAAGAAGACTACTACAATGCAGCCTGCAGCATGATTTAATATGTTACATACAGCAAACAGGAAACAATGCATCTTTGTTTGGCTCATCAGCATTCTTACAAACTGTACCCCAGACCACCTTATAACGATGTGGTCCAAATCTCTGATTTAAAAAGGAATTTTGCAGGATTATAAAATGCAGGGAAAACGAGAAATTATGTTTTCAAACTAGATTTGAAAATAGGTTGAGAAGGAAGGGTGGTAGGAAGATATAGGAAAGTTTTCAGCACCAGAAATTGCACAAACGGCTCCTACATCATAAGCAGTGAAATAACGTGGAGAGGGAAATAGGCTGGGATTAGATAAGAAGAGGGAGTGTGAAGAGGAACCAAATGAAACATGGTCGGTGAGGTAGGTTAGGATAAGATCATGGCATTTTCAAAACAAGGGAGGCAATTCTGAATTGTGTCCTGAAATTAATGAGGAGCCAGTGGAGGAGTCTAAGGATCGGCATGATGTGTGATTTGATTCTTTGTATCTGAGAGAAGACAGACAGCAGCATTCTGGAATATGGAGAAATGGGAGGACATAGTCAACCTTAGAGGAGACAAAGACATGCATGGAGTCATTATAACTGCGTACATAAGCAATGTTACAGAGGTGGGGAAACCAACTTGCAAAACCAGAAAAAGTTCGAGGGAACACAAAAGTTCAATGAAAAGGAGGCAGCCACAATTATGGATACAGAAAGGGAAAAGGAGATCTCTATTATACTAAGAGACAGAGCAGCTGGATGTATTTGGGAATGCTCCTCTTGTTCAAGAGAAACATTTCTACCTTTAAAGCATTTGAATGAACCAAGCCAGGAAATGAGTGACTAGGGAAGAGTCATTAAAGACAATATTATCAGAGCATCAGCCAAACTTCAAGGTAGAAAAATAAGATCTAGAAGAAAAAAAAGAGCTCTGTAACTGCAAAAGTTAAAAGGAAAGAGAACTGAATTTGAATGCATCTTGATGTATTCCACTACCACTAGATATAGAACAAATGGCAGAAAGACAATAGCCCACAATGTCATAAGCTACCCTGCTCTTAAAGAAAGAAAAGCTAATCTCAACCACATCTCTTTCTAGCCAGCATACTCTCAATATTCTTTCAAACTAAGTTTTTCACTGGGGATAGCATGTAAACTTCTCTCCTTTATGAAGTTAATACCTGTCTCCTTTTCCTGACTCATTCTAGTCCGCTTTGAAATAATGTAAAATGACAGATTTTAAAGAGCTGAGAAGGTTTGGTACCAAAGACAAGGCAATTATTGACTACAGTTTAACAGAGAGAGAAAGGGAGTGGGGCAAAAGGAAAAACAGGAGTGGGGAAGGTGGACAAGAGAACAGACAGTTCTCTATGAAAATTTTCAAGTGATGTAGGGAATATAAAAAGAGGTTAAATATAAAAAGGAGGGTGGAAACCGGAAAAAAAAATATATAAAGTATCCCTTAATTTAAGTAATAAAGCAAAATTATTTGAAGCAAAAGGAGCCTCCTTACTCTCCTGCCCATTCTATCTGCATAGCCTACATATGGCAAAGAGCATCTAATAGCAGGCTGCTATTCCCCCTCCCAAGCAGGTGGTGGGCAAAGTCACAACCTCCTATGGCAGCGTAGCTATGTGCTGACCTCTTACTTGGCCTGGGTTATAAAATTACAATCCAGCCCTTTGTACATTAAAGCAAGTCTTACACAGAAGCACTTCAGCCAACTGCTTGAGCATGCTGAACTAACATACAACATTTTCACACAATTACATGCAAAACACAACAATAAAGACAAAAGCATAGGAAATAAACACACTGGAAATGATATAATTCTGAATATATTATCATCTGTTCAGTATTCCCCCCCCCCAATTAAGTGAGAAAATATTGTGGAAGAAAAAAATAAGCCACTTAACTTGTATATGCACACAATACAGAATGGCTATGGTCTGATATGACATTTATCTTCACTCATGAGTAAACACTTGCTAACTCACTTGTGGCTATGCCACTTGTGATTTATCAGTCTACTCACTCCTGAAGATAAATGTCATATCAAACCTTAGCTATCATGTAATCTGGCAGCATTAACTCACAACTGTCTTGCTTTTGTGGGTTTAGATTTCATATTTAACATTGTCATCGGAGGACCAAATTTTTACAACTTGCCTCAAAAATGATGCTTGTAAAATTGCATATAAAATTGTTTCTCCTCTCCGCACATTAATAAAAAAAGGAAGTTTGAGTATTTTTTATAAATAGCCAACATTGTCTAGCAAATGGTTCTTTTTCTCCACTATGTCCAATATTCTGTTGCTGAATATACTCTTTCAAAGAATAAATAAAGTCAGAAATGAAAAATAAATATTACATCATGTATTTCTCCTCCACTTACTGTAAGATTGTTCTCTATAACATATTCTCTAGTCTACTTTTAAACGTCTCAAGCAATGGGCCTTTCATCACTTCCATTGGAAGACTATTCCAGTCTAGTAGCAGATCTTATGGTAAAGATATTTTCCCTTATATTCAGCTTAAATAGTATTTTGCTTAATTTTATCCCTTTTCTCCTATTTATACTCCTTTGGATTACTCTAAATAATTCATCACCCTACCTTAATGTTTAAACACTTAAAATAGTTGTAAACGTTTTTCATGTTCCCCTTTAGTCATTGTTTGACCAAGATACATGTATTTAATTCTCTTAATCTTTCCTTTTAAATCTGTCCCTTAATCATCATTTTTGTTATTGTCTGAATTCTATTTAATTAGCTGCCTTTTTTATATTAATGTACCCAAAACTGAACGTAGTATTTTCAGGGAAGTGCCACCGTTGGTAGATAAAGGCCACCAACCTGGTCCATAATATTTTAGCACTGAACTCACTATGGACTTTTGTCACATAGCCACTTTTGTCAGTGGCTTACTTTCCAAATATGTATTAAATTTCCTGTCCATTGTCATTTATGGGCTTCTTTCTGCATTAATGCTTTTTAAATATCTATTGTTCATTGATTATTTGCATTTCAAGTTTATTCAGTCCAGTTCAGTGACAGGACCTATATCCATTGTTTCATTAATATAAGTTACTTTTTTATCACTTCCAGTGAACTTCCTCTAATCTTTCTTTAAGCAAGTAGATACCTAGTGATTCATCCCATGTATCTTCCAAACATAAAGTAGAGGAGAGTGATGGTGTCCACTGCATCTCTAAAATGCATTCAGAATCTACCAGCTCAACAGTAAAGACCCAAAATCAAAGACTTCAGCAGAGTAGTGAAAAGAAAAAACAAAATCCCCATACTACTACGTATCCACGGTCTGCCATGTTATTTCACTTCTAATTTCCCATTACTCCATGCGCTAAACAGTGTTCCCTAGGCTGGCATAGTGGTTAAGAAATGTCTCAGAGAAAATATTGTTCTGATAAGTTCTGCAAGATATCTAGTTCTTGCCTTTGGATAACATATGCTATTTTCATAACATGCACTGTTTTCATAAATCCACATTCCTAACCAAAAACTCAAAACACAAGCATTAAATTTATATTTCTGTGTGTTTAAACTCAGAATTTTTAACAAAGATAGTCTGAAAACCAACATTCCTACTGCCACTAGAGACCTTCAGGTTTGCTGGTCAACCCCTAGAATTGATTATACCTCTTGAAGCCTTTTCTTACCATATTGCAGTGCTTTTTTATCAGTTATTCCATCAGAAAGTCCATATATAACACAGCAAGTGAATACGAATCATATGCCTACACCCAGATGAATCAAAATGAAATTAATAAGAAAAAATTAATTCTACGACAAAGATGTCCAATAGCAAAAAAGCATGGTCTTGATCGCATTTCTCTCTCAATCTAAACTTAGAAAAACAATACATAAAGTGCAACACACAGCTGGATCATCACCACTACACGTTACATAAAGCTTCAACAGGGTTAACAAATATGAAAACTAGCCTTGTTGTTTGGTTTCACAGTTCTATCATTATTATTTACCTGTAGTATCCATAATGTAAGTACTTTCCACATACACGAATACACAGCTCCAGCCCCAAGTATTCAATTTACTCAAACCTTGAAGACTGTGGCTTAGAGATCAAGTATGCAGGTGTATGTAGGCTGCGGCTTGACAAAACCCTCACTGGGATGATTTAGCTGAGGTTAGTCCTGCTCTGAGCAGGTGGTTGGATTAGATGACCTCCTGAGGTCCATGCCACCTCTAATATTCTATGATTCTAAATAGATTTTTGGCTCATCACATTAGTCACTCATCAATACCTTTTCAGTATCAAAAGGAAAACCCAATCCAAGATTCCACTGAATGCTCTTTAGCTAGCAGGAATTAATACTATCACAACACCTAGGTCTTTCATCCACAGATCTCAAAGTGCTTTACAAAGAATATGTCCTTATCTCCTTTTTGATCTGTCAGTGGAAGCATACAACTTTAAGATTGAAGTTTTCTGTGTCTCCTATTGATTTCTATGTTAATGCACCACAAGTGTACATGGTCCCACAGGTAAAGATTTATACTAAAGCATCGCCTCACTCATTCAAAATGGTGCTACCAATCTCACTTGAGCTTTGCAGCAACATCTTGATTCTGCCAGAAAATTTTTGTCCCTTATCTTTTTCTTAAATGAGAAACAAGAAAACTTTTCCTATTATTTTGATGTAAATTAAATTTGAGGGAAAATTCACAAAGTTCTTTAAAAACAATAAAGTGAAAAGCTTCTGGGTGGGGCTTTCAAGATTGTTCAGAATTGGCATAATCTTGTCACTGAAGTTAATTATAGACAATTAGGATTGAAAGGGATGTCAGGAGGTCATCTAGTCCAACCCCTGCTCAAAACAGGACTAACCTCAACAAAATCATGCCAGTCTTCAAGGATGGAGATTCCACCAACTCCCTAGGTAGCCCATTCTAGTGCTTCACCACCCTCTTAGTGAAACAGTTTTTTCTAATATCCAACCTAGACCTCTCTCACTGCAACTTGAGACCATTGCTGCTTGTTCTGTCATCTGCCATCACTGAGAACAGCCTAGCTCCATCCTCTTTGGAACACCCTTCAGGTAGTTGAAGGCTGCTATCAAACCGCCCCTCCACTCTTCTCTTCTGCAGACTAAATAAGCCTAGTGCCCCAGCCACCTGAGTCTCTGCTGGACTCTTTCCAATTTGTTCACATCCTTTCTATAGTGGGGGGCCCAAACTGGACACAATACTCCAAATATGGCCTCACCAGTGCTGAAGAGGGGAATAATGACTTCCCTCGATCTGCTGGCAACATGGGCACACTGTTGACTCATATCCGACTTCTTATTCACTGTAAACCTGACATCCTTTTCTGCAGAACTGCTGTTTAGCCAGTCAGTCCCCAATCTGTAGCAATGCATGGGATTCTTCTGTCCTAAGTGCAGGACTTTGCATTTGTCCTTGTTAAACTTCACCAGATTTCTTTTGGCCCAATCTGCCAATTTGTCTAGGTCACTCTGTGTCCTATCCCTAACCTCCAGCATATCTACCACTCCCTCCATCTTAGTGTCATCCATGAACTTGCTGAGGATGCATCCAGATCATTAATGAAGATATTAAACAAAACAGGCCCCAGGACCAACTGTAGGGGCATGCCACTTGATACTGGCTGCCACCTAAAAATCGAGCTGTTGATCACTACTCATTGAGCCCAATGATCTAGCTAGTTTGCTATCGACCTTATCATCCATTCATCCAATCTGTACTACTTTAACTTGCTGGCAAGAATACTATGGGAGACAGTATCAAAAGCTTGGTTAAAGTCCACGTGTACCATGTCCACTGCTTTCCCCACATCCACAGAGTCAGTGGTCTCATCACAGAAGGCAATCAGGTTGGTCAAGCATGACTTGCCCTTGGTGAATCCAGGCTGACTGTTCCTGATCACCTTCCTCTTCTCCTAGTGCTTAAAATGGATTCCTTGAGGACCTGCTCCATGATTTTTCCAGGGACTGAGGTGAGGCTGACTGGTCTGTAGTTCCCAGATCCTCTTCCTGTTTTAAAGATGGGTACTGTATTTGCCTTTTTCCAGTAGTCTGGGACCTCCCTCAATCACCACAAGTTTTCAAAGATAACGTCCAATGGCTCTGCAATCATATCAGCCAACTCCCTCAGCACCTTCAGATTCACTGCATCTCGCCCCATGGACTTTTACATGTCCAGCTTTTCTAAATAGTTCTGAATCTGTTTTTTTAGCCACAAAGAGCTGCTCAGCTCCTCCCCATACTGCGCTGTCCAATGCAGTGGTCTGGGGACTGAGTTTGTCTGTGAATACAGAGGCAAAAAAAGCACTGAGTACTTCAGCCTTTTCCACATCATCTATAAGTAGGTTGCCTCCCTCATTCTGTAAGGGGCCCACACTTTCCCTGACTTTCTTCTTGTTGCTAACATACTTGTAGAAACTCTTCTTATTATCCTTCACATCCCTTGATAGCTGCAACTCCAATTGCACTTTGGCCTTCCTGATTTCAGCCCCTGCATGCTGGAGCAATATTAGTATACGCCTCCTTAGTCATCTGTCCAAGCTTCCACTTCTTGTAAGCTTCCTTTTTGTGTTTGAGCTCACCAAAAATTTCTCTGTTAAGCCAAGCTGGTCACTTGCCATACTTGCTATTCTTTCTGCACATTGGCATGGTTTGTTCCTGCACCCTCAATAAGGTTTTTTCAAAATACAGCCAGCTTTCCTGGACTCTTTCCCCTCTCATATTAGCCTCCCAGGGGATCCTGCCCATCAGTTCTCTGAAGAAGTCAAATTCTGCTTTGCTGAAGTCCAGGGCCAGTATTCTGCTGCTCTCCTTTCTTCCTTTTTTCAGGATCCTGAACTCGAGCATCTCATGGCTGAGATTGCCACCCACTTCTACTTCCCCTACCAATTCTTCCCAGCTCGTGAGTAGCAAGAGGAGCACAGCCCCTAGTTGGTTCCTCCAGCACTTGCACCAGAAAGCTGGCCCCAACACTCTCCAAAAACTTCCTGGATTGGGATTTCGATCATCAACTTCAACAGAAGCAGAGTTTAGCTAATGCAGGACTTTAGAAAATCTATCGCCTCAGTGTAGGATGTGAGCCTGAGCGAGGCTGGGGAACCGTGAACTATCTATATTATAGAATAGTTATATATTACAGCCATGATTTTCCAAAATTTTCAGACACCTCAAACTCTGACTTTTTTAAAAATCAGAAAAATCAACAGAGGAGGTGAGTAGACTGGCTCCCCTAATTTTAGAAGGTACTGAATGGCTCTCTCTACAGGATAGACTCCAAGTAGTCCTGCCCCTTTCAAGGACAGTCTGCAAAGCCAGCTGAAATTCTGTTCAGTGAGCTCCAGGCCTAAAGGATCTGAAGCCCAGCCAACTTTCTCCCTAAGCACTGGCCAGCTTTAGGTAGGCCAACTGTAATTTTCCTGTTGGTCTGTCTTGGGCGATTTGGCCAGGGCCCTTGTTGTGCTCTGGGTTTGGGGAACACAGGCTATTGTGAAGAGTGCACAATGGTCACTACTAAAAGGTCAGTATCTACTAACCATTATATAGCGGTATTGAAGACGCCTTAGTGTCAGCCGGTAATTGCAACAGTGGTTGTTGTGGTAACTCAGATAACGTAGTAGGATGATTGTTGTCAGATGCTGACTTAACCAATACAGCACAATCTAAAGTGATATAACAGGGCTTTGATTAACCTGAGGTTCAGTTCAGTTAGTCAGCCATAGTACTAATAAATAAAAGACACAGAACTATAGATTTATATAAAGATCTTCTTTATATAATGAAGCTTTTCTGTGTGCTTTCTAAATGTATTTCCACCCTGTAATAGTCCTTAAAACACACTTTCCTGGTAAGTCAAGATACAACCTTCTGCCTCTGCAGCTATTGCTACTTTATGAACCTAGAGCAGTCATTTCATTTCTCCAAATGAGATTAAAATACATACCTCAAAACAGATATTTTACTAATTCACAGTACAGAAGTGTCATATTGCGTGGCCCATCCAACTGGTCCTTAAAACATGCCACTTAACAGATGACTGAGCAGGTATTCATACTGCTACACTGTACAAACATGCCTTATGCATTTGCTTTCTTCCCCCGCCCACCCTTTTTTTTTTTTTTATTATGGAAGAGGGGAAGGAGAGAAGTAGGTGAATGGAGGGAGATGCGAGTATGTTTAATTTTGTTTTATTCGACTGAGAAATTTTCCACTTCCAAAACAACCACAAACATCACAAACATGGGAACAAGTCTAATCCCAGAATTTATTGATACCATTTTGTTCTAAATAACACAACATTTCTGCAAAAGATTTTCCTTATCAGAGGGGAGGAAATCCACACAATTAAAAGAGAGGAGCAACAGCAGCCTTGCAGGATCACATCCACATGTGTTTCATATTTACTATAGAAGACAAGGTCAAGTATCTTAGCATTTAAATAAATTCATATAGTTCACTACAACTGGTCTTCTATGAGTTTGCTACTCCTACCATAAAACAATTATTTTAGATTTTAAAAGATAATGATTAAACTGATTTAAGAAGCCTATGTACTGTCCAAATAATATGGGGCTCAAACAGCCATTTAAAAATTGTGCATTGTTACTTTTTTAATTAAACTATTTAAAATAAAACATTTAAAAATAGGCTCCTCCCCAACTATTTATTTCCTTCCCTGAGCCTACAATTTCAAGGAAAGGTCATGTGACTAACAACTTCTGATGAAGCTGTTATATTTGTATTTTAGAATCCTGATAAGGTAGAATTCCATCAGTTTAAGATAATATTTTCAAATATGCTCATCTTAATTTTTAAACCAAAGCTGTATACTATACTCACATATACACATGAACCGCAAACAAAGAAAAACTTTTCACCATTTCACAAAAGTGGTTAAGACAGATAAGGAAGGACTACCATATCATCAGATTATAGCCTTTGTATAAATTGTAAAATTACATATACAAGGCTATCTACACAATATACCATGGCCCAATGGCACCATCCTTATCCACAGTGAGTAGAACCTTACTACATGAGTAGTCCCATTGAAATCAATGGGGCTGTGTGCGTGTAGTAAGATGTTATTCAGTGTAAGCCAGGGTGGGAAATAAGATTTTGGTATTGTGGCTAGACCAAGCTGATTAGAACAGTAAAATTCTTTTCTTCTCCATCATTTTCTAATTAAAAATTTATAGAAGTGTTTAAAAAGGGGCCTTTTTTCATTCAAATTAAAATCTTATCAAAGCAGAATAATTTAATTAAAAATCTTAATTTTTCCTGTGAGTCTCTAAAAGGCTAGCTCTCTTGTATTGCTGTAATTAAGTATCTACTATAATTATATACAAATCTCTATGTCCTAGAAATGAAGGCCCTGGTCCTGCCAAGACTTATGCACATCCTTAGCTTTTCAAGGTGTCAGTACTTCCATCAAAATCAGTAGGACTACTCAGAGCAGATGAAGCATATGTGGGTAAATCGTTGTAAGATCAGTACCTAACATACCACATCGGAAACACAATATAATAAATAACAAAAGTGTTTCCAAATTAGAATGTAATAACTGAAATAAACAGTTTTAAAACCACTATTCAACCTATTCAGAAGTTTTCCATTATGTTTTAGTACGTACCAGTTGAGAACTCTGATTTGACTGTACTAGTTTAACCTGAGGAGGTTGCACTGTATTTGATACAGAGACTGTGCAAATGTTGTTTGGTTGCCTTATTCCTACAGTCTGAGTTGTGACATTAGAGGAAACACTTCCAGAGGCAGGTTGAGGTATAACTTGTGCTAGCTTGGTCTGTTGAAGTGGCTGCTGAGATGGCTGTCCTTGCAAAACTGAATGTTGGCTATTCAGTAATGATTGTCGCAATGCCGGCAGACTTTTCTAAAAAAAAAAAATTCAAATTTACTAAACCATCAAAAAACAAAACTGTTTTTGAAATGCATACACACAATGGAAAGCACAAATCCTTAAAACCAGTTGTACAACCTGGCTAACACTTCAGGAGACAGAAACTTGTACATTTTAACATTCTTCAAATTTTAGATGGAAAGGGAAAATTCAGCATGGATCTCATCACAAGTTATTTATTTTATATTTGGTCAGCACGGTGGGCTAGATTATGATTTACACTAATCCCACCACACAATTGAGTAAGGTCCCAAAACCAGCAGCTCATGAAGACTCTCTGAAACATGGGTTTATATCCTTTGGATGTATAAAAAGTGGATGGGGGAGAAAGTGGAAGGGCAGAAATGAGTTCCATTCCCACTGTGTGCTAGCTGAAGTAAGATGCACCCTTCCAAGGACTGCAATAAGATACCTCTCCCCCTAGAGTACCTAAATCAAGAAGATATAATTGTTGGTGTCTTAGGGCAATAGACGCATACGGTATTATTACTGATGTACTGTTCTGACTTCATTAGAAAAATGCGCTATTGTGTGCTTCATGTTCAGACTGGTTCACCTAAAAAAAAAAAAGTTCTAATAGAGTACAGTTATTTTATGAACAAACTTTTTGCTTTTTAAATGATCTTCTTCTTTTGAAGTGCTCCTCCACGCACTGCAGGCTTTCGCAGTGCTTACCCCAGGCTATAGTCACTTTTAACTTCTGTTTTTTTACTTAAAAACTTAATTGTTGTTGCCAAGAAATTACTTCAAAGAAAGTAAAGAAGTTAAATAACACTTTTTGCCAGATATGGCTGAAGAAGGAAAGGGAAAGAGTAGAAAGAAAGGGTTAATGATATTCTAGAAAAGAAAAAGAAAAAGAGCAGGAAAGGAAGAATTAAAAAATGAGAGAAAATTTTTGCCAGAAACTGACAGATTTCAAATTAAGAGAAAAGTATAAAATCATAACTGGGATGCGGGTGAACAACAAAACATACATGTTTTACGTATAGCAGCTAATTGAACACAAGAATGCTAAATTCTGCTTACTCTACTCACACAGGTAAGCAACTGGAAGTCAATGGCAGTTTTAAACAAGTAAGGCAATCAGAATTTAGCTCCATGTGCTAATTATGGGATACAACAAACAAACCCATTTCATACCACATTTTGTAATATTTCTCCAGATGTTCCTTGTTATAGGAGAGCCCTGCCCCAGGAGGACCACACTGACAGAATTTACTAATCAATTATTTCAACAAAAAGTAATAGCATGTTCCAGAGAAGCTTTTAGTAATCTTCCTTACACACTTCCCATATACACTGAATGTACTTGATTACTTCTATGTAGACAAGATGAAAGCACTTGAAAAAAATATCTCAACATGGGTACTACAAATATACTGGTGAAGTAACCTACAATACCACGCCTGAATGGTGTACTTTATCATAGACAATACTGTGTTTTTTTATCATAGAAAAATAAACCCATTACAACAGTAAGATACCGAAAGTCATGTGTGGTGGTCTTTAACCACCTACATTAAATGTGATGTAATAAAGCTGCCAAAGGCAACCCACTTATTCAGATATTATATTTAAATATAGGAATATAACATTCAAGTAACCCACAAAATATTTACATTTCTAAATTAGAGTTTGTCTTCTTTTTCTATGTAATCTTATCAGTGAAAATGTTCTAGATGGTCAAAATTGATTACATAGTGTGTGCTAGTTTGTATACTCTAAAATTTCTAAAACCTAAAGTATTTAAGCTTATTTGGTAGATAAATTTAAGATCTAAACAAGATTTATATTCACCTTCAGGAATGGTACTAGATATGGCTGAGGAGATGATTTGAGCTCTGATTGAAGGCGGCCTGTAAATTCTTCTGGATCAATCTTTGCATCCTGGAGGGGGGAATGAAAAAAAAAACCCACTATTTGGGATTTTTCTGTTTTCACAAATAATGAGAACATATATTAGGACAGGCTAACATTGTTGAAATATTTATACATCTAGGTAAATAAGCCACATATCAACAGGGACTTTTAACATTTAAAGTCCTCAACTCATCTACAGGTATAAAATCTTTCTATCAAGAATTGATTTATATATGTACTGTGCCTCTCAGAACTCAGGAATCTGTGGCCTTTATGTATGCAACTCTCTCAGGGATGCACACCTAAAGAAACAACTGGATCTAACAAACATGCAAGTCTTTTTTTTAATATTTCTATTCTGTTGATAACTTTTAGACAGTTATTTCTTTAAAATACAAATCCAAAAAATGAGTGAAGTGTGATTTAAAATAGAATATATATGTGTGTGTATGTTTAATAGTGAAGATGAAGGACCTACTGAAGCTAAGTGAATTTTATGTTTCTGAAACTATCATTAGCTAAATACTTCCAGGCTGTCTAATGATTATCCCACTCTTGAGATTCCCTCTGGTTAATATAGTATAGTAGCAAAGAAACAAAATTTACCTGCTATATTTATTTTTCAGTGTTTGCAACTTTAATGTTTTACAGCTATCTGTTTTCAAAAGCTCAAGCTAATTTTTATTGGAACCACTAATATTTTTGTTGAACCACTCTTCTTTGGGAAAGAGTCTTATATGTCTCAAATCAAAATAGCTAAAATGTGCAAGTGTGTTCCACGATGATCAATTCCCTTTCAGGTTCACATTCCTTATGGGCTAAATTAACTATGTTTTAAACAAATCTTTTAACTATGTTTTAAACAAAAATTTTGTGAGCTTGACTATTTGTCAAAACCTTTGATAAAGTCTCTTTGTAGTGTATATCTGTTCTGTCGTGTACACTGAAACATTCGTAGTACTGGAGGCTACAAGAAGTCAGTTTTTCTACAGAACCAATCACATTATTTTGGTCTACTGAAAACATTATTTTGGTCACAAGTCATTTCATTTAAATTTTGAGTTTTTTAAATCCACAGGCATTCAGGCCTCACTCTTGCAAAAAGACCCCCAGGGATCTGTTTGCAGAATATTGACCTTAGTGACTTCTTAGAAAAACATTTCATTTAGTTTATTGTTCATAATTCTTATTAAATATTGTGACATCATCAGCATTTTTAACCCACTACAAACAAAAGAAAATACGGCTTGATTAACAATGAAATTGTGAGGCTACATTCAGTGCAGAAACATCTATATTATTGTATTTTTATGCAACCCTTTTACCTTTCAACATTTACTGCAAGCAGAAGCTAAAAATAGATGAGTATCAAATTTAGTGACGATTTTCAGTATCCATAAATGGCATGCATGATATAGAGTTAACAACAGCTTAATATTTACCAGCAAATCCTGAACCAGAGCTTTCACATTACGGGATGTTTCTGGAGAAGGCGAATTATGAGAAGCAAGTTTTATCAGGGTAGCTAAAAAGTTTTTGCATTTCTTCACATTCTCTTGCATTTCCTGTTTTAAAAAAAAAAGATACACATAGTATTTTGATATTGTTCATGCCATAGATTAATAATTGTAAATAATGGGTAAACTAGAACTGTTTTTATCGTAATAAAAACCGTTTGAGAAGTGTCTTCAGTTATGTGGCTATTGCTGCTGTAGTCTTCACTTCCACTTATCACTCGTAGTCAGATCACCCGTTTACTAACAAATTTAATCATAGAAATATTTATTTTTCATGTCTGATATGCTATCATTCATTATATCCTTCATGGCATAGTGACCCTGTGTGATAAAAATCATCATGAAACGTGTCAAAAATCCAAACATCCACTGAGATATGCTGAATTCACAGTTTCTTTCCTATTTTTAACTACTATTTAATTACTTTATTTAATTTTATTTTATTTAATTACTATTTAATCATTTTAATTACTATTTCAATATATTTTAATATAACATCAACTGTACCAATCGAATCAAATAAATAAATAAATACATTTAAAATATGATCATGTCTAAATCCCAATTTATTTAATCAGATTACTATAACATATCCTCTAATCCTAACCTTTATAACTATCAGTTTGGTCCCATACTGAGGACAAGGTCACTGATATTACAGAACAATATGTGTAGCACACAGTCGTTATAATAATGGAGTCCAGCAACATAACTGGAGGTCTATTTGTTCCAATTACAGAAATACTCCTTATGCTGTGCAACATGTGTATGGCAGCATGGAGAAAGTTGGCCAAGTTAACTGTCAGGATCACTCCTACTCCCTTAAAGCAGGCATTACATTTAGCAAAAATGTGATCTTTACAGAATGTGTAAGGAAGTCACTCACAGGATGTTCTTTATCATGGGAATTGAGTGGGTGTGAAAAAATGCTCTTTCTGGTATTGAATAAAACTGAAAAGTGCATACAACTAAGAAACAAAGCCTCTACTAATCTTCTAAAACATTCAAATGTTCCAGAACTTATATACAAACCTGTGATACAACTGTAGTCCCTGGTACCGGAGAGCTAGGTATGACCTGGGGCTGCGCGGGTACTTGTGCTGTCGTCTGAGGTGGAAGTGGTAATCGAGGTTGACCTTGGGGTTGTGCTGTGGTTTGAGTTTGTCCTCCAGAAATTAACGTAGGTTGTTGAGTTGCTGGGGTTCCAGTTGCTAGTGTTGTTTTAATTAAGCTCTGAGCACTTGTGGTAGCAACTGATACCTGATATTTTTATAATAAAAAAGCAGATAATGACCTTCTTTAAAATCTTTTATTCAATAATAAAGCTTAAAAGCCCAAATCTGCAAACTCACACTTCCCTTCTACTGCTGAGTTTAGAAGTTTAATACAAGAAAAAAATATTCTTCCTTACGATTACAATTTAGGGGCCCAACTGTGTCACACCTTACTCATGTACTTTCTTACTTACATTTACTTTGCTCATTGAGTGGTCTCTTTAATTTCAATGGAACTGTTCAAGTTCATGCAATACTAAACATGAATATGAGTAGTACAGTCTGGCTCTTTCATATTAGAGACCTGGAGGGGAAAATTTACCACTAGCATTAGTGCGTGTAACTCCAAAGGCAATGAGTTTTGCCCTCACTATATTTGGGAAATAAACTCATGGGTAAAAATGTGTTTTTTTCTGTTGGTAATACAAGTAGTTTATTAATAGTTATCGAAGCTCATTTAGAAAGTCTTACCTTTATGACTGACTGCTTCAGCATTCATTTTTGTTCGTGTTGTGCTGGTAACACTTTTAATACTTACTGTAGTGTGAGACAGAGTGGAGCCTCCCTGTAAGGTCACAGTAGATGTAGCACTAACTGGTGTAGCAGTCGACTGAACAACTTTGGCTTGCACTGGAAGTCCCAGGTGGACAGCAGATGTGGCTACAGAAGTTGGTTGCTAGTATAATAAGAAAAGAAGTATTAAACGCATTCATATTAAATTACTGAAGATTTAAAAAGTACAAAGGTTCTTTTAGCACAGTGATGAAACGAGTATCTAATAATTAACCTCTACAAAAGGTTACCAAAAAGTATAATTTATTTTTTACTAATTAGTAACGTGTACATTATCAAATTACTATACCTACAGTCAGATAATTCTTTTATTCATATACACTAACACTATTTTTGATAGTCCAGGTATATCTTCTTCCCTATAGTCATTACTTATGAGAATGTGAGCAGCAACATGCACCATTTTATTTTGAACAAGTATTTTGTATTGTTAAAACCTAGGAACATTACTAAAGCATCTTAACATGCAAATATAACACAGCAGAGCATAGGAAAAAAAGAATGTGAACTGGGGACGGGAAATTCACTTACATTTGGTGTCACATGGATGCATTATAGCAGTTATAATATGACATATGCATGATGTCATCACTAAATAAACATATTTTACACTATATTTCTAACTAGTACATACTGATCCTCTAGTCATGCATTGGCCCTGTCCAGTATTTTTCTTGAAAAATTAACACAGTAGACATTTTAAAAAGAAAAAGATAAGTGAAGTATAATTAGCATGAAAATGTCTACACAACTATATGAGGAACCTGCTATAAAATTTCTGGTGATAAATTTGTGTTCTAACTTAACTTGAACTCCCACTGTAGTCCAGGGGAAACCGAGCAAAGATGTTGAACTCTAGGCAGGGGCTTCCAAACTGTGGTACAGGATATCTTGGTGTTCCATCAATTCACTTTACAACAATTTATAAGGTGGTGGTATGTGAATGAATAAAGTTTGGGCATCACTGCTTAATTAATTATTAATATAGCATTTCTTGATCCACAGAATTACAATGATGAGGACTTCAGAAGCTCCCATACGTTCATATCTAAATACAGGAAAAGTATGGTAAACTGGAGAGAGGGATTTAGAGAAAATAATGGGTTGAAAGTTAAAAGCAACTCAAAGAACTAAGCCCATACATAATTGTCTTGAAGACCTGCCATTCAGAAGTATATGGAATCTTTCTAAAAATATGCAAAAGAGAAAGGCAGAAAACACTATCAAATATTTTAATACAGAAAGACTATGCTACTTAGTACAGCATTTTGAAATCACAAAATGAAAGATCAATAAAGGTAAAGTTATCATCAATGTCATCCTCCTCCTCTAGATTATTACCATTTTTCTTATCGACATAAAATTATTCCTTTCCTTTTTGTGCACTACTCAGATGGAACTCTGAAAAGTTAGACAGCGTTTATTCTTTATCATAAAATAAAAGTGATTGCTAAAAGCTTATAAAGGAAACTGACTCTGTCTTATTCACAACCTTTTCCTCAGCAGTATGCTTTAGCAATGACTAGCAATAAAACTGTCCTAGGCAACCGACATTCCCATTATTTTTAGTGGTCTATTTTCATTTGAGGAGATAAATCTAATCCCTTATCATCAAATAAAATTACAACCTAGTCTTAACAATAAAAACACACCAACAAATGTGATTTAATTCTATGTAAATTTAAAGGCTACATATAAAAAATGATAATCCAGCATACGAACTTTGACAGAATAAAATTATTTGTGAATAAGGAATACAGAAAGCCCAATTTTCAAAATGGGCTCAAAGGATGCAGACCACAAAATGTGAAATTTGCATCAAAGGGCAATTCTGAATGCAAATAAAGTAATTAGACATCTGACTGCCAGGGATGTAAAAGGTTAACCGTTTAAACGGTAATCAACTCTTTAAATGTCTTAAACAGCTGATTACTGTTTAAAGGGGGGGGGAAGGAGTGTGGCACCTTGGTTGGCTCCCCCGCCAGCAAGAGCAGCTGGGCAGTTCTTGCCAGTGGGGAAGAGTGGAGCCCAGCGGAGATGGGGGGGCAGATGGTCACAGCTAGGCTCAGCTCCCCACAAGCAGAGGGGAAGGCATGGAACCCAGCACCGGGAAGGTTAGCTGCAGCTGGGCTGGCTCCCCACCAGCAAGGGCGGAGCCCAGTGAGCTGGGGGCAACCTTCATATTGGCATTTCCTAACCACAGAATGCTTGAATTTGCGCTAAAAAGTTAAAAAGAACATTACGACGCATTAACATAGCTTTCTGAGTATAATTTTATCTAGTTCACCAAGTACCTGTCACATCGTAACGATCTGAACTGGATTTGAACCAGTGGCCTACTGACAAAGTGGAACGGGATTGCCGATGAGCTGTGGAGAGTCATCTGGCTGCATCCTATTCCTCGACATTCTCAGCACTGCACTTTCTTAAACCTTGCCCCAGAGTTTAATGTTTGTAAATTAGAAATGTAGAAAAAGATGTAAATTTGAGATCCGGATTAATGAACTGATTGTGAACACTGCTGCTGTTCTCTCATGATGAAAAAATGTTCCTAAAATTACAATAATTACACTATTTTTTGTAGATGCAAAAAAAATTGTTTTTAATACAGAATGGCTTATCTTAGATACCCACAATGCCTATTAAACCTACATAAAATATTTATTCAAAGACCTTTCAGTATACTTAAGAGATTTCTCCTGAAGGAACAAAGGCCCAGACACTCATTCAAAGCCTCAAGCATTCCTTACCAATCGCTCCAGCAGCATCTTCTACTGGATATCAATCTACTGCTTTTAGAAGGGGGTGGAGAAGGGGGGAAGAGAGGAGAAAGGTTTGAGGAGGAGAGGGGAATCTACCTGACATCTGAACAAAACTCTTTTTTGGTTCTGTATTGATAGCTTTAAAAAAAAAATTTAAACACAGAGCTGGGATGTCTTCCATACTCAGGCAGCCTAGAGGCAATAAATAGCATTGTCATGAAAAGGTAGAGTTGTCTGTCTTTTAGGGAGCAGAAGCAAACAGGGCTTTTCTTAATATATATTTCTCTTCTCCCTTTTAATGCGGATCACTCATTCCCATTTCCTTAAAATAAATTTTCAGTGAAATGACATGCATTTGTAAGGAATGTATGCAGTTATAAAATTAAAAATATTGTAAACCTTGCTCATTTCCTTATGAATGCTGTAGTCAACCTAAAAATGCAACATGCTCAAGTGCTATATCTGTCCCCTTCCTGTCAGTAATTGATTCCAGAGGTGAAAATTTACACAGACAGCAGAAAACCAGACAAACTTCTGGCAGTAACTCAGTTCAGAGAGAGACCTTCACATATATAATAACCAAAAATATGCAAACACAAAGCTCAGCCTAGCAATTTTTCAATATCATATACAATATATTATCCAAGAAAATATGTAGCACATTTCATACAGGATATCTTGCAGTGCAGGACTACAGAAGGAGCAAATTAAACTGTGCAAAAAACAAAGCTAAAAGGATTAAAATCACATCATCTTAATAAACTACTAGTGACCCAGAAGCAAAAGTAGTAACTTCTATTAATGTGTTGCATAATAAGAAAGTTCCTGAATACCAAAGGACTGCAAATGAACCAATGCAAGCTTATATACCCTGTTTCACAAAGGAAAAGGACATGAGTAAGAAACGAGTGGAACAGAAACACAACAAGCAACCAGCCTAGTGTAACTCCTACATATCATGAAAACAATCTTCAGATCAATGCAACAGGCATTTGCATACTGGCAGACAATGAAGGGACTCTCGCAAAAGAGTATCAAGGTAAAATAGCAAACCCCTGGAATGAAGCCTAACAGCTGTATTTAGTATAAAGTGAAGTCTGTAAACAGAACTTACTGGAAATCCCACAAAAAGAAAATAGCAATAACCAATCCTAGATGTTGGACATGACCCAAAGGGATATTTCTTGATGGAGCAACACTCTTTATTTCAGTTGAATTAAACCAGGAACTCAAGATTAAAACCCATGCTGTTGTACGGGCATGGCAGTTGGACCAAATAATGCACCACCTGTCCTCTGCATCTGACTCATTTTTCCTTTAATGTTCTCCTTCTTCTGGCCTCTATGTGGCCAATAAGGGTAGCTTTTTTTCTTGGGATTGTATGGTCAAAGTGTATAGAAGTATTGGTACAGGAGCCATGGTAAACCAGTACACATGGGAGCCATTTTTACTTGCGCCGAGATCTGTATGGATTGGAATCAGATTATTTCACTACCCATACCAACATATTTGTGTACTATTTGACCAAAAACCATAGCACAAAGACTGCAGCAGTAACCCCACAGCACAACACAGAGCCGTGGGTATTAGTGAACAGGAAATAACAAAGAGCAGCAGTAAAGCCATGTAGGTAGACAGAATTGGGGGGCAGGGCTCTGGGGTTTTGAACCTCTGCAGGGCTCCGAGGTTTGACGGACCCCCAGTTGAAAGCCACTGCACTATCATACAGTCTGTAATTACATGATCCCATACTATTTTTTCCTGCCTTAGGATCCCTGCATCATTCAGTGCCAAATAAATCTATCCTCTGGTTGTATACTGAAGGAGACTTTTGTCTGAGGGACCCTTGCTTCACATGTTGCAGAAGTGGGAAACTGCAGGAGTGAATGAGACTGCAGGATGGTTTCAGTTAAGGCAGTTGAATGCTGCCTTGGAGAATTGGATTCTATCCCTGCCTCTGCTACAGTTTTCCTTCCATGATACCAGTCAAGACACTTAATCCAATTTCTTCATAGCTTATCACTAACTGTACTGTCCTCATTTTATGAGTGCCTGATTTGAGACCCTAGGGTTACATTTGCTGAAGTGCTGAGTGATCACAGCTGCAACTGAACTCAATGAGAGTTGTGCTATGAAAATACAAAGTCCTATATAATGCTAAGTACTAAGAAAAATCAGGTCCTAAGTATCGCAGAATATCTAAAATTAATGGATTATTTTTATCTGAATCTCACTGTCTCGCAGTTCACCATATGTAAAATGGGGATAATACCACCATCTTCAATTTACAGAGGTGCTGTGAAAATCAATTCATTACTGTTTGTGAAGTGTTCAGATATTATAACACTGTGCACCTATGAGGAAATTAGTAACTCTGTCCTCAGAGCACAGTTTGTAAGATGTGCTTTAAATACAAGCTGGGGTCACACATTGAACAATGACCATAAAACAAAATATGAACAACTGCTCATTAATTGAACACCGTCCATCCAGTGCCCTGAATGAGGTCAGAGACCCATGGAAAAAAAGATAGGTGATCATGTAGCTGCAGAAATTTGTTAGTCTTTAAAGTGCTACAGGACTCTTGTTGTTTTTGCTATGTACAGACTAACACGGCTACCCCTCTGGAACATGTAACTAATAATTGTTATAACACATATACACAAGGGGAATTAATTAAGGCTATACAGGAAATCTTAATTCTGGCATTTCGTACTTTTGATTTTGCAACCTTAATAATGTTATTTTAATGTAGTTTGTGTGTGCAACATCCTAAGTATGTTTAAATTACTGGAATATTCTTAACACAAGTTCATAAATAGTAGAATTTACATGTACCAGCGGTTAATTTTTTTCTTATAGAGGAATAATATAACCATGGTGAATGAAGGGAGGAAAGACGGTCTAGCCTAGACCTCACAGAAAAAAAGTACTGTTAACCCTCTATCACCCTATCTATTGGTCTCCCGCCTACCCAGCTATTACTAATATCTCCTCACATGCTGGCATCTTACCTTTCAGCATTCAAACAAGACCAAAATTCCTTCTCCCAGAAATATCCAAATAGTCCAGGAATGTTAATTGTTAAGACAAGGGAGAACAGAATGTAAGTGATACTTTAAAATAGGTATATGCTAGGGCCTATTAACAAGGACAGTATATTTTTTAAACAAGAAATGAAGAGACACAATTTGAAAAAATATCCAGAAAAACACTGGATATGGGTTATGTTAGCTCTTCCAAAAACTAAATTATTGGATTGGGAGTGCTCTTGTCTGTAAGGATAAGCCATAACAATTCAAAATGCTTTGCAAAGAGAAGGTATGAACACATTAACATTTAACTACACAGCACCTAGTAACATCTGAAAGTACATTAAGTATATCAGAAATTTAATTCTCAAAAGTAATTTCTGAAATAAGATTTAATCAACTCCAAAAAGCATCAGTCTGATCACTGATGACCAAATAATCCCTCAGAAAACTTGATCAGTGTCACATGCAGTGTAAACATCAAGAAGAATTAAAAGCAGACTCTTCAGATCTTTACTGACGGTTTTAGTTCTATGTTAAGTTTCACTAACACGAAGAAAGTTCATTAAACATAATATTAGCATTAAGAAGGTATGTTTACATTTAAAGAGCAACTGTTCTCTCCAAAATATGACACACAAGTATGTCAAGTTCAAAATCAGTCTGTAGTTTTAAGAAAGGCACATTCTTGTTTGAGTATACGGGGAGATAGAGATTTACCAACCTGCTTAAAATTTCTGCAAAAGAAACAAATGTTCATCCTTAATAGGAAAATAAAACGTATCTTGCAACAGAAAGTAAGGCCTTTTACCACAACTCAAAACGGATTTTTCAGAAACAGAAAAAAGTTCAGAGGCCCATACAGAGAACGTAGGTAACACAATAGATTATAACAGTCTTCTTAAAAGGCTCTTGTACAGGCTTTAACATATGGGCAGACTAAATCAATGGGACTCTGTACAGGTGCTAGAGTTGCCTGCATCTTACAAATTGCAGATTCAGGGCCATAGATGAACCCATTGGCTGGCCAAACCATATAAGATACTGGTTTACTTGGAGCAGTGTGTAAAATTAGTTTAACCATGGCTTCTTCACAATATCTAAGCAGGAATAGATGAAGCCTGAAAGTTGTTACTATCTGACAGCTATATAGTGACCTATGCAAAATGAATTAGTGGTCTCAATCCAGTTCCTAGTGATAGTGACACTCATCCCCAACTGATATTTCACCTACTTACCTGGTTGGCAGCCTCTGCAAAACAGTATGAGCTGAGTTAGAATGGAGACTGAACTACTTTTTTAACCTAGCAATGGTCTTTTATGTTGAGGTTGAGGTACAATGCTTGAGCATCATGGGAAAATCTGTGCTGCTGTTGTCTGTGTTGTGTACCCCCTATTAACGTACTGCAGTTTCCAGGGCTATTAATCTAGCACTTTTCACAAGCACTAACTTAATTTTTTAAACTCAAGGAAAGGTAGAATTTTGTAGCAGAGTGAAGGGCATGACAAAACACAAGAAATAAAAGTAATCAGTGAGAGTTATACTATGAAACTGAAAATCAGAGAACAACAACTGCAAATATGCCTGAAGTAACTGAAGTTTAAAACAGAAAATTGCTTACTTCTCTACTTTTCTAAAACAATATCTGATTAACTATTAATACATCATACAGGAAACTCAAAATATTGGTAACCACACTTGTAGCCACAGGACTGTTTCTAGTCCATATCAGTACTTAAGGTTCATGTTTTGAAAGGTCTAATCTTTACACAATTTGTTTTATTGTTAAAAGCATTCAAAGTAAGCTAACATTGGAAAACATGTGCATTTATAATTCAAGAAGAAACAATAATAGACTCTAAAACTGGATTTATTTTTTACCAGTAGTGACCTAATATTGTGTTAAACTATGATTCCAATAAATTTAAAAAATCATATCATTGCCTCAATTCTTAGTTCAATGAGGCTTGACAGATGGGTAAAACATCTATAGAATCAGGGCCTAATATTGCATGACACTTCTTATTCACTGGTATATATTGGAACTGTAATTTTACCACCAGTTTCAGATTACAGAAAGTACCATTACTGTTTTAGTTTTTGTTTATGCCTGTAACAGCAGTCTGACTAATAAGAAACACAAAGAGCAGAAATTTTGGCTTAAAAGGATTCAGAAACAAACAAAGCTCTGAACTACATAAACTGAAAATGTAAATAGACACAACAAAAGTTATCACTGAAAAACTAGATGGCAGCACCTGCCTACTTTTTACAATTTCTCAAGTATAATACTCCAGAAACAAGTAGTTTTCTCCCAATATTTATTTCAAAGGCTAAAACTTATCAGAGTCTGAAAAGCAGTCGGTTTATCATACTTTTAAAGACTCTATGAAGATTATAATAATTCAAGTAATTTACTTAGGAAATAAAATATCACTACTCTTGGTTAATTTTCCCATAATGGTAATCTATGATTTCAAAATGGAGAAGTAATTAAACTAAAATTTAACGGAATTATATCTTTTGCTTTCTCACTTTATAATAATTGTGTATCAAAACTATAACCTAAAGGATTTGAAAATTCAACAACATAAATGACTGTTAAAATAATCAAATATCACAATGCTCAACCACAAAACAAAGGAAGAATTACATCAGATTCATACAGAAACATGCAATAAAGAGAGTAAAATATTAAACAGCTATTTTAACAAAGTATTTGTTTTAAATATGGCAAATGCAGTCAAATTTCATTAAAGGGCTTTTTTCTGAACCAATGATATAAATCAGGCACAAAGCACTCATATTACTATCAGATCAGATGTCATTCTCCCCAAATGGCATCACATCCATGGTGCACATAAGCTCCACAAGATAATAAGTTCCCATAAGGATAAAGCTGTACAGTAATAGACATTTACAGGAGCACAGAAATATAATCAAGAAAAGAGAAGGCAGAGTCCCTCTCATAACAGGAACATACAACAATCACTGCTCACGTTCTGAAAAATGTTAAATTTTCCTGTAACGTGTTACTATAAGTGCACTAAAAACTGCAGTTAATATTGTTCCATAATCTTAAAATCAGATTCAAATTAAAATTATATTAAACTCCAATAATTGTTTAATGAAAGAAAAACCATTTACTTTCTAATAAATTAAATGTTTCATCAATGCAATAAAATCTTAGAACTTACTCATGAGGAAAGGCTAGAAATGTAACTGCATCTATTCAAGATTTACTTATTTCAATACTTTATTTCAATTTTTAAAAGTGGCAATCTATGTTCACAAGATGATTACAGTTGCATTCCATACAAATACATTCACGTTATAGACATCTTTCTCTGAATCACTGATTCTATGTAACATGCTGCAATTTTGAGATTCTGAATTTTATTTTAATTAAATCTTATTCTATTGGTTTGCACTAATTTATTTATATGATGCATTTCCTCCTGTAATTTATTCTTGTCCCCCCAGGGTCTCTCTTCTAGGTTGGAGCTAAAGTGACCTAAAGCTGGATGTCATTCTACAAGGGTTACTGTGTGCTCTGTTGACCCTCTCTCGCTCACAGTAAAGCTCCTGCTGGAGCAGTTTTCCATACTCCTGCTAAGAAACACAGGCACAGATTACAATGCAATGAGAGTGGATAGTCTACCACTCCACTTTTCTTCCTCCCACAGTCGCTCACATCACCTATAAAGTTACGTATTATTCCCATTTTACACAATGGTAAACCAACTCAGAGGGAAGTAAACTGTCTAGCCCAAGGTCACACATCAGTGAAAGAGCCAAGAATGAAATCCAAGGCTTACAGATGCTAACTTCTGTGAGAATTTCACACAAGATTGTCCTAAAAACTGTATCAAAATATTGCTGTATTATGTTTATTGCATTCCCTCCATCCACAAAACTGACAAGTGAGGCAAATAATATTTCAAGTTTCTATGGCATGGCCTATTCTTTATTATGTACAAAAAAATGTTAAACAAAGGTTATTTAGGTTGCAGAGTCAAGCATTCAAATTTTAGGAAATGCCAGCTTTATGGTTGCCTGTGCAACCTTAATTCTGCCCCGTGTGTTCAACCTATGCACTGAATGAGGCAGAAGTCCTGTGAAAAAAATAATAGGGAATTATGTAAAGACTTTCACAATGCATGTGAACACGGAAGCAAAAGTAAGGCTACAAAGACAACTATAAACCTAACATCTAACTTTTGAGTGTTGGAATTTTGCAACCTAAATAATTAACGTCTTTTCAAATGTAAATTTCCTAGATCGTTTAGCTTTCCTTTCAAAGATAAAAACAAATCCTGTTACAAACAACTATAACATCCCTCCCCTACCGGGTACTAACAGCACAAGTTGAAGCCTGAACCTGAACGATGCAGCACAGATTTCTAACACACAAACTATATTAGCTAGCAGGGGAAGAAAGCTGTTATTCTGAGGCCTTCCAAAGCCATAAACTGGGCCCGGGGAAAAGCCTGCCTCAACTCTCCTTTCTTTTTCCTCAAAGAAGGGAAGGGCTCCTGCCCCACAAGGTGCCCCTAGAAAGGAAGATTTGCTGGCGGGGTAAAAGGAGTTTACAAGAGGAGTTTGTCCCTCATCTCTTTTCCCTCCCCAAGAATGGGGGTGCACCTGCTCATCTCATGTCCCAGGTGCAGAGGAATGGATGACTGAGGCCGTGTACAAGGTCTGGGTTGTGCGGGCAAGGATTGGGGGTACACTTGCTGCTTTACTATGTAGTGCTCATCAAGTTCATTTCATCTGAGTGGATTTATATCATTTTATTTATTTTTTGCTTATTAGTGGCATTTTTAACCTATTGTTGAAGTTAGATTAATTGCTTGGTAACTTTTCAGACATCCTTTCTTATCTCTGTAAAAACTGGTTTCATTTTCTATTCCCCATTTACCAGGTCCCTCAATTGTTATTAATGAGTTGCCGAAAATAAATGTCATGTTTTGCTGCGTCCCTGGTCCATTCTTTAATAATCCTTGAATGAATACCATCATGTTTTGCTGATTTGAATAAATTTCATTTATCTGTGTATTCTGTCACCTGACTCACTATGCGCTCTTTCCCTCTGGTGATTTGGGCGCCCTTAAAATTAACACATCTCTTTTTACAATCTTACATATAAGCAAATACTTTCATAATACATTTGAAATGTATTCATAAATAAAATATTTTACAACTATTAAGGAAGCAAAGCAGAGAACTGGACATGGGAATTAATTCTACGTCCCTCTTTGCCACTGAGATTCATTTGGGTAGTAAGTCACTTAACCATTTTGGGCTTTACTTTCTTCATGTGCAAAATAAAAATTTCAATACTGTCCTAAGGTCCCAATCAGGATTGTCCCCTCTCTGGTAGGTACTGTACAAACATTATAAAGATTCAATCACTACCTAATGAGCTTACAATTTAATAATAATTTCTCCCTTTTAAAATGCTTTGAGATCCTCAGAAGGAAGGTAATATAACTACACTAACATTCTGCATTTGAATAACTATTCATAATGTTAAGCTAAGCCAAGTAAAGGAGCAAGAATATTTTAGCATGCACCCAGTATTACTGTAAACTAAGTATATGTTTATCTGATCCCAAATCAAAGGATTTCATTATATAACTCATAACAATTTGGTTCAGATGTTAGTCTTTGGTCAAGAGAAGCCTAGGGAGAAACAAGCATTAAAAATGCATCTATTCCTTCACTAGAAAGCAAATTTTGATGATCCACCTATGAGACACTCAATTGCAATATCAGTTTGAACTCTTAATACTAGTAAGCAAGCATACTTGTGCTTTCATCTTTGAACAAATATTTTTACAGAATGTTTTAAATGCAAAAGTTGCACATTTAAAATGAGAAAGTCAGGAAATTCAAACCTCAAGTTTTCTACAACATTAACTCAGCCACCAGGCATGTATATGCTTTTTGTAATGGATGCTGAAGAGAGGATACAGCAGAGAGGAAGGACAGGCAAGTGGTTTGGCGGACTTGGGAAACATGGGTTCAAACCCCTGCTCCTAGAGAGACTTCCTGCATGATCCTGGGCAAGTTATTAAGCCACTCTGTGTCTTAGTTCCCCATCTGTAAAATTTAGGTATTCTGGTATTTATGTACAATGTTAGGTATTTTATAACAACATTGTACTTTCCTACCTTGCAAGGTGTTGCCAGGATAATAAATACATTAAAGACTATGAGATGGTCAGATACTATGGTGATGGAGGCCATGAGAGTAACAGAGCTAGAATAGACAAAACAACAGAAAATGACAGGATAGGACATAGACAACTAGCTTTCAGAGTATATGAAATTGCATGATAGCATTATCTTAAATACTTCCAATCCACACACAGGACAGTCAGACAGGGAGAACTGCAGGGTTTCAATGTGTAGAAGAGATGATGGTGACTAGAGGAAGAATTAAGGTTCATCAGGAACTGGGAAACCTTTTGGGAAAGGAAGAGGACCGTATACGGATTCCATCTAAACCAAAATGGAACGAGATTGCTGGCATGTAAAGGAGTTTTTAAATTGAAGGCTGGGGGATGGCCAACAGGCTGCAGAGAAGCACACTGTTCAAACAGGGGCATCCTTTAGGGGAGGACTAATGAAAGGGGAGAAATAGTCCAACAAAACAGAGTACCATTCAATTATATCACATGAAGGCAGACAAATAAATACTCACAAATTTTATAAATGCTTGTACAAGACTGCTAGAAGTCTAACTAAAACGATGGGTGGACTTGAATGCCTGATATTAAATGACAATATTGATGTAATAAGCATCACAGAAATTTGGTGGAATGACGATAATGAATGGGACATAGTGATACCAGGATACCAAATATACAGGAATGAAAGAGATGGTCGGTCGCATTGGTGGGGCGAAGGGGCATTATATGTGAAAGAAAACAGAGCCAAATATAGTAAAAGTCGTAAATGAGTACGACAGACTCTCTATGAATAGAAATTCCATGCTTGAATAATAAACGTATAGGAGTAGGAACATACTATTGACCACTTGATCAGGATAGTGACAGTGATTGTGAAATGCTCAGGGAGATTAGAGAAGCTACAAAAACAGAAAATCCAGTAATAATGGAGGATTTCAACTATTCGACATATTGACTGGGTTCATGTCACTTCAGGACAGGATGTAGAGATAAAATGTCTAGGCACCATTACTGACTGCTTTTTAGAGCAGCTAGTCCTGGAACTCACAAGGGGAAAAGCAATTCTTGATTTAGTCCTAAGTGGGGCAGAGGATCCAAAATTTGCATTAGAAAACAATCGCAACTATATATTCAAAATGATGGGGTCTAAATTATGTCTTGCCACTCGAGAAAGAGATCTTGGGAGTCACTGTGGATAGTTCTCTGCAAACATCTGCTCAATGTGCAGCAGAAGTCAAAAAAGCTAACAAGATGTTAGGAACCATTAGAAAAGGGATAGGTAATAAGACAGAAAATATCATAATGCCACTATGTAAATCCATGGTACACCCGCATCTTGAATATTGACCCCTTCATATAACACAAGAATCAAGAGTCACCCAATGAAATTAATATGCAGCCAGTTTAAAACAAACAAAAGGAAGTACATTCTTCACACAATGCACAATCAACTGTGGAACTTGTTGCCCACGGATGTTGTGAAGACCAAAAGTATAACTGTATTAAAAAATGAATTAGATAAGTTCATGGAGCGTAGGCCCATCAATGGCTATCAACCAAGACAGTCGCTGTCGCAATACCATGCTGTGGGTGTCCCTAAACCTGTGACTCCCAGAAGCTGGAACTGGACAACAGGGGATGGATCCCTAAATAATTATCCTATTCTGTCCATTCCCTCTGAAGTATCTGGCACTGGCTACTGTTGGAAGACAAGATGGCTACATGGACCATATGGCTGTTATGTTCTTATTCTTCATTTTCCTACACATTCACTGTAAGAGGATGCTCAAATTATGGCACACCCCAAATCATACCAAAACTGTACCAGACACCAATTTTCAAACATTGTTGTAGTCTAGTACAATTTTAGGACAGCTCCCTTGTACAGTGTGAAGATTCTTTTTCTCCAAAACAATCATGTTAGTCATTGCTGTGCTATTATTCAGTGGTAAAAAACTCCATCAATACAGAGTTAAGGTTGCCACGTGGCAAGACATCCACTTGCAGAACTGAGTTGAGCAAAACTAAAGTTTGAAAACTAGGAAATGTACAGTTACAGTTGTCCATGCAACCTTCATTCTGCCCTCTTTCAGCAATGCCCCAATATGCCTGCTTAAGATACACACACTGTCATATCCCACAGTTGCTAAAATGTACAAGCTCTTTTCTTGTTAAAAGCCATTCACACTTACCCACAGGATTTTGCTTAACACTGTTAAAGGAGAAAGAGGAAAAATTCCCCATGTCACCTTCCCTCTGCTTCTATGTAGCTGGCAGTAGCCAATAGGAATTATTTGCATATACTCCAGGGTGCAGTTAGAGTGTTGGGTGTACCTGCACTAAATGGTAGAGGCAGAAGTTGGGACTGTTGGTAAAGGTGTATTTGTGGATTACTTTGAGATGAGTGACAGAGCAGTGATTATGACATGACATCTCTGTTTTGCACCCTCCAGGGTGTGTGAGCAAAGTGAAGAGACGTGTATCTTCGGAATCCAGTATGTATCATTTCAATACAGAATTGTACATGTTACATAATCAGCAAGACATAGAGGTTTTATTACAAAGGGTATTGCCCACAGTGAGCTGTGATATGAGCACAGTATAAGCATGTATTAACTGAATGCACTCCAAGTAAAGTGAGTGTAATAGGGTCAGATGCAGCTGTACTGAATGGTGAAAGCAGTAAGTACTGCTTGGTAGATAGAGGTGTGCTTGTGAGATCTGTAGATTGTTTTGGTGTGTGAGACAGTTATGATTGTGACATGAGATCTACATTTCCCATCTTCTTCTGTATGAGGAAAGGAAATTGTAGCATATGTACTTTCAGGATAGAGTATGCATGCATCCCTTCTATGCAGAATTGTGTAGGTGATGTCAATAGCAGGGCGTAGGGCTTTTTTTTTAGTAACGGATACTGTCAACAGTGAAGTGGAATAGGAGATGATTCTAATGCTTTAATAATGGTTAAGTGAAAGTACAGGTTGAGATGATATCCTATGAGTAAGTGTAAGAGAGTTGTAAAACTCTCTGAAGTGAATCTTAAAGTGTCCATTTTTTTCTGGGAGCTCTCGAAGTGTGTGAGTCAACACCAGAGCCTGGAACTTCCTGCATCTTATAATGACAAGGTCCAATGTGCATATGTGTTTACTAAGGCATTACTTGAAGAGGACAGAGACAAGGTGGCAAGGACAACCTTCCCCCTCCCACCTTTGTCCTTTAATAGTGTTAGGTGGAATGCTGTGGGTGACAGAATGGGCTATAAAAGGAGTGAAATGCTGGTATATTTCAGTAGCTGTGGGGTTGGCTGAGTAAAGGCATGCATGTTAACAGATCATATTGGGGCACTGCTGAAAGAGAGCAGAGTTAAGTTTGCAATGGTAACCTTAACTGAGCATTTCCTGGTTTTCAGATATTTTGAGTTTTGTGCAGCTCAACATCCTTACAAGGGCATAACATGCCACAAAGCTACCTTAACTCTGTATTAGTGTGTTCTGCAATCTTGTGATCCAAATTGTGTTACAAACATGACCCTGAAAATGATTTTAAGTCTTAACGGAAAACTGCCGCATTTGAGTTTGGGTTTCAAATATGACAGTCAGTAACCATCTCTCCCCACATTTGAACTGAAAATGAATGTTCCACTGATAGAGAGGGGTCAACCACATTCACAGCCAGAGTAAGAAGAACAAAGCCTCTTTTACACAGACTGTAAGACCTTAGTAGCAGGACAACTATTTTCAGCACTTGATTACATAGGGAGCAAGGCGTCTACATTATCTGACACCAAAGTCAAAACATAACAGTTTTCTCATAGTAAGATTCAGCCTCAATGACTAGTAAATAGAAGCTCATAAAATTGTATGCACTAAAAATATCACATTCTCAAATATAATCTAACGAGAAACACTAATATCTTAAAGTACAGATTAATGGCCTCTCAATACAGAATGATGAAGATATTTAATACCTGGTGCAATTATATTGATACTCATCCGCATCAGCATAATGGAAAGATATGTATGTATCTAGAGTGGAAAGGAGCTAAGCAGAGGTTAAAACTAAGCAACGTGGCATTTAATTTTTGTTATATTTGTCTGCCTTGGACTATTCTTCTGGTTATTCAAACACAACATATGTTTACATTCAGAATTTTCTGAGCTAATGGTTAATGCAATTTGTCTCAGCTTGAATAACTGAGGAGAACAGGATCCCAGAAATTTTACTTTACAGGCTTAACAATATGCACAGGAAAAATATTTCCCATACCCCTACATTTTCGCTTGAGGAAAAAAAATAACTATGATGTTCCAGCTCTCTGACAAGTCAGAATTGTATTCTGGAACAGCAAAAAGCCCTGCCAATTACAGAATTGCTGGAAGACAATTTTGTTTTCCGTATACATTCTTTGCGGTCCTTCTTGAATTAGATTCCTTTCCTCGATCAATCATTATTCAAACCAGAAAAAAACTGAAGAAGCAACCATTTCTAAAAGCCTAGTCATTAAATATTTCCTCCAGAAAAGCAATGAGTTCAACAGCCCCAGGAAATAAGCTTTCCATAAGAATCAAATACAAATGTAGTTCTTATGCAGTAAAGCCTTTATTATTTAAGGGAGTCACTGTTTTCTGGCTTTAAAAAAATGGTTCTAATCAAATGTTTTTAAAATAATATCTTTTCAGGACCAAATATAGACAAATAAAATAGTCACTGGTAGCAACAGAGAAAAATAGCCTATTTCCAGAATAATTAAATTCAAGCCTCCCAAGGACTTTACTTTAATCATTTAATTGCCTTGATTAATTAATAGGAGTAAGCAAATGTGCTGCTCATGAAAGGGAGGAACCTATGAGACATATCTGCGCAGATACAGATCTCTATACAGATCTCTCAATGCACATGAATCCCTGACTATCAACAGTTCCAATATGGCCACTGCAAAATGTTGAAATCACAGCAACTTCTAGGATATTCACCATTAACAAACTGTCTGTCAGCCCTCCACCACACTGGAAGGCCCCATCACAACTTGATACTACTTGATACTACTTGATAACTTGTATTAAATGTACAAAATCCAGTAGTGAAGCCTAACAATACTGCTCCAAGTCAGCCATAGGGAATTGCATGAGAGCAACCCCAAAGCAGCTCCCAAAGACTTGCTGAGTATGTCATTTTTGGATTGCGTTTGGGACCCAAATTCCAATCTTTTAAGTGGCTGTGCACTGACAGCAAATCCTCAGTCCAACCAACCCCCATCATCTTAGGTCTCCTAAGATTCTATACACATTAGAGCTGTACTCCTCAGATGTTTTCCTATTTCAGACAACTTCTTAATATTAATATCCTCTTATAGACATTTCCCCTCCCAATCTTGATCCTAAACTGTTGTTCGCAGCAACTATTGCTACATGAAAAACTAGTATTACAACAATATTAAGTAGACAAAACTAAAGTGCGCTCATTTAATATAGCGAGAGCATCTCCTTGGATACAAAACAGATGTTGAGAATTGGGGATGTATTTATGCCATTTACTGCATATCTCAGATCCTTTTGCAGTTTGGTTCTCTTCTCTTGTATGTTTGATATCCACCCAGTTTACGTATCATCAGTAAACGCCTGGTCATGTTTGTATTTACACCCAAAAGAGAAAAATCTGGCAAAGACAAAGATGAAACAGCCACGCAGAATAAAGAAAGGAGCTTGCTTATTTTTTTAAATTTACTTGTTCAAGAAAGCTTCAGGAAACTAGCATGGACCATAACAACTAGCAGGAAACATCGCGGCTCGTAAAATGACAGCTTTTTCACCAATGCCAAAAAAGCAACTACATAAACTATCTGGACCAATTTGAGACCTGTGGCACTAATGATTATGTGCCTCTTCAATACATAGAACTACATCTTATCCACACAAAATCCAATGCAGCCCTGGCAACACTGCATACAAAGCCACAAGGCAGAGTCTTTTTCTTCTTCTTAATGCCTTTTTCCAGCCCTCCAGACCCAACGTTCCCTATAATTTCAGAGACTCCTTAACAAGCTTGTAATCCTTACGCTTGTGATCATCTCTTCAAATAGTCATATGTTCAATCCTCTTAACAATTCCTTACAAGTGTTTTATCTCTTCTCAACTACCTCCAGTTGTTTATATCTCTTCTATAGGGTAGTGTTCAAAAGCTGTATTCCCACCAGTGGTTAATTAAAGGTAAGCAATTTTCTTTCTGTCTTTGCATGGGATACTTCTAAATATACACTCTTATAACGTAATTGCCTTTTTCAGGACAGCATAATATTTTTCAATCATTTTAAAGTTTTCATTTGTTATAACTTCATCTACTGACTTTCTGCAGAATACAGTGTGGATACCAGTATTTTCCTATGTTGTACTTGTGTTTTAAATGTACACTCCATTTGGCTGCTCTGTATTTGTTGTAGATGAGTTATTTTATTAATATCTTTCCATAGCTCTAATATGACACAGTCTTATTACATTTTTGCTCTGACCTCTGTGATGTTTCCCACTGCACCTAGTTTTGAATCATCTGTGAATTAGACTACAATGTTCTTCCAAATTATCAGTATATATTATAACACCAAACCAGTACACAGTATTATAGTTAAGATTGTTCAAATCCCAAAACTACCAATCCAAACATTAACTACTAGGAAGTTATGTCACACAGACTACACAACAGCGAATCAACAACAGCTTATCAAAAGCACATTTTTCATCTAATCACATTCAATATATGGATGTTACCATCATGCAGTACTGATTGCCTTCATCACAGCAACCGGAAGAAAAAAAAAGAAAGCTGAAAAGTACAGGGCAGTGTGGGTTAGTAAAGGGGCAAGCAGGCTGGAGAACGGAAGTCCTGCCAACAAGCTGCCCAGAGACAACACTCCAGAGAAGGAAGACTGGATATACAGGTTGCAGAAGTCTACAGAAGCAACAGAAAGAGCTCAAGGCACAACAAGTGGAGCAACTGAGGCCTGATTTAGCCTGCCTGGTTTAAGGGCCCTGAGCTGGAACCCAGTGGAGAAGTGGGCCTGGGTTCCCCTACCAGTCCCACAACAGACACTTAAGACAAAAGGGGTTTCCAGACCCCCAGAGGATTAGAATCAGCTAACCTTACCAAGTACAATGGGAACCCGTACATCCCAGCAGGACTGAAAGGAATACCCTTCATGGCCCAGACCAAGCAAATTCTGTGCAATGTTCCTTATGACCAAAGGGGGTGTGGTTGCATTAGCACACCATCTGACAGTTACTCATCATACTCATAAGAAAGTACATTACCAAAGCAACGTTAACTCTGCCCCCACAAATCAGAAGAGCGTTACTCGGGTTGAGCTGTGCAGTAATATTTATCTCTAATTTTATAGTTCTAAGTAGCCAAAGCGGAATAACCTCCCTGAAGTACCATCACTTAGTTAAATGATAATTACTTATAATAATATAGGTTTTGTTTTTTTAGCTAGAAGGATCTCAAAACACTTTACAAACTCATTAGAAACTTAATCACAATCTTGGTTGCCACTTTTGGGTTGAAATACAGTCACTTTTTAACAGCAAACTCTACAGAATATTTTGGAGCAAGAAAGGATGTCGTATTCAATTTAATTTAACAGAGAAATTCAGGTAGGCAAAATGCAATTACGCAACTTGAAATCTTAATATAACATGAGAATCACCACCCTTATTCTTGAATAATGCATAACAGAACATTTAATGACTACAAGAGGACAGGACATTGTGTTGTTCATTTTATTTGAAAAATTAATCTTAACAGCATGGTGTCCCAAAACACCATGTTGGGGATATAGATCAATAAGGACTCATAAAAAAGTCACCTACTGAATCAGTAGCATGTATGATTTCCTTGGAGATATCCGAACCAAGTTCTGACCAAGCTTGATCCTGCTTAGTTTATGAAATCTGTTGAACTCACAGCCCAAAATGACCTTGACAAAAGCCATAATGTGGGACTCCTGAAATGTGGAGATATAGAGAAATTTCCTGGACCCTGGTTTTGGTTAAAGGTGAAAGTACAATATTTCCCTCCTCTGTAATTTGTTCTAAGTACATAAAAAGTTTTATGTAAACAAATTTGCAAAGGAGTCCATAAGAATGGTCACACTAGGTCAGACCAATAGTCCATCTAACCCAGTATCTTGTCTTTCAAGAGTGGCCAATGCCAGGTGCTTCAGAGGGAATGAACAGAACAGGTAAAGTCCATCTTTATAAGGTCCGTGATAGAAGAAATGTTTTATCATAAAGAAAAATGACAATTACAAAAATGAAAAAATGTACCTGCGTTGTTGTTAAACGAAAAACTGGACCACTTGTGGGCACTGAGAGCCGGGGCGAGATGCTGCTGGCACCTTGTCCTTGCGTTTGTACTTGAGCCTGGGCTAAAGCCTGCTGAGGCACCATTACAAGCTGTCCCGCTTCCGTGCGCACCAAGATCATGCCTAATGAAAATGATCAAAATAATAGTAAGTACAATGAATAAAATTGGATGTGCAATAACAAACGTTTTCCCTTCTTTATTCACCAGGGGTTCCCAAACTGGGCATCAGGACCCCTCAAGGGGTCACGAGATTATTATTATGTCCGCTCCCACACATGCTGGAGCTGCAATTGTCAGCCTCCACACATGGCTCTTCAGAGCTGGGTGGCTGGAGAGCAGCAGCTGCTGGCTGGGTGCCCAGCTCTGAAAGCAGCAACACCCCCAGCAGCAGCACAGAAGTAATGGTGGCATGGCATGGGGGGGGAGTGTTGTCACCTTTTGCGGTGGGTCATGCCTGAAATATTTTCAAAGGGGGTCCCAGAAAAAAAGTTTAAGAACCCCTGCCATACATCGTTCCTGACATGTTTATTACAGTATAAAATCAGGTATTTCATAGGGGAAAATAGTTACTATCAACAGAAAAAAATTATAAAATACAGCTTGTAACAACAACAACTTTGGTTACATTTGAACCGTAGGAATGTAACGACTAATTACCTGAATGTGTAAGAAGGTGACAAAATGTAGAGGTAATTAGAGACATTAATAGAGCATCAGAGAGAACTAATCAAACATGCACTCTGCTAGAAAGTTGATTCCGCAGTTCAGTTTGGTATGAGTATTCTGAAGCTGATGACATGACAATTTTACTAAAACACTTTCTCTGGAGGATGATTATGTGCAACCACCAAATGCCAGATGCATTTATGAATGCATTTAGTCAGTAGTTTTAATCATTATTACAATCATTTTTATGGCACCCTCAACCATAACATTATATACATGGGTCTAATTAAAACAAACATTTCCCATATAGGGAACCAAAACCCAGCAACCTGCTTATACACCAGGGGATAAAGATCTGGAAGATATTAGCAGTATAAATGACATGGGAAACAAAGCTGTAAATTACCTAAGTGCCTCGACCAAGAGTTATGTCATCTAGCACTTTCTGAATGTGGACAGGCATAGGCTTAGATGAATTTCTGACAGTAATGAATTCCAGAGGTAAGGGCCTGCTAGCAAGAATGGTCAGTTCCATCAAGCCTCGCCCATGGGTAACTGGTTTAAGTCTTCTAGAATCAGTAGGACAGAAAGAGGGAGGCAGTGGCTGATGTTGGGCAACCAGAACACTTAGGGTTTTGTAAAAAGTTATTAGAAACTTGTGTAGCGTTCAAAACAGAGACATAATACACTCTCACTGGCTCCTCTTGATCAGAATATGAGAAGCCGCATTCCAGCTAGAATTACTAAAAACCTTTGCAGTTACTGCCTTGGAGAATGCATTGCAAAAGTCTAGCCTAAATGCAGGAAAAACGACAGTGGTGAGGTCCGTATCAAACAGAAAAGGGGAGAAAGATGGAGGAAGACATTTTGGCCACTGCTACTATCTGAGATCCCAGGAGCAAATGAGTATCTAGAAAGACAGCAAGACTGGGGGGAAAAAAGTGTTGTTTAACTATGACGATACATGTTCAGAGTCAATAAATAACATTCCCATAGCCAGTCTATTATAGCCAAATTCCTCAAAGATTTTTTTTCTAAATGGCCATGTGACAACAAAGATGGTAGCTCTTTATTTTTTAAATCATAAGATGCAGCCATCAGTCAACTAAGTGCATTTACAAAAGAATCAAAACATCACCATTAAACGTCTGTTAAACTGACATTAAAGCATGCAGATAAAATACCCTCCCTACCCTTATTTAACAGCTCCTCAGAAAAACCAGGGGTAAACAAATAGATCTTGCAACATGTTCTGAAAATCAAGAAAGTTGGGCACTGTTATATCAAATGGGGATCAAATTCCAGATTAAAGGACTCTCCACCAAGAACATCCTGCCTCCAGTCCCAAGACATACAAATATAATTCCCTATCCTGCAATGTATATGTGGGTGAACTTGTGTGCCCACACAAAGCCACAATGTCGTCAGCTTGGGTGTCCCAATTGATCTCAACTACTGAGCTAAAACACACAGAGAAAAGCAGTCTTACAAATTACAGAAAGCTTTAGGAATCCAAAGAAAAATCTTAAATTGTTCCACAAAACTAACTGGAAACTACTGGAATCTTTGGAGCAAAGATGTAAAGGGTCCATGGGCAAAATACCACTGAGAAAAACAGAGTGCTGTATTCTGCACTAACTGGCATGTTCTAGTGATCTTCCAGGGTTTCATGAGGTAAACTACTCTGCAATTATCCAGTCTTGAATTAACAAGCACAGATAACCACGATACGGCTCACATCCCCCCCAAAAAGATAGCAGATACAAACCACGTAGATTTTATTTTTTAAAAGTCTCGTGGTCACCATGGTTACCTAGAGATCCAGAAGCATGCAATGATCCAAAATAACTCCAAGGTCATCATTCTTCTCCCTCTCATCCCGCTTCAACTATCTCATCAATATTAAAAAATTACAGGTCACAGAATAAACTACATTTTAAAAATAGAAATGTAGTTGTCAATGAAAAAGCTGAGGCTAATTCGATTAAAGGTTCTTCTACCCTGTGGTTTGATGTATGTGTTGATATTCATCAAAAACAAGGACGGGATTCTTGTTACAAGCAGTCAGATGGCTTTGGAGTGGTTTAAAACTGCCAGCACTTTCTTTTTAGAACTCACATGCCCTACGTCTTCAGAATGTAGTGGCTCTATGGAGAGGTTGGGTGGGGGGGTGGGAGGGAGAAGAAGTGTGTGCTGTGCTGCAGATCCATAAGATGCCAGTAGTTTGTAGAAGTAGATTACGTTCCCTCAACCCACACTTACTTCCACACACGAAGTCCAATCAATCAGGCTTCCTCTCAGGAAAAGTGGGGGACGGGGGACTGCATGTCACTCGTAAATCCTGATCCAGTAATGAGATCTACTGGCAAAGACCCTTGTGCCAATACTGAGTTCACTGATGCCTCATTTATCCTAGCCCTGCTTGGTGGCCAGCTCCAGACTCAGACTCTAAAGTCAGAAGGGACCAAGATGATCATCTAGTCTGACCTCCTGCACAACACTGGCCACAACCCTGTAATGAACCCCTAACCTATGACTGAGTTACTGAAGTCCTCAAATCGTGGTTTAAAGACTTTAAGGTACAGAGAATCCACCAGCAAATGAGCTGTGCCCCATGCTACAGAGGAAGGTGAAAAACCCCCAGAGCCTTTGCCAATCTGCCTTGGGGGGGAAATTCCTTCCTGACCTCAAATCCGGCAATGAGTTACACCCTGAACATGTGGGCAAGACTCACTTCTCTGTAATAACTCAGCACCCACCCCATCTAACATCCCTTCACAGGCCATTGGCATATCTACCACCGGTAGTCAAAAGACCAGCCAATTGCCAAACTAGACTGTCTCGTCATATGATCCACTCCATAAATTGATCAAGCTCAGTTTTTAAGCCAGATAGGTTTTTTGCCCCCACTGCTCCCCTTGGAAGGCTATTCCATAACTACCGTCCTCTGAGGGTTAGAAACCTGCATCTAATTTCAAGTCTAAACTTCTTTACGGCCAGCTTACATCTATTATTTTGTGTGTCCACACTGGGACTGAACTTAAATAATTCCTCTCCCTCCCTGGTATTTACCCCTGTCATGTATTTATAGAGAGTAATTATATCTTCTCTCAGCCTTCTTTTGGCTAGGTTAAACAAGCCAAGATCTTTGAGCCTCCTCTCATGAGGCAGGTTTTCCATTCCGCAGATCATCCTAGTAGCCCTTCTCTGTTCCAGTTTGAATTCATCTTTCTTAAACATGGGGGACCAGAACTGCACACAGTATTCCAGATGAGGTCTCACCAGCGCCTTGTATAACAGTACTAACACCTCCCTATCTCTACTGGAAATAACTCATCTGATGAATCCAAGGACCGCATTAGCTTTTTTCATGGCCACATCACAGTGGTGGCTCATAGTCATCCTGTGATCAACCAGTATGCACAGGTTCTTCTCCTCCTTTGTCACTTCCAACTGATGAGGCCCCAGTTTATAGCAGAAATTCTTGTTATTAAGTCCCTAAATGCATGACCTTGCACGTTCCACTATTAAATCTCATGCTATTTCTATTACGCCAGTTTACAAGGTCATCCAGATCTTCCTGTATGATACCCCGATCCTTCTCTGTATTGGCAATACCTCCCAACTATGTGTCATCCACAAACTTTATTGGCACATTCCCACTTTTTGTGCCAAGGTCAGTCCTGGGAATCTAAACCAGACTCCAACTCCTGAATTAGGGAGGTAGGTATCTTCTGTCCCACCCATCACATCACTTGCCTTTGTCTACTGCTGAACCTCCTCTGCCTGGTCCAATTTTTATTTTTTTTATAAACTAAGCTCCCAATCCTGCAAAGAGTTACACACATGCTTAAATATGCCCCACAAGTAGTCCCAGTGAAGACAAAGTCTCACTGAATGCTTGAAGTTAAACACATGCATAAATCTTTGCAAGTGCAAAGCTTGTAGCCTAGGCCAAAATCTAATGCAGATGCTGCACTTTCAGTTTATTAGCCTGTTAATTTTTAACTTAACACTGTTAACCATAACTGCTCCTATGTTACAATAACACTGTTGTTGCAATAAATAAAACAAGATAAAAACCAAAAATTAACTTATTTTGCAAACCAGATGAGCTCATTTTAATTTGGAAAATAACCCTTTTTGCTATGTGTTTTGTAAACCAATACAAAATGTAATGTTCTAGTTCAATTAACAAGTTATTAATAATATAATACATAATTGCAGTCTAAACATTTAATTTTCATGAGTTAGAAGTTAAATTATATATCTCATAGGAACAAATCAGAGCTACAACTGCTTTGTGCATACTCAATATATATGAACAAAATTAAAAGCATATTTAGAGATTTCATTTTTTTAAAGGATGTGACATGGGCATATCAAATGATTTAATTGCCCTATATTTATCTGATTCTACATCTAAACTCTGAGCTCAAGTATAATCCTTATAAGCACTGTAGTTTCCCTTTATGTGAATTAACCTTATGGGGAGACACCTAGAAAACACCTGCTAATCTTCCCTAAATAAAATGGAAACAAACTGCAAAGCATATCTGGTAGCTGGGCTGTGACTGGTCCCTACAATTTATAGAACCATTTAGGGAAATTCAAAGAGGAAGACATGGACTAAACTACAGAAGTAGATGAAGAACCAGAATTCAGTGTTTTTTTACTGGTATTTACTTCTAAAAGAAAATTGTCTAGTTAAAGGGACATTGTCAACTTAATCAGACTTCTACCTAACTTATTTTTCCTAGTATCGTTAGCACACCATATATCCTTACGATAACTAAAAAAGCAAACTGAAAAAGGTTTTATTTATTTTGCATATTTGACAAAACTATTTCTACAATTAATTTCACTATATCTGGTTTTCTCTATTTGTTGAGGGTCTGTTCCACAGCAACACTGTATAAAATGCACAAATAATTTGTACACATCATTACTGTATTTAACTGAACAGCTGTGGTAACTGTAAATTAAAATAACCAGTGAAGACATGTAATTAGACATTTCTTCATTCAGCCGCCACAACAGTATGCACCAATCCATGCAAAATTTTCTGAAAGCTTACACTTAACAGCCTGATCATACAATGTGCTTCATTCAGAGTTTATTATAGGATATGGGCCCTATGGGCACTTCCCAAAATCACAATCTATTTGTCCACAGGAATTTTTGTTTTGCTGTTGTAAGATTTATTTTTTTCAATAGGAAATATCTGAATGGGACAGTCAAAGTAATTGTGATGCATGCTTAAGTTCGTTATTCATAAAGTTGTAGAAATATTTAGTGCTATGAGGGTATAAAAGTTCATATATGACAATTTGCTTTTAAAATTAATGTGATTGGTTCAGGACATTATTGTGTTTAGTTTATTGATCTATGCTTAGAGACCATATGCACATCTGTAGCATCTAACCTTGTGAGCTATTATTCAGCCTTACTGCCACCTACATAAACAGGAAGCTGAATTAAAGAGCATGTGATATAATTTAAGATGACCTACTAAAAGAGTACTTTTTAAAGTTTCAGCTTTAAAGGCAAGTTTCCTCTATGAAAACTGCACTGCCTTAAAATCAGCAATGAACTGTCCGTTATGGGAACTATAAATGTTTTCGTTTTCTGTCCAGCTTATTCCCCAAAACCACTCACCTAGGTGTTTGATTATTATATTCAAATTTAAGTAACTTTATTTGATTTACTAAAAGTTCATTCCGTAGAGTAAAAACAAACACTTATAAGTTTGCAAGTTACTAACTTATTTCAACCCTTTCTAGAATCTATAAAATGTTGGTTTTCAAGAGTATCATTTTCCTCTTGTTTAACAACCAAACAGTAGAACAAAGCAATATAATCAATTTCAAAAACTGAATGCAAGGTTATAACCAACACACAGTAGTATTTGTGCTAATGTACTATCGAAATAATTACACTTTCACTTTCTAAAAGCAACTTGATATCTGTTCCAAGTTAAATGAGATCTTCATAAAGGCATAAGAATTTGCCTCATCTGTGCAATACCATTCTACATTTAAAAAAATGTCAGGAGTTTCATAAACTATGATCAATTTCACAACTACTTAAAACACTGCACTAAAGATAAATCTTTATCACACACAGCAAGCATACCAGCCTATAAACTTCATTTACTTAACTGATGTTAAACACTTTAAGGAATTCTGAGTCAAGAAAAACAATTTCAGATCACACAATGTATTAATGGCTGAAGATTCTTTATTTGCATAAGAAAACAATTAAACTTCATTTGGATAAGTCACCTAATATCAGAGGCAAGAATTTGTGCACTATTGACACCACTGGCACCCAAGCATGACAAAATATCACATCCTTCAAAATTTGAGACTGACAGTAAAATAGCCATATAAAGCAAGCATTGTTGGCATCAGCATATACAACTGTTTTGGTTTATGGTCAAACTAGAGTTTTTAGAATACAAAGGCAGATACTATTAACAGTTTATTTTTGCATACCAATAGGACTGAATAATTAGGAAATTATACTTATGAGCAGAGAGGGTTAGGTGAAATTGTTACTTTGGAATTAGAGATGAATCTTGCTGATGTGGGGAGAAGCTCTGAGGCTATGGTGACTAGCACAATATATGAACTGAGAACATTACATCAGATTATTCAATTAGCCACATTAGGACACACACAGCTTGAACGGGGAGAACTTTTCCCAACATCAGCAGTAGTAAAGAAAATTTAACAAAATTTAGACCTGTATACCGCATTACACCTAATTATCTATAAATCAGCAACTTCTAAAAGAAAGTTTTTTGTTTTATTTTACTGCACAATTTTAAAATAACTTACCATGATTACCATTTTCCTTTAACAAAGCAAATAATTCACCCCAACAACCATTACAACAATTTTTTAATCAGCCATTACAGATTTTAAATTTATTAAATATTATTTTAGTAATGACAGTGTGTTTATTAGAAGAGAATTCATTAAAAACGTGATTACGGATACGCCACACATTTGAGAGTTCTGTACTTGGTTTGCAGCATAGCCACAACTTTTAAAAATCACAGTGAGGAAAACAGGTTAGCAAAGATTAACAACAAGCCTGTAATTGTATTTCCACTTACCAGGTGGTATAGTAAAACCTGGAGGCAACTGGATTGTAGTCTGCTGAGGCGGTCTAACAATCAACTGTGGTGCAACTATTCTCTGAGCAGTGCCCACTGCAGGCCTGGGTGACAGCGACTGGGGGACTGCAGAGACGACAGGTACAGTGGTGCCTGGTTTGCCTACACCAACAGCAGAGGCAGGTGGCCCTATAATATTTACTGTGGGTTTAGATATAGCATTGAGGGTGACCGTGCTAGACACTACAGGGGCACAGTTGGCAACTGAACTTTGGGCTGGATGGGTGACAAGGTTCACTGTAGAAACAGAACTGGCAGGGTTACTGAGTGCATTTACTGCAGGATTGTGTGTGAGGAGTTTAGTCTGTGCTGTGGAGGAGTCTGATTTGCTGTGGTTGACAGCTGGGCTCTGATGGTTGATAACTTGTGTTAATGCTGCTGGGGCACAGCCAGCCTTTAGACTCTGAGCGACAACCAGAGGAGCGCTGGAGGCAGTGCCGTTCCCACTGTGTGCCGCGTGAGGAACAGCATGCGGTGCAGGTCCCTGGAGAAGAGCGAGCGCGGCAGGAGGAGCAGCGGCTGCACTACCCAGCACTACCGCCTTTGCCGGAGTGACAACACCGGCAGCCCCAGGCGACCCCCCAGCTGTGGCGGTCTCGGCGTTGAGCGGCAGCACATTGTTCCCCACACCAGCGGCTGCTGCAGGAGGACTGTGCCCAGGGCTGGCACTCTCCCCGTCCCGGGCACCGCTCCCAGCAGCAGGAGCAGCGGCACCGGCGTCCACATGGTTGCTGACAGGCTGGGCTGGGGCGCCAGCAGGCGGAGATGGGGCAGCGGCTTGCAGAGGGGCAGGGGCAGCAGGTGCACTCGGGGGGCTGCTGCGAGGAGCTGCTCCATGTGATTGCTGCGTGCTACTACTGTTTACACTCACTCCCCTCCCGGCCGCTGCCTCCGCTGGGGGGGGCTGGGCTGGGGGTGCCCCCTGGGCAGAGGCTGCCGCCTGGGCTGGAGTTGGGCTGCCCACGGCACCTGGGCACCTGGCTGCCTCCCCTGCCTCGGAGGGATGAGGAGGAGCAGGATGCCCTTGCTGCTGGACTGGGCTGCTGCCCCCCGCCAGGCTCTCTTGGTGCTGTTGCTGCTGGTGGGACGGGAGGCTGCTCCTGGGAGGGGGGCCTTCGGCGGGGCCCCGCCCGCCGGCCAGCTGCGATTCCAGGGAGCCCACCAAGTCGCTGACCGCCTTCTCGTCCACCTCCTCGGAGAAGAGCAGCATCTCTTCCAGGGGGTCCGAGGCGCCGGCCGCCATCTTGCGCCGAGCTGGGGAGCCGGCTGCTCAGCGCACAGGCGCGCCGGCTTCCGCCGCGCGCGGGGCATTCTGGGAGGGGCCGGCCTCCTCGCCGAGCCCCGCCCCTGGCAGGGGCCGAGCGCGCTTCGCTTTGTGCCGCGGCGGCGGGGGCCGCAGCTCCCGTGCGTGCTCCAGTGCGTGGCGCTCGGCTCGCCAGCGAACGGGAGCGAGCCGTACGTGGTGTGTAAACCTCAGCAGTGCACTGCTGGTGTCAACAGCACACGTCCGAGGAGGAAAACAGCAGGTCTGAGTCCCAGTGGGACCCTGACCTTTACACCCCCGGACCATGTCAAGGCGCCTCCCACGGCGAAGACGTGGCTGCCCGAGGTCTCCCTGGTGCAGGAGGCCTTTCCAGCCATCATAGCATTGGCCTAATAGTTCTCCGCCAGCCGCGAACCCAGCCCCTACGCGTGGGGGACATCGGGGTGCAAAGGAGGATGTGGCCAGAGCTCACTACACTACAGCTATTTCCAAGGGGTCCCTAAGAAGCAGAGCCTGGAAGTTAGAATAGCTCCAAAGCAAGCCCCCTCAACAGCCTCCGAATAGGCAAACACTCCTTTAAGCAACGTTTCCTCCCCTTCCATTTCTGCCTCAAGTCAAGGAACAGAGTCACTCAGATTGCGCCCAAAAGCTCTAATTTTTCACCTTTTGGGGAGTATAGCAATCCACCCTTTTTCTAAGGCCCAAGTAAGAATACACAAGTTCCTCCTTAGTGGAACCAGGACTTTCTCCTACCAGACTGTCCATTCCCTTTGTGTTTTGTACTCCTTTCCAACACACTTTCAACTCTAATTCTTTTTTTAAGAAAGATTTTTGTTTGGAAATGGGAATATCCTTGTTTTTCAATTAATAAGTTGATAAAGTTAGCCCTACTCTGAAAGATCTTGTGAAGCCAACCAAAGTTCAGCTACCAGCCTAGCAATCCTATTGACTTTAAGCACATTCTTTAAGTGTTTGCAGGATCAGGGTCTTTCATAGGAGGTGGATGTGGTGGTGGGAGATGAGAGATTTTGAGATAGTTTATGTTGGAAAGGGCCGGGTATGGGCCTTTTCTCCACATGAAAAAAATAAAGCAAATATTTTATATAGACATTTTTTAATATGGGAAGGACTCTTGTCCGGCTTCAGCAATCCACTTCCCAAACATAAGACTGGGAATATGTGTCCTTTCCATAAAGGACACATATTCCAGCAGCGATAATAGGAGAATGTCAAGTCCTGCTGTAGCTCATAATGTCTTATGTGATGTCACAAATGAAGCAGCCAGGAGAAGAGGCCCAACTGGGACAGATGCTGAGGTGGCTACTCCTAACAACAGGAGGATTTGGTGATGCTAGGGAGAAAATTGAGATTTTCAGGAGGGAAAGGAGAAAGAACTGATGAAGTGGGTGAAAAGAACTGATGAATTTGTTGGGGAAAAAGACCAAATGAGTCTTGGATGAATGGTAAATTAATAGACTGATTAACAGCAGGTAAGAGAATGGAACATGAGACATAGGGCAGCAGCAGCGATCCCTGTGAGTCAAGGATGATCTCTTTCACAGGTTTTATTTTATATGGGTCCTTTGGTGACTGAAGAGTCTGATTCTTGAGCCGCAGACTCATTGGGAGACATTGCCCGTGGTGTTGGAAGGCAGGGTTGGGCCATGATTATTGCATGACAGTTGTCCTTTTCTGGCAGTTTTCTGTGATCAGGGAAAGATGATTTTCCTTAAAAGTGGTCATTCCTTCTATGACAAGTCTTTGCCAATTAGCCGAATCTTGGGCTACTGTCTCCCATTGTGTGGTGTTGATACTACATCTCTTGATGTTGGTCTTGAGGGTATCTTTGAAGCATTTATTTTGGCCTCCCCATTTCTTTTCTACTTTGGTGACTTGGGCGTACAGCAGTTGTTTTGGTATGCATACATCAGGCAAACACGCAGTGCCGACTACACATCGTCTGGTGCTGGATAATCAGGGCCTCAATACTGAAGATGTGAGGACACTGACATTAATGTGGTGATTCTCCCACTTTATGTTGAAGATCTTCCAGAGAAAGTGCTGGTGTTCCGGGTTTTTCAGGTGTTTTCTGTACGTCATCCAGGGCTCAGCAGCCATATAAGGGAGTTGGAATTACCACCATCTTGTAACCTAGGAATCTAGTGTGTGTTCTGATGTCATGGTTGCTAAACATCCAGCAAGACAATCTGCTGAAGGCAATGCTTGCACAGCGGATTCTATGCTGAATCTTGACATCTACGTTTGCCCTTGGTGCAAGATAGCTATCACGGTAGGCAAAGTGTTCTACATTTTCCAGTACCTCTCTGCCAGTGTAGAACTTCCTTGCTGGATCTAATGATTGACCGGGAGAAAGCTGGTGGAGAACTTTTGTTTTGCCGATGTTCTACGTTAATCCTAGGCTTTTATAAGTTTTGGAGAAGCAGTTAAGGGCTGCTTGTAGATTCTCCTTTGAGTGTTCAACTACAGAACAATCATCTGCATACTGCAGTTCAGTTACTGTTGCTGCTGTTACTTTAGTTCTGGCACAGAAGTGAAAGAGGTTGAAGACTTTGACATCAGTCCGATATTGGATGCCAATGCACTGTGGCAGACAGTTTTGGACTAGCATTTTCATAGCTGCTAAGAAAATGGAGATGAGAGTGGCTGCTAGTACACAACCTGGATTTAAGCCAGTTTGGATGGCAAAGGGCTCAGAGGTAGAGCCACTGCACAGAATGGAGGCAGTCATCCAGTCGCGGAGGAATCTTACAATGATGGTAAATTTGCTTGGGCAGCCAAACTTTGACACGATTTTCCACACAGCCTCATGGTTGACAGAGTCGAAGTCTTTGGTCAGATCGATGAAGACCATATACAGTTCTTGGTGGTGTTCTTTTCTTGGATCTGTCTGGCTGCGAAAATCACATTGGTAGTGCCTCATGATTGTCTGAAGCCACACTGGGACTCTGGAAATTCTTCCTCTGCAAGAGGGAGCATACAATTTGGTAAGATTCTAGCAAGAATCTTCCCAGCAATGAAGAGGAGGGCAATGCCTTGATAGTTGTCACAGTTGGCCCTATCTCCTAAAGCCTAAGGCTCCATCCATTCTCTTATCTTGTTTAACTAAAGATGTGATTTTAAATTGATTTAAACTGGTGCAAAAGACTCTTGTAGATACTCTTATTTCAGTTTCAACCAGACTTGTTTCAGTATAGTTTAGCTTAATTAGGCCTGGTTTAGCCAGTTTTTATACTGATTTAATTATTTCAGTTAATTATTTCATATTAATGTAATTGAATCAGTACAACAGATAAGTGTGCATACAGTTCTACTTTTATTAAGCTGCTTATACTAGTAAAAGCATGTTTATATTGGTATAATTGCATTCAAACTAAGGGGTTGTACCACTTTAACTATATCTGTATCCAAAGTAGGAGCCGGCACTCATTTTTGCAGAAGGGCCATTCTATGAATTCTGGTAAGTTGTCATGGGCCTGGCTCACTTCTGGCTTCTGGTCACGTGGGTAGCGACCAGCTGAAAACTGCCTTACATTGTAGTATAGCGCTCCTGCATGGCAGGCTGGACTGAAAAATTAGATGGGCTGGATCCCACCCATGGGCTGTATTTTGCCCAACCCTGATTTAAATCAATATAGTTCAAGCAGTCCAAAAACAGTGTGTAGACAGCCCCTTAGAAATAGGTTTACACTAAGCTATTCTTAAAGAAGTGTCTAGACACAGGATTGCACCAGTTTAATGAAATCAGTTTAAACAGCTGTTTAAATTAAACCAGTACAACTTCATTGTGTAGATGAGGCTTCAATTAGGGGTGTGCAGTAAATGAGAGTGCAGGAATGAATGGGGGTTGAACCTAGGGGGTTTTCTTCTTCCTCTGCATCAAGGGGCATGGGTCACTTGCAGGTTTAAACTAATGGAAATGGCATACTCTCTCTAATTTGAAGTCATTAAATCATGATCTTGAAGTCTTTAAGTCAACTCAGCCAAAGGTTATGGATATATGGTGGGCAACATTCTGTGGCCTGCCATGTGCAGGAGGTCTGACTAGATGATCATGATGGTCCCTTCTGACCTTAAAGTCTACAAATCTGTCTGTGTGCAGGTGTATGGTGTTCTTAGTTGTACGGGGATGAGGGAGGGAGCGTATGCATGCTAATGTTTATAGTAAGGGTGATCTAGTAGATTTTTGCCATGGGTGATGTGTATTATAGACAATTCTGCAAGGTTGACTTGTGTATGCATATATGCATGTAAACCTATAAAGAATGGTGATTTTTTTATCATTAATTTAAAAATCACTTAATCAAATGCAGACTTTAATTATTTATGTTTATATAAACACAAGTTAGCAAAAGGGTAGTTTTTTGGGACAGGACACAATGCATGTGTCTCACTGCATGTGAGAAGCTGAAGTAAATTTTCAGTAAATTTTCTTTTATACAGAATAAATCTAGATATAGGGGGTGGTTTGGAAAATATCACATTTAATATAATCGTTTTAATATACTTTTCCCCATTCTATCTATAACTTGTACCTATTTGGCCCCTATCCTGAATTTTTGGTTTCATGCAGATCCCTTTATCCCCCAGCATTCATTTAAGGTTTAAAACCTAAAATCTTATGACTGTGCAACTAATCCTGACAGTGAAACATTGATTAGAATACACTTTTTAACACACTGAGCTATTAAACTTGGTTACTCCATAAAAATCACCATATAGGAAAGCTTTATAGCACTGTAACTTTAGCAGCTTAAAAATAATCTCCCACCCCCGGCAGAAATACATGGCAAATCACAATTTATACTATGAATTTTTAGAGCTTCAAAAAATAATCAGTTTTATTTAAAGGTTTAGAGTACATGTGCGAGCCGGTAATCTGTAAAACATTAATTTAGATTTTCTGCCTCCATTCAACTGATCCACTTTTTCCTTTTTATTTTATATATATATATACACACACACACACGAAGATATAATAAATCTTATTGTACAAAAAGTGATACAATTGCATATTTGGGCACAAACCTACAAACATTCAACCACAGTCTTAATTTTAGTCACGAGCAGTCACATTAACATCCAAGTGCCTACTCACCTACCTAAAGTTAAGCACATGCATAAGTGTTTGCAGGATTGGTCCAGAGGTCTGCACTTCATAAAATTAGCCGCACATCTAAAACAGACTTTTAATGAAGCACATAAGATTTATGTACATATTGGACTTGTTTCATGCAACAACTATTCCTTTGATTGTAAGCTTTATTTTCAAATACATTTAAAAGTTTATAAAATGTGGAGAAAGTACTTTTAAAAAGTTCAGGCTGATGAACAAATTGCTTATTGCTTCCTTTTAGTTATTTCAGGTTAACACATCATATGGGAGAGAACCAAAGCCCAGCCCCAATGAAAACCACAGGACCCCAGCCCCTGGTTCCCCCTAGAGCCCATGGATGCTTTTGACTGCAGGCCTGGAACCCAAAGGGAGATTGCTTCTTCAAACGTGCGAGCCAGTCGCGTTTGTTGGCAGGTAGCCGGTCTCTCAGCCAAGCCAAAGTATTTGTCACACGCTGTTTTTGTTCCCCCGTGGGCTAAAAGCCAACGCGTGACGCGCCTCCAGCGCGGCAGAGGCACGCTTAGTTCTGACGCCAGTGAAATAAAACGGGCGAATGACGTCACTCAAGGCCGCGCGGCAGTGGCGGGAGACAGACGCGCCAGTGTGAGCGCAGGGGGGTGGGCTCGTAGTTTGATGCACGGCAGATTCTACCGTTAACGGACACAGCACGTCCGTTGCGCCTCAGAGTAAACCCCTCCCCCGCTAATCCCCTCCGCGTCCGCATAGACAGCAGTTTCCCGCCGCCGACCCAGTCCCCTCTCACCGGTGAGGCCGCGGTTCTCGCGAGATCTCCTCTATTCCCGGCATCCATTTCGAGGCCTGGAGAGAGGGGGGCGGCTCAGGGAAGATGAAGGCGTCGGCCATATTAGCAGCTTCGGGGTGGCTTCGACGGGGTTTGTGCTGAGGCCGCCTGAGGGGAGCGGGGGCTGGGAGGTCAGCCCGCGGTCGCGCCTTCGCCTAGAGGAGGGGAGTGCTCGCTCGGCCCGGGAGGGGGTTCGCTTCGGCGCCCGCATCTAGCCTCAGGCGCGCTCGGCAAGGGGGGCCCCTGTCCGGGGAGCCGGCGCCATGAGCGGGGGGACGCCTTACATCGGTAGCAAGATCAGCCTCATCTCCAAGGCCGAGATCCGCTATGAGGGGATCCTGTACACCATCGACACCGAGAACTCCACCGTGGCGCTGGCGAAGGGTACGGCGCGCGCGGCGGAAATGGCGCGCGGACGGCCGGGGCCTTGGGGGTCCCGGTCCGCTAAGGTTGCGGGGGGGGGCGAGCTACCCAGAGCTGGCAGGGAGGGGGAGGCGCGCCGAGCGCCAGGCCGTTTTACGCTGTACCGAGTCTCCACAGTGGTCAGGGCCGGGGGGCGCCCTCCGGAGCAGGGGCTCGGGGCGCTGCAGTCTGCTGATCCCTGGCGGTATAGCGTCTCCATGGCGGAGGTAGGGGTGGGGGGCGGCAGGGGAGCAGATTCCAAAGCTGCTGCGAGGGCTCCTGCCCAGTTGGCAGAGGTCGCTGGAGACTTGGCCGGGACTGTGGCCCCGGGGGAAGGGAGATGCGCTGTGGGGCCCTTGAGAGTTGAGAATGGGTGAGTGGGGGCTGGGCAGTGGTGGAGCAGGCACTCCGTGAGTGGCTTCTGTAATGTATAGTAGTGAGACAAAACTGGCATTGGTGAGAAACGGAGTGGGGGTTCTCTACCCTCAGGAAGCCTACAGTGTTGTGGGGCTGGCCCTGGATTAGGGAGAAGGGGAGAAAATTGGCTATTAAGAGGATCTGTATACGGTATCGTGAATAAAGAGTACTTGGGCAAGGATACGAGCACAAGGAAGTTTGGGGAGGAAGGGGAATCCTGTACATCAGCGCTGAGTTTTCCACCAGGCCATTAGCTAAAATTTAAAAGGATCAAAGGACCTATATCCTGGATTAATGGATGAACGCCAGGAGAGGATCCTGTGTATTTTTTACACAGAGTTTCACAACATTACTGACTGGGTAAGGGTTGAGATCTTCTATTTCAATGCTGAAATTTGCATTGGTGAAGGGGGAGAGTAGTGTTCCCCAACAAGGTGAAGGTGACTGTGGGTCATTTTGTTCTCCAGTCTAGACTATGTGTAAGAAAGTCAAGGTGGGTGAGGTAATATCTTTGTTTGGACCTGTTTCTGTTGGTGAAAGAGAGAAGCTTTTGGGCTCCACAGAACTTTTTCAGGTCTCTTTATATATGCATGCACACATTGTTTTATTGTGTTCCATCATTTTAGTGTTATCTCATCTGCCCTGGAGAGTCAAGTCTTAGGAGGGGAAAACAACATCAAGTGTAGCAGTATCATTGGGCTATCTATATGTAGGGTGCTTGTATTGGTGATGTGTGAGAACACTTGGAGTCCAAGGATTCTAGTGCCCATAGTGAGAAGTAAACATTTGTGATGGGGCTTGCTAGCTGTGGAACTCTCTGTGCACAGAATATCTGTTTTGAAAGTGAATTTATTTTTATAGACAGGTGGAAAATTGAGGTTGATCTCTTTCAGCATATACCATATACTTGTTATAGTTGTTTCCATATGAACTACATCTCTTAAAAATCTTGTTTAAATAATCCAAATTAAATTACAAGGAATTTTTTTTCCCCTTGTTAGACCAGGAGAAGAATAACTTCTTGTGTAATCCAGAAAATGTAAGAGGCTTGGAAAATATATATTTTTGTAGTGTGTGTTGCTCTTTGAAGTAGGTACTATCCTTTGTCTTCAGTGTTATTGGATTAAAGGCTACTGATTAAATGTTCTACACCTTTCTACTTCAATCTTACAGTAGTTCGATTGTTTCAACTCCTGTTGACTTTGGTGGAAGTTCATGTTAGACAAAATTCATATCCCAACATGAAAGAGAGAGCTCTAGATAAATAACATGCAAAGGGGGGGCAGTCCCAATCCTGTATACGCTTACAAACACATGTTGAACTTTAAGCATGTGCATAAGCATGCAGACTTGGGATCAAAATTGCTATAAAATAGTAAGACAGATAAACATTTTTTCATGTAAAGGGATACCATCAATTTAACATCACACTGTCTGAATTCCATCTGTTTATTAAAAATAATAGCTAAGATTGCTGTAAGTGAAAGATAAATGTACATGTTTATACTGCAGTGGCACACAGATTCCTAGACTGTGATTGCATTGTGCTCAGCACTGTATAAACATATAAGACTGTCTCTGCCCCAGGGAACCTGCAGTCTGTATTTACTTGTGCTCTGAGTTGGACAGATAACTAAAGGGGTCACCAGTGCTGGCCAAACTAATCATGCTTTCTTTTCGGTGCACCCCTGATAGGATATACATGTTCATTATGGGCCAGATTTTGCCATACTTATGTTGAGTTGCACTTTGCTTCTGAGATTTCTTATTTAGTTGGATTTTTAAACTGTGCAGTAATAGAATGCCCATCCAAAGTTCTTGTCACCCTTTATAATTTAGAAATCATCTGTTATCCTGAGATCGAATCAAATATAAACTAGAAACCTAACTCTGACCAATTAATTTTTCCATTATATCCTCACCAGAGGTCCACAGCACTGCTATTCATCTCTACCTGTCTCCTTATAGTTGAGAGAAAAGTTGAGCCTTAGTGTTAACTAATATGTACAGTTCTGTACCAATGCAGGAAGCAGGTTCCAAAGGCTCAGGTCTCTAACAGTGTGTTCTGTCAGCCTTCTCTCTCACTAACAAGGTTCCAACTTGGGCATGTGCACTGACCTTAACTGTGACAGTATGTCACAGAGAGAAAGCCAGTCTCTTAGATGGTTGGTCCCAGGCCACTAAGAGTTTTGTATATCAAAATCAGTAAAAGCCCTTACAGGCCATAGTGCCTGGGTTAATATACTTCTGAAGAGAAATATTGCTAAATTTTGGACTAGCTGCAGATTTTGGATGGATTTAAGATTCAGAATATATTCCAATTGTCTAATCTTGAAGTATCAGGAGCTAGACAATTTGTTGCAAGGTCCACATCTGAAATAGGTGCAACCTTCCATAGAAGCAAAAAATCTGACCTGGCAGTAGTAGTCACCTGATTTTCTGGTAGCATCCAGGAGTCTAACAGGGAGCCCTCTATTGCAAATCCTGGTAAAAAAGGTAGATGAACACCCCGAATCAAATGTTTCTTCCTGTTACTTCATCCCATTCAGCCAGCTTCATTTTACTCATCTTATCTGGATTCAGTCTATTAGCTTGCCCTCATCCATGCCCCAATCTCCTGATTGAAATTAGTGGAATTGCTCATGAGGTAAAGTACATAAATAGAAGTGGAAGAATCTGGCCCTGTCTAACTAAGAGCTTATCTACACAAAGTTGCACTGGTTGAGCTTGTTCAGTGTTTCAAACTGGTGCAAAAGGCTATATTGGGCATTCTTATTTCAGTTTTGTTTGTCAGTTAGGAATTGGTTTAAGCGAAACGAAAATAAACCACTCTTAAACCAAAATAAGTGTGTTGGCTGAAAATGGGACAGACTGCACCCTTTAAGTATGGAGAGGTTATCTTCTCTCCATACGAGAACATCCTGGCAGAGAACTAGAACCCTGATCCTGTAGCTACCAAAAACACAGGCTCTACTATAGGAGTTCTCAAACTTTTTTTTACCTGGGACCCCTTTGAAAATGGTTTAGGCTGTGATGATAAACCTCCCCTCCCCCCATTGCCATTCTACACACCCCCATGCTATGCCACCCTTCTGTGCTGCTGCTGGGGGTGGCGCTGCTTTCAGAGCACCCAGTCAGCAGCTGCTGCTCTCCAGTCACCCAGCTTTGAAGGGCTCTGGCTATCAACCATGCATGGGACTGAGAGCCACAGCATGTGTGAAGGCTGATAGCTCGTGATCTCATGACCTCTTGAGGGGTCCCGACTCCCAGTTTGGGAACCTGTGCTCTACAGTGTTTAAAGAAGAATTTTGGTAGCTATTAACACACAGAGGTTTTTTCCTATGCTGTAGTTAGCCAATAGAGGGCAGTGTGCTCCCTCACATAGTGCCTGATTCTGCTGCTGTTGAAATAATAGCAGAAAACTATTGATGTCAGTGGGAACAGGATTGGACCCCAAACAATAAACAAAACTTCACTTAATTAGAATCTGTTTCTTAATATATACATCACACATGAGATTTAAGTATAAGGAAAGCTTAAAGCAGTTGGAGCTAGAGGAAAACAAATGTAAGAGAACAGTATTTTAAATTAGGCTATTTTCTGATGACCTGTTTCTCAGTATTTGAAAAATATTCTTCTGAGAAATATTCTGCCTGCTTCCTAAGTAAAATTTGAGAATTGTCAGATTAAACCATGTTTCCAAGCACAGTGTACTGTAATGAAATCTGATTGCAACCTGAGCCCTGGAGAGTCTACTGCTGCTAATGACATATCCTAAGTATTTGCACTTAGTTTTTATAGTGTTACTAAACTGTTGTGATCATGCTATGCTAGTGCCATCTATAGTTGTCAGTCTTCAGAAACCAGCTCCTAACTGTAAAGTAAAAATCCATTTATTCTTCTAAACATATGCAAATTATCTTACCATCTAACTCAAGAAATAAAATGGGAAGGGAAGCTAAATACATGGTTAAACATGAGACATCTCATACTTGAAGTGAAATGTAATAGACCATTTTATTTAATAAAATAATTTGCCAAGGGTAGAGAGACTTTCAAACATCTCATTTGTACTGCCTCTCTTCCTCAGTGCTCGGAGTGCTACTCAGCTACAGCTGAGAAACTGGCCCTGTTTCTGATTACTGACTTGAGAATTAAAATAAGTATTTCATCTGAGATTTTTCTAGTCTTCTATTTACTTACTTTCTGCTATTATAGTGTAGTACCAAAGATTTAGGTTTGGATCCTACAAAGACTTGAGTAGCCCCAGTTGAAATCAGTGGGAACTACTTGTGCATAAATTTATGTGCATATATTTTGATAAGATCAGAGCTGTAGTTTGTTCATCTTTCTTGCTGATTATTTAACACTTGTTGTCAGTGGTGGTGTATATTGACCAAGAGATCTTGCTGTTAATCAGTCACACTTTGCTCCAAAAAGTAAGTCTTTCTTGTTTCACCCCATTAAACCATATTCAAGGGGGTATAGTAAACTGTGTAGGAGTAAAAGTGAATACTCTAAAAATATTTCAACAACAAGCCTGCTACAACTAGTTGTAGTATTTAACTCAAAAATAGGATGAATTCTGTGCCACTTCCCCCTTTAAGTCACATTAATACTGTACCCCCAAATGCTCTCTACGTCAAAGGTGAATGATGTTTTAGTTCACTTTTTAAATAAATAATCTGGGAGAGGAATTGTCTACAGATTTGCCATGGCCTTCCCAGGCAGTCGTAGGTCAAGGTAACAGGGCATGCTACTTGTCACATGTCTGCAGTCTGTTTCCCCTCAATTTCACATTTGTCTGGGAACCACTGCATTCTCTTCTGCGGGCAGGATGCAGCTTAAGGGGATGTCCTCTAGCAAGGGAGCTGTAGAGAGCACTAAGTCAGTGCTGCACCTCCCGAATTCTCTTTTGATACTCTACAATGTAATCTTTCTGGTGTCACAAAACTAACTTCAGTAAAGACTAATTCCTTGTAAAATAATATTACAATATACACCTTTTATTAGACTTTTTGCGTTGTGAAATGAAGAGAACTTCATTTCACAAACTGGTTGCTTAAAGTCAATATATCACAAATTCTTCAAAGTGAGGAATTCTTCAGTTTTAGTGTTTGCGTTAGACTTTTGCTTGAAGGGCCTAATTGTGATAGGCTCTGTTTTAAATAAAAAAAAAAAAAAGAAACCGTCCCTGCTCCAAAGAAATCAGTCCAAATAGACAAGACAAAGGCTGGGAGGGTAAATGAAGTCACAAAGAGGGGAAGTGATGGTAGAATAGAGGATAGAACCTAGTTCCAGTCTATCAAACTGTGCTTTCTCTTCAGCACACATTAATCCCTGCACATACATTACTTTCACTGACACTCTACCTTATAAATAAGTCCCAAACACATCCAAAGTATGCAGTAAAACACATACCCATGTCACAGAATTGCGCTGTAATGCAAAACTTTAACTCTGATCTTGGCAACATAAATATATATATACACTCCACCATAGAGAAGTATGGAGTTGGAGAGGTTTTCCATAGAGAAGTATGGAGTTGGAGAGGTTTTGTGTTATAGTGCAGTCATGAACAATGTGGTTAATACATTTCAAAGTAAGTTAAGGCGTATTGTATTGTAATAGCTTAGATTTGTAGTGTTGGATTGATGCTGACAACAGTTATTGTAAATATATTATACTTCAGTATGAGCTGACTGTTTGTAAATAAACTCTTATGTGAAGCATTGACAGAGCTTGTTTAAAATGGTGTATTAGTGTGCATCAGTGTATCTTTCACAAATTGCCAGTGTGGACCTTGCTGGAATGCACTAAAAGTTCCCTCGAGCATTGATGTAGTACCCCTTGAAACAAGACTACATCAGCTCCCTCTAGGGATCTTTTAGTATGCACCAGCAAAGGTCCACCTGGACAGTTAGTGCGTGACATGTCAGTGCCTCATGATGCACCATGTAGGCAAGTCAACCATAGCTCAGTATTAAATAAATTTTGTCCTCTGCATGGAATGTTAGTTTTTCATGTTTGTATTTTAGCGTCCCTAAAAAGACCACTGTGAATGTTAATGCTGTATTATGGAATCTATATTTTTATACTAGGATTGCAAACTACAATGTTCTCAAGTGAGACTAAAATTTAAATGCAAGTTTTTTATCCAGAAAACCTTGAATTTCTTATACTAACATGAGAGAACTTTGTTCAGCCATTGATAAACAAAATTTATAAAGAGAAAACAGTCCCATATTTAGAGCCAGCAACATAATGCAAATGTATTGTGAACATGAATTATTATATTTAGTTACACTTGGCAATCTTTGCAGACTAAGGCCATCTCTACATTGCCCTTATGTCAGCAAAACATCCAAGAACAACATATGTTTCCCAGCATAAGTAGTAATGTACACAGTGCTGTGTTGGTGGGAGAACTGCTACTGCCAACGTAGCTACAGCTGCTTGTTGAGGTGGTTTTCTTATTTCTGTGGAAGAGCTCTCTCCTATTGGCATGGAGCAGCTATACGAGCAATCTTACAGCTGCATTGTTACACCTGTGCCACTGTAAGCTCACTGGTGTAGGCATGGCCTTTGAAATGAATGATTAAATTTAACTTGTTCCATATGGAGAGAGAGATTCCCTATCAAAGACGTATATGGGAGAGGAGAGAAAATAGAAACTTCCTTTCCCTCAATCCCACAGCTGGTGGATTAGGAATGTGTAGAGTTGCACATGTCTGAAGTTTGCAAGGCAAGGCAGATATGAGAGACAGAAATGGGGGAAGGAAGACAGTACAGGTTAGGAACAATATCCTCAATTTTTACTCTGTAGGCACACACACAGATCCTGAATAGATAGCAGTTCTGTTGAAAGTCATTGTAACCGAGAACAAAACCTCAAGACACGTGCCAGACGAAAAGCCAGAAGCTCCCTTCTGTTCATGCAAATGGAAGGGGGCAAAGTATTTATTTTATGTAGGTTCACTGACCACAGTGGGTGAAGAGGAGATGCTAGCAGCTGTGTGTCTCAGGAAGGCAACACAGTTCTTGAAGTATTTATGGATCTTTTGCGATTGATAAGTTGCAGGAGGATGAACAGATCTGCAGAGTGAGGATAATCCCATCCTTAGACTGGACAACTAGGTGGAAGCTGTTTTCTGACCTTTTCCTTATGCAAATTATTTCAGGATAATTTGAGAAGTTTTTGTGTAGTGCTTGCTCAAAAAAAAATAATGTGTATTCTTCCTTCCCTACCTTCTCTAGCATGCCTTGCTTATCTCTTCTCTGAGGTCTTTTGTTTGGTTCTTTAATAGCAATTCCTCACCTGTTCTTACTACTGAATTGTCTTAATCTGGTTGGCTAGACAACTGACTCAACTTCTGTTGTATTTAGTTCTAATCCTTACAGTTAGAGATTACTTGCTGTTAATTTCAATACATGAATGCTTAGTAGCTTTTCCAGTTTAATGTTTTTTTCTTTTCCAGGGGAACAAATCTTTGAGGGCTAAAGAAATTTCTTGTGATCCTCTTGGTTTGTGATCCAGTCCCTTCACTTCCCCTCTTTCTATGTGCCCTCCTCCTTAAAATGTCAAAGGAAAAGATTTAGGTGGTATGATGGTCTCACAGTGGAAACGATGTTTTGAAGTTAATTTGTCTAATTTGTTTTACAGATTAGTGGGGAAGAGGGAAAGATCCTGTTGACCAGAGGTTAAACTTTCTCTGTTGGTGTTTTCTGTCAAGGTAGTATTAGTAAATAAATGTCTTACAGTAGAGAAGATGTAAATTCCAGGAGTAGTTTCAAAGTAGACCCCCTTCACAGCATATCCAGCCTATGGATGTAGGATGAGGTATGTTCTATCATTTTGCTACCATTTTTGTGGAGTTACCCAATACAGATCAGATTGGTTCTATATCTAGGAAGTGCAAAGCCTTTGGAAGTTTGTTGCTGAAGATGTTAGCCATCTATTAGGCTCGTAGTAGGCAACCATTTCTTTCTAATGATATGTAGAGAGAGATTAATATTAAACCAACTTTGGCTCATTTCACTAAGGTAACTGGTCAGGCAATTTAGTAAATAACATAAGCCTGTCGAAAATAAAGTCTACTGGTTAACTTTTCTCCTGTGGTTATAATAGGTTGTATTATAGGTAGTTTCATATAGCTCTTTGATCATGTAATCTTAATATAGCTGCCAACTGCTTAATTAGCTACAATGCACTTTCACAGCTACAGAAGTTTGGGTATTGGATGTATTGTATAAGACCAGTCAATCTTGTTCTGATAAAAGCAAGATCACCTTAGGCTTTCTTACAGAGAGATGCTTTTTATGCAGCTCAAAATGTTCATGTTCTTAACTGTCTTAGGGAGTTGAAATCAGGTGACACTGAGTCACACATGGACATAGTTTTAAGAGAATTTGTCTCCATTCATTTTGTGTTTGGACCATTGCAAAGCCCTCTGAATTATAAAAGAAACTACGATACTTAGGGAAAAAATCCAAAAACTGATAACCTAGCATTGGTAATGAAAATAAAGTTCTAAAAATACAGAACTGCAGTGTTTCTTCACAAACGAGGTTTGGTAGTTGCATAGAAACTTGATAAAAGGACAAGAACAACACTAAACATTCCTCACATGGTGATAGAGAATAGTGAATGCTTTATTTCAGAGACTCCCAGTCTTTCTTGGCTGCACGAATCTCCACCCCTTTGGAGATTCATGTTTCATACGTGCCCCCCGCCACTGGATGCAGGGGAAAGAGAGACCAGCAAGCAAATAGGCAATGCTGGATAGAGCAGAAGGTAGGCTGCTTGGGGGAGGCAGGGTGCATGCAAAAATGGGGAGGTAGGGTTACACCTGGTTCATTGTCCCTGTGCACATCCGTATCAGAAGCAGGTGCTGAGTGCCCAACCACTGCCACCTCTATCCTGCTGCTGAGAGGTTCCACCTCCTCCATGCTGCTGCTTTCTGACCCCTTCCTCTTCCCAATGCACAGATGTCTCGAAGCAGCCTGCCAACCTGAACTTGAGCAAAGCCCTCTACTTGAGCTCGGCAAAATTTCTAGTCAGGTGAGGCAGCAGTGTCCTAACAGCATTGGCAGGGTCAGAGGTCATCTGCAAAATGCTGCTGACTTGAAAGCGTCTCCTCTTGGTGCTGCTTGCCCTACCCCTCTGATAACCTTATTGCACCTTCCAGTGGGGGTGGGGATGCACTGCACAGTTTGGGAACCTCTGTTTTATTTAATCTCAGCTTTTTCAAACATTAGTCAACTCATTCCCCTCCCTAGGAAATCCTTATTGTACGTCTCCAAATGTCATTCCCTTTCCAGGGAAACACATTCTTCACCATTCTGGAGGTTTTATAGCCAGATCTTGTGATGGTTTATATACATTTTAAAATATGAATGTACATTTTTCCATCTACTGCAAACTCAAGCTTGAATTAGTTTTAAAACTATATCTCTGTAATTTAATTAACAGAAAATAAATATAGAGGTATTTTGGAGTGGGGGAGGTTGTTTCTGTTGATTGCAAAAATAAACATTTTGCCATCTGGTGGTTCTTAGTAGCTGATTGTTTGGTTGAGGGTATATCAAACTGATGGAAGAGGTAAGGGGTGTTGGGTATTTGTAGCCAAGGGTAAGAGGCATTAGTCCCACAGTACTTCTGCCTCTGTGGCCTCCACTCTTCAGTTACTAATTTCTAAAAGTTACTCTTACCTGGAGCCATGATTTCCATATCTTTTTGCTAGCATCAAAAAGCACCTGAGTAACAAACACAGACTGCAGAATTAATATCTCATTGTTCTAAACTGTCTGGAATAGCTAAATTATAAAAAGTGCTATAGAATACAATTCTGTTCACCTCTGGATTGCATATCAGGTCTTTAATATTGAATCATAACTTTTTAAATTTGAGTCTGAGGTGATTTTTTTAATTACCCTTTCACCCTCCCACCAAAAACACTCCATGTAGTTGTTCATTGACAAAGATGTTGATGCTACTGTTGGGCTAAACTGAGATGTAGTTAATGATGCAAGAAATAGGATTTAATGCATTCTTCGTTATGCAGAGAATGGAGCAAAGCTTGTTTGTATTCTGGCTTCCAGTATCTCAGTTTTAACTTTTAGTTTGTATGTCTGTCGTTCTCTTTCTCTCTGTATAGATTAAGTAACAAAATGGGCCCCAAGAACTATAGTTAGTATCCAAGTGTATTTCAGGCTTTAATGTGTTTATCATCACATCACTCCTGTAGGTAGGAAAGGACTATGGATCCCCATTTTACATATGGGGATCTGAAGCACAGACACTGAGCTTCTCCAAGGTCACATAGGAAGTCTTTGACGCAGCAGGGTGTTCAAATTGGCTCTCCTGAGTCCAAGTCTAGGGCACTAACCCTCCCTTTCTATCTAGTTTGTGTGTCAGTCTGCTCCACTTCTCTTCTATGTGGTGCTCTCCCAGCTAGAATTTATGCCTGCGTTGTGGCTCCTGCATATGTTTCCAATGGGCTGAAATTGTCACAGGCTTCACCATCCTCTCCTAGAAGTGAGATGGGAGCAGGGAGTTAGTCTCCTCTCCATCATCATTTGAAAGTGCCCCCATTGGGCCTCCACCTGCAGAGACTAAGGGCATGGGGTAAAGGACAGTAACTGAATTAAATCCCAGTTTACTACAGTTATTGATGCTTGAATAAGAACTTTCTCCCTCATAACCCAGCTTCTTATTTTGTTTGATTGTTCCTTCAGTTAGGTCATAGTCTTTACTGACAAGTTTATTACCATGAAAATGTTGGTCACAAGTTAAACACAACTTCTGCAATGATAATCTGTGAGAATGAATCCTTGACATTACTTCAATTTTGACAGCAAAATTAATAATAGGTACTACTAATTAAACTTCCGAGCATTCAGAAGAAAGTCTAAACACTTTCTGTTGTGTGAAAGTCTTATTATGTAAAGGTCATCTGCAAAACAGGGCTACCAGAATTACAGCAATTTTAGAAAATCAGATACTGAAAGAACATTGTAGCTTGCAAGGGAAGCTGATTTTTATATACATTGCTTCCTATTTGTAGGGTCCATAAAGTAATTGATTGCCAGCGCCTACTCTAGGATTTGTGTACACATTTTAACCACAATGAAAGTCTGCTGGAGAATGAAGATTAGCTTCAGGTTTTTTGTTTTGCTTTGTTTTAAAAGGATTACCAAAAGGAGATGACTTCAGGATCAAATGTGTCATTAATTCAATTTCCACCATTGAAGTGGGAGGGAATATGGTTTGATCTTTTGATCAAGCAATCTTCAATGCTGTCATAATTATTGAAATTGACCCATATTAATAATTTGTCTTTCAAACCTTCCACTAGCTCTTCAACATGAGTGTCATTCAGTCTGATGCTTAGAAATGGAAGAGATCAGATGGCTGGCATTATAACTGAGACAAACTTAAACTTGATAATGGCTGCAGCCATTTTATGCCACCAGTGCTTTCTGTGTAGTGTAAAATGAGTAAATTAAATGATTGAAACAGTTCTCCCTGGATTAAGAAAAATTTTAACATGCAGGTCCACTGATAAATGCTACAGGTGAAGGAAAAAAGAGGACAATTAACGGAAGTAACAATATTTTGACCCACCATCTTCTATTAATGAGAAATAACCCAACAATCCCTGAGGGATCATTGCCTTCCTACCTAATACTAGTAATTATATGTCTGAAAAGAAACTCTTAAAATTGTGTCCAAGTTGTTGAATATGTCCAAAAATGCAGAGAAGGTAGTTCTTTGTCACTTGATCTGATAACTAAAATAAAATGAAAGGTGATTGAACCCAAGATGTTGTTTCATCCATACATTTTGATCATTGGATGTTTAGCAAATTTAAAACTTATATAAAAAGTAGTTACATCTAATAGTCCTAACTTTGTTGTAAAAACTCAGAAATTCTTTCACAATAACCATCAGCCTCTTAATTGGTTGGCTGGCTGAAAAAAGGATAGTTTCCTCAGCTTTCCAGTGACATTTGGAACTCCCAGGAGGTTCTCTCCTCATTTTCATGCCACTTGACATTTGTACTGAACATGAGGAGGATTTTATCAAAACATAGCATCCATTTTACTCAAGAAGCTTCTGCGGGGAAGCATCTTTCAAAAGCAATTGAAAGAGGTTTCAGTGAGACTTGACAGATCACAGCCAGTGACACTACTGTTGCAATCTCAGTGGTAATATGCTTCTGTCTAAACAGCTGAATCCACAGAAGGCAAAATAAAAAACTATTCAGAGATACTATGAAATCCTTCCATCACTTAGCCAGCATGAGTGATCCCAAATACCAAGTTTGTAAGCTGAGCTCAGAGCTGGAAGAAGTGGCTGATGAACCAGCCCTGAATCTGTTTGAAGTGGGTGGTCACAGCTCACTGCATTAAAATGATGGAAAATTGTGGAAGCAAAATCAGACATCAAAACAGTTATTAATCCATATTTGGTCAATTTTTAATTTTCTAGATTTTCTAGACCTCACAGTTGCTTGAAAACAAAACCCTAAAAGCTCAAAAACCAGAATGCAAATAAAAAACAAAAATCTATTTTAAAATCTCATGATTAAGTCAATCTATTAATTTTTGAGGTGAATGAATTATGATTTCTGAGCACTTGAAGTTGGCAATGCTGGGATGACTAGCAGAGAGGAGGCCCCTAGACTTCATTAGAAAGAAGTCATTGTGACCTTAGTGAGAGCAACCTCAGTGGAAGGGCAAAAGTCAGATTGGCAAGGCAATGGGAGTAGACTGCATGCTCAAGAAACATAAATATGAAGAAGAGGAATGAGATAAGACATTGTCTTGCTTCTTCCCCCTCCAGTCTTCTCTTTTGAAGGCAGAGGGAATGGATCCAAAGGAGGGAGTAGGAACTGATAATGCACCATGTTTCTGTTAGTATTATGTGGTGGAAGTGGTGGTTATACATGGTAAAACAAGAGGGACACAATAGGAAGTCTAATGTCAGTGCAGTGGTGACTTGTAAAATCTTTGGAATTCAGTTAGGTGTGTAAAATCTAATTTTTACACTAACATAACAGTAGTACCCAAAATGTATAAAAGTTGCACAAAACAACACATTTATGAAGACAATCCTATGCTAATAAATGTATTTACATTTAAATTCAATCTAAATTAATACATATTTAGAATAAGTTAATTAAGCCTTCATCTACAAGGGAAATAGCATGTGCGTTGTATCTGCTCTGGACTCTTATTTTTCACCTCCTTTTTACAGCGCTCATAACTTACAAGGTGTGAAATGAGACTTACCCATTGAAAAATATTCTTGTCCTTCTCACTTTGGGTCAGTATTGTTTATCTTCATGATCATTAAACCAAATAGTAGGGGCATAATTTAATTTGCTGTTCTGTTAATCTAGAAATAAATGTGTTACTGCCAGAATGGTAATTCAGTTCTCTGAGAACAAGACCACTACCCTAGAATCCCTTATCTAGTTTCATATCTTCATAAAAATGTTTGTACTGGTGTGTATTTACTTTCAAGGACTGGGATCCTAGGGAAGTGGTCTTGTTCTCAGAGAACTAAATTACCATCCAGTCTGGATCACCTATTTTTCAGCAAATTTCTCCCTTTTTAATTTAAAAAGGAACCTTTATAGGAGCAGTTTATCACACAGTCTTAGACTGGCAAAAGTAGGTTGATCACTTGTGACTTACATTGATTATCTCTGAACACTTCACTAACTAATGCCAGATCTAATAAAACTTATTCCAGTTAACAAACGATAGTAAAGATGATGGAACAGGGCAAAGAAGATTTGTCCTTAAAATTGAACTAGTGTGGAGTGTTTTGCAAGTCATAAACAATCTGTTTCTTGTATTAGTTATAAACAGTTTTGATGCACTGGCAACAAACTGTGCCCCCTAGTTAATATTAACTCGTATTTTTTCTGTTTTGAATATGTAGTGTCTATTGGAGGTGTAACTCAGTGATAACAATTTTCCCTTTGACTCTTTTGGAGATGTATAAATATCTCATAAAAATGTCTGAAACATGTAAAACTCTTGCTTTATTTCCTCCTGCAGTACGTTCCTTTGGTACAGAAGATAGACCAACAGATCGGCCTATACCACCTCGTGATGAAGTCTTTGAGTATATTATATTCCGTGGCAGTGATATTAAAGACCTTACTGTTTGTGAGCCACCAAAGCCACAGTGTTCTCTGCCCCAAGACCCTGCTATTGTTCAGGTAAGATTTAAATGTTTCTTGCAATCTAGGCATGTATTTAACACTGTCCAGTTGCCTTCCCAAAACATGTTGAAAAATAAAATGTTCACACAGTACCAAGATCTGGGAGTTCTAAAATTCTGTAAGTAGCTCAGTGCTCTGCTAAAATTAATACAAGTGCTTCTGCCAGACTTATTCAAAAGCTATGAAATTGCAATATTGCCAATGCTAGGCTTTCGAAAATAAGTCAGACATCAAAAGATCCTGACACTTCAAAAAATAATGCATTTTGGGTGTAACCCTGTAGCCTGAGTCCTGTGAGCCCCGGACAATTGACCAGGTCTCTGAGGCTCTGTGCCTTGGGTTATTTATTGCAGTGTAGACAGACCCTTAGGGTACACAGGTCACATTTTCAAGGTGTTTGTTTTTTTGGTTTGTTTTTTTTTGCAACCTTGAGAACTTTTTTTTTTTTACGCAAGAATCTCAATTTTCCTTAATCACTTCAGTGTAGAAACTGAGGCTTTAAGAAAACACCAAGTATTATGAATTCCGTGACAAAATCATGAGTTGGCAACAGTGAAAATTGTGTGAGCACCCCAAATTGTATGCATATTTGTAAAAGTTTTTTTCAGAATACTTAATTCTGACTTGTGGAATAATCCAGGTACTTCAGATTTTGAGGTTTTCTTTATATTCCAATATCTGTCCATTTGAAACCTCTATATTAAACAATGTGTATTCCTTTTATGAGTAGTAAAATTTCTCATGGTTTTGATTAATATACAATGTAGTGACTTTGTCTTTGTCCAGTGGTGAGCAGTTTTGTTTAGTTCTACATTTGCTCAGCTCCTTGCCTTGCAGAAGTGTATTGTATTCCCTGTATTCTATAAATATTATTTCCTTCAGTCTTCGCTAGGATCATCATCTTCATTCCAGTCTGTGGGGTCCTATGGTCCTTTCGGCAGGATGCCAGCGTACAGTCAGTTTAGTCCAAGCCCATTAGTGGGGCAGCAGTTTGGTGCTGTTGGAGTTGGTATGTTCATGCTTCAGTATTTTGTGTTTTTCCTATTAAGATCTAGAAAATGTATATAAATGATTAACTAGTGCATACTGTTTTACCCCCTGCCAAATCCACATATGTGATATAAGTATCATTCAGACCGTCTAGCCTATGTTTTCGGTTAAGATGTTAGAGCCAAATAGTATGCACCATTGAGATAATCTCCCTCCCCTACCAGTGTCCTCTAGTAAAACTAGGGAAGACCACAGTTGATATTTCTAATGCTCTCTCTATATACAAATACATTTTGAGGAAGCACTCCTTCCATGCCCACTTTATACATTATAAAGAAGCAAAAAGGGCACAAGTACAATTTTTGTAATATCCTTTGCAGTTCATCTTCACAGGTTGAGTGCCTGGGTCTCAAGGGGTGCTAAAATATGCCCTGAATTTTAAGAAAAGAGGTGAGCAAGGGCTTGTGCATGCTGGGATTTTAGACCTCAAAGTAGTTTTACTGGAGTAGATCCAAGTGTAGGTGCAATTTACAGGACTGACACTGTGACCTGCAATGGTGGCTAGAAATCCAGGGGGGGTCTATGTGCAACAGAAGCAGAATTTAGCATAGTTCATATACTTATGTTTTTTTCATCTACAGAATTTGATTTGGATTGATGTGAAAACTAAAATGAAGAGACAAACCTTGTTAATCAGCAATGTATTTTATAGGTAATTTTAGGTGACTTGCTACATTTGGGTATGAGCAAACTGATTTATAGCATAGGGTATGTCTAACCTATTGGGATAGAAAAATATACTTTTGGTAGCCTGTGTGTTCCTCATTGTGAAAACTGCCATGTCCAAAATAAGTGGGAAAGAGTATGAGGGTGCATCTTTCTCTGAGGTTTTCTGTTACCTTTTAACTGCATATTCTTTTTTTTTTTAAAAATTCTCCACTCTGTATTTTTCATAGACAAGAAAAAATTCGGGGACGTTTTAAAATCAGACTTGTGCTATTTAAGACGTAAAGTATACTTTTCATGTCTGTTGAAAAAACACCCATGTGAAAGGTACACTAGTAAACCAGACATGGCCCTGTATCTCATACAATGTATGGAGATCAAAATTCTCTCCTAAAGAAATTTTGTGCTAATATTGTTTACCAGTGAGTGGGAAGACGACAAATGAAATGTGTAAAAATTATCTGTATACTCTTTCAAAAAGCACCATGCACACACTTAAAAAAGATGTGCACTATACAGTAGCTGTAAAAATGGTATTGTGACATCTGTGTGTCAATAACTTCCGTATCAAATGTGCCTTTTCTGTATAAAAATGGCCTCTGAGTGCTACTGTAATATAAGAAAATTTGCTGGCCTGCAAGTTTAGCCTGTGTTCTGAGGCTGACAGTGGCTTCTTAACCCTTATCATCAGTAATAAAAATTTAGCAGGCAAAGTTAGCTCTTCAGTTACACCTTTGCAACCCATTGCTTTCCGTGGGTTTTAACAGATGCATCTGTTAGAATTTGAGTAAATTTTTGAGTGTAAAAGAGAATAGAATCCAACTTTCTCCCTTAGTTGCTGTTACTCCACAGAACTGATAGGAGTAAAAAAGATGTTTATCATTAAAGCAGATATAACTGCTAATTACTTTTTCTCCCAATGTGTGGGAACATACCCTTTTTTTAAAATGGAACTTAGGTTCTGCAGTCATTTATGCATTTGAATATTTTATCTGTAGTCATTTTTCAAGGTACAGTTGCACTTCACTTTTTCTCACACTAGCTTATAGAGAATGATCATTTATAGTTGCAGAAAGGTTGATTTCTAAGAACAAAAGGAGTCAGTCAGTAATAGAACTCTGGAGTTCTGACTATCCATTGTTCATCAGTGAGACAGAAATGTTGAGTTAAAACATAGATTATGAGAAAGCATACTTCATTATCTACCAAGGATTTGTCACTGACACTTACTGTCCTAGCCTCACAATTTTTTATGTCAGTAGGATTCCTTAGGCTTGTAGAACTTGCTGGTAGGTCACTGCATCATGATGAGATGTCTGTTGTAATTTGTTACTAAATCTTATCCTTGTTAGTTCTCCAAAGCTGTGCAGACTTGGTCAGGCAAGTTACATTACATGGAGTGACGCAATTATCTGTTCAAGGGTTTTTTTAAAACTGTAATTTTTGTCTACTTTAGTAGTATTCTAGGATAATTACTTGTCAGTGTTTTGTTAATCAAATGACTTGTTCTAATAAAAAACATTACATGATACCCACAAAACAGAATAATAGAAACCACTTTTAAGTCTTTACAGCTCTTATTTTCTTCAAAGCAGGGGGTTCTTTGACGTCTTTTGGAACAGAAACTTCAGCTAGTGCTAGCTTGTCCCAAAGCAGTGCAATTGGTTCTGCCTTTACAACAGATGCAAGATCATTAAAAACACAGCTATCTCAAGGTAAGCTCTTCTTGAGTGAGTAATTATTGCTCTTCCTTACTAATCATGGTGGAAGATCCAATTATTGTCATTAGCCCCAGTTAAAATGGAATGAATGAATGAAAATGTAATTGTTTATGAATCACAACACCTAGAATATATTCCATAATGAAAGTGTCCCTACCTAAGAAAAGCAAGAAAAGGGTGTTGTCTTTGTTCCATACCTTGCTGTATTGCATGTAGCTGTGCTGTATTTAGAGCAGTGGTCACCACCCATAGCTTTGTTTTCCTCTACAAAAACAAGTTAAACTGCTTTGTTCAGATTGTTAAAATAAACACTGAATGTAGTTTAACATCAAATTTTGTAAGTGTTATTGGGGAAGTCCCTGATTAGTTTCATAGATAGCATGATAAACATTAAATTCTCTCATGTATATGGTGTGAAGGACTTCTAAAAATACAGTTTAACCAGTTGTAAAGCCTTTATTCCTTATTTTATGCTTTTCTTAGTATCCTTGGAGCCATTCAGGTCTACTGTCAATATCACTGCCATATTCCAAACATAGTCGTAGAACTGTAAGGGATGTCAGTTGGTCATCTAGTCCAGTCCTCTGCACTCAAGGCAGGACTAAGGAATAACAAGACCATTCCTGACAGGTGTATGTTTAACCTGTTCTTAAAAATCTCCAGTGATGAAGATTCCACAACCTTCATAGGGCAGTTACATCCTGGAACAAATTGCCTAACAGTTAACATGGCCTTTTTAGGAAGCTTTTTCCTAATGTGCAACCTAGACCTCCCTTGCCTCAATTTAACCCCTTTGCTTCTCATCTTGCCTTCAGAGGTTAATGAGAACAATTTTTCACTGTTTTCCTTGTAGCAGCCTTTCATGTACTTGAAAACTGTGATGTTCCTCTCCTCAGTCTTCTCCTCTTCATGCTAAACAAACCTATTTTTTTCAATCTAGGTCATGTTTTCTAGACATGTAATTATTTTTGTTGTTCATTTCTGGACTTTCTCCATCTCTTTCCTGAAATGTGGTGCCCAGAACTGGACATGCTACTCCAGCTCTGAGGCCTTATTACTGTGGAGTAGAGTAGAAGAATTATTGTCTGTCTTACAACACTCATTACAACATCTACTTTTTAAAGTGGCATGTGGGGTTTAAGCCATCAAACCCAGCAACAATGGGACTTGCCTGGCCAAATCTCTATGGCATCCTTAGGAAATTTTCAGGAGTAAAGTTCCCTGAAAATATCCATTATTAATGGCATCAGGGTGGTGAAGATGAGAAGAAACTGAACAGCAGACTTTTTTTTAAAAATACTGGTCTTTGTTTTGTTTCCCTTTAGTTCTTTCTTCAGAGTAGAGGCTAAAGTAGTATATAGGGCTATGTAATCTTGCAGTTATTAAAAGGTGAAAAAATATTTAACTTTAACAGGTTTGTTTTCCGTTTAAGTTTTAGTTAAACTTTCTGACCAGAGACTAACATGCTTCTTTTCAGGGTCAATAATAGAATCAGTTACCAAACCTGCTGCTATTAATAGAAATGATGCTGCAATAACTGAAGTGTTGAACATTCAAACTTAACTATTAAAAGAATAACTTGGGTTTTTTGTGTAGATATATTTAAACTTACATGGTCTTTAGAACTAACGTGATATGTAGTCTTGGGTTGAAGGCTTTACCTGCCTAAACCTTCCAGTCAGGCATCAGCAAGACTTTTTGGCACCTTTTTAGGAACATTCATTCCTTGTTTCAGATCCCAGGTCTAGATTATGGCTTAATGAAAAAAAGGGGGGGTTAGTGGGTTAATTCACTATCGTTTTTCATCTCTTGAAATTTGAATCACAAGTGAGCTTTTTCCTTTTTCTAGCAGAAATTTAACATCACACATGCTATCATGCAGTTTGGTGCATGGCTGGGTGTCTCTATTCAGGAGATGCCTAGGGCTGCAGTAGCAGGTATGTTGCAAATCAGGACTGAAGTGCATGAACAGAGCCCTGTGAAGAAGCTTACATAGCTCATCTGCCTGCATTATACCTGGCACTAGCCATGGCTATTCATTACTTTGTAGAACATTCACACAGCAATACACTAATTATATAGATAGAGCTCTGCCATTGGAGGCAGTTCCTTGTTCCTTTCTGGGAGGACTGAGTAGAAGGTAAGAGTATTTGTAGTGCTTCCAACCACCCAAACATCAGAAAATTCCATTCCATAGCTAGACACTTATGGCTAGGTTGGTAGGAATTAATTGTCCTACCCATTTTTTTTCTTTTAGACTGGGGGAAGGGGAATTGCTATATATCTCTTCAGTCTGGATTAGTGGATCTGAGGGTGCAGAAATATTTATTTCCTCTTTGGACACAGCTGTCTTGACTGGTAAGGCAGATAACCCCTTCAGTCTGGATTGGTTGACTTGAGATCCACAAATAAAATTTGTAGATAAGAAATTATCCTCTGGTTACATTTTAGGTCGTTCAAGTCCTCAGATAGACCATTTGAGAAAGAGCCCAACCATGGAACAAGCAGTACAAACAGCTTCAGCCCATTTACCTGCTCCAGCACCTGCTGGGAGAAGGAGTCCTGTCTCAGCTAGATCTTTGGCATCTGGTAGCCAAAAGTCATTAGAGAATCAGGAGCACAGACGAGGTAAAACTTGAGATATTTTCCTTTTGTGTCTTCTGTTTTCTTCTTTGTATGGGTTATGAATTCTTTTTAAGTGAGCCTTTTAGGTTTTTTTATTCGTCCTGCATAATGGTAATTGACGTGCCCATGGAGGACTGAAAATATCATTTCTAGTTTAATCTCTCTTAAATTAAAAAATGTATTTCCATCATTAGGGTGGGGGAATTGTTATAAATATTAAGCTTTATTTATCTGATTTTAAAATTCTAATATATAGTATAGCTGTGAACAGAAGTATGATAAAGGTATGACTTGTTTGTCTACATTATTTTCCACCTGTAGCTGAAATACACAAGGTTTCAAGATCAGAAAATGAGCAACTCAGAAATGAAAACAAACGGCAAATTGGTAAATTAAATCTGTTTTGAGAAAAACCTTAACGTTATTTTATGATATGTTAATTTTATGACTTTAGTAGCTAAATTGCACCCAAAAAAACCAACCCAAAACACCCTGCAAAATTCATAAATGCTCAATTTTTATTTTGGAAAAGTGATGGAAAACTTTTATCTAGTTATAATTCATAAAGTTTACAAGCATGCAAACTTGAACTGCGGTACAGAGCACAGTGATGTAGAAAATCCATCTAATTAGGGTATCTGCTAGAGAACTGATGTAATTTACTTGCGGATGGGAACAATTAGTGCTGAAATGTAATATCATGAGCAAAAAATCAAGCTTAAAGGAAACATATCTGGCTGATGGCAGTGCATTAAGTAGTGATTGGAATAGTGTGGTAAAAGTAGTATTGGTAACTAGATGATAAAGACAACTGGTATGAAATGTGAAGCCTTGATAATTCATTATAGAAGTTGCCAAATAAAGAATAAAATGCTGTAAAAATCTTTAAATTCAAAATATTATTTTTTCACTAACTCTTTCTTGACTTAAATCTGAGCTTAATCAAGGTGTAATAGAACTTCCTCATGGAAAGCCTGACTTCTGTTCTAGTATTTATTATAGGTGAATTTAAGATTGTGAGGCGCTCTGATATAACACATTTTTACTCACAAGTGATTCAGAAAGTTGGTGCATGAGGTACAGACATATCATTCTGGGCATTCTGAAAGTTGTAAATCTCTTCAAATCCTAAATTCTCACAGCTCAAAGTGGACCTTCAGCACGAAGAGGCCGTGGAGGTCACCGTGGTGGCAGAGGACGATTTGGTATTAGGCGGGATGGTCCAATGAAGTTTGAGAAGGACTTTGATTTTGAAAGTGCAAATGCACAATTCAACAAGGAGGAAATTGATAGAGAATTTCATAATAAACTTAAACTAAAAGGTAAACTCACTTGTGTTCTAGATTTTACAAATAGTTTTGTGTGGCTTAATAAATCAAAGGCTGTTTTGGGGACATTTCTTGAAAGGTCGTTTCATAGTAAATCTTTGCTTTCTAGAAATTGATGGAAAACAGATACCATGAAAAAAACTAATAGGTTGGATTTCTTATGTATAAATGGCTTGAAAGACTTCTAAACAATACCTGACTCGGTATTTTAGACTAGATTCTGAAAAGTATTTTGTTTCTGATTCTGAAGTACAGAATATCTAAAACTGTACTACTAAACTATAGCAGGTATATTTGCTAGAAATCCTGTTTATAAGCAGCCTTTCCCAATATGAAAAGGTAGTTAAATGTTTGAGCTCTGGAATGAGAGGGGGAAAAAATAATGTATTATGCTTCCAAGTCCATGGAATTTTTAAATGTATTGCATTCCCTGCTCAGTTTTTTAAATCACTCGATAATCCCCTAAATCAGTACATAATTCAAGTAAGCTACCAAAATAAGAATTTGGGGCCCAAATTTTCATTGGAGAGGATGTCTCTCTCTTTGGATAATTGTTCATGTCCTTCTCCCCCACCCCACACACACCACCACCAGTATATCCATTGTTGTTCTGTACCTTTTTCCTCCTGTAGGAGTAGCCAGAGTAGTAGTTCAGCTCTGTAGTGCAATAATTTTAAATGTGGGGACTGCCAGAAAATATAATTAACTATCACTATGCCATAATAATCCAGGGTTTTTGCAGCTAATTCTAGAGAGAGAGAGCTTCTTCACTGCTCTTTTATTGGTTGTGTTCTGTTTTAGGTAGATATGTCTTTAAGATACTGTTTTGCATGTTCACTTGAGAAAGTATGTGCAGTGTCTTGCAGTAGATCAGTAAAGAGTCCTAGGAGTGCTAAGGGGGAAGTGCTGTAAATGTTTAAGATCAATGTACAGAGATTTTCAGTTTCTGGTAATAGATCATTTTATTTTTCACTTCTTTTGGCATGGAGAAGGTGATTGACTGTTCACATTTGGACACAAGGTTTGGCATCTATTGACTAGACCAGAGGTGGGCAAACTACAGCCCGTCTGAGCTTTTCATCAGGCCCTCCAGCTCAACCAGTGGTCCGTGAGCTCCATTCAGGTAGTCCATGGAAAGGCTGTGGAACGAGCTGTGCAGTATAGTGGTGACTGCTGCTCCTCCCAGCCTTGCCCCTTCCCCCCACCCCTCTCCTACCATGTGGGCCCAGCAGTGCCCTGAAGGGAACGTGGCAGCTGCTCCCCTCGCACAGCCCCACTCCTTCCACCCCACTTCTCCTGCCATGTGGGCCCAGCATTGACTGGAGCTGCTCCTGAAGCATTAATGGCCTGCCATACACCCAGATGTGGCCCAATTGTCAAAAAGTTTACCCACCTCTGGACTAGACCTTCTGAATAAGATTTGTGTTGTACAGTACAGCACAATACAAATACAGTACAGTGCTGTGTTAAATGTAAATGCTTCTTTAAAAAAGGGAAAGTTTAAAAAAAAAATCGACAAACTAAGAACTGTTTCTGTGCTTGTTTCATTTCAGTTAAGATGGTTTAAAGCAGCATTTTTCTTCTGCATAGTAAAGCTTCAGAGCTGTCTTAGTGTTCAGCTATAAACTTTTGAAAGAACAACTAATATTTTGCTCAGTTACAAGCAACCTCTGTTCCTGACGTTTTCATAACTCTGAGGTTCTACTGTATGTTCTTTCATATGAAACCATATGAGAAACAGATTTTTTTAAATACATTGTTCCACATTTTATGTTTGGGCTTTTTTATGGGTTTTTTTGTATTTTAAAAGTTCATTGTTCTTTCGTTATGGAGATAGATTTGTCTCAAGTTGCGTTGTCCTTTTCCTCTATTCTAGTAGTAGTAAACAGAATTCTCATTATTTTTGTTTTTCTAGAAGATAAACTTGAGAAACCAGAGAAGCCTGTAAATGGGGAAGATAAAGGTGACTCAGGTGTTGACACCCAAAACAGTGAAGGGAATGCTGATGAAGAAGATCCACTTGGACCCAACTGCTACTATGACAAAACCAAATCTTTTTTTGATAACATCTCTTGTGACGATAATAGGTATGGCCTGCAGTGGGAAGCCCATTATTCTCTTCAGTGCATGTCTGTTTTTTAATATGGTGTGTCACCACTATTGGTTAATCGTTTAAAAACCAAGTCCATGTCTACAGTTGAGAAGCAACCAAAGTTCAAGTCCCAGTATAAAAATATGAGAAGCACAGGTCCTTGAAGTACCAATGTGATGCACTGATAACAGCAGGAAGGCAACATTTTGGTTTCTGCAACTTTTTTGCACCAGTTTGAGATTCAGTGGTGTTTCAGTGCCATCAGAGTCTCCTCAGTTTTCTATTTTCTTTAGAATTTTAAGTTTTCTGGTACTTTTTTCTCCATTTCCTGTTTGACTCCACATACAGTCTTTGTGCAGAATGTAGCATGCACAGGGCTGCGTTCCATCTCCGAGTGAAATTCTCAGTTCAATATTACGATATAGCTATAGGTACATGAAAACCTTTTTATTATACTAAAAGGGTTGTGCCAGGTGTTCAGATGCCTGCAGTAGCTGTCATGAGGCGCAAAACTTAAAATTTGATGTTTCATTTTAGTGCCTCTTGTGGTGACAAGTGCTGCCAGACAAGCTACTTCACTGAAACTTGAGACTTATTTTAAAGTCTTCTTATTGCTTTATATCTGATAGAGAGCGGAGACCAACCTGGGCTGAAGAACGAAGGTTAAATGCGGAGACCTTTGGAATACCACTGCGTCCAAATCGTGGTCGTGGAGGCTATCGAGGTAGAGGAGGAATGGGTTTCCGTGGTGGCAGAGGACGTGGTGCAGGAAGAGGTGGCTTCAACGCCCCTCGAGGATATCGTGGTGGATTCAGAGGTGGTCGTGGAGGCAGGGAGTTTGCTGATTTTGAATATAGGGTAATAATATTCTTGCATTAACATAATACTTTTTGTATAGTGAAATTTGAAGGATTTTTAAATTTTTCTTTAGTTTACATCATCAATAAAGAACTTAGGACCTGATCCAGTGCCCTTTGGGATTGTAGAGTCAGGAAAGACAGTTGAAGCAAAGGCATTTCTTATGCAGAATTCTGAAAAATAAGAATTTGAAGAGGATTTTTTTTTTTGGTGGCTTAAGCTCCTTTATTGCATCACCCATTTTTCTACCTTTTATGGTAGACAAAACAAATATTAGACACTTTAAAATTATTCCTATAGTTCTTGATATTTTCTTTGATAAACATATTCTAAGCTCTCATTAGGCATTTCATGCTCAAGTTACCACTGCATTCTTCCACAAAAGAAACTCTTCTTTAGAAATGAAATTCAATCCTGTACAGAGGATCAGCACAAGGCCTATTCAGTTGTTAAATCCTACTTAAGCCCTCAGAATAGGATGTTGTTTGAGCTTAGTGGTGCAGATTCTTTGAGTTGGCCCTCTGCAGAAGTCTTATTTCAACTCTAAAGAATCAAACTGAGACTTAAGGCTGTGGCCAAAACGATTTCTAGTGCTCTTATGCAAGGTCTGTTTAGGATGATTATTTTTACTGTTTGACAGTTGAAACTGTCTACTGGTGAAACCACAAAAAAGCTCAAATGTATCCATACTTCCTTACTTTCTTAAATTAGGTGGTCTTAATTAAAATCCCCTAGGCACAAGAGATGAGGTAGATGAAGTAATAGTTGTTCAACTGAAATAGTTTGTACAAAGACACTTCTGTCAGCAGATAGAAAAATACCTGGTCAGGGTGGACTGAGCTACAGAGATAGGTGAAAAGTAAAGTTTCCCTCCCAAAGTATATACATTCTAAGGCAGCAACCTCAAAAAATTATGATATACTCTTCAGAATCGTAATTGAGATCTTATCTCCTCAAGTTTCCAGTGCCTTCTAAGAAGATGCAGAGCAAGTGGACATCCCTAAGCAGCAACTGCCAAACAATGCATTTGGTTAAAGGGATGATTCAGATAATTTGGCACTTTTTTTTTTTCTGAAAGAGGGATTTTGTTTTGTTTTTACTATAAACCATCATTGGCCAGATCTTTATCTAGTATAAATCAGCATAGCTCCATTGATTCCAATATTAAAACTTTCCTACCTTCACTATTTGCCCTTCAGTATTTTAGCCCAGACACTGCCTCATGCACCAGAATCAAAAAGTTAGTCTGACCAGGAAAAAAAAACGAAAGTGACAGTTCATTATCCAAGCTGAGTGGCATGCATCAAGTAAACAAATAGATACAAGTAAGTCTACGTTGCTAAAATTTTGGCCCAGATTGAATACATGCTCTTGTGATAAGTTTGCTTCAATGGGAAGGGGTAGGCAGTTGCTAAATTTTAGCATGAAAATTCTTTGTTTTCTGGTTCATTACGGAATCCTGAATTTTCTTTCATTGGTGCAACTTCCTGAGTGTGTCTCAAGTGTTCCTTCAGTAGCTGGTAGGGTTAGTCCTGTAGTTGTCTGCTCCCTTCAGTAGCATTGTACATGGAGTGAGGCAGCACCTGAGGCTTGAGCTCTGGCCTCTTGCGTGGAAGATGGTGCATAATGCTGCAACTAGGTTGGCTGGAAAGTTGGTAATCTTTACATAATCTGTAATGCCATAAGCGTTTCCAAGCCTCCATGATGAGCCTCCTTTGAGTGTATCAGACTAATTTAACTTCTATTCAATGCACCCCTCACTCAGTTAATGATGATAAGCATTTTTATGAGGTTGTGTTAATAGCCTTTAGGAAAGATATTGTGATGTCTTTTGGTGGTCATCTAAAATCAATTAAACTAGTTTGAGAATATGGAAATTGACTACAAATATATTGGAACAAAAATAACATTCTTATGTCTTTATTTAGAAAGACAACAAAGTTTCTGCATAGTCTACAAGAAAGCTGGAACCAGGTGAACTTCTAGATCTTCATGGTCGAGAGAATTTGTTTCAGTCTTTGCAAAGAATGAAGTTAATTTGCTGTATACTTGTCACCAGCACTGGGATTTAACTATTTAATTTCAAAGGGGGGTAATGCAGTTACTTTTTGAAAAATGGCCATCTTTGAAAACAATGAGCATTAAATATATTTGAGATAGAAGGATAAGTAATTTCTTATGTATAGTTAGCTATATCTAAAGCAGTACTTCGATGGAATTTAAGTATTTTTTCATCACTGAAAGGATTTTTCTTATTACTAAACTGTATTTGATAATTGCTGCAAGTTGCAAGGACAATTGTATGCAGAAGGCCGTCGATACTGTGAGTGTTTTGATCCACTGAAGGTTGTTTTTTGGAAATCCTGTAATATCCCTTTTGAGATAGTTGTACTTTGTCAACTAGGGTGCTGGACAGTAGAAAACTTGCTTTGTCAGTCTAATATGTACACACAGTAAATATTGTTTCTTAGGCAAAGGAAAATTTTTATATAGTTGTAAAATTCCATTATATCCCATTGCCAAAGAAACATTACAAACTTTGTATAGCTGTATAAAAAGCAACTAATTTTTTAAAGAATAAACATTTTTAAGTCAGCAAACATACTATGTTATTGCAAAAGTCGATATGCTAAAGAACACAGAGTTGTTTGTTTTCTTAGTAGCTTTTCAGGCTTTAAATTTGTTTGATTTTTATATTTGGATTATAATGAAGATTTGAAAATGTTTTTCCATTATACAAAACTGGATAAATGCTTCTCTTATTTGCAAGACTTCATATTGTAATGTCTGACATATCACGGGATTTGACCAAATTAAAGAGATTTTTCAAATAAGGACAAAAATAAAACACGTTTTGTCATATGTCAGAACTTGCAAATCATTTTACTTAGTGGTAAATATTAACTTTTTAAAAAATGGACCAGGCATATGAGTTAATATGCTCCTTCTAAAATGCTTGGGATAAAAATACACCTCCATGTGTCAATTCTTGAAATGTTAACTTTGTTGTAATACGAGTAGACATAATCAATTTAAAGAGAATTCTTAGTGTTTGAAGTTGTTTGCATTTTGATAGACTCTAGCTTGGAGATATTAAAAATTCTGGTTGTTAGACCAGTGAACCCACAAATGACCTGGTATGGATATTTTTGTCAGTTCTAAATTACTAATTACAACATTTTTTATACGTTTAAGTTATAATTGAAAAAGAAATCTGGTAATTTGTGTTCCTATATGTATATGAAGGCCACAGGAATAAAGGGATCCAAAGATTAAAAATTTATCTGATTCGATTTTTTTTTTTGTTAACTTTATCCTCAAAATGTTGAGTAGTGATAAAGATAAGGAAAACTGCACTGTTGGAAAATTGGAATATTTAAAAGTGCTTGATAGAATCTTATCTTAATTTTATATCTTTTTGTATAGCACTACAAGGAAGTATTTTGTAATTGGTTTCCTTATTAAGGTCAAATATTAGCAGCAGTAGAAGTTAGATGATATTGTTTAGTAATGTTTTTTGCATGTTAACAACAATGCCTTTTTGGGAACCACAAATCATGATCCTGAACAACTTTGAGGTTTTTGAACATAAAGGCAAGTGCTGTGCTGTTGCAATAACCATGTATACCGTATGAGGTGTCCCAGGCTTATTTAAACAAGATAAATTGTAAATATTACCAATGATACATGCTGTGAAGGTCTGAGTTGATGCATCTTTCCCCAGTTGTTTGGGTTACTAATCGGGGTGTTTTACCCCAGTAACTAGCAGCATGGCATACCTTCGATGTACTTCGCTACATGAAAGCAAGGTTTTTATTTTAAGACAGAATAAACAGTTCAATAAAATCAGTCTTTTTGAAAATTCTTTCTAGTTCTAGTAAGACTTGATATTTTTCCAAGAGATGTACAGAAGAACTCTCTTCCCCTTGTGTAGGAGGGAAGCACAGGGTAGCAGCAACTACCTGAGGTCCTTCGGTTCCTTCTAATCCTGTTTTTCTTTCTTTTCCTTTTCAAGCACAAGGGAAGATACAGACAAGCTAAGGAGAGGAAAAACTAAAGAGAACAAATCAGAAAAGTCTTGGTTTTTTTTTTTTTTTACTGTTTCTTCTTTTAACAAGCTCAAGAAGAACACATGAAAGAAGGGAAGCTTACCCTTTTGTGATTGCTTCCATCTGGGGGTCCAGTTGTCAGTGCCAGCTAAGGATTCAGTGGTTCCCAGACCAGCTTTTAACCCTCCCTGTTCAGGCTGTCCACATGGCTGCAGGGCAGTAGTAACTCTCTGCATTAGTGGCTCCATCTTTTAAGAAACTCTGCTACTCTGGGCCTTCCCCCTTCTTTCTTTCCAAAGTAAGTCAGGGCCTCCTTGGCCTCTCAGGGCACCTGTATAACCCCATTACCATCAAGTTAATAAACTAAACACAATGGTATTGAACATGTAGAGAATAATTTGAGATGTAGATTAGTGTCACTTCAGGATAGGATCTATTTCCTACCATCTTACCCCTTATAAATCACACACTCCCCAAAACAAAATTTGTAAAGCCTCTGACATGTCCTTTCATATCCCTCTTTAAAATTCATTCTTGCTGTGATGCCTGCAGACCACTGCTAGTTGATAAGAATTAGGCCGGTGGTGAGCTACAATGTGCACGCAGCTTTCTGAAAACGTGCCTGTCGTGTTACTTACTGACATTGTGCAGTAGTTAGATTGCTGTCATGTTTTTCATAGTGGGGCTTCTGGCTGCTACTGTAACAGCTGTGGAAATTTTCTCCCCACTTCCCTTTATCTGAAGTTGATTTTGATCACCTTCCATGCTGCAAAAGCAATTTATTTGGCTGGTTGTGGACAGATGATTCCAGATGTGATGTCAGATGCAAAGGAGCTGTTCCCTTGCTTTTGATTTGCTCAGTGGATGAGTTAGTTTGGTGGTGGAATGCTAGTGGTGGGTGGTTGTTATATATTTTTAATATTGCTGGGTGGTCATCATGTGAGATTAAAAAGGCCTATATGTCAAGCCACATGCTGGACTCGTAGAACTCATTAGATCTAGATACCAGAATGCCCTAGAATTTGCTTTTAAAAATGCACAAATGAAATATGCCATTCATACTCATCTTGTGTACTAGAATGCCACATGGCCAAAATGTGAAAAAAGTGAACTGATTTAATATCCCTTTTCTGTCTTTAACTTTTTGAGGGTAGTGGGAATTGGCCTCTAGCACTTGGAGCCAGAAGTTTGAAAACAAGGGGGTTATAGCTGCTGCAGCACATACCAGCTGAGGTCACACTTCACTGCAATGCAGTTTCTAATAATGGCGGACTTGCACCAGTCTAAAACTAATGCATCTTTCAGTCATGCTGAAGTGTTTATATTTCTACTTGAAAATTGACTCTGCACAGTTAAAGCCTGGAAACATACGAGATGGAAGGAGCGCTATATGTACTAGTTTTACTTGTGCTACTGCTAAATTGACAGAGCTAGTTTGGAGCCTAGAGTGAAAGGAAGTGGGTGTGAGCTCGCCCGGGGAAAGGCTGACAATTTTTTTAAAAGGCTGGTTTTTTACATTCCAGCTGCAAGGTACAATAGTCTTAGGGGTGCGGGCCCCTCGGAACTGCAACGATTTCATTCTTCACAGCAACGCAAGTGATTGGAGCCTAACCCCTAACCACAGGTGAGAGGGCAGCTTGTCAGCTTTCCAAGCAAGAGGAACGCTGCTGAAAGTGAAAGGGGGAAGCGCTTCCCTCACCTATAGGGCAGAAAACCAGGCCGGAGGAGATCTGAAAACCACCCTAGTCACCGTGGTGCAAGCGCAGGCCCCAGGCAGGCGTTTTGGGTGCGGGGGTGTCCCTAGGGCAGGGCCGAGCCCCCCAGCAGGGAGGTAAGGGACGCGTTTCCCAGCCACACGTGCTCTGAGCCCGCTTGCGGGGGCGGGTGCAGGCCGGCTCTACAGCCGGACTGAGGTTCCCTAAGTGTTAGATGGAGGCAGCCGGGCTCCCTCAGCCGCTTCCGCCCCGTCTGTAGACATCGAAACTTCCCTGGGAGGCCAGGGGAGGCCAGCCCGCGGGGCCCCCAGCTGCTGGGCCTGCCTCTGGCCGAGTCAAAGCGGGGGTGGAATCCGGAGCTGTCGGCCGTGCCCCACGGGCAGGGCTACAATGGCCATCCGCACGGGGGCGCTACGGCGGCAGCCCTATTCCCAGGCTCCCATGCGGCCTGTGGAGACTATACAGCGCAGGCGCGAGGGCTTCGCCCAGGGGGTGGCTGCGTAAACGCCTCCCCCTCCCGTCCCCTGCCTGAGCGCGACGCAAGGTTGAGCCGCAGTAGGGCTCTCGGTGGCGCTAGCTGTTCCGCCCCTCCCCCCCGGCGCTAGCACAGTGGTGGCGGCCGTTGTTGTAGCCGCTGGAGAGGGAATGGAATGAGACCGGCTCGGCCTGGCGCGGAGGGAACCAATCACCTACGAGGTGAAGGGGGGGCGCTGTTTACAACTTTGATTGTCCCCCTCCCCCCGTGGGGTCATGAGTAGTGGTAGCGACCTTAGCGGAGCCAATCGGAACCTGCCGGAGGCGGGGCTGGCTGCGCGCGTGGGGGACGGTTCCCAGGTGCCCTTGCGCGGACGTCACGAAGGGAGGCCGCCGCCGACCACGGCGCCCCGACAGCGGCCGGTTCCAGAGCCATGTCGGTAGTGTTCGTGCCGGAGCGGCTGCGCGGGAAAGCGGACGTGAACCAGGAGACCCTGCAGCGAGTAAGTCGGCCTATCCCCTCGGGTCCCGCCCTGTGTGTGGGGGGGCGTCCTCCCCCCCTCAGTTCCCGCTCCCGCCCTGTGTGTGGGGGGGCGTCCTCCCCCCCTCAGTTCCCGCTCCCGCCCTGTGTGGGGGGGGTCCTCACCCTCCCCTCTCCGTCCCCCCTCCGTCCCTGTGCGGGGGGGTCCTCACTCTCCCCGCTCCCGCCCTGTGCGGGGGGGTCCTCCCCCTCCCCCCTCCGTCCCCGCTACCGCCCTGTGTGTGGGGGGGTCCTCACTCCTCGGTCCCCGCTCCGCCGGTCCCGGCCTGGGGTGGGATCCTCACCCCTCGGTCCGGCCCCGCGAGTCTTGGCCTGGGCCCTGCCCCACGGTACCCGTTCCTCGGTTCAAATCCCCGCCTCCCGCTCCGAGCGCCCAGCCCTGGCAGCGCGCGCGCCTCGACTTGAGGGAGGTGCCCTGGACTGCGTTCACCCTCGGAAGTCAGCCAGCAGCAGGGAATGTTTGCAGTGGCGGTGATCAGCGTTAACACGTTTGTTCCAAACCCTGGGAGCAGCGCCGAGCACTAACCTGTGTGTTCGTTCCAGTTACTGGATGAGAACGATCAGCTGATTCGGTGCATTGTAGAATATCAGAATAAAGGAAGAGCCACCGAATGTGTGCAGTAAGTAAGCTTGTTCCCAAATGCAGTCACCGTGATGCATAATAGAAAAGGGACTAGTCTAAGTGCCCTGTGAAATTGCTCAGGAAGTTTTTAATTTAAATTACGCCTGTGAAATACTCATGGTTACTTTCTTTCTATATCAAATTGATTTTTTTCTACACAGTTATTTGCATCGAAGGTTGCTTTTTTGCCCCATTGCTGGGTAGCTTAGCTCTGGTGGGAGATCTTTTTGTTGAGTCACCATATACAAGATATTGCATCATCAGCTGAAAAATAAGCCATGTAAGTCTCCTTGTGAAATTGATTTAGGTAGAGGAGGAGGAGTTGGGTGTAGGAGAGAGAAAATAAAGAGGATGGAAAAGGGTTTAATTGTTTTCCAAGCATGAGTTTTTTCCATTTTGGGTGTGCAGGCAGTGATCTAAGATGGCATTTATTAATTGTAAATATGTAAGACTACTTCAATTGTCTTAAGTGCAGCCTGCCCCATTCCTTCTCTTGTATGGACTTACAAATGTACAAATATCAGAGTGTCTTATTCCTTTCTAAGTTTTCCATACAAACTTTTTTCTCATAGATACCAGCATATCTTGCACAGAAACCTTATTTATTTGGCTACTGTTGCTGATGCAACTCCACCCAGTGTACAGAAGACTGTTGACTGATCCCACAAACTTGGATACCATTCAGTGATGCCTGTATGAGGTCTGCAGACATGATTGTTTGGGAAGTCAGACTAAGAGGGATACATCAACATTCCCTCATTTTCTCTGCCTGGCTGAGAAAGCAAACTTTGAGTGGGATCATTTGGGAATCTAGGGGCCAAGATTGATTGGCATTAGGGAGTAGACTTATAGGAAGAGGGTTGCTGTGGCCTTGAATCCTATTAACTGAGACTTGATAAATGGGTGGAAGGTGCTTTACACCATTGCTCCACTTTCTGGTGTTGGGTGTTTTTTCTGAGAAGCATGTCTTGCCAGAAAATGCTGCTGAATCAGTCTTCTACACTTTGAGGGGTAGAAGGTGATCATGGGGAAAGGAATGCAAGCAACACTGAACCCCAGTGTCTAGAATTTCATCTATTCTTTTAGAAAATGAGCTTAAGTGTGGAGAATGATGACACTAGGTACTAGAGAGCAGAGAACAGTAGAAATAAGGCTCAAGTTCTAACCCACTTCCCCAGGAGAAATAGCACCAGAAATATAAACTTGCTGCAGGTGGCCTTCATTATTGTATTGAAGTAACAGCAAGGTTTCAAGCAGAATTAGGGCCCCCTTATGCTGGCTGCTGCACAAAGCAGTAAGATGCGCTCTGCTCTGGAGAGCTTACAGTCTTCGCCTATTCCAGTACCAGTTATTAGACCCATGAGGTTAAGCAGGTTCATGACTTCACCACTGACTGCCATGGGATCATAGAGGGGGACAGGTTTCTCTATTGTTCATGGCATACAACTCCTAAAGTTAGAGAGAATGATGGTCAGTGTGGCTGGTAGGTGGGGGAGGACTGTGTATCTTAAGTTCCCACTCCAACTCCAATTTGTAATTGTGAAATTACAAATTTAACAGTAAAACTAGTTTAATGGTACTTTACTTGCAGATAGGTGGGTGTTACCAAAATCAGATCTTTCTTTCTCCCCCAGGTATGATATAGCGCAGTCCATCTTAACTTCAAGAATGTGTTTGTCGGCTTTGTTATTCTGGAAAGAGATTCAGACTTGGATCTTAGTTGGCAGTAGGACTGACACTTGTAGATTACTCATTTCATTACAGTCCAGACTGAGCATTATGCACAGTGCTGTTGGTTACAGCATAAGGATCCAGCTGTTTCAATAATTTTAGTAATTTTCATTAGTGAAAATGTTTTCATTTAAATTGTAAAAGTCTTGTTTTTGCAAGATTTCAAGATGGCAAAAATGCAGGGTCAGTAATTTGTGTCAAATGCAATCCAGGGATACAGCTTGGTGCATGGTCAGTGTCTGCTAATGTGATTGCAGTAGTTAACAATATGAGCCCATACGGATTGAACTAATGCTCTTTCCGGTAACAGAGCCCATTTGGGATTAATGTGAAACACTATTAATGCAACATATGGATTTAGAGGAAACCTACTTTACTACTTGCAGATAAACTTAAGTGGAACTGCATTGAGTAGTTATTTCTCCCCCTCCGCAAGGAAATCTTATCCAATATTCTGATATCAGGTTTCTAGTTTTCCAAGAAAGCAGTATCTGTTTTTGTCTTGCACCTAGACAAAATAAGTGAATTTCTTCATTAAGGCTTTTTCAGAACTAGTATGTAAATATTATCCATTTATAGAAACCACTTTAAGCAAATGACATGGAAAGCTTTACATCTGCATTTAAATATTGTTATAAAGGGAATACTCAGTTTGTTTCAGTAAAATCCAAACTGTTTACATATTACTTTAACTTGCTGGAAGTATGTTGGATATTTTGTAATAAAACCTGTTAAACATTTCTGAAGTCATTCCTTTGTTACTAGCAGGTGCGAAGTACTTAGTATTTAGCAGCTTTTCTCCTTAGAGTCATGTGCATGTATTTCATTGTTGGCAAAAAGATACGGTAACAGGCTTTTTCATTTGGACATTTCAGATTTTGTATTCCAGTCACACAATTAGAGTAAATTAAAGGAATGGCAGAGGACATTTTTATCCAATATCAAAGGTTATTTGTTAACTGTACATAATTTAGTATTATATAAGTGATTTAGCCTATATAATAGTTGCTAGAATCAGTTATGTTGAGGTAGTAGTAAACTTATTTTTCAGCAATTTTCCCCTGGCGAGTGAAGGCGCATTAATAGTTGGACATGGTGCCAGCCACTCCATCCTACTACTGATAGTATAGTTCCAAAATGAGGATTATGGGGAAGTTCGATATCAGATTTGATAGCTTGGAAAGTCAGTATGGTTGGCTATTCCTGCTATGTATGACAATCTTCAGAAGTTTGAGATCTGGGGCATGCCTACCACAACTACAGCCCTTAGTGGGGCTAGGGGCTTCTGACCTTAGGGTGCATGGGGGGGTCTTCAGGGCATCAGCTTGGCAGGGCTCAGCTGCTCAGCAGCTGGATGTGCTGCTGAAGCCCTGAGACACCCTTCCCCCTGCTAAGCAGAAGCCTTTAACCCCACCACCTGCAATTTAATTACAGAAGAACCACATGCAGCTTGCAAGCCACAGTTAAGCCACCCATTGTATAGTGCAGACACCTCATTCAAAAAGTCATTAAGTAGACAGTTGATAGTTTTTACTTTAGCCCTTAATATCTTTTCATTTACAAATTTAAAAGTTACATCTTAAGGCGCTGTTCATTTTCAGGGGGGAGCATATTTTAAAAAGGTAGGACTTGTTATTAAATGTATATCTTTAATAAAGCAAAGAGGTTTTACTTTCAGGCGCTTTTAAAGTAAAATACAAAATGTTCAGTTCCAGTTCAGACGCATTAGCTATTCACAAGAAGCACTGCAATAAGGGTAAGTTAACTAAGCACCAAACCCTTGCACTTGGCAGTGTAACTCAGATACATTTTATGGCAAGACTTGTTTGCCAAGTGCAACAATTTTAAAAATTACCAGTGTTCAGAACAATTGGCGGCAAAGGACATAGCACCTACACAGTCAAAATGCAGACAGAGAAATGGTTTCAGTTGGGTTTCCATAGTTCACTTAGATTACGTTTAGAAACTGCCAGTACTTGTAATTTACCAATACATTGCAAAAACTGCAACAGCTTTGGCACCCATTAGGAAAAATTCAAAGTTAAATTTCTACTAATTTGCATTTTGATTTTAGTATGACTAATCATAGGATAAATATGGCCAAATTTAGGATCAAATATTAAGTGTTCGAACTTTAGGAAACTCCAAACCATTTTGTCAAGCTAAATAACCACTACCACTTGCAGCAGAGGGTTTTCAAAAAAAGTAGTACAGAACATTAACAATTTACAGACAAAAGCCACACTGTGCAAAGCACATTACTGTAAAGTCTATGTACAGCAAACAATTCTCTGTAAACATGGTATGTATGAATTTTCAGAAAACATGGTGACAATATATCATAAATACAGGCAACATTGGCATCCTTAAACAGCACAAAAGGTAACATTCCAGGCCTACAAATACAGCCCGGCACCATACAAACAAAAGAGGTGAATGGGTTTTAAACACCCAAATGTTTTATAGTATTAGTGTTGTATATTTTTATATATCTCTATATATATTTTATTTTTTGGTATCTTTAGATATAGATGTACTTAGTTTGTAGAAAAATGGAACAAATGTGCTTTTATCTTCACTGAAATTTTTATATGAAAGTTAGAACTAAAACCCCACTTTACTAGTAGTTAACATATTAGAATGGTATAATGATTTAAGAAAATACAAAAATAAGATTAATACTGTCAAAACTTTATACCAGAAAATATTATGATTTAATTACTCTTTTAAAGATGAAATATGAAAATTTTAAATAAGTTTGAACTATATAAAGAATCTTCTGTAACTTCTATTAATGTACAATGGGATTACTATACATACATATTTACTTCACCCCTACCCCCCCAAATTTAAGCACCAGTCACACTCCTGGATCCACTTTGGTTGGAAGATTATTCCAAATTCCACAGGTTCGCTTTGTAATGGCACATAATAATGTTCTTTTAAGTATCTGCTACCCACATTTTAATTCTAGTTTCTGTTCTGAGCCAGCTCACAATTTTTACTCTACCTGTAGCATCTGACATAAGACTTTAAATATATGCAAGCAGTCTATTAGCTATACTTTCACACATTTAAAGAGCACTGTAGGGGTAATGCTTTTGGCCAAATGTAGAAGTATCAAATTGTGTAACAAAGTTAGCATAATCATATCCACACAGATACTATCTACCTTAGGCAGCCAAGAAAACATTTGAGAAGTTTGAGTGGTTCCAGCTGGTTTATATTTACATTAATGAAATTAGTGCAAAACTTAGTTTTGCAATGGTTTTTGAAACACTGCTGTAACAAACCCATTTGGATGGCATGTTAAAAGCTACTGCCTCATTTCATTAAAAAAGTTGTCACAGGCCGTTTACTTAGAATACAAAGGCTTTATAACTTGTCCATTATAAATCTAAACAAGAACAGTGTTGAGCAAAACTGACCACTATATTTGTTTAATTAGTCAATGCATTTTAGCAGGAGATGTTTAACTATAAATCTATATGAAAAATAGCTATAAAATACAGAGTCTTGCATGGTAGTCTTTGCAATTTTTGTAAAAGGGATTTGAAAAGTAAAGGTAATATACACATTTTAAACACATTTCTGCATCAGTTTTGGGCTGTTTCATGTACATCTAACAAACATTGGCTCTGTTTGCTTGGCACGGTAAAACAGAATTTAAAAGCCTATGTACATCAAAGTTTTCACTCCACATTACTGTAATAAAATAACCAGAACACAGCCAATACAAAGCTGAAACAAAGATAATATACATAATTTATAAGACTGTTCGGCCCTGTGATGCATCTTTCCAATATAAAAAGCAGTTAGTATTGATGCAGGTAAGATGGTCTGCGTTCGTGCTTTACTGGAAAAGATTTAAAGCCCTTATTCAGCTGTTTGTGCTGGGAAGTCTGCTGCTGTGGTGAGTGTTGCTGCTGAGCATAGGCAAAATTGGAGGAAATCCCTGTTGATGGAGAGCAGTCATTGGCTGTAGACCAAACTGGTGACTGTAAAATCTGCATTGTGTCATTCCATTGACTGACTGGGTTACTCATCTGATACAAAGATGTACTCTGATTGGGCAATGTATTTGTGACAGAGGAAGAATGCTGCCAAGGAGCCTTAGGAGGCCAGGTTTTGGTTTTATTATCCTGTGAAGACAGAATTATCAGCTTTGATTTTGCTAATCAAAATATTTCCTTTTGGAACTCTGTATCAATGCATTTCGTTGATTTCAGAAAACTGATTTTTCTATTTATTTGTCTTTAAAATTATTTATAATGAGAGAGTTGAGCAGATCAGAAAGAAAAACCCTTCATTTTTATATTTGCATAATAGGTACCCTTTTTCCTAGGAAAAAAGGAGCATGTTGTGAAACTCATTCAGAGGCTTTCCACAGCTTTTCCCCAAGTCTTTTTGTTTATAAAAAATTTTTGGTACCTTTTCTTTAAGCTCATAAATATGACTATTGGTTTAAAGCAGGCATATGTTGAGCAGTTTGCATGCACTTTCTTCACAAAGGATTCTGAATGCACTTACGATTTGTAGAGCTCTACAACATCTTTACAGAGCAAAGATTATAGAGCTAATTTATTTCAGTTATCTATGCTGGCAGCTCACTTCATGGTGTGATTCAGTCCCCTATTCATTTTTCACTTAAAAAAATTACCTCATCGTGCAGTACTGCTACCCCTGCATCTATGCAACTTTGCCCTGCTACTGGAGCACCCTGATGGGCACCACATGCTCTGGTTTGTCATCAAACTATCTGGGAAGTGAGAGGAGCACTACAAATAATATTTCCATTCCCTTGCAACCAGGAACTGTTTGCATGACTCCAATAGGAGGAAAGCAGTGTGGATTGAATTGAGTTGCATCCAGTCAGGTTAATTTAAAAAAAAAAAAGTTATTTATGTAATGACTCAAGCAATGGAGCAAAGATGCTTTAAGATTCCCAATTTTAATACTTAAGCAATTTTGTGCAAGGCTTTAGATTTCCCCTGCAATACAACTGATTTTTTTATGTTGACTCAATTCAGAACCAACAAAAATTAAAGTTAGGTGAGCAGTTTGAGGTACATGTCTAGTTTTTCAGCTCTTGCTAAGTCACCTTCAATAGCATACGAAAAAAGCAATTTTCTGCTTACCTGATTAAGATCATCTACAGTGGAAAGAAGAGGCGGCGATGGTAGTGTGCCAACTTCCTGCTCACCACTACTGTGTTTTCTGCAAAAAGCAACAGATTGACATGCAGTTTGCTGTCATTTTAAAGCATATCTTTTTTACCTACTGTTGAATGTAATTCTTAAGATGACTGACTAAAAGATCAGTTTAAACAGTTTACACTGTACATTTGGCAGATTTGCATATGTACTCTTCTCCGTTTTCACTCTGCATCTTTCATCCAGCAACAGGGAAGAGAGGAACATCAACAGTAAGGTTCCTGTTTCCTTAAAACAAATAGTTGGTAGGCAGATTCTGGGAAAGTCATATCTAAACTAACTTTTAAAAAAAAATAGTTAAAGGGACACAGCTTGAAATTAGTCACCCACTTTCTTTGCTGCCACTTATATTTAGTGAACCATACTATGTTGAGGTATGCTCTGAGTAGTCAGGAATTGAAGCCACAGTAAATCCTTCAAAAATATAGTGTTGCTCCCAAGAACTGCATGTGTTATCTGTTCTAGCAAGTACACAGTCTGGCTTGTATCTAGTGCCAGGGAAGTGGATTTTAATGAAGGAGCTTGTTTACTAAAAAGACTGCATTCAAATTTGGAACCTGTAACAGTAGCTCCTCTATATTAATAGCTAATTTGATCAGAACCTCTTGAATGCAATTTTAAACACATGAACTTCCACCCCTTGTTTTGTTTGGTTTAAGCAGAGATAACAGTCACAGTCTATAGAAGTTCTGATTTAAATGCCCGAATGATAAGAATGGCCATACTGGGATAGACCAATGATCCATCTAGCCCAGTATCCCATCTTCCATCAATGGCCACTGCCAGATGCATCAGAGGGAATGAACAGAACAGAAAAATTACTGAGTGATCCATCCCATCGTCCAACCCAGCATCTGGCAGTCAGAGGCCTAGGGACACCCAGAACATGGGGCTTTGAGCAGGAGGTTGGACTAGATGACCTCCTGAGGTCCCTTCCACCTCTAATATTCTATGATTCTTTGACAACTGATCTTTGTTCATTTCCAGATTTGACTAGCACCACTAATGCAATCTGAGAGCTATAACTAGGTCCTCAAGTCAGCTTGACCAGGGTCAAAGATTTGAGTCACCTACGTACTTAGATCTCCACAATCTCGACCAGAAATGGAAGATTAAAAATAGGTTTATAGTTGGTAAGACTGACAATGCCAAGCAAGTTTGAGTCAATTGTACATATGCTTCCATAAAGATGACAGGTGAGGGAGGAAATAATTGGACTTCATGGCCCTAAGAAACCCTCAGTGCCAACTGGCAAACAGTGCACTGTTCTGTAACATCAACTCCTATCAGGCCTGACCAATTCATTACACCCAACACATTTTCTTAGTATTTATCCAAAGAGGGGTGTGTAAGGTGTCTGATAAGTTTGTATCATACAGAGCTTCATAATTTAGATAGTTGTACAGATGATATTTAGAAAGTTAGTATGTGTACTGAACACTGGTGTCCAAGGCAGAGCTGACAGGTTGTGGGTCAGAAAAGGATGCTGGTTCACTGATATCTCTGATGATTATGTACTTCAAGCAGAATAAGCTAATACAATGGAAGACAAATCTGAATACAGAGTAAACAGGAGTACACGAAGACACCTTGGAGCCAACACTCCAGGAAAGGAACCACAGGGGAAAACCCTAGCACTGGGGGGAAAAAGGACTTTGAGGTATAACAGAAAGGCAAGAGGACACTTTATCCATCGCTGAGGGAGCAAAAGGACAGACAGCGCTTTTACGTCCGTGAACAGTGGATCCCATCCAACTGGGCTGCTGATGCAGGGAGTTTGCTTTAGGTGAGAAACTACTTCAGACAAATATTTTAGCCTGTTTAGACTCTAAAAAACGTTACACATTTGATGTGTAAACGTTTCTCTTTCCTTACTTAGTATCTCTTACATCATCATCTTTGATTAAAAAACTTACGCTTGTTTCACTATAAATATATTTCAGTGTTGTAATGTTATAAAGGATCTGATCCGGAGTTGTGCCAGTCAAGCTGTGTGTACACCTACCCCGCACAAAGAGGGCAGTGTCTAGGTGACACAAAATCAATGCGTGTGTGTGGTTGGAGGGTGGTAATTTCAGGGAGCTGAGCTACAGCAGGCACAGACAAGTCTGCTTCATGCTAAGGGCAAGGAGTGGTGAAGTACCTGACAACTCTCTACCTTTGAGGAGTGCCATACTCTTGTGCCCTTTCTGCTTTTTCTGAGGCTTTCAAAAGGAAAGCCTGAGACTGTCCTGGAATACATTGACAGCTGAAGAACTAGTGAAATGACAGCATTGCTAGAGTCAAGAAAGTGAGCTGAGCAATTGAAAGAGGAATTTTCTGAATTCGGGTTTTTGTTAGTTTCTGTTGACATTTATTTCTATGTAAGTGCAAACATTTTGGAGGAAAGCAGTCTGTTAAAGATTCAACATCACCCTTTCAATTAACGGTAAGCAGTAATACACATCCTCACAGACCCTCAAGTCCTCCAGCAAAACTAGAGAACACCAGAGTAGACATTCCTGATATTTCTAAAGGTACGTCTACACTTACAACAGTGTATAGTGTACAGACAGCATGCCCAGCTAGCACAGGTATAAACAGGGTACATGCCCTATACAGCTCCTTACTATCCCAAGGAGTGCATTTCACATCTATATTGCTATTTTTAGCCATGTAGTGTCCTGCTGCCAAAGCCTTTCCCTGCCACAGTGAAAGGCTCTGACAGCAGAGAGAAGCTCTGGCAGCTTCTTGCTGCCTGGAGCCTTTCCCCACTGCCTTCCCCTTGGCTGGAGCCCTTGACTGCTACATGTAATTACTCATTGCAGTGACAAGTATGGACACAGCCTGCTTTCACTGCAGTGTGTACCAACTTGTGTAGTGCTTGTATTCTACAAGGTGCCATAAAGGTAAACGAGGCATGAGATAAAAATCCTAAAACCCACAACTTTCAGGCCTTTACACATCATGAATAAAAGACCCAACTTTTACTAAGTCCTTTGTTGATCAGTTTTTAGAATGCTCAACACTCTGCCCTGCTCTTGTATTGTATAGTTTCACATACATTTTAGATAAACGTCATGATATCTAAAGCTATAGATGGGCTCTGAGTTACAAAAAAATTAACTAAGATAAAAGTACAGTATTTGCTGATAACCAAGAAACACCAGTACTGCAGCCTAGCTATTCTTTTGACACATGCAATGGATATGTGGATTTTCTACCTTCCATTTGGAAGATTCTAGTATCAGAAGTCTGTTAAGGAGTTGTCTCTTCTCACCCTCCTGCCCATAAACAATGATCCTGGGAATAGGTTTTGACATCAATGGATTACCAGAATGGAGGAATGAATCCATAAATCTAATGGCTAGGTTCTCTGGCAGCTTGCTTAACTGGTTACTCTTCTACAGTCAGCTGCTACTTTTTCCTATGACTGCTTACAAACATTCTTCATCTAACTGCAAAACATCTCTGAAGTTTGGTTGTTGGCCCCTGAAAACTCCAGGGTTAGTATTTAGACCAGTACCCGTAACTCCTATGCTGAGTTATGGCCTTCAGTCTATACCCCTTCACTGTTTTGACCCTTGTCTTGCCTTCTGGGTGCATTAACCTTATCCACATCTTGCTCTACCATACATCTTTCAGGGCAACATATCCAAAACAGATATCCAAGGATGATGCTCTTCTTCAGGAAATTTAGTAGTGTTGCCATTGGTTTTCATCACCTTACTCCAAAAATGGAGTACTTATTTGCATGCGTTGGCTCTAAATAATTCAGTGGGGGCTGTTTTGAGAGGTTATTTAAAACATGTTCAGCCACAGCACAAGTATTTGCTGATAGTTTAGGTTTCCCAAAGGACAATCACGACAGATTTTGAAAACTACATGTTTTGGGAACTTAATACTCAACTGAAGTAGGTCCTGATCCTCAAAGGCATTTAGAGATTTTACTCCTACTCATTTCAGTGGGAGTTAGGCATTGCCCTATTGCCCTGAATAATTAGCTTTTCAATTTAGGCCTCTTCATTACTCCTCTCTTAGCTACACACCTACCATGGGGTTAGTGAAAAGTTCCAGAGGCACAGCAAAGCTTTCAATCCCTCCAGAAGGTAGAACATTATTAGGTTGAGCTGTGTAGTATAACAGAAATAATCTATTGCTGTAATAGGCTTACAGTAATCCACTTTTGAGACTGAGTAAACACCTTTGCTCTGTTTTGGCTATTAACCAAGCTCATTAGTTTTACATGATACAAAGAAAATGCAGGTGTGCATATGGAAGAGGAGGGGCTAAATTGACAAGGGCATTAAAGATAAAGACAGGAAATTTGTGGCTCATGCCCAGGTGATCTGTATAGGGGCTTGACATAGTAAGAACAACAAGGTTGGATGATTATTTTAGCAGCAGCATTTTGAGTAGAATTAAGGGAAGCAAGGCTGCAGCAGTTAAGGCCAGAAAGGAGAAAACTGCAGTAGTCAAGATGGATAAAGAGGGTTTGGATGAGAATTTTAGCTTTTGAGTAGACAGGAAAAAGGGATATCAGAGATGAAGTGTAAGAAGAAATGATAGGATTTATACACATGAGTCTAAAGAGGGCCAACTGAAAGAGAACCCCCAGTTTAAATGGGTGAATAACTGGGAGGACTGGGGTGTTATCCACAGTGACAGAGTGAGGTGAGTTTGGGGGAGGAGGGAGTTCAAGAGCTAAGTTTGTGCATGTTGAGTTTGAGATGACAAATGGACAGTTGTGAAAAGATGTCAGAAAAGATACTAGACTGGATGAGAAGACAGCTTAATAGAGAAATATGAGAGCCATTTGCATGAAGATCAGACACACAGATGCATATAAGCAATGCAACTAACAAGTTTCAATTCATGTGGTTGTCTCACAATCCCCCATGCTCTTCACACTGAGATTCTCCCTTTATCTTGCCACTTTTTAAAGATGTTAGGATTAAAAAAATTCAAGTGGCACATATTTATGTTAAAACATCTCTGCTCACCTCCTTTGCTTGACAGCAGCAACCAGGTCTGGCCCTGAGAACATGGAAAACAAACTGTCTCCATTAGCTGAGGAGGTCTCATCACTTGAGCTGGCAGAGTCTCCTTGATTACCGGACCAGCTGTTTGTCATATCACTGTAAGAAAAATAGGAAGTCAGTCCTCATTTCTACACTGTCCTGACCAGAGTCATGTGACATCAAGAAGTGTTAATGGATTTTACATTAAATGCAGAACGTTGGAAAGTCCCTATTCCTGGGACTCATGGATTAAACCCTAATTGTGCAGAAAGTAAGAGTGAATATTGTTGAGTTATCTCTTCATATAGAAATCAATAAGTTTCACTGCTGATTATTCTAGTAATGATCCTGCCACTGCAATATCATTAATTGCAACAGTCCAATACCTGGTTTAGGAATTTCCAAAAGGTTTCAGACATTTTATTTCAGAATTAGATGAGCAGGGTTCGCTACCTGGAAGCTGCAAATAACCACTCTCCCTTCCAGATGGGAAGAAGATCCTGAAGCGTTTTTATGTTGTAAAAAAACAGAAAAGGCCACAGTATGGAAAAGGCTGTGAAATGAACTAGAAAACGTAGCAACCCTTAGACGCTTTTACTGCATGTGAGGAAGACTGAACCCACATTTGTTGGTTAAGCACCTCTGGCTGCTCCAAAGTAGCATCATCTAGTTGATAATGTCTAGGAAGCTCAATTCAATCCCCTGACATATCAAGTAACTTCTAACATCAATCCTGATCATGCGTATCCATGGTCTCTAAGATATTAAAATAAACTCATTTTGAATTAAGCTTTAATGTAAACCTGTCGCTTCTTATGTTAATATTAAAAATAAACACAACTGCACTAAAATATTGTTTAAAGGCCATTCCAAGCTAATGCTACGACTTAATATCAACAAAGCAGAAGATGGTCACACCTCCTACCCTTGAAAATTATGTAGTCTTTAGAAAAATATTACAGCTTTAGTCCAATTCAGCAATGGCAACTAACAAAGCTATCAAAACGCACCTAGTAATTTATAGCATCTCTCCATTATGTTCATTTTGAATGTACAGTGGATTAGAATATAAAGTAGAGGGTGATGCTAATATGGTCTCGCTTACCCTTCTGTGAAATACTCAGGAAAAGGCCAGGTTCTGTGAGGATCATCTGGAAGAGGCCAGTTGCTACGTGTGTTGCTTGGGCGACGGATGTGCTGTGCTTGCCTTTTCTGTTGCATAGCCTGGCTGACCCCGGCTACATAGCGGGCAAATTCTGGATCAGAGCCAACTGAATACACAAAGAAAAATCAGAGTCAGTTGCGGACACACTCAGCTATTTCTACTTCAATTATCCCTTCATTTAATCCTTTCACTTGGCTGTCTATCCCAGCAAAAAACCCTAACAATGAATAGCAGTCAACACAGTTAATAACTCTTGGTGAAGCAATATGTAGAACTAAATAACGAGGTAACTGAGAAATTAAAGAGGTACACAGAATCCCCATATGCCGAATAAGGGGAGAGAGGGGAAGTTACTGACTAGTAGGTTCTTTGAGATGTGGTTCCTATCTGTATTCCACTGTGGGTTATGCATGCGCACTATGCACCCTGAGTCAGAGGATTTCAAAGCAGTGTCCATTGGTCCACACATGCACTCTTGCTCACCTCATGTCTTTATCTGAGGGATAAAGGGCAGAGATGACTGAGCATATCCCAAGTTCCTTCTCTACCACAAACCAGATAAGATCTGAAGTGGAAGGGAAGGAGGGCAGGCAGTGGAATACAGACAGGGACCACACATCTTGAAGAACCTCCAGTTACAGGTCAGTAACTGCCCCTTCTTCAAGTGGTGGTCCCTACTGTATTCCACTGTGGGGGACTGATGAGTAGTACTTAAATAAAAGGACAGTGTGAAGATGTAGATTTCAGAGCTAAGTGGAAGACCACCGTCTTAAATGAGGCATAAGCAGAGGAGTCCTGGACCTGGACTCACAAAATGTGTGAATGGAGCCCTATATGGCTGCTTTACAGATAATCAAGGAAGGGTACTTCCTCAAGTGATGTCAGTCACTGAAGTCATTGCTTATGCTCTAGTGGAATGAGCTGTCACCACATTGGGAGGGTGGGGGCAAGTTTCAATAGCTGATAGACTAGAATGCTGCCATTTGGAGGTTCTTTGGGTGGAGATGGTGTGCCCCTTAATTCTTACTGCTATAGCAACAAATTGTCTTTGGGAATTCCTGATTGATTTAGTTCTTTGCAGGTAAAAGTGGAGTCTTTATTCCTGTGAGGAAGCATGCATTTTTAGGGAGAACACCGTCAAATGAATTGATTGGGTATGGTGAAATCCTGAAACTACTATAGGGGGTGAATTTGTGGTGTAGATGCAAAAACACCCCTTATTTTTATGGAATAGAGTTTAAGGAGGCTCTGCCATCATTGCTCCAAGCTCACCAACCTTTCTAGCTGAGGTGATGGCTACGAGAAAGTGACCTTCATGGAATGGAGAGAAATGGAGCAAGAAACTAAAGGTCCAAAGTGGGGGCTGTGTGAGTACTGCGAGAACAAGGTTTAGGTCCCACTGGGGAGTAAGTTTTTGTATAGGAGGGAAGGTTCTGATTAGGCCTTTCCAGAATCCTACTGGTCAGTGCATCTTTGAAGATTGAGAAGCCCTAAGAAGGTGGACTGGGTGCACTGACTCGCAAGGAGCTGATGTCGTCAAAGCGAGGACATGTCCAAGATGAGAAGAATATCGGCAATTTCTGGAGAATGCTTCTTTGATGTGCCTAAGAAAAGCACCTTCATTTAACTAGGTAACATTTGCTAGTAGGGTCCTTCCTACTATCAGAAAGATGCCTCGCACTGGTGTGGAGCATAAATGATCTAGGATTATGCCTATCCAAATACCAAGCCCTGAGGTGTAGCAGATGCAAATCGGAGTGCTTGATCTTGCTGTTCCACTGGGTCAGAAGCTCAGGAAACACTGGGAGGATGATTGATAGGATGACATGCATAAGAGATTGGGAAATCAAAACTGTCTGGAACAGTAAGGGAACATCAGAATGACCCCTACCCTGTCCTGCTAGATTTGGGGGGTGGTTCCTCCAGGAGATTAAATCTAAACACTAATAGACATATAAAATAAACTGTAAAAACTCTTAAAACTATTTACAAAGCTAAATCTCATTCTTATTTTGTAGGATGAAAACAAAGTTACAGACACTAGAGATTCTGAACTGGACTACGCAGTAGTGGTGAGAATGAATGGCGAGACTGTTGATTCCCCCTGCCCTTTATTCCCTCCGATGTAGGCATGAGGTGAGTCAGGGCGCATGCATGGACCTGGACACTACTTTAAAATTCTCCAGTTCCAGGCACATGATGCACATGCCTAATCCACAATGGAATACAACAAGGACCATCACTCAAAGAAGAATTATTAGCATTTGTACCAGGTAGAGGAAGGAAACATCAATGAATTTTTTGCTGCTATTGTTTTTAACAACAAATATCCAAAAAATGTGGTATCCACAAGTTACTTGGTGATCTCACTTATTAAACAGACCACCTAAACAGCCATTAACAGGTGATAACTTTTCAGCCTTACTGACCCAGGCTGGTTATGAACTGGTGACCTGTAAGTCAAAGTGGAGCTTCCATAACTAGGTATTTTAGCGCCCGGGATGAGCAAGCATATTTGCGTCCCCTACTGATTTTTTTCTTGAACAGGCCATACATATTACAAAACATGTATGTGGCTATTTATGAATAGACAAGGGACATGGCAGACAGCTGTCTTTGAAACTGAAGTTACATTTTGGAGTGCCTGCAATACGTTTTCTTCCTGCAGACAGCATGAACTGTGGGAGGAATATTATAAAGTCACTTCAAATTAATAGCTAATATATTCAAAATGTAAGCTTTGCAACTAGAAATATCATAATTTTACCAAATAAAATCTACTGAAGTCAAACAGGAAACCATTTTTATTTTCAAACTGAGTAAGAAATTCATTAAATTATTGTCTCACATCTGCAAGAACAAATCAGAAGATCTGAAGACATCAAAATGCTTCCACCAGTATCAAATTCTTCTTACATGTGGGAGACAGTATTGAAAGCTCCATCTCTTCTTTAGCTGGATAACAGTTCTAACAATGTTTGACCAATGAACAAATCATTCAGTTTTACAGATCTTCAGTTAGTAAAACATCTTCCTCTAAACGATGCACCCCTTTTAGGCTCTCTCAAAAGGTAGTTTTACTTTTGAAAGTAAACTGGCTCCTTTTTCTTAACTATGTAAGACTGCAGATCAGTAAAAATCACAGAAATGTAAAGGTCATTCCATCCATCCTCCTGCACTGAGGCAGGACCACATATACCTAGAACATCCCCAAAAGGTGTTTGCCTAATCGGTTCTTAAAAACTTCCAACGACAGGGATTCCACAACCTCCACTGGAAGCCTATTCCAGTGCTTAACTATCCTTATCCATCAAAAAGTTTTTCCTAATATCTAACTTAAATCTTCCTTTCTGCAAATTAAGTTGATTACTTCTTGTCCTATTCTTGATAAGAACAATAGATCACTATATCCCCTTTATAACAGCCCTTAATGTATTTGAAGACTTATCAGTCCCTCTTCAGTTTTCTTTTCTCAAGACTAAACAAACCCACTCTTTTTTTAAGCCCTTCCTCACAAGTCAGGTTTTCTAAACATTTTATCATTTTTGCTGCTCTCCCTTGAACTCTCTCCAATTTGTCCACACCGTTTTTAAAATGTGGTACCCAAAACTGGACACAATACTCCAGCTGAGACCTCACCAGTGCTGAGTACAGCAGAACCATTACCTCCTGCGTCTTACATGCAACACTCTTTAAAAACATCCTAAAATGGTATTAGCCTTTTTTGCAATCCTATCACATTATTGGGCCTTGTTCAATTTTTGATCCATTATAACCCTCGGATCCTTGTCTGAAGTACTACTACCTAGCCAGTTATTTCCTATTTTGTAGTTGTGCATTTGATTTTTCCTTCCTAAATGCAATACTTTGCACTTCTATTGTATTTTATCTTGTTGATTTCAGACCAATTCTCAAATTTATCAAGGTCATTTTGAATTCTAATTCTGTCTTCCAAAGTGCTTCCTACCCCTCCCAATGTGGTATCATCTGTAAAGTTTATAAGTGCACACTACTCCATTATCCAAGTCATTAATGAAAATATTGAATAGTACCACACCCAGGACAGACCCCTGTGGGACCCTACTAGATATGACCTCCCTGTTCGACAGTGAACCACTAATAACTACTCTGAGTATGGTCTTTCAACCAGTTGAGCACTCACCGTATAGTAATTTCATCTAGACCACATTTCCCTACGTCAATGTCATGTGGGACTGTGTCAAAATATACTAAAATCAAGCTATATCAAGAATATGTGATCAGTTTAAAGTTTTAAGCACATTATTTCAAAACAATTTCAAAAATTAGTTTCTACTTCACTTACCGTATTAACCAAAGCCTGAGTAAAGAAATCCTAACCCTCCGCTCAGAATCTGGCCACCCAACTGAAGAAGGAGCTGATTTTTCCATTTTAAAAGGTCTATTTTATTACATTATGTTTCTAAAGACCAAGTCAAATATAAAACTCTCTCTACACTTATGTAACTTAATTTATTAAAACAATGAATAAAATTATTCACTCTATTCAATTCCTTTCTACATTCCTTTAAGCATAGAGGAAAAAAATAGGTTAGTTTTGCTTTCATGTTCTCAGTCCAGAAATGCAAATGCTACAAGGGAGTATAAAATATACTTTTTTTTTTATATATATATATATATATAAAGTTAATTGAAACATTTCCAATAGACAGGCTTGTTTTCAAACTGAAATCTAAATTCTGGGCCAATTTTACCTTGACAGCATACCTGTAACTGGTTCCCCACATTTGGTTTGGTTTTTGTTTGTTTGTTTGTTTTGTTGGGAAAAAAAAGGCTGCCTGGCAGAGCCAGTAACTTCTCTTCTCATTTTAGTACTAAAATAAATATTTAGCTTACACTTTGCCTTAAAAAAAAAACATTAAGAAACCATCAAGTCATACTAACAAATGGTGCTGACTACCTCTGGAATAAACACAGTAACTAGGCTTCCCTGCAAGCAATGAAGCTAGATGACAAAGTAACCACATACAAACTGGAAACAAGTGGGTTGGTTGCTGAAAAGTCTCTATGGTCCTGAAATGCACATGAATTGAGAGAGAATCATGGTTTGGTGGGGAAGTTGGTGCCTCTAGTCCAACTGCTGTCTTTGGCAGTTCAACTGCTGTCTCTCTCTCAGCAGTTTTAATAACTGCATAATTTCTGCACAGCAGAAACCTTTTGATGTAAGATCTGTTGTGAGTGATGAACATAATTATGAGGGATCTGTCTCTGTATTGTGATCTGATCCGTGCTAGGAAAAAGTTTGAGAAACCCTTGAAATTAGGTCTAGGAACAGGGGTTCTATTCCCACCTTTGCCAATGACATGCCATGTGTCACTTAAGCCTTGATTTTTAAAGTTATTTAGGGATTGCTGTACTCAGGATCACAACACTTAACTGATTAAGGAGCCTAGATCATTTTCAAAACAGATCTAGGCACTTATGAGTCTAAATCCCATTGTTAGTTGACGTAATTTAGACTCTTAAGTGCTTAGATCCCTTTTGAAAATTAGATTTAGGCTCCTAACTCAGTTAGATGTTGTGATCCTGAGTGCAGCACTAAACAGCTTTAAAAATCTGGGCCTTAACCTTATTGTACCTCAATTCACTCCCCTGTTTAAAAAAAAAATGCAGGGATGCTAATACCCACCTACCTTTGTAAAACAAACACTTTGAGATCCACTGATGAAAAGCACTGTTATTATTGCTACTAACATTAAACAATATTCTTTACTTTGTAAAAAGACCCTTATAAATAAATTATAATTATTTAAAGAAAAAGGATGCACACCTGCTGGATCGAAAGGCAGAATTTCTCCCAACATCCCAAAGACGCCATCATTCTGGTCACGGTTTGGCCATGTGTTGTTTCTAGGTCCTTGTGGTTTTTGTCCTAACATCTCAGACATCATACTGTCCATATAGCTGCTCACCAGACCCAAGCTATACAAATCAGAATTCAGATCTGAGAAGCCAGGATTGCTCCACTGACCAAGAGGAGACAATCCAGCCCCGACTGCTTGTGCTGACTGCTGGGAAGAATCATGCAGCCACTTGCCGGGTACACGACGTTGCTGCGCTCCAATTGGTTGGAGCAGATGTTGATAATACTGCAGCTGCTGCTGCTGCTTTTGTGACTGCTGATGCTGTGACAAGCCCGGCTGAGAAGGGTGCAGAGATGTGTGAGATACAGACTGCGGTTGCTGTTGCGCTGTTCCCGATTTTTGTTCTGTTGCTGTAGAAGATGCAACAGAGTTCCTTCTTTTCACCATTGGAGAAGTCTGCTGGGATTTGCCCATATTGAAACCAGACAAGAAATCTATAACCTCCTGCATTTCCTGGTCAGTTGGTAAATTCATACCTTTATCATCCTTGCCATCATCTGCTTTGAAGAAATTATCACACCTTTCAACAAGAAATCCATTGACTATCTGGTTACTTGTGCTCTGATTAGGCTGTAATGGATCTATAGTCCTAGGGAAGTTACCAATGTTCAAAATGCTTTGTAAACGTGTGTCTAGGTTACTGGGCATTTTAGCTTTCTCCTCTGCATTGTTACCTATGAAGACGTTTTTGGAAGGTGTAGTGGGGATAGAATAAGTTCCATTGTTGCTTGAACTGGTGCAGGAAGTTTTCTTTGTAAACCGTGAAGTCAGTTTTGAGAAAGTCTTTTGCAGGCCTCCTGATGACTTGCTTCCATTTCCAGGTGGCATGTCTACTTGATTCCCGAAGTCACAGATCTCACGCTGTAACTGGATCTGAATACAGGGCAAAGCTTGCTCCCTGTTTCAACAAAAACATCTATTTCAACCCACTAATACATTAACCTAATACAAAACACAAATCTGTGTCTTAAGTTTACACACTCAATTTGTGTATTTTTGGGGATTAGAATAATGGGTTATGGACAGGGGAAACATAAAAACAGAGCTCTCCAGACAAATCTTAGTTAAAGTCAAGCAAACTAATCAATTATTTTCTTATTTGACAGAATGATGTTGCCTAAACAGCTACACTGGTGTTGATTAATCTGATTGACTTGAAGTTTTTGGGTATTTTTCTGAATGCATTTTAAAAATGCTAAAAATATCTGGCAGGCATACCCATGTCTTTGCAATAGGCCAGCAGACTTTGAAAAGTACTCTCTGTTTAAAAGATTTAAAACAATCTGCTACACCTTTTCATCTTCCTACAGGCTACCTAAGCTGCACAAATTTCTTACTGCTTAGGCTAATGTGCACCAACTCTCCATCTTCTTCCCCACCGTGAAGAGACACTAATCCTTTCTGCAATATTGTGCTGAGTCATCTTATGGACCTCCAAAAAACTCTTGACTTCTATTAAACTGGGAAAGTAGAGCATGAGAAAAATATGAGATGTACCTTCCTTCCTTCCACCTGTTTATGTCAAACACAGCAGTATAGAGCACATCTACCAGTCCCAAAGTCTTCTCTGGATCCAGACTCCTCTGCAGTAAAGACATTGTTGCTGGATCTTCCTTCAGACACCTGCAAATATGGAGTTTTTTTAAAACTTATTCTTGGAATATTCTAATCATAAATGCTTAGTATGTTGGAAAAGTAACCAAAAAAAGCCACTTAATTATGCTAAAACTTGGTCATGGCATTTGTGAAATGAGTAAGGTATTGTTCATAGATCTCTTAGCTACTGCCTCATATCACACAACACAGGGCAACCAAAATCACTCTGCTTTTAGGTGAGAACAGAGAAGTGCTACCAAGTACTCATGCTCAAATTCACAAACAAGAATCGATAGGTCACACTTGTGCTGTAAGAATGACAGGCAGCAAAGACCAAACAAGGACTCAGAATTCTTAGCATCTCCCCTTACAGACCTGCCTGTCACCTCCCAAATGAAGCCACTTGTACCAGTGAGGCAATGTTCAATGCTGAAATAATTTATACTATAACAGAATCTCTGCAGTAGGCACATAACCTTCTCAGAGAATTAATTCAGCATTGGTAGACTGCAGATGCAGAACCATTAGTAACAAGTAAAAAAATCTTGTCTCTGAATTTTACGGTCCACCACTCTGGAACTGATGGGATCTCTTTAGCAATTCCACAACCTTAATAAAAAGGCAAGAATATCAGGAACAAGCTGCTTTGAGAAAAATGGAAATAGTATTCAGAAGCAAGAGTACCCAACTTGAAATTCTTACGCAAAATAAAAGGCCAAGTGGCTACTTGAGCATTTTCTGCTGAAGCATCTGCTATTTCCATCTAGGAAGAGGTTGGGCCAGCATAACTTGAGTAAACAGGACAGGAGACGCCACATTCAGCCAGTGCGAGAAAGATTAATTTACTTAATGGCAAGGGTTCTCTAATGCAGGACTGGGAAAGAACTACTTTTTGGCATTTGGCCCAAATGGAAGCAGATGGCCAAAGCAGGTGAAAAGTTAATTCACATACACCTGTGTGCAAAAATAGTTGCTCTCTTCTGAAAATGCCATCTCCCAGCAGAGATTATGGCAATTAATAGGCTTGAGAGGGAGTTTACACAGTAAACTCATTAGCTAAGTCCTCAGCCATCTTACATGGAAGGGTGAGTTTAACTGGAGATCTGGATAGACAACTTTAAAATATAAAACAACGACTATCAGTGGATGATCCACGTGAAAAATCTTCAGTTCTGCCATGGAGAGTACTCAGGGCAAATGCTTGAACCCTAACACAAGTTATAGCAAGAGACCTCTATCCAGCTCCTGGGGGGGGGGGACAAGCTCAGGAACAGGTGTGGTCGAAGAAGTGTATTCTTACTGATGAGAGTGAGAGCATTTTTTTCCCCCAGACACTTCAATAGGAATGAAAGTTGAGTAACTTAGAGAGTACAGAGCTTTCCAACATTTTTGAACTACATTCACCCTTTCAGGCTACTCAGTCATTAGATCAGAATCAGTAACAAATCCATGCTTAAGTATATGATGGCACTAGGAAAGGGATTATCCACAGAGGGCTGCTACAGACCACAACAGCATTGTATCTATGCATCAAGAAAGATGAAAAAGTAACCTCTGTTCCACCAGAAAAAAGGCATTTTGAGTGTACGATTGAAGGTCTCTGTAAGGCTTGCAGTATTTGACTGGTGTTTTGGTTGGTATCTGAAGCAAGACAGCTCTCAGCTCAACCTTCTAGAAAGTTAAAAACTTACAGATGAAATTATTTCTATGTTTGGTTTATTAGCTGCCGTCCAGTTTTTTTTAAATAAAAGTAATTAAAGAGGAGTTTATTCATACCAGGACTGCCTGGTACCAGATAGGTACCTTTGAAAACAATGCATGTCAAGTCTTATGGCTCTCAGTTACAAAATACTGATGCATAGTATTTTTCATTATGTACTGCTAGCCTTGTGCCATCTGATATCCCACAAAAGCCTTCAACCTAGGGGGCTGATTGAGTTTCCTACCTGATACAGTTCTTGAAGAACTCTCATTGAGAGATGTAACCTGTTCAGCCATCATAGGTGATAGAATCCAAATCTGTCATGCTACATTATCCTAAATTATCTGAGAGGTATACCTTATTTTGTATCGGAGCTAGTTGTAGTTTTCTGCAGTTAAACGCAGCTCATGAAATTCATCCAGACACAGAAACCCATCACACGCATGCCCTCCCTGATGAGCTAGGATTTACTATGCATTATCAGGCTAAGTATTCATTCCCACTTTCTTTATGTTGTTTCTGAACACACACAGCTGGTCTCAATTCTGAATGTCAGATACAGAACGTTTATCCAGCCCCATTACTAATCTTAATAGAAGAGAGAGAGATCCAGTTAATTACCCCTTCAGCTAGTTTGAACAGGCAGGCCCAGATCAACCAGTTGTATAGGTAAGGAAGAACTGATGTACTGGGTCTGTTTTTCATTTTAGGGAAGAGCCACAGAGCATTCACTAGCTCAAAAGTAGAATCTAATACTTCAGACGTAGCTCAGGGCAAATCCTAGATATTGTTGATAACAATTTATCATAAAATAATTGAAGGTCCACTGGTACTAGGAATCCCTGGAACTGATGGCTGAATGATTGCCCATATTGACTCCAAGCCTAGTAATTTACTAACAAAGATTTCACTGAGCCATTAAAGTTCAGAATTGCCAAAAGCCATGGAATTGGAACTGTTGTCACAGTTGACATGGGACATGAATGGAGAACACTACTTCTTTTCAGACAGTAACTGGGGGACAGAATTTTCATAGGGAAAAAAGGTTAAAAGAATTTCATTCAGTACCTCTCCAAGTGAGATCAGGAACTTAACAGCCTTATATCTCCCCAATAAGCCCCAAACTATAAGGAATGAGCTCTCCAGGAAGGGCAATCAAACACAACCTAGTAGATTTCGATTGGGGAAAAAGACCTCCCATTACCCTCACATGTAATAAAGGAACTGTTACTTTGGAACCTAGAATGGACCTTTTGTGGGGGAGAAAGGATAATCTAGATCTATAAACTTGCCCTAGAAATACAATTGAGGTGTTGAAGAGATCAATGGGCCAGACTTTTACTGAGGATGCAAAGACTCTTTATGGTCTGGAATTCTTAACATCATGATCTAAGAATTCTCTACATATACTTGCAATCCTTAGAAGTAAGGAATAAACATCTACAGTTCAGATGAACTAGGTGAGCTGAAAGTAAAATAGCTTGCCTTGCTACCACTTAAGAGGACGTTCTACAACTAGGTGGTCAGAAATCTGAGCCATATCATGGAGAAAGGTGGCAACCAACTTCATTAAATCCAAGGTATTTGCATCACACCTAGAATCAGAGAATGCTTTCCTTCACTTGGAGGAATCAAGCACCATAAAGGCACACAAGGAACCAACTAGTTATTCAAAGAGTCTTTAGGAGTAACCATTGCCTTTAGCTGGAAGAGAGAAGCAACCATTGCCCATACCCAGTAAACAATCCACAGAGTCTTATCTCCTACTAGAATTATGTCTGACAGGGAACAAACAGCATTTTTGCAATTGGCTAAAATGTGATATGTTAACATCTGGATTTGGTCAAATTTTTAATTAACACCTCTATGACAGAATGAATAGACATGGCTCTATTAGTATTTGTCAGTAGGGGGAGCTCCTCCAAAGGTTTTTCAGTTGTGGTTCAAGTAGTGTGCATTTTCTTTTTAGTTGTTTTCAAAAGTAGAGCAATTTAAAGAGCATTGCGATGACAGAAAACATCTGGCGTGCCAGTTTATAATCTGGGGAAATTAAAGAAGAATTCGCCTTTCTCTGGGGTAAGTGACTAGGTCGTTCACACTTGAGGACATACCATACACACTTCTAGTTGTAGGCAGTCTCCACTAAAGGCTCAGACCTGTCACCCACACCATGAACTGAAGACGTACATGATACTGAGGGCGCTACAATGAAAGGGATCTGAAAACTGCAGCACTTCTCTGCTGTTTCAAAAGGATGATAATATTTGGTCAATCTTGGCAATCAGAAAAATGAATTCCTTTAGCTCCATAGTCTACACTACCCTAAGCCCCACAGCAACCTTCTGGAAAGGTTAAGTGAGGTGCTAGAGTCCTCTCACCCCAAACTTCCTGAGACACATACTATCTCAGAGAAAGATGTGACTTAACAGTTCATGCACTGAAGGTCTGCCATAGAAGAGTACAATAGGGAAGGATTTATTTTCCTTTCCTTTCATCTGTTTAATTTTTAACATCCTTTCTTCTTTTAAAAAAAATCTCTTCAGTATTCTAGTCTAACAGCATCACCTCCACTTCTATTGTCTCCTGAAGAAACAGAGCAAATACTAGAAGCTAACAGAGAAAAACGTGCAAAAATTCTAGGTGCTCCTTTCAGTCAATCCTACAGCAGGAGTACCTCACATCAGTTCCATATTGGAGGAGCCAGACAAGGCAAATGCTATCATTAAATGTTACTCCCAATTCTAACACAACATTAGTGTCCCTATATAAAAATAAAATCATGCCTACTGGTGTTATCCAAAGTACAATATTTATTTACCAAGTTGATGGGACTTGAACCACAACTCTGGATCCTTCTAAACTGATCTGAGGCGCATATGCTTCTTTATTTTCAATCTGTGCTGTGTCCACCACCACCTAAGCAAATAAAGTGACAATATTTAGTTATTTTAAGAATACGTTTAAGTTATTTTACCATCTGAAGTTCAAAAGGTAATAAAATGAGCAAAACAGACAGAACTGCAGCAAAATATAATAGCTATTTGATTTCCAGTTTAATATATCAAAATAGAACAAGTAGGGTAATCTCTCAAATCAAATATTTAAATAAAAAGCACAGATATAAATTTTATCCTCAGCTACTTAGGGAGTCATGCATCACTGCATGCCATATCAGCTACTGCACTTCACACAAGGAAGGACAATAGCTGCCACACTGAGAGGCAAGGAATACTAATTCTCCCAAGCTACTACCTCAACAGCCCCCAAAGTATCTTTCTGGTAAGCTCTTTTGGATAAAATTGAGTTAATTGAAATGCTTGAGGTGAAACAGATGAATATTATTTTAGTCTGCAACTCTAGAGTGACTTGCGATTCCATGGTTTTCTGGGTTTCAAGATTGCGCATCCACAATCCCTGCCCATCCTGAATTTTGTGTCATTATTAATACCTTCCTTAGTACGAAGAGGGAGATGACCATTCAATTTGTTGAGTTTAGGTCCCCCTCGATAATACATAGTTTTTTAAGCTGGAGGGTTTGAAAATTTTGGTCATGCTGAAACTCCCAGCAACATTTGAGTCACCATCAGTCCTCAAGTCAGTTACAAATAGATGAGCTGTACCACTTAACCTTGAAATGGTAAAGTCCTCCAGTGCAGAGAAGCCTTGGCTTAAGGTATGTAAGTGGTGTTTCTGCAATCACCCTGTACTGGTTCTGCTATTATCTGGTAGACAGGAATCAACTGGTGGTAACGGAAAAATGTGTCAGGATTTGAAATAGAGGGGCCTGAAGTCTGTTCAGAGGGTATTCTCCCTCCTAGAGTGTCAAACCTACTAAAATTGCAGCAAGCATTAACTGCGCTGCCATTACCCACCCGTTAGGTGTTCCATTGTGCTTATCACTTTGCATCTGTTGCCCCTGGATATTTGCCTCAGCCCATTCCTCCCTACTTGTATGTAAACAGTGTCTGAGCACCCAGTTTTTTAATGAGGCCATTATGATTAGTGTTTACATCATATACAAGCTTCCATGCACCTTTTTTATTAAATGACAATGTCAGTCTATTACTTTATTTAGGTTTCACAGTATTTATGAAACTTGAATTTTACAGAGATTTATTCTGCAGTTTTGTTGATTTATGCAGAACCAGTAGATAGGAGTTTGATGGGATAAGAAAGGAAAGATTTATGAATAATTTATTCCTAGTATTCAAGGGATAGATGCCATCTGCAACTTAGATGTGTGTAATTCAAATCTTGCTTCACTCAGACCCAACTTACAAACACAAAATATTTTTTTCCAACATTTGGCCAAGGAGCTACGATGTTGCTATTACAGGAGACCTATGCCAAAAGCAGGCAGAAATGCTAGCACAAAATTATCTTGATTTTAGTTAGTTTCATTTTACCCTTATCTTACCTGACAGCCAATTAAGAAAAGTCATAGTTTGTGATTATCTTTTCCTGACAAACTGAGAAGAAAACATCTTAAATCCATGCTAGCGTTGTTCAAAGAAAAGGGTGGTCATTCAGTATGGTTCTTAATACCTAAGTGCATGACAATCTCATAGAAAAGCATTCACAAATGAAACTTCAACGTGACTACATAAGTATAGACTCGAAGTACTAAAATGAATTTTTTGATAAGAGACTGAAGATCAGGCAATGCCACAAATAATTCAGCCACTGCACATGTATAAACAAATGCAGATTATTTTTTTAAGAAAACTAGCGCTGTGCTCTGAATCTTTTGATTCTCCCTTGGAAAAATTAACACCCTAAAAGCTGGTCTGCATTAGCAACTTACACAGCATTGCTACATCTCTCAGGGGCATGACAAATCCACACCCCAGAGAGTCGTAGCTATGCTGACCTAACCCCAGGAGTAGACAGTGCTAGGTTGACAAAAGAATTCCTCCATCAAACTAGCTACCTCTTCTTAGGGAGTGCCAATGAAGAACCCCTCCTGTTGGTACTCATAACCTCTATATTGAAGCGCTACACACTACATCTGTTGCACTGCCACCGTAGTGGTTTAAGTGTAGACATATCCTCATTTTAACAATAAAAGCAATGCTAGTGTCTTTATAATGCAGCAGGTCTGGCCAGTCAAACTGGGTTTACTGGAGCAGCACAAAGCAGCTGGAGTGTACCAGTGAATATGCAAAGACCTCTGAATTATCATCAAGTACAATTGAGAACAAACTTGAATGTAGCAGAATAAACCTTAGTGAATGGCAGAACATTTTAATGTAGTTTTGAAAAATTAATAGTATGATTTTCATACTATAAAATAGTCACAACTTCAGTTGACTTAAATCTAAATATCAGGTTCTTAATCTACAAATTTAGACAAATACCAAATATCTAGAGGAACTGCTCCTTTTTTGTTACCTGACGTATTAGGCCAGTAAAACCCAGAATAACTAAGCAGTTTATGAGTCACACTACATTCCACATTCTGATCTTTTTATAATAAAGGTTCTTCTAAAAAGATGCATGGCCAAAACATGCACAGCACCCAGTAAACTAAATCTTCATGCGACTATCCTACAAATTTTTATTTGGCAGTTAAGTGGCAAGTTAACTCAGAAATCTCAGCCAACACAGATAAATTAGTTTCTAAAAACAGTAAAATGAAGGGTGTGCGATATATACAGATGATTCACTTATTTTATTCAGAAATCAGATAAATTCAAATACAGTGAACACGTTTCTCACACCCAAGCGGACGGGTATTTAGGAAATGGCTTCCTGTTCATCAGACATCTATTGTTCTTGTTTTACAGGTGTTTCCTCCCTCACCCCACCCAGAGAATGCTAAAGGAAAGGATTAGAATTCTAAATAAAATTGTATTCAAATGTAATTTAATTTTGCAGAATTATTTTTACATAGCACTACAGGTGTGCAGAGAAGTCTATAAACAAAAAAGGCAAATCCCTACTCTGAAGTGATTACAGTGTAATTCAGAAAAAAAACAAGGGATGACAAACCAAAAGGAAGATAGCAGTATAAGAAGAGGAGGCTTACAAGGGTGAAAGATCACAAGCAGTTTACTGTTATTTATGCGTCTTGTTACTGCCTCTGAATATGATAATCGAGGCCAGCAGTTACTAGAGTTATTTATGATTGTGCCCAAGTTATTCCTAAAATGGGCATTTTTCATTTTAGCTTGCTCTATATATGCCAAAAACTCTTCCTGCTGCTAGCATGATAGCAATGGCCAACAGGGCTGCCCCGCTTTCCCCCAGCTGTCATTCCTCCTCCTCTTGTCCCCCCACTGCTATTGAGCCTAAACCTCCCACTCCAGGTGAAGAAACACCTAATCTCTCCTGAGAACAACTCTTCCCCTGATGTGTTTCTTCCTCAAAAACATCTGATCAGAATGTGACTAACAATCTTATTGTCCCACCACCAAAACCTTTCTCTACCCCCCCAAAAGCTATCCTTCTGTGCCACACAGGTTCCGATCAGCAACTGCTGCGTCAGGGGGGTTGAGAGCAATAGCATAGCAGCTGCCATTATTAGCAGCAGAGAAAGCAGAACACTATAACTAGAGTCAATTTCATTTTATGTCTTGTTTACATGTCACACTAATGATGGTATTCCCTTGAGTTAAGATCTGAACAAGGGAGAATATCTTAAATTTGTGCTACTAATGGTCAAAGATGGAGAAGTAATTTAATGTGATACTTAATACCAAAGTAAGTGATGTTCCAACAGAAAAGCATGACAAATGGAGCTTCACCATTTCTGTAGGAATTATGATCCAACAGTTAGACCAAAGTCTGATTCTGTTACCTAGTAGTGGGTTAAAAAGAAGTTGACTGAAACTCTTACACACAATGATGTATTTTTAACACACACACACACACATCCTGCTGCATTGTTGTTAAAGGAAAGTTGCTTCCATTTTACTTGTCCAGTAGATTGAAAATTCACAATGTCCCAAAAAAAAGACTTGTCATGAATAAATGGAAGTGCACTTTATTAAATAAAAGAGACTGCAGTGATTAGCTATACCACAGATAAAATATTTATTTAAGAAAACACAGTATCTTAAAACAATCAGTTTCTAAAAATATCTTCCTGATGAATAGTGCAAGTATTGCCACTGCAGTTGCCATTTTGCTGATATTTCGAAGGGGTGGACCTTCAGCTGGCATTTACACAGGAAATGCAGCTCCCACTCGAGTGGTGAAAAACAGGATTTTCAAAGTTGTTGTAGAATAAGATTTTTTTTTTTTAATGTGGTAGTTTGATTTTACAGTGCATTAAAATGGGAGCTGCATTTCCTGTGTCCTAATCTACATCAGGTTGTAAAAACTGCAGCTTCCTTTTTGATTTTAAAACTTCTACTGCTTTTCTTTTAGTAAAATCAGCCAATGTACAAAATATTCTTCATGTTACAGTAGAAGCTTTCAACTACAATTAGTACTTCCAAATCTATGGTCCACTAAGATCCATCTTGCTTACCAGGAAAGGCCTCTCTAACATGGGAAATGAAGGAGCCCATTGTAAGAAACTGTGAATCAATTTTCTAAGTATTTTAATAATGTTTTAACATTTGGAACAGAAACTTTACTGCAGTTTTATATAGGTGTTTTGATTGTTGAACTATTGGTTAAATTATCAACTGTAATAACAAAACTTTTAATACATTTCATATTTTACTCATAGTCATGTACTTAATTTTGTGAATTTGTAAACTGCTGGGCTGAGGACAATGGTCCCAGTCCTACAAATTGCTCACCACCTTGTTCTAATCAGCCCAAATTATCTCAGTTTTTCTTTAAGAGAAGAGGCATTCTTGTCTAAATATAGCTTTAAAAACAGTTTGTTTACTGCTGATCTAGCTCCACCAGCCATAGTTACTTACCAGTCCTGCTTGGCCAAATAATAACTGTACGGCAGTCTTGCAGGCTCCCCGCCAAGTAGAAGGGCAAACCTGATTTAGTACTTCAGTAACAGGAGAGTCATCCCGGGGGGTAAGTCCATTATGGCAACCAGCTTCTTTGATCAATTGTAGCATTGTGTGCTGCAAGTCACAAAAGTTTATTACACACTATTCAAAATAGTTTTAACATTTGGAAAAAAAATTTTCTACTGCTTATAAATTTTGAGGTTACAAACAGGAAATAAAATGTTTCCAAATGTCCTTATCTTGTAATTTTGATTTGTTTGAAGGATATGTTCAAGGAAATTGAAATACACATTGTAGTGTTCAATATAAAAACTTTCCCAACCATAACTGAGGCATTTGCTACCTGTAAATCTCTCAAACTTATAAAATGCACCTGTATAAATCAAAATATGAAATTAGTATGATAATGAGAACAAAATTCCACTCTAACACCACACAGCTATATGCAGTTTGTGCCATTGTGAAAAGGGTTAAATCAGCAATACAAAAAAGCACTGCATAGGACACACTATAAATCAACAGTTCAAAATGCAATCCATTTTTAAATTTCCCAGGATCAGGGAACAAAGCTTACCTCGAAAAAGTGAATATACTGATAAAAATATCCAAGTCTTTTTTGGATGACACTTCCATCTTCTCCCCAAATTTAGAAATCCATTTTTACACTAGTTCTAAAAGTATCTTTAGAATTCATTTGTATGATTAGTTTTAAATTTGTAAAGCAGATATTATAATGTGAAGTGCTCCACTGAAGATTAGTTTTACTACACTAATTTTGAAAGAGAAATTCATTTTTAAACACTAGTTTGACACTAAACTTCCATTTTAATGACATTTTAAAAAAAATATCACTGGATTTTTACAAGATGTTAGGATTTAGGGTCATTACCGTTTTCAGCTTCAGGTTTTCTGTTGCTGACTCATTAAATGATATTCCTTTTAGAAAGTGGGATCCTATCTGAACAGGTACAGTGGGGAGTTCACACTGAATTGGCTGAGGTGGAGTCTGTCTCCTTCCTGTTTGCTGGGCTTCAGCTTCACTACAACAACCCTTGAAAACAAAATGTAGATCAACGAGCAAAGAGAGAGACAGTAAATGAAAAGCTAATAAAAAGGCCAAGCTTTAAGGAATTACCATCCGCAAAAAATAGTGACTCTTACCTGCAAACTTGCTTCGATAGCTTTTGGATTCAAGTGGAAGCCAGCCTTCATTGCATATTCACAATGGCCTAAACTCTCCAAAGCGATTTTATATGCCTGATATTATAAAATAGTTTAAGGGGCAAGTTAGTCATAATCAACAAGTAATGCAAAAGTATATATATGAATTGACATTGGCACGTTTCACAGCACACGTAAGATCTTTTATAGGCAATACTGTAAAGTCACACCACTTTTTCAGTTGATGGAACTACCTGTTCCTAGTGTAAGACATTCCTTCCCTCCTTCAATCCCCCACCTGCTGACTGTAGATGACACATGGAAAAAAATTAATGAATTAAGGTAAACTCACCTGCAAAGCACTGTCAATTTTCATGTTCAGTTCTTTCAGCTGATGCTCAGGTATTGCCACACTTTGTGAGCAGAAGAGTTGCTGAACCTCAATTCCAGCCAAACACCCATCACAGCCTCTTTCTCTCAGCCGAGATGTGGCCTTTAACATGAGGAATAATCAGAAATAATAATAGTATTGGTTCAACATTGGGATGGATCTAGTCTACCCAAAATTCAAACCAAAGATTTTTTTAAAATTATGAGGATAGTGAAAAGGACCTAGAAGAGTGTGGAATGGATTTCATTTTATGAAATCTACATCGCTACTTTGAAAGGAATGATCTAATGCAATTTGTATAACACATACTCATATATAAATCATATTATACAGTGAAAAAGTGACAGCTATTTGGGTCTTACAATCTCTCAGTCTTATTGTGGTTTAAGATTCCTACAGTCCAGGCCACATGATGAAGGTAATTATTGGATAGGAGAAGAAAAAAAACGGGGTGGGGGGGAGGAGGAAAGAATGCCATTTCAGAATGAAGAATCGTTTTAAATTTTTGCCACACAAACGGGACTAATATCCTAATCATCCCATCACACATGCACATACACAAAAAGACATGCATTACATGATTATGGGGAAAAAATGGGGAAAGGCATGACAATAATGCAAGTCATTTTAGTTTAACAAAGGAAGAGTCATGAAATACTATGTTTGTGTCAAGAAAAATTATGAGAAGTCAAATATCCTCTTTACAGTAACAATTTATAACTATTTAATAATAAACAATGCAGAACTGTTAAAAACCTACTCTCCCTACTATACTGAAGTATTATATAGGACCAAATGTTAAAATTCACGGGAAGAGTCTTGCTCTGTAGCAAGCTGTTCAGGGTGCGAGACCCGTGACTTATGAAAAACAATAAAAGTTCAGATTTTTGTAATGGAAGTCAGGGCCACAATAAACTTGCAGCCTTAACAACTAAATGAGTGTAGTATATTACAAATCTTATTCTTAAAATAAGTAGTAGGAAATTAGGACTACTGAAACAGAATTATTTTAAGCTTAGTGCTGAAGTGGCAATATGTTTTCCTGCCAAACATGGAGTAATTTTGTATGGAAACAAAGGTAGTTTTGTTCAATCTGATAATGCAAAAAGATTCTTGAATTCCAAATCTCTGTTCCCACACTAGAACCAAGAAGAACAGTTGACTGGTATATTTGGTGGTGATTATTTTTTTTAAAAAGCTGTTTATTAGTAATTTAAGAGCACAGATTTTCATTTAATATCTTAAAACCTTGCAATTATTGAGATTAGTGATTTTAGTCAGTTGTTCCTCATTTTCCTAGCTCTATAATTGGAGAGAATTTGGTCTTGTGTTTTTCTTTTTTTTCCTCATTTTGCATGCCTAACAGATTTGATTCTGTTAATCTGTATATGAATCTCTATATTTTGACACCTAATTCTGTGTTTCCTTCACAAAAATAGCTTAACTAGTCCAATGTCCCAACTGGCTCTTTTATCATAAAGATTAAGGCCCCAATTCTGCAAACACGTACATAGTGCTTAACTTTAACCAGTTGTATCAATTTCTATTTATCAGCTTCCTAGAAACTAAGAGTCTAAAGGATTGAACTATAGAATGTACAAGATTAGCTGACTTTTGTAGAGAGAAAACTTCTGATATCCTGATCATATTTAACAGAATTCATAGTAGATAAAGCTATTGTATAAACTTAAAAGTATCTAACAATAATATTCCCCAAAAATTTTATCTAGCCAACAGTTGTAAATCCCTATTTTATTCTAGTAATGAAAGTAGTTGCAGCATGTCGTGTTACAAATAGTTCTTCTAGATTCATAGAATCATAGAATATAAGAGTTGGAAGGGACCTCAGGAGGTCATCTAGTTCAACCCCCTGCTCAAACAGGACTATCCTCAGCTAAATCAGCCCGGCGAGGGTTTTGTCAAGCCGCAGCTTAAAAAGCTCTAAAGATGGAGATGCCACCACCTCCTTAGGTAACCCTTTCCAATGCTTCACCACCCTCCCAGTGAAAAACTTTTTCCTAATGTACAACCTAGACCTCCCCCACTGCAACTTGAAACCGTTGCTCCTTGTTTTGTCATCTGCCACCCCAGGGAACAGCCTAGCTCCATCCTCCCTGGAGCCCCCTTTCAGGTAGTTAAAGGCTGCTATCAAATCCCCCCTCATTCTTCTCTTCTGCAGACTAAACATGCCTAGTTCTTTCAGCCTCTCTTTGTAAGTCTTGTGCTCCAGCCCCCTTATCACTTTTGTTGCCCTCCGCTGGACTCTCTCCAATTTGTCCACATCCTTTTTGTAGTTGGGGACCCAAAACTGGACACAATACTCCAAATGCGGCCTCACCAATGCTGAATAGAGGGGAATAATGACTTCCCACGATCTGCTGGCAATGCTCTTACTAATGCAGCCCAATATGCCATTAGCCTTCTTGGTAACCAGGGCACACTGCTGACTCATATCCAGCTTCTTATCCACCGTAACCCCCAGATCCTTTTCTGCACAACTGCTGCCTAGCTCGTTGGTCCCCAGTCTGTTCATAGTTCTACAGGAAATTTGTTGTCCTATATCCTGCAGATGTTAGTTGATAAATAAAAATCCTGAAAGGATTACCGGTCAGGATGACTAACATGCCTGTCTGTTCTGCCAAATTAGACTTCAAAAACACATACACCAAGTTATTTTAATTTTCAGGAAATCATGCACTCCAAATGTCTGAAGCTGTTTATGCTCTAGCAGATTATAAATTTAATGTCAGCTATAGAAAAAGGAAAAACAAGTATTTTAGGTCTATTAAACTAGCTTCCCTTGAAAGGTGCTTTCTCCTTGCAGGGAAGATACGGATTCAACAGATGATGTATATGTTTTGGAAGTATAAATCTAGAGATAATTTTCAGTAATATAATTAAACGTTTGACAATTTTATAATTCAACCCCCAGCAAGAATAGCAGCTTTTCAACCAATTGAACATAAAGGTAGAAGTCCCGAGTAAACTTTTTAAAATACATAATAGGATACATATTCAAAATGTTACCAACACTATCAAAATAATTTGTCTGAGGTTTTGGGGTATTTTTGTCTAGTCATGACAAGAATAAAGGCTACTATAATTGAAAATTAGAAAAAATATTTTTCTTTTTTTTTTCTTCAGTTTGTGCATCTGACAGCAGTTTGTGTATAGTTAATGCCACTGCTTCACTATAAACTGTTTTCTTCATTCATGAGGTTTTTCACAGAGAGAAAAAACATCTTTAAAAATAGGAAAACTGGCATTGAAATAATTAGTAGTGTCGAAAACTATTTTAAGTCATTTAAAGAAAATAGGACTAGATATCAAGTTTAGTGTCTCTAATATAAAACAAATACGAAGAGAGTGTTGCTTATTAGGGCAACTAATTCCAGAGTTATCAGTTACTAATATGAAATGTTCAGCTTCACTGAAAGCAAGGCATCCATACCTCTGCAGCTCCTCTCCATGATCGTACTGCATCTTCTAGCTCAGTTGTGGGGCTCAAATTGGAGGTTCCCACTCCACTAGCATTCTTCCTTTCCTGAGCTACAGCTTCCGCAAAACAAGAGTGTGCCACTGGCTGGACCTTCTGCAAAGCTTGTGACAAAAACTGAAAGTGAACCTGCATCACTGTCAAGAAACATCGTCCAAGTAACTATGAAAGAAAAAACAAACAAAATTCAGGAGTGAGTTTGGGATTATTTTTGGTCAGTGAATCCTGATGTCTACTAAAACAAGTGAGTCAAGTTCCTAAGCCTGGCTGAATCAACTAAGAGCTTTTTTATAACGCTTCACAATCAAACTGTCCTCAATATGAAATCATAGCTAATACTTCACTATGTCCTTAAAACACTGTTTAAAAAAAATCACTACAGAATACTGGGGTTCTGTGTATTACACCAAATCACATAAACTGCAGCTTTTCTTTTGAGAGAGATCAGGTTCCTGCTTGGAATGATTTTTTTCTGCATTATTTTGCTATGATTTTTTTCCTGCATTATCTTTATATCTGTCCTCAAGTCATGGTTATTTCAAGAATGCAAATCTGAAAAGATGATTGAACTACACAGCCATATCAAGTATATAAAAGGAACAAACAATCTTATAAAATATAAGTATCTCACCATCTCACAAGAAAAACGTTTGCATCAAAATCTCACTTGTACATGAGGAATCACACTATTTTCCTATGTTGATTCCAATAGAATGTACTTTAATTAAATCAGTACACACCAAGTTCATCACAGTATTAAAAAGTTCATAATCAAGTTTAACCTTCTTCTTGGAAGACGATCAGAAATATATGTGAAAATCTTTTTACATTTGATACTGTTAATAAATTCTTTTCAACTCCTTTAGAGAGTAATCTTGACTGATCAGGAAGTAGGTACACTTGGAAGAATCTGTTCAAACGGACACCCTGATCTCTTACATCATTTGACAGGAATTCCTAGAACTAACAGAGTTTCACTCCAAAATATTTCCAAGAGATGTATAATTTAATACTGCTCATTTGGACAGTGTTAAGGGGAAAAAGAATGCAAAAAGAGGGGTTTCTAGAAAGCCAGGCAAATTCTTCTCTCCCACCCCACACCCAAATGAATCAAGGACGCTGTATCTATACTACTCTTAACCCTTGCAAACATATGGAATCAGAGCTGCAAACTTGAGCCTAACTCAGATGGAATCCAAATTCTAGACCACTGGACTAGTACATGTTTCTTTAGTTTCTAAATCTCCCTCTATCATTTTACCCTTTCCCCTTACCAATACAGAAGCCCAGGATTATTCTTGACTAAACCACACATGCCTAGCATTAGAACAAGCAGAATGAAACAAGATCACACAGTTTTAGTAATTCTCTCTCTGCACCTCTGTCAGGATGGGAGCATAGGTACAATCTTCCAACAGGCCAGAGAATGTGGGGATAAGAACAAACAGGATTACGCTGTATTTCAAGTATACATACATCCCTTGACAGGCAAAGGCTTGAAACAGAACAAAACTAGAACACCAAAGCATCAAATGTTTTGTAATTTACTGTAAAAAGTAATTACATGGATTAATGAGGCACGGGCCAGTGGGCAGTGTACTGGATGAGGATTTAGAAGATATGGGCTCTATTCCCAGTTCTTCCACTTACCTGCTTTATGATTTGGGGGCAAGTCACTTCCCCTCTCACCTTTTGTCTCTCTTCTGTTCAGACCATACACTATTCAGGGAATGGACCAGGCTTTATGAAGCCTTTATAAAGCACCTAACACAATGAGGCCCAAAACCTCAGGTGAGGCCTCTAGGTATTACAGAAATACAAGTAATGAAGAAAAAAACATTAACGAATCCTTGTGACTTTCAAGAAGAAAAGTACTCGTGATTATGGTTGTCATCTAAAATATTTTATATTTAAGATGCTAATTTTTGACTGGTGCACAAGTATATATACACCTGTTATAAATAGAAATATGGATGAACTTCACAGTTTCTCTTCTTTTAGTTTACTATTGTTGTCACACAGAGAAAATGACAAAATATGAATTTATACATATTTATCTACATTTGGCCTTCCATTACAAAAAGTCTACTAGAACGAAACGGTTATACCATTTTAGAAATAATGCATAAAATGTACAAATAGTGTACAAAGGCATCCTGTCTTGGAGGACAAGAAGTTATATGGCTTATTTTCAGGTACATTCTTTTTTAATAAAAATATTCAGACACAGTCATCTTACTGGCAAGAGATTAGAGTCACACTAGTGGTTATATGCATTAACAATCTACTTTAACAGAACTTTACAAGTGGCGATTTTTATTTTCCACTGTAGCCAGTCTCCTTTTGACATTCCATTCTGGTTCAATCATTTCCCCTCTGTGTACAACATTAAACAGTTTGGATATTATGACTGACCTCTGCAAGTGTAGTTTGCCTCATTAAAGAAGTATTAAACAGACAAGAAAAACAAAACACCAACTTGCTTGATTACAATATTTAAAAGATTTCTATGAAAAATGTAGAGCCACAGTGAGGAGAAAACTAGCAATCTGAACATTTCACTTATAGAAAATACCAAAGACTCAATTCTCAGGGGGAAGAAAATCCAGGGTTCATTAAGAATTTCAAGCTGGTGAGATTCTAAAGGACATTAAGGTAAAAAAGATGGAAATCTTCCCTGGCCTGGGAACAGTGCTAAAAAATAAACAACCTATTTTGTTTGATAAGGACAGCACACCACATTGCTGGTATAATTTGCACTGTTGGGCAATGAGATTAAAATACTCATATTGGCATATAAATCCAAATCTTCTTTACAAAGACTATTTTGTTTTTTAAAACTAGATCTTAACTTCAGTGGTTGTTCAGAGGTGTTTCCAATGTTTAAAATAAGAATATAACTGAGGATTCTTGCACTGTTCCATCCTAATAGATTGAGGACCTATTTCAGAGACCATACACACTTCCTTTAAAGAACTCTCCCTTTTAAAGATATTTTCCAAAAAGGAAAAGAGTTGAATCCCTCTCTTTACTTGGGGATGTAATTACTACCCACCATGTGCTTGATAAATACTCTCAAGGTAGGACTAGAGAGCAAAGGGTAGATATAGTACTTGTAACAAAACCTGCAGAACCATCTGTGTGAATAGAGTATAGAGTTCCTGTAGCCGTGTTGGTCCTAGAATGTTAGAGAGACAAGGTGGGTAAGGTAATATCTTTTATTGGACCAACTTCTGTTACTGAGAGAGAGAAGCTTAAAGAAGAGCTCTAAGTAAGCTCAAAAACTTAAACTTATCTCTCTCACCAACAGAAGTCAGTCCAACAAAAGATATTACCTCACCCATCTTGTGCCTTAATAAGAATATAGAGGCATCCTGCTGTCCAATCTATCAAAATTGGGTAGTCATGTAGGGGCACAGTTTAAGTAGCTAATGTCATCATTCTGAACATACTCTTCCAAGCTCATGCTTTGGGATCTGAGTTTTCCTGTTGGGGACTACAAAAGGAATGGATTAGACAAGTACCAGCTTGATTTCCCAAAATTTGCAAAAGATCAAATGGCCTCTGCCTCCTTTTCTGCAATCCACGATATTGCATATATGATGCAGTGGGGTTCCTGTATCCTCACAAACACTGATCCTTGAAAAATAAATGTCTACCACTTGTATACCATTCTTATCCTTTGCTAGGTAATCAGGAAGACACAAATATTGCTCCTTATCTCAGTGGCTGAACAATCTTGTGTGGAGGAATCTGGCATCCTGTTTGGACAGCTGCGAGCAGTGTGGCTATTGGAGACACATTACGTAGTACCTCCTTCCTTAAAAGATCTTGCCAGTATCAGAGGTAGGGTTCTGCTTCCTCTGAACAGCTCCTAACTATAGGCATGCAAGAAGCTGTTGTGAAAGTATTCCCTTCTAGCAGGCCGTGAAGATCACACTTTTCCATTTCAGCACATTCAGCAACTGCTTTATCTAAGACTTCTCCAAATTTGTATTACAATAGCAACCAGTCCCCCCCTCAAACCAAGATCAGGGCCCCTTTCTTCTAGAATCTCGGTGCTGTATAAACATATTTTAAAGTCCCTTTCCACAGAGAACTTACCACCTTGGTTTATGACAAGACGCAGACAGATGTATGAAAAACAATTGGGTGGAAGGGAAGAACAAACGAACAGTAAAAGAAGCATGATTTTGCATAACAAAAAATAGTTTGTGCTCACCACCTGCCTAGCCATTGTTTTTGGCAGCAATTCTCAGATATCACAGTGCTGAGGCAGGACGTGGAAAAGGGTAAGTTAATTACTTTATATGATTCTGGATGGACTTTTCCCCTCCATATATGTCCTCTACAATAGAAAAATCTATACTTTTATATTTTAGTACTTAAAAAAATGTTTTTTCTTCAATTAGGGCAAGCAAGCTAAAACACAGCACATACATTTTACAAAGGGTCCCCAGTTGCTAGTTTGTTATGAAGGAGTGAGGATCAGTATGTTGATCAGCTTCTTCATAATCAGTACACAAACACTGAGAAAGCTTTGTGATATGCTTGTGCTTTTACAGCAAGTTTATATACTTGGCCTCATTTTGGAAGAATGCTCTTAATCTGACTGCTTATGTCTTTTCCAAGGCAGATGGTAAGGTAGCATCTGCCTTGGAAAAATCATGACTATGCAACAAAAATAAAACGACACTGGTCGCTCCAAATTAGTATGAAAATGCCTGAAGTTATCTACTGAAAGGCTATTTGGCTGTTACATAATAAAATTGCCAGAAGATGTAACTAATGCTGATTTAATGTAATCTTTTTAAAATTTAACTATTTATAAACCACTTTAAAATAGCCTGGGCAAGCCAGTCAACTGATGGATTAACTGACCACCCCCATCATTTGACCATCGTCAAATATAGCAGCAAGAATGCCTCGATGTAGGTGGTGGCCTTCCTTTTTGATTGCTTCATGGTTCTATCTGCTAGCAAGCCTATTTAACTGTCACAATCACTCACTTTTCTACATGATGATACTATCTGCTGAGAAAAAAGTGAACTGAAATTTCTATGTATGTCTATCTTTATTTGTATACCAGGCCATCAGTGCATGCGGCAATTTACAAAAATTAACAAGTAAAAAGACATGGTCCCTGCCCTGAAGAGTTTACAAACTAAACTGACTCAATAAAACAGAAATTAGCTCAGGAGGGAGTGAGGAAGGAGAAGAGGGTTCAATCATTAACCCTACTCTCCAAACACAAAGAGAAAATATGCACAGCCATTAGGCTGCTTGAAGAGTTGGCCAGTTGCCTACATTGTATAAGTCCATTTAAAAATGACAGTCTTTTATAGTTGCTATGTATTTATTTTATTTGTTTAATTTCTTCTATAACTGTTCAGTCTTGAATAATGTTCACATTTAAATGTGAAACTACCATTGCTAAAAAAGATAATTATTTTGTTATCTAGAACTTCATTTCATTATGTTTCACATTTTTCTGAGTTAAAATAACTCAGTTAAGTAATTTTATAATTAGGCATAAGTATCTAAAGCTAAACTAAATGGAGACCATAGACAATCTTTTTTTTGGTTTTGTTGCTATAGTTACTGTTCTAATAAATTAGTTCTTTTTAAAAAAAACATTTGACAATATTTAATCAATTGATGCAACAAAAGATGCAAGTACATTCTAATGTAAAAAACAGACATTAAAGTTCACTGGCATTAGAGGTCACTGGCCTCATCTCTGCCTGCAGGCTAAATTTGATTACAAAACAAAACAAAACTATTTTTCCTATGCCATTAAAGTTAGCTCTTGTATGAGGGCATAGTGTGCATCCAAAACATGACTTACCACTGCACATGCTTCTCCCCCTGGAGAGAGGATAAGAATACATAAACACGTTGCTTAATGCATTACTGGATGGCACTTAGATATTATGGTGATGAGTGCAGTATAAAAACCTATACAATATCAAATATTTGCAGAATCAGGACTTTAAAATGGATTCCCTGGAATAACCTGTAGAAATTGACCACTGCCAAATTCTCTCTCAGGAATCTTCACAGGGAATTAGACATATTAAAAGGCAATCAATGTATTCAAAAGCATTCTAAAATATTTAACTTTGAGGGAATATAATGAAGATTACATTTTAAATATTGCATAAAAAGGAGGGGATAATGTTAATATTATATTAACAGACATGCACACGTGGGCACACAAAAGAATATTAATATTTCTACTTCAGTCTGCATACTACATAAGAGCCAATAAATCAGTGGTCCCCAAACTCTGGGACATGCCCACTTTGGTAGGTGCAGAGGAACATCTGAGGTGTGTGGCTGGGCCCGGGCCAGCCCCCATGAGGGGGCACAGAAAGAGCCCCACCCAGCCCCACCCCTGGCTGCACCTGCTGCCCTGGCCGTGGCCCTGCTCCAAGCCACACCTCGGCTGCTGATCCCCGTTCTTCACTCCTGGCCCTTGCTCGCAGCTCCATTTCCAGCCTGGGAGGGATGGGCAGTGCAAGAGGAAAAGTTTGGGGAGCACTGCAATAAACTGATGTATCGAATTAGTTGGAAAAGTACTATGCAAAATAACTACATTACTCTTTCACTGATAAAAAAAGACTAACTCCAAGAATTCAGACATGCAATCATCTTATGAAAGTTCAAACGTGAAGATCTATATTAAATAAAGAGAATGCCACATTTTAAACGATCAACACAAGACAGCTAGTCTTGGTCAGTTGAGTAGTGCAGTCTAGTTTAACACTGTTTCAAGGTGCAAAGAAATTTATGTTATTGAAATCCATGTTTTTAGAATAGGAATCAATAGAGCTAAGTCGACTGGGCATGTTTATCCACTATTAGACAGACCCCCACAATAGAAAGATTTAGGACGTGAACTTATTACATAGGATCAGCTGCACTGACGGCTGCAATTTCAAAACTATCACTTCAACTTGCAATAGACTTAGAGAAAGTAGTGATGGTAAAATAACTGTATTACTTGTATAATTTCTCCAAAAAAGGAAAATTAATCTTATTCCATTTAATAATCCTTCACCCCAGCTATCTCTTTTTGTTAAGAACTGAAATCTCTCTATGTAACATGAAATTTTTTTTTAAAAAAATCTCAAATTTAGTGTCAGCTAGTGGGCTACTCTTTCTTTCAGAGCACAGAACAGAAGAAAAAACTATCAAGAAACAATAGTGTTGGTACAGTAACTTGTTTTTTTTCCCCACATACTTCTCAAATAGTGAAGTTACCTTCAATTTAATCACATAAGTCAAAGCTTAGTTTATTGAAGGTACAATAGATAAAAATAGCAAAGCAAAACAGAGCACACCATTTCTGTTTAGAAAACAATCCAAGTAAAGTTTCCTTTGAATTTCTACAGGCTCTCTATCCCATTCAAGCATTTCCATTCTTCTACATGGTTATATTGATATCTGTCTACACTGGCTCTAAAACAGTATTTACTGACCCAGTCACTCTCTATAATATTTGTTTAAAAAGATAGCAACCACAGGTAAAGTCATTCCAAAGAGACAACAAGTGAGCACCAGGTAGAATACCTGGGCAAATACTCAGGAATAACACAGCAGTTTCCATGTACAGAAACTTAGATTTTGTTGTGCATCTCTCAAGCACATGATCATTAATATTTTTCTATTAAATATTACACCAATAACTTGGTGGTAAATCACAAATATTTTGGGAGTGAAGTACGCTGACTGGATCATATTGCATTTGTTTTGTCTTAATCTCTCAGAAATAATGTCTCCTTTACCGCTGCATCTGTCTTTATGCCTGAATGCCTCAAACAGAAGAGCTTCTAATTTGGAAAATTATGGAGATGGCTCAAAAAAATCTGTGGCCTTATTTCATAATAAGGTTCACAACAACAATCAAAGACCAATGAGAAAGAAAAATTATATCTGCCTTCACAAAGTAGGTTCCAGGTACTCCAATTAAAAAAAACAATCCAATAAAATAGATAAAAACAATAAATTAGATTTTTTTCCCAAAATGTCCAAGAGTAGATCAGAACCATAATATTTAACTAAATATCTGCTCTGAAATCCCAGAATGTTTACTAGTATGCCTTGTTTTTATCCATAATGTTAGATGATGACACTTACGTCGCTTGAGGTAAAATATCAGAACAGCATCATCCACAAGGAATGCAAAAAATCAACTTGTTTTGTGAATTCATGGAGTTGAACTAGCTGCCCAGAAGCTCATGCATTCATTCATCAAGAAAGACCAAGAATTGAGCCAAAATAAAAGCCAGGGACCAAGAACTAGACAAGTTCAAGTGGCAAGGTTCTCACCCAGTAACTAGAAAAAAGTTAACATTTTGCCTGATTAAAAAACCTCTTGGCAATATTACTAAAGGAGACTGTATTAAGACTACTAGCCTAACAAGAGACAAAAAAGGAATGACACTGAGGTTGCACTGATATTTATAACTTAGTTTCTTGTTACTATTTTCTTATTTCATCTGCAAATTAGTGATGTAACCTGAAGGTCTGGATTATATGGGAACACAGAATAACTGAAGGGATAGAAGACATCCTAATCAACCCTTCTGACATTTTGACACTGTCTGATAAAGTTAGGCATGGACTAGACACTCATCCAGTCACACTAGTGGGATAAAACAGACTAGAGTACATTAAAAACAAAACTGGTCCAAGTTAAACCACTTGCCAGCTTCAGTCCTGGAGAAATGTAAAGCAGCCCTGTTAGAATGGGGGACTAGAGATAGTTTTAAAGTTCTGATATTTTATGAACAGCTAAGATTAGAATCAAATGCTTTATACCATTGGAAAGCTGGAGTTCTTAAACCAAAGCAGCTCAGAGAGCATACTAGCAATAAGGTTGGATTTTTACAAATAAAGAATGGCAAAATACGTAAGTATTGAATACTAACTACCTTGACTACTAGACACCGCAAGTATGGGAATATTCTTAAAGTTGATGGTAGTGACTGAACAAACCTAATGTGGAAAGTAAGCAATTTACTTCAATTAAAAATAGATGGTTTTGGTTTGTGTGGAGCCACACTATTTTTACCCTTTCAATGCAATGCAAGAGGTCACTCTGCAGGGTTCCATTTTACCACTCTGACCTCACCCTTTCCTGAAGTGTTATCTTTATGGGGTCACAAAGTTATCCATTTCACAACTCTATACTAAACTATGTTCACTGAGCAGCATTAAATAAATTTCATTGTTAACAAGTGATTCTGTGCAGATTTCCAGACCATGGAATTTTACAGAGCGTGTGGATTCTGTACAACGTGAATGAGCTGGCAGCTACAATTAATCACTCATTTGCAATTTAGCAGAAAGTGCCATAGAAGCCTTAAACAGCAATGTCTGCAACAAGGTTATAAGTTCCTCCTGAATTCCAAGTTCCCCTTTTATATGCTTATTTTCATTCTTTTAAAAAATATATACGTTAACTCACTGGAGTTTAAGATCTGGCTTCCAACTACCTTTATTTCACAGGTTTTTTTCTCCCTTCTTGATAATGGCTTTGGGGATGATCAGGCTGTGTATAGGCTTTTTGTCAATTTGAGAAGCCAGATGGGAATAGCTAATGTAATTCAGATAATAATCAGATACTGCTCAAACTGGAGGAAAAAGATTATATGGTAACACCCTTTCTTCCACATGCCATTGTACAAGGTGAACAATACGTTCCTCATTTTTACAGTGTGCAGTACCTTTAAATTAATCACATTGCATGGAAAAGTGATTTTACAATAGCCCAAGTAGACCTCCATAACAAAACAATCTGCTCTTCCAAAACAAAAAATTACCTTTCCTTCCTTTAGATATACAAGATTAATTAGATTTCAGTTTAAGCCATATCAGAGTTTACAATATCAGAAGAGTAGGGCAACATGACAGCATTCCTTCATGCTAATTGTCAAAGACCCACAGAAGTAGAAATGCAGTCAGACAGTGTCAGCACAATATTCACTACTATTAAAAATGTTTTCTTTTTGTTTTGTTTTTTTTACAATTAACCTTTTATGACAAGAGCTTTTAAAAACGACAATTACAAGATAATTTTAAAAACTGGTAGTCTATGAGATAACAGGGCTCATACAATAGAAGAATGCCAAGTTACGTCAGGCTCCACAGAGCATTCTGCTGAGTGGCCCAGCAGATGTTTCCTGCTAACTGAGTCTTGACCTAAAACTTCAAGCCGAGCAAGAGAGAAAGTGGGCAGCCTTCAGTGGTGAAAGAACAGGTTCAGGACTACTGAGAAAACCTGGACATGTACAAGTCCTGGGGCTGAATGCAGTGCATCCAAGGATGCTGAGGAAGTTGGTTGATGTGATGGAAGAGCCATTAGCCATTATCTCTGAAAACTCATGGTGATTGGGGAGGTCCCAGATGATTAGAAAAAGGAAAATATAGTGTCCAGCTTCAAAAAAAGGGAAGGAGGAGGATCTGGGGAACTACAGACCAGTCAGCCTCACCTCAGTTCCCAGAAAAATCATGGAGCAGGTCCTCAAAGAATCCATTTTGAGGCACTTGTAGGAGAGAAAGGTCACCAGGAACAGTCAGCATGGGTTCACCAAGGGGAGATCATGCCTGACCAACTTGATTGCCTTCTATGAAGAGATGACTGGGTCTGTGGGGAAAGCAGTGGATATGCTATATCTTGACTTTAGCAAAGCTTTTGATTCTTGCCAGCAAGTATTACTTGGATGAATGGATTATTAGGTGGATAGAAAGCTGGCTAGATTATTAGGCTGAACAGGTAGTAATCAACGGTTTGATGTTTAGCTGGCAGCCACTAACAAGCAGAGTGCCCCAGGGGTTGGTTCGAGGGCCTGTTTTGTCCAACATCTTTATTAATGATCTGAAGGATGGAGTGGGGATTGCACCCTCAGGAAGTTTGCAGATGACACTAAGCTGGGGGAATAGTAGGAACGCTAGAGGGCAAATATAGGATACAGAGTGATCTAGACAAATTGGAGGTTTGGGCCAAAAGAAATCTGATGAGATTCAACAAGGGTAAGTGTAGAGTTCTGCACTTAGAACGGAAGAATCCTATGCACTGCTACAGCCTGGGGAGCAACTGGCTAGGCAGCAGTTCTGCAGAAAAGGAGTTGGGGTTACAATGGCCAAGAAGCTGGATATGAGTCAACAGGGCACCCTTATTGCCAAGAAGGCTAACGGCATATTAGGCTGCATTAGTAGAAGCACTGCCAGCAGATCATGGGAAGTAATTATTCCCCTCTATTTGATATTGGTAAGGCCATATTTGGAGTAGTGTGTCCAGTTTTGGGCCCCACCTGTACAGGAAGGATGTGGACAAATTGGAGAGTCCAGCAGCAGGCAATGAAAATGATTAGAGGGTTGGAGCACAACTTATGAGGAAAGGCTGAGGGAACTACGCTTGTTTAGATTGTAGACGAGTGGGTGGGGGGATTTGATAGCAGCCTTCAACTACCTGAAGGGGGTTTCCAAAGAGGATGGAGCAAGACAGTTCTCAGTGTTGGCAGAGGACAGAACAAGCAGCAATGGTCTCAAATTGCAGTGGGAGAGGTCTAGGTTAGATATTAGGAAAAACCTTTTCACTATGGGGGTGGTGTGTTACCTAGGAAGGTGGTGGATCCTTAGAGATTTTTAAGGCCTGGCTTGACAAAGCCCTGGCTGGGATGATTTAGTTGGAGTTGGTTTTGCTTTGAGCAGGGGGTTGAACGAGGTGACCTCCTGAGGTCCCTTCCAACTCTAAGGGTGTATCTATACTGATGGCAGCAAAGTCACCGCTGCCAGATCAATCTTTCTGGATTGAGTGGTCAGTGTAGACCCACTCAATCGATCAGGAAGTCAACTGAGTAAAACCGACCCCTCAAGTAGGGTAGTGCAGCAAAGAGGGCGCGCAGAAGGAAGCACAGCAGTCGACGGGAGTTACGCAAGCTACTCTGCACAGTCTGCATAACTCCCATCTACTGCTGCCAAATCTCCATGTAAGTGTAGACCAGTGCTAATATTCTATGATCCTAAGAGGTGGCCAAAAAGACCGAAACTGGACTTTATTTGCTAAGAGAAAAAATACACCCTTTAATTGTAAAGCAAATAGAAGCTGAAGAACAGAATTTTTATTCAGATGTCCTTTATTCTATGAACCCTTTAATTTAACATATCTTAAAAATACTTAAGTATTGAAGCAGAAAATTCCCATTAGTTTTAAATTTCAGCTCAATTTTAGATCTAATTATTTTGCGCCCCAACTTCTGTTTTCCTCTTGTTTATGACCAAGATGAACATATGGTTCCTGCCATCACAAGAGATAGTAATTCAATTCATTAGTTCCATCCATAGTTAAGACAAAATTTACACTGCATATTTCAGAGTGGTTTTGCATTGTTTCACATTAGTTTAATTTATATTCCTCCACCCCTTTTTATTATACTTGATGGTACACAGACCCCTCACTAGTTGAAGGAATGTGCAAACATTTATCACTACAAAAATTCAGCTTTTAACGTATTTTATTTGTATTCAGACAATCAACAGAAGTCCAATTTCAGTGCACTGTTCCATACTACTAGAGTTTAAGGACAGAAGTGGAAATGTAAGGAGCATAAATATATACAGTAATTTCCCTTGATTTCCTTCCTCTTTCAATACAATATGTTTCTCACCACCAAATGCACAAGACTCCTAAGAATTTTGGTTTGATTTTTGGGGAGGGGTGAGGGGGAGAGAGGAGGTTCAGCATTTGCAGTTATGAAATTAAGAAAGCTGGACACAAACTGTGCATGCTTACAGCATCTCACCAATAACCCGGCCAGGAGAAGTTACCCCCTTTTATACATTGTAGTTAACTCCTTCAATGACTAAGCCGTTTGTGTTCTGCCAGAAATAACTATTACAGTGGGAGTGGCAATGTTTGCTATAGCTAAGACTACATTTGTTTTCATTCTAACCTAAATCAGCTGATGTTAATCAGGACTTGACCTTTCCTCAACACTTCTTATCCTGAGGTTGAAAGCTACCAGCCCAGATAAAAAATAAACCAAGGCTACACCTCTCCCACCAAAGCCATGACTATTCAACTTCACCTCATCTTTATTCCCCCTCAAAACACAACATTCTCCTTTCCTCTCCATCAAATAAAATCAACTCCCATAGTGTTAATAAATTCTGGGTTACTCCCTAAATTACTTTTCTTCATGGTCCCCCATATAAAATAATATTGGGGACCTCTTTGCAGGAGGATTCTTCTGGGGCTGCCACCCCCCTGGACCTGCAGTAGACCCTCTGCCTCCAAACTCTTCTCCACATCAGTGGACTTCTCTGTTCTTTGCTACTCCCACATATCTGGGAAAAACCATCCTCTAATACTGTGCTCCACTCTCCCACCCCCTGAAAAAAAGTGGTGCCTGTCATGCTCTGCTCCTTTCCTTCCCCTTTTCCTCTGAAGTAGGAGCCAGTGAATCCTTTGCTGGACTCTGGAAGCTAGTTCAGCCAGTTTTTCTACTCCTCCTCAGTGAGCAAGAGAGTGAATTCAAATCCTGCACATACCTTCAGGAATTTTTTTTACCTTTCCACATGCCTGAAGGGGTAATTTTAAAACAAATATTAAAATTTGAAAAAAAACCCAATTCAACCAATCTTGAGCAAAAGCAGAATGAAATACTTGCCACATTAAACAAAAATTCTTGCAATTTTAAAAATCAGACAGTTTTAAGGTTTAAACAGGTCTGCATATAAAGTTTAAATTTGGTAGGAAAGTTAGCTCTAATTCAGTTTGGCTTATGGTATACGAATGTTCTTGTAAAAAGTGGTTTATTAATGTTCCAGTGAAAAATGGTTTGATTTGACTGAGTTATGAACTTTTGAAAATACGGCATTCTGTACATCTTCTCACAAAATCTGTGAATAGTGCAGCTAATGAAGGCAACTCTGCCTAGGGTACAAGTGCTAATTTAGCTACCTAATAGTGTAATGCAGGTGACTTGGGACAGAAGCACAAGCCAAACCTCTGAAGACCCTATAAGATACAAGGAGCGAAGAGTTGGTGGGCATTGTGCAAAAGTAAACAAGAGGGAATCCTGCTTTAGTACAATTCAGAAGCATTGCAGACTAAGGCTCACAAAAAGGGATTCTCCCCAAATGACTGCTAAAGTCTGTAGGACTGAATGCCCAGGTAGCATCTGGAATTGTTTGTCTAGATTATGTAATTTGCACATTTTGTTGCCAATTTTTTGCAGGACAACAGAGCTTCAGAGTCTGGGAGAGTGACGTTTCTCTTTATGTTTTTTCTTTTAGAAAACTTTTCACATTTTGTATAAGGATTAAGACAGTTTTTAATTACATGATCACAATACTATTCCTCAAAAGAATACAAAAGAACGTAAGATTGTGGAAACAAGACAGACGTGCAGCAGTGTGTTCTTGTGTGTGTGGCAGGAAAACCAGATCCCTGAAAGTCATTTATTTGACAAAAGTATAGTAAACCAATCTTAGACAATACAATAAAGTATATAAACCATAGTAACAATAAATGTTTCCTGGCATATAAGCAGCCAAATTTGTCAGCTCAATTAACTTGACAGTTAACTGCTTCATCTAATGTATACCTATAGAAGGCAGCTTAAAAAGGTAGTGTGTAGTGTATAGTACAACGTATCTAACAAAATTATTAGACATCTGAGTCACTAAAGGTCTCCTACATCAGTGATTCTCAAACGTTATTGCATCGCGATCCCCTTCTCACAACAAAAATTACTACATGACACCCCCACCCCTGCAGCCTGAGTCTCAGCAAGTCTAATGCCGACCCTGGTGACCCCATTAAAATGAGGTCATGACCCACATTTTGAGAACCACTGTCCTACACAATGAAAATGAAATTACAAATATAAAACAAAACTCAGAATTTGTATCCTAAGATTATAGAGACTGTGTGTTACTTTTTAAAAAACATTGTACAACCATGTCATTTAAAACTGTTACAATTCACGTGAAGAAAATGAAGGTTGAGCATTGCATCCTTACTGGCACAATTCTGACTTCTGGATGCAGGTCACCCGAATTTAGTGTAACTTCTTGTATGGAATTTGTATCAAAATGATGTAAGTGTTTTATAATACAAACATACAAGCACCAATTCTTCTTTTTAACTGAAGCTGGTGCATCCAAATACTGCAATAGGCAGCTAATAAACGCTAACACTGAAGAGCGCATACAGTCAGCTCTCACAAAGACTACAAAGTTTAAATATGCCAATGCCCTGAACTTTGTCTTAAATTAGTTCAGACTAATATTGGTCTACATTATGATTTAAGTCACGTAACTATGAAAAGATAATCTCTTTTCACATGGTTATCAACAGTCCACTGCAATAAGCAGCAGTAAATAAAATACAATGTAATTTATACAGTACTGCAGTGTTCTTCACTGCACGGCCCATGAGCCAGTGGCAGCTCCCATCAACTAAATGCAGCTCCCTGACTAACTCCCCCCCCCCCCCCCGAACTGGAAAGTAGGGGCAAGAGGACCAAGCTGTGCAGGGTGAGGAGGGGCTCTCCACTTGGGCAGAGCAGCCCACCAATCCAGGGAGAGGGAGAAGAGCCACCTCACCTGTCCCCCTGAGGCTTCCCTCGCCTGCTGCTCACACCTCTGCAAAGAGGACAGGAGGCAACACCGCTGCGGGGGGAGGAGGGGGAGAGGGAGGGCAGTTGCAGCCCTGCTGCTTCCCTAGTCACTGGGAGGCAGAGGTGAGCGCTTCCCTCGGAGTCCCTCCCGCTCCTGTGGCCACTGCTCCCAGTGGTAACTCAGCTGCTGGCCTCAGCTTCCCTGCCCTGCCTGATGCTGATCTGCCCATGAGTGACTCACTCACCGCCTCACAGGGTGCCAGGAGAGTGGAGGGGGCAGCTCTTCCCCCTCTCCCCAAAAGGGTTTGCTGCGCTGCCCAAGTGGAGAGCCCCTCCTCGTCCCACAGCTCTTCTCCCCCTCGCGTGGAGTGGCCACCCCCAACTTTCCTTCCAAGTTTCCTGAGACCAGACCCTCCACCACCTGGGGACTAAGCCCAGGCCAGCCCCTGGCTGCTGTTAGGAAAGGATCGGACCTCAGCTGGAGGATGGACTGATGCACCAGGCTTATTGCTCAGTGGAAAACCCACCCCAGGCCTGGGCTGCTGAGCAGAGCTGGGCAGGAACCAGCCTGACTCAGCTGGGACAAGAAGGCATTATGGTTTGGCTCTAGAGAGGAGAGCAGACAATGGGAAGCTAACAAGGGGAGGTGGTGGGGAAGGACCTAGGGGGATGGGGCAAGTGGGAGTTGGGTGGAGCATGGGTGGCGCCTCAGGGAGGGCCTAGCCTCCCCAAAAGCAGGAGTCACCAGCTCTCACATTGAAGGTTTTTTGCCAAAGTGACCCCCACTTGAAAAATAGTGAAGATCATTGCAGTAGCATGTTATTGTGTCTCTTTGAGACTGTCATTAGAACTACTAGTTTACGCTTTTCCTTTATAGGGTTCATTTAACTGAGGGTTGGTGCTTTAGTTAAGTCACCTTGCATAGTTAAATATTTTCTTAAATCACAACTTATTTTCTCCATTTAACAATAGGCTACAGATCAGAATTCTATTTCAAAACATTTTTTCCCATGCTATTTTTGGAGAAAATTATGGATATGCTTCCCAAAGAGATGAAGGGAGCAGAAGCCATTTTGTTTGTAGGTGGCTAGCTGGCTGAGTTCCTGTCTGAAATATTTTATATGCTGCTGGAGTTTTTGTTGCATTACTAATTCAAGTGTTAGAAAGCCAAGAGACTTGTATAGGAATCTTTATTATTTAAAACTAAATAAACAAACATCTCTTTATGCCATTGATGTTCCTTAGAAACTTCTCAGTAACTGAACAAACATTCCCATACAAACACACATAAAAGTCATGCATGTGAACAGTTTGTAAAAAGTTGTGTTCCCCGTGAATAAAGCACAATTTGTTATTCCTGACTGAACAAGGATAATGTGTAATAATGCATGCAGTGGTATATTTTCTTAACAAGTGACTTCCACGTGGTTCTTGCACAGCTCAAACTGCACAGTGTAACTGAACAGACAAAATTTACTTTTTCTAATTTATAAATATCTCTCACATGTAATGCAATTCCTTTTTAAATGAGTACCTGGCACAGGAAAAGATATTCAGTATGCAATTTAATGTACCACACAATTATGTGAATCTCTTTATCATGTTTTCCTCCTTTGAAATTTAGAAAATAAAAATATTTATAAATTTCCTCCTTTTTATTTTGGAAAACAGTCACCAAAAAGATAACAAGCAGAAGGCGCTACAACTTTGATACAGTGGCGGTCCCTGTCTTCCAATGATAAGTGCAATTAAGAAGAGGCAAGGGAACTTCACATGCAAAACAATATCATCCATGGTAGCTTACCTCAATGTCCTGTAGGCTGAATTCCTTTTGATCTTTAAAGTTTGCAGCTCCAGCACTCAGTTCCATCAACATTTTTGCTATTTCTGGTTTTATTGCTGCCGTAAGTCGACTCGCTGCTTCCATGACATGTTCCTGCACGTCTTTCAGTTGCATAGCTGCCTTTGAATAGTGAGAGTTCCTAAATACGCTGCTGAAAAGGTCTGTAAGGAAAGTGCTCGCACGGCAAAACACATTGAGTGCATCCAGATATTTGGAGATTCCCTGCTGGATGTCTGCAATTGGAGTAGTATGGGACACAGGGTGGTTGCAGCTGCCTGCAGCAGCTGAGGAGACCAAAGGGGAAGCCGGGGTGGTGGATGCCAACGGTGCGCTCAGGGTCCTGCCTAGCTCAGGCATTTGATACTGCTGGTGTTGCTGCACTTTTTGCTTGGACCCGCCAAGCAAAAAGCGCCGCTTGTAGTCCATTTTACTTTCCTGTGCACTACAGCAATACATAAGTGAGTATGTGTCCAAAAATTCCTTGGATTAGCAATCAGTTGTCAAATTCCTTCCTCAGAAATGTAGTTATGTATAGTAACAGTGGAGAACTGTGTACATAGGTTTCATAAAAGGCATTTCAAAAGGGCAGGCGTCTGTATAATCTGCATCGGCAGTGAAAGGGGCAGCCGATTTGCTGACTTAGTATTTTCAGTGTTCAGTGCAGCCCTGCTGCAGTTACAAAGTGTACTCAAAAAGCAAGCGAAAGTATCTCAAAATATATTCTCTCCTTTAGTATTCCACTCTGTATATAAGATGCACTGTGAAGCAAAGAAAGCTATGTCCTACAATTTCTTTGCCAGCACTTGTTGACACCTGATGTTAAAGTTCATAAAACGTAAATCATCTTTCAGAAGTAATACCTTAACGGAGCTTTCCAACTAGTAATACCAGAAAAAGTGGAACAAAACCACTGATCAACAGCGATTGTAAAAGCAGTGCAGAAGCTTTTTCCTTGAAAAACAAAGTATTTTTGTCAGCAGATCAAATATCTTCCATGTCTTGACAGATCCAGTCTGTCAAAATCAGTTTGTTTGTAGTGTCTCTTCTTAATACTGAAAAAAAAAATTGTTTTCTGAAGACTTTGCAAGTACAAGTTATTAAAAACTAGAGTGTTTATTATTGCAAGCCTTCTTCTCTTTTCCTTCAGTTTGATGAGGTAGTTGTTTCCGATGTAACATTAATAAGTGGTGCTTCCAGATTGAGTTTGCCTTCAATTGTAGAGTCTGCAGCAAGAATGCACAAATGTATTTATAAGGCCTCTAGGTCATTTCCTGTCAGGGGAAGGGAAAAAAGTTAAAAAGGTTATGGAACAATGAGAGGTTTTGTTAAGATTTTAACTCCTGGTGCATTTATCTTGGGGTTCACTGTCAACAATACATCTGATCAAAAGGGGAGAGGGATATTTACATTTTTAAAAAGAGTAACAATTTAATAAAAATCAAATTATATCCAGACTATTGCATAGTTCACGAGTTCTCTCACACTTACTGGATTTATCTAAACTGCCAAATATAGGACTTGCAGTTCAATTCTGGTGCAACTCCACCACTGGGAGCAACAGTAAAGAGCTTTGGCATAGAGAGGATTTAGTGGGTTTTAGCCACTCTAGGTATGTCTACACTGTAACGTAAACCCAAAGTAGTAGAACAAGAATTAGCAGACACTGGCTTTGTTAAGCTAGGGCTTGAGTATCTAGACTCATTTACAACCCCCCCAATTAGGAATGGATGAACCCTGGATCCCAACCTAGGGCTCCAGTGTCTACACTGCTTTATGCAGGTCCAAGTCCAACCACCCATCCCAGACTCCCTAGATAGAGCCCTCTCCAAATGTGGCCATTCTAACCCTTCCTTCGTGATGCAGCATGGGAAAACTTGACTGCCCACCAAACTTGACTATCCAGAGGACAAAAAGTCAGCCTGTGGGACACCGGGGCGCCTGGGGGCGGGGGGAGGAGGAGAGGGGAGAAGGAGAAGGAGAGAGAGAGAGAACTGTGTCTACTTGCAAAGCAGTAGATCTCAAACTCTGGTTCCTAGCTTGACTCAGACACTCCATCCTGGGGGCATCCTAATATCCTGGATCAACAGGATGTGTGTATAGACTGAATGGATGCAGGCTTGAACCTAAGTTCAAACCCTGGGTTTACACTGCAGTGTAGACATATCCCTGAGTTGTGTAACACTACATTTTTAATTAATCTGTTTAAATGTCAAGTAGACCCAAAAAAGCCTACATCACCATTTGTTGCAGGAATCTGAGGAGCCTGTTAGACCCAAAGAACCAACTAAACTAAACCAACTAAAAAGAACCAATATATGCAGCTCCTGCATTTTCTTTTAATGTTTAAAATGAAACCTTTAACATACTACAAATGACTGTCTTGACCCATCTATACCCTGTCCCAGCAGTAAAGATCAGATGAGCTGCTCTGGCTGGCAGAGTTCCTTGCAATGAACTTCCCAGAACTTTATCAGCAGATGGTCCTCACTGTTTGTGGAAAGTGGTTCCTCTGACAATCCATCAAAGATGAGTTTTGGTAGTTTTTGGGGTACGATGCAGGGGCACGATAATTTGGTCAGAAGTTAGCTACACTACTAAGTTATTAACCAATTAACCATGCTTTTGGCTCTATATAAATATAATCAGCTTGACAGTGTGAGGGCAATATGCTTGCAGATGCTTTCCTGGGAGCAGTAGTAGTTGTGATTTATGAACGTTAACCCAGCTTTTTGTTGTTGTTTGCTTTTGTTTTTTAAAACAGTTCTGCTCTAGTGAGGAGCATTTGCATTCCTGAACACACGTTCCTTTTTCTGTTGGCACAACTTCGTATATGAAAGCTCTGATATTTCAAAATTATTGCAAAAATAGATTTTAGAATTCATTATAATTTTAATTTTCCACTATTATTTGCATACTCGAGAGATTTTTATTTATTCACATAAATATTTTAAAGTGTTTGATATACACGTGACTTAACTGTCAATAACTAACTGCTCAGACAGAGAGCAGGGTCTTTCCTAACTGAGGAGGAAGGATGGATCCAAATACAGTGGGAACGATAGCCTGGCATTAAATTAATCATCAGTAAGTATAGTTGTCACCCAAAAGATTTTCAGGAAACCATAACCACTAGTGATTATCTCTGAAATCCTGAACAATAATTCCATATGCCCACTTTTCCCATATGCACACTATTACTGCTTTTTGTTACACATTAATACTACAGTGTAACATTTGAGTTTTCAGGGATTATTTTCTCTGTCTCCAAATTCAACATTTCAAAATGCAGTGATGTCTTTTTCCTTCTTGCCAGACAAGTTACAGAGCACTGGGGAAAGCTTGATTAAAATGTCAGTTTTCTTGATTGCATACAAATGTATTGAGAACAAGAAATCTGGTTATCAATTTGTACACACAGCAGATATTTATGTTATTCTGAAAAGTAAAATGGTAACATTTGGCCAGAATCTTGGGATTCTTAAGTATTTTGCTTTTTTAAACATTTCTCTCTGCTTGAAGAAAAACAACAGACTAAATTGCTTTCACTGTCTCATTCCCATACGCTACTCAATGCTTTGAATATGACAGATATACTGGGCTTTTCAGAATTTTTTATTAAAGGAAAAGTGATACTCCTGCTCAGAAAAACTACTTCCAAGTAGAGAATTTAGTTATAATTTGGGACTCAAGTTTCACAAAGTAACTTTTTCGTTTTTGTTGAATTTTTAAGTAGTGCCATCAGGGGCATATCCATAAATAAAACGAACGTAAGATGACCTTGAGGACACCTGGAAGTCCTAAGTACCTTACAATCATCTTATGTTAATGATCAGGAATGCTCCAAACCTTCGTTATTCTTGACGCTGAGCATATGTGTAATACTACATGCATATATTACACAAACCACAATGATATTTGCAACATATATTACACAAAATAAAAGTGAATGATCTTTCCTCTCTGCCTCTTCCCTCCTTCTATAGCTTTTCTTCAGTCCATAACATTGTTTTCACTCATTTTTTCATGCTATTGTCTAAGTCAATGAATCCAGTGTAACTCTAGAAATCCGTAGGCTCCATATTATAACAGTTTGCATTTTATACCCAGCTGACTCCTGCCATTTGAGAGAGAACTCAAAGAATTTCATTATGACTATGGAGGAACAGAATATTAACAGTCAAAAACGTAAATATGCAGTTTGTACTACATTTTGGAGACAATGGTGACATTCAGAAAAACGAGGCAGAGGAAATTAGTTCCAGAAAAATCTATTGAACTGCAAATCAAAGTTGAATTCCTTGATGTATGTGTTTATAGAAAAATTACTTCACCTATGTACTCTTAATAAAAAATATTAGATTTACAGGTATGTAAATCTGTAAGTTAAAAAAATGAATAAGACTCAGAGTGGATATTGACTGACTAGGTTAGGTCTACAACAAATGAATTTTCTTTCAATAACTTCCATTTGTGACTCAAGTGACAGGTTTGTAGACAACTCTGGTGAAATTTGTGGATCATTAAAGTGACATTTCATATGTTAAAAAAGGCCATGACTAGTGTTCTGAAACTGAATGCGATGGTATTTTTAATGGGGCCTATTATCCTCTCAATAAGGATGAGAGGCTATGATTTGAGAGTCTGGCAAACCAAGCACATTTTCTCTAAGTCTCTTAAAGCCCATCATATTTCCAAATGATGTACTGGAAGGGGGGGCTATTTTATTTTAGATTTTTAAGACACGTACCTAGAGACTGATGGTCACATTCACCATAATTTCAAAAGTCAAATATGAATGTAACTAAGTTCAACTAACTCCTCAAAGGAGAACTCAAGCCAAAAAGAAACCCCCCCCCCCCGGACCCAGTCAGACTACGTACTCAGGAAAAGCCTGAGCAAACAAAGCCTGCTGCAAGGCCTAAAGGTCAGCAAGCTGCCAGAGTGAAGGGCCTCCCAATGAGTACACACCAAGCCAAGTTCTGCTATATAAATCCTGTGTGAACCCAAGTCATCCCACTGATGCCAGTGGAGTTATTCAGGCTTCACAACAATGAAAAAGTAAAATCTGCACACCAGTCCCTGCTCCCCACCCCCAGAACTCAAAATCTGGAAATTGCAATGAATGGGCATCTCAACGTGCCTGAATTATTAACGAGAATGGGTGGGGAAGCAGAGTGGGAAGGAAAGGCCTGTGGATCAGATTTAAAATAGGTAGCAGCCAGGATCCAAATTATAAGGCTTACTAGATCAACACCTAGAATTCCAACTACAAAGTTGGTAGCCATGGAAATCTATGGTCTCTACAGCACAAGTGTAATACGTTCAACATGAGAAGACACCGTAACCCATTCCATAACTGCTGTTTTTCAAGATGTGTTGAGTAGAATGGATACATGCAAGTGTGTGCACGCCCAGTGGACTGTTGGAGATTTTTCCCACAGCAGTACCTGTTGGGACACTGCATGCACCTTCTGTGGCCTCACACTACTAAAAAGGCAGAGCCACTCCTAGCCCCCTCAGTTCCTTCTTACTGGACAGACTCTGGCAACACATCTTGTAGAACAGTTATGAAATAGGTTAGTAACCATTTTTTCTTCAAGTGATTGCACTGTCCATTTCACTTCAGCTAACTCACAAACAGTTCAATCTGGGGGTGGGCTCGGAGTCGACCTCAATAATGATTAAATGACTACCCGTCTAAATCTGGCATCTAGATTGTTTGGAGATGGTGTAATGTGAGCAAAGGTATGCACTGAAGACCAATTTGCAACTCTACAAGTGTCCAGAACAGATACTTGAACTAGAAAGGCTGCATGACATCCAGTTCAATGTGCAAGCTCCCTGTTCAGAGGAGTTACATTAGCTATGTTATAGAGCAAACATATGCAAGAAAAGAGCCATGATGCGATTCTTTGAGAAGAGTCCAGAAGTCAGTTCAACCCGTCTGCAATTGCCACGAACAATTGCAAGGACAATCTAAATGGTTTAGTCCTGTCTAAGTAAAACACTAACACTCTCCTAAAATCTGAAGTGTGGAATCTTTTCTCATCCTCATGAGCATTAGGTTTTGGGAAGAAAGTCTGTGTGTATATATATATATATATATATATATATATTACCTGACTGATGTGGAAGTCAGACACCACTTTGGTGACAAATTTCAGATGATGGTATAGGTATATTGTCCTATTAGAAGGTTATACTCGAGGATCCAGAGACTTGAGCACATAATCCATCCACTCTCCTGGCTGAGATGAATACCACAAAAAAAAAAAAAAAAAAAAAAGCTAACTTCATTGAGAGATGAAGTAATGAACAGCTAACAGCTCAAAGAGGGAACCCGTAGCTTTGCCAATCTGAGGGTCAAGTCCCAAGGGGGAAAAGAGGAGCTTCTATTTGGGGATATCACTGGTCCAGACCCTTCAGAAACCTGATTGATGTGGGACAAGGGAAAAAAAGAGCCATTACCAACTGGAGGGTGGAAATCTGAATTAGCTGCCAGGTGGATCCTGATGGAACTAATGGCCAGATCTTGCTGTTTCAGTTATAAGAAGTAGTCCAGCACATGTTGCATTGGAGCCCAGACCAGAGAAATTCCTTTCTGCTGGAATCAGATGGAGACTCTCTTACACTTTGTCAAGTAAGTATCTTTAGAAGAAGGTTTTCTTCTATTCAAGAACAAGTCTTGGGTCCACTTTGAACACATCTCTTGAGATGTCAGCCACAGAGCATTTAATCTGTCAGGTGAAAGACCTCTAGGTTGGGATGAAGGAAGTGACCATGGTCCTATGAGATCAGGTCCAGTTCCAGCAGTAGCATCAAATGAGCCTTTTCTGAGAGGTTCAGAGTGGAAAACCAGTGTTGGTAAGGCCACACTAGCTCTAGGAGTATCACTCAGGCCTGCTTGATTTTCCAACACTCTAGATTGGAGTGGAACAGGAGGCAATGTGTACAGGAACTTGTCCATCCAGGACAACAGGAAATAGTCCAAGAGAGAGACTGTACTGTGACTTGCTCATGAACAAAACCGATGACACTTCCCGTTGATTTTGGTTGCAAACAGGTCTATGTGGGGAATTCCTTACAGCTGGAAAATGAACCTGTCTACATGTTGGCAAAGAGACCACTTACACAGCTGGTGGAAGACTTGCTCAAACAGGCTGCCAGACTGTTTTGGATGCCCAGAAGCTGGGAGACTTTGAAAGGGACTGAGCTGGTGATACAAGAGTCCCACAGCAGCATTACTTCCTAGCATAGCGGAGTCAATTGCCCCCTCCTTGCCTGTTCACATAGAACATGGCTGCTGTATCCTTCCATTGATATGGGGAAAGAGTGTGACAAGTGAACTGAATGGCTCTCAATTGCTTTACATTTATGTGTAGAGTTGAAACCTGGATAGCCCACAGACCTTGAGTCCACAGGGATCCCAAGTGGTCAAAGAAAGGTTGAGGAGGCGCAAATGGACTGGATGGGTACATCCAGCAGTCCAGAAAGGCTAAGATTTGTGCAGACACCCAAACCACTATGTCCAGAGGATGACAAACTGGGAAGTACACCAAGCTCAGCCATCTTTGCAGCTTCTTGAGGCGAAGTCTGGCATGCAGAATCATGTAAGTACATGAAGCCATATACCCCAGAAGTCTGAGGCAATTCACTATTGTGATAGGATGGGCCTTCAGATCTAAAGGAACAGCCAGTATTGTCTGGAAGCTGGTCTGTGGGAGAAAGGCCTTGGTTTCCATCGAGTCCAAGACTCCTATCAACTCTATTCTTTATACAGGAGACAGAATTGACTCTTCCTCATTGATGACAGCCCTTGATCCTTGCATCAGCCTCTCACCAAATCAATTGTCCAGATAGGCAAACACTTGAACTCCTGATTTCCTCAGGGATACCACTACCACCGCCATGCACTTTGTGAACACACATGGGCTGTGGACAGGCCACATGGCAGGACTGTAAACTTGTAGTGGGGCTGGTTGACCAAAAACCTGAGGAATTTTCAACGGCTTTGATGTACTGCTACATGGAATGTGCATCCTTTAAATCAAGGGTAGCATACTAGTCATCAGGACAAGGGAAGAGATAATGGAAGCAAATGTGACTATGTGAAACTTAAATTTTCTTTAGGTCTTTGTTTCAAGTCTAGTATAGGACTGAGAGCATCTTTTGCTTTTTTAGGATAAGGAAAGAGTGAGGAAAAAAACCCTCCCCTTGGTGAAGTTGAGGAAACTCCTTTAGGGGTCCCAACCAAAGGAGAGAATGAACCTCCTAAAAGAGAACTTCCTTGTGAAAGTGATCACAAAAAGGGACGGAGGATGAGAGGTGGGATGGGGATGAGTGGGTATAGAAATAGAAGGAGCAGTGTCCCCCAATTCCACCATGTTTAGGACTCCTGGTCTATAGTGATGGGAGTCCACGCACTTAGGAAGTGGGATACCTTGTTGGAAAACATTGGGGCAGGAGAAGTTGGCAGCTAGAAGGCTGTCCTAAACAAACACATCAAACTGGCTGCTTGGAGTTCCCAGGCTGTATGGATGAGCTAGCTGTTGCAGAGAAGTGGAGGTGGTCTCCTGTAACTTTACCTTTCTTCCTAGCTTGGTCTTGGTGGCGAGGCATAAATGAAGCATACCAACATGCTGCTTGGGACAGGACTGCTTCTTTTTGGGACAGCCGCATAAATGCCCAAAGATTTGAGCATAGCCCTAGAGTCTTTAAGGCTATGCAGATTATCTTCAGTCCATTCTGGGAAAGCGACAGCACGTCAAAAGGAAGATCCTGGATGTTGAAGCTACAAAGGAAGACCCAATGACTGGAATCACCAACATCTGTGCATCGTAATGGCCATGGCTCTAGCCACAGAATCCACAGCATCCACGTAGCCTAAAGGCTTGGCTTCTAACTTTGCCTTATCCACTGTAGCAAGAAACTCCTGTCTCACCTCCTTTGGCAACTTGTCCATAAATTTTAAAATGTTATCCCAGAGGTTAAAGTCATGGCAAGTCAGCAATGCTTACTGATTAGGAATCTTGAATTGCAGCTCAGCTGTCAAAGATTTCTGCCAAAGAGACCAAGCTCCTTTGCATCTTTTGATTTTGGAGTAGAGCTTGCTCACCCAGGTGCTCTCCCACTGACAACTGAGACACCCAAAGACCATCATGGAGGAGTGAGGTTTAAAATGTTCAAACCTCTGAGGCAACATATACTTCCATTCAGTTCTTTTTCTGGGGGAGGTCGGGAAGATGGAGTTTGCCACAGCACTTTAGTAAGCTCCAGAAGAACCTCATTAATTGATAACACTTGAGAAGGTTCCACAGTTGCCAAGATATTAACCAATTTGTGAGACCTCTCTTGAACCACTTCCACCCAAATATCTAAGGCAGAAGCCACTCTTTTTAGAAGGTCCTGGTGGGGCCTGTAATCATCCAGCAGAGGTGAAGAACCCTCTCACACTACTGCCTCATCAGGTTATGAAGAGGACAGCACCTGGGCTGGCTCAGGTGGTGCTCCCCCAATTCTTGTAAGAAGGATAGTTTCACAAGACCAAATTGTTCAATTTTGGTACCGAGCCTAGTACTGGGAGGGGCTTCCTGCTACTCTACAGGGAGGACCTCAACATCCAATAGAGGAAGTAGAATGGGGAGGGTGTGGAAATCATCTGAAGGTGGAAACCTTTAAGCGTTTCAAAATGGCGGTCCTGAAACCCAATTCCTTCCTGACCATGGATCTCCACTGGTTGGCTGAGAAGAAGCTTGTGCTGGGCACCAAGGGTAGTAACTGCTCAGAGGGAAGCAGGTGACAAACTTGATGCAGCTGCAACATGTATGAACTGACTTCCTATTCAGATGATGAACCAGATTCATCTGATCAAGGAGGAGCTGTACCTGTTGGTGCGGGGAGTCCTCAGAATAGGGCACTGGTAAGATCATTGCCAGCTTGCCTCTCAATGGCACCATACAAGGACGTACTAGACCATCCAGCGGTGCCCCTGGTATTGAATGCTGAACTGCAGTAGATGGCAAATCCTGAGACGTGATCATTGGTACCAGGTGGGATAATTCTTGACCCTCCAGTGAAACTTGTACCAACAGACTCAGCAGGCTCTTCAGGTACTGAAAGCACCAGAATGGTCTCTTGCTGCTGTTCAGCCAATGAAGACTGCACCACTGAAATAGATGATGATGCCTTAGAAGTCTGTCTCAACTAATCAGGTATCCGTGTTGGATTCAATGACCCTACCTGAGCAGTTCTCTGCACAAGTGCCTCGACCCTGAGTGCACTCTACTCTCCTTGCAACATGTTTTCTGGACTTCAATGCTAGGGACTCCTATCTTCCAGATACCGAATCCTTCAATGCAGTCTTTTGGAGCCTCTTCCTCAGTACCGGAAAATGAGACCAGCACTGAGAGTCTGCCACAACCGGAGTGCTCCTAACAAAGCAGACGTTCTCAGGATACACTCCAAACAAGGAGGCTCTGTGTGTGTCTGAGGCCAGAGCTGCCTCCATGAGATGTTTTAGTCTGACTTCACTGTACTTTTGAGTTATGGGCTTAAAGTTCCTGCAGATTTGGCATCTGTCTCTGATGTGAGCCTCTCCTAGGCACTTCAGGCACCTGGAAAGTGACTCACTAACCGGCATTGGCTTCTTGCATGCATCACAGGGCTTGAAGCCCCGAAGTCAAGCACCAGTTTCTAGTACCCAAACAGCAGGAACTGAAGAGTACCAAAAAAGTACCTCAATAAAGGATACCTACTACGTAACTATTCTAACACTAGAACTATTAATAAGCACATCAACGATATATAAAAGTAAAACAAGGGAAACAAGTGGTAGCAAGATAGAACACTCCCAACAATCTGGTAAGAAAACTAGCGGTGGGTTTCGGAGCAATTCTGCCCTTTGTACCATCACACAGCAGTGTGAAGCAGCAAAGGGCACATGCAGGACATCGACAGGTACTTCAGAGGGAAAAGTCTCTGACAACAGAAGTGAAATGGACATGTGCAATCACAGTAAGCAAAAACAGCATTTACCAGATATTTTCATTTATATGAATGGTCTTCAAGGAGAGCCTAATGTACAGCACACTGGAAATAAACAAGGGATGGTAAAATGTAGCAAAGCTTCAGCCAATGGAAAAGTCAGTTTCCTAGTCTGGTGACAGGGGATGCCCAGTGGGGGAGAGGAGTAGCTTTTTTTGGTTTTGGGTTGTTTTTATTTTTTAACTTTTGGCTATCATCCCTCTTCTATGGGAAAGCAGTACTAGTCAAGGATCCAAATTCCAAGTGAACTAGCATGGACACCTTGAAAATTATTTATTTTAGATGATGTTCTAGAAAATGCATAGGTTAAAGAAACTTTAAAAATAAGTAACACTCTCTGGTACCATCCATACCAAATGGTAAGGATGCCAAGGAAAAACCTCCAACTACAGAAAAAAAAGTATGTTTTGGATTTGAACAGAAAAATCAGTATTATAACTTTTCAACTAAATGGCTTTGATCTTTTGTTGTATAGCTGCATTTGGTTTTCTATTTTATTGTATTCCGAGTTAAACGTGTATATTAAATCCACAGCTATAGAGCAAGTTTACCCTCTACAGAATAGATATACTCTTATAATGTGCTAACAAAGAGATTAACACCAATATGTACCAGAAGTGAAACAGAACAAATATTAAATTAGCATTCGAAAGGCAAATTTCAACCCCATTTTTCCACTGATGTAATTTCAATTCTACTTTTCAATCCAAACTTCTCCAGTACTCTCAACTGGAGATTTAGTAGTGCCAACGGCATTATGATCGCAATTTGGTTCATAGAATAATGCAATTTCTGTCTGTTAAGTAACATCAATACATTTAATTTTGCAGAGGTAGTGCAGCACAAAGCTTCACTGCAAGGATACTGCTGTATTTCAAAAAATATAAAAAAGGCAAAAAAGGAAAAACATGTAGAGCCTATACAAATAAGTTTTAAATGACAAATTTTTGAAGATAACTGTCATAAGTATAGTAATAACCAACCTACAATACAAAAGAAAAGCGTTGATAACCTGGTAACCGTGTTAAAAAAGTTACAATATAGAGCTATTTATGTCCTTCTCAAGTATTCGTTATTTGTATATTAAATCTTTAACATAAAAGAAGTACATTTTGTTTTACACACCTTTTCTAATCTAACTGTCTTGGAAGCAGTTTTACCTTTTTGTTAAGATAAACTACTATTAAATTCTCTCCCTAATTTCTTACTCACCAATCATCAAAACTCAAATAATTTAATTCTCCCTTTTGTCTGATGCAAGATGCCTTTTAACTAATTTTGATTCAAGTAGTAAAATTAATTATTCACCTTAACAGAGTCAAAGACAAGATGTAATCAGACAGATTAAAAATTTATGTATTTTTGATCACAGCTATCACCAGTTACTAACCGGTGTGGCGTCACAAAACATTACAGATTCCAGTAACAGTTTAAACAGAATAACCTGGAGAGGAGGATATGTGCATATGCGATGGACAGGCAAAAGTAATACTTTACACATTTTTGTGTTATCTTCCAACATTAGGTTTCCAATCTACAAAGCCAATATCAGCCACTGTTCCCTGAAGGACATACTTTCAATAAGACAAGGGAACTTATTGGATTCAACCTCATGCTCTGGATAGCAGAAGGGATCAAACTTATTGCAGCAAAAACTAGCAGGGAAAAAAAGTCTACACAAGCTAGTACCCCCAAAGGACAGTGGTTACTGGATTATATCACTAGTCAAAAATTTATAAAAGAGTAGTCTAATGGCATATTAAAGGTCTCGTGATTGCACATTGAATACTCAAGATTTTAGTTGAACACAGCTGAATAGCTCAAAGTAATGCTTAATGCCTTAAAACACACATTATTCTCACCAGCACCAATTGACTCATCTTTTACTTGCACTCTTGTTCAGTTCTCACAAGCAAATATTTAAGAGGACTGATTTCTATGGATGAAACCAGCTGTACACAGACTGGCAAGCATAATTCTCCCCATTTTACAGCTAGAAAAACTAAGTGACACACTCAGGTATCAATCAGGGACAAAGCCAAGACTAAACCCATGTCTCCTAATCCCAGTCTGGTCCCCTATTTAATGGACCATGCTGCTTTCCCTTGAAAACCTTAAGCCGTTACAGGCAGCTACAGCATATTTTCATCATACTACACTGAATTTAACATTAAAGTCTCTGATCTCAGGTAAAGAATCTGACTGAAATAGTTTGTTGTAAAAACATCATTTCTCTTAGCTAAACTTTAGGCAATTCATGAATCAATTACATGAAACAATTATTATATTATATATTTTAGATGAGGATCCAAAAGGAATTCCAGTAATTGATTGATTTTATATATATAGGACAGACAGATCTTTCTTTCTTTTTCAGAAATCTATCTGGAATGCTCTCAAATTTGTCACAAGCAAAGATTATGACCGAGTTTCTGCCTTTCTATAAATTTCATCTGTTTCATTATACAGTTTTTAATTTATTTTAAAATATTTTATCTTTACAAAGACTTCACATAGCTTACTGTCAGGTACTTGTATCCCTTCTCAAGCCTAATGGTTTATTCACCATTATCCAGTTCCATAAAGATTCCACATATGAGTTCCCATGAACCTGGGTCATGTTGTTCCCTGACTATGGACTCATTTACATACAGAAGTTGCACTGATTTAATAAATCTGTTTAGTAGCTGATATATAGAATTTCACTTTTATATTTAAATATGTAAATAACCTCCAAAGCATCAGATTGGCTTTAAAACAATGAGATTTTAATAATAATAATAATAATAATAATAATAATACATTGAGTGCTTTATTGGCTTTTGTGTATGAATCAATAAGGAACAGGTAGGTCACATTTTCAAACTTTCCACAACCATGAGGACTAGAAATGTACTTATGCGCATGCATGTGCACATGTGCACTCATACAGAGATGAGATTCTCAGATGTGATTACATGAATCTGGTCTTTAAGAAAGACACCAAATGTCATGTGACTCAGAGTATCAATCACAAGAGTTAGCAACATCATGTATTTAGTGCTATTAAAAAGGACAGCTCCAACAGTTTCCTTCCTTAAAACTAGAAACTTTAAAAGACTTTATGAAGTACAGAAGTACTTAACAGTATGGGCTAAACAGCTAGTTTAGTGTGGCTAGAATTGAACTGAACCTTTTAGTCAGAGTTTATATGGATCTAAACAGTCAACCTGTAACTATTAAGCAAGTTCATCTATTGATATAAAATTGAACTACTTACAAATATAAAAGTGAAGGTCTAGAAAACATAAATGAGCTCTAGTAAATTTACTATACTAGCTTTACAACCATGACTTCCACTGGTAGAACTTCACCAGTGACAGAAAATTAAGGGGAAAAGGCTAGTTTAGACAAAGCCATACTATCACTATTGCTAAACTATGGCTGGATTTTAAATCTTCTTGGGTGATAGAATAGTTTTGTTGTATCTCCATAGTGACCCTTCCGAAAACAGGACAACATTAACTTCTTTGTGCTAATGATTTTACTGTACTTTTGGCTGTCTGATATTTGTTTTATGGTATTGCCCAGAGGTAACAGATATCTCACAAAAACAAAGAGACGAGGCTCTGCCCTGAGAACCTGCTATCAAGAGAAACTGCAGGATTTCGGTGGGGGAGGCTGGAGGAAGACCAGACACACTGTACAAGTTTTCTCCACAAACTAGGAATTAATTTAGTCCACTGAAAGACATTACCAAGTAGTTTGTTCAGTAGTTAGTTTCTGAAATATTACAGTACTTGCAAACTATCATACCATGATAGCTTTAAAGGCAGCACTTCACAGACACTTTTGCTCATATTGCCAACTTAAACAAAGTAAGGCTGGGTCTACACTGACGGTGGCAAATTTGCCGCCGTCAGATTGATTGCTCTGGATCGACTGAGCGGTCTGTGTAGACGTGCTCTGTCGATCCAGCAAGCGACACAGGAAAACCACGCCGGTAAGTGGCGTAGCGCTGCATCAAAAGGAACACTGTTCCTTTCGACACAGCGCAGTGTGGATGGCGCGCGGAGGAGATGCTGCAAAGTCAACAGGAGATACGCAAGTGATTTACATCACTTGCGTATCTCCCGTCAACTGCCGCTGAATCGCAAAGGTAAGTGTAGACCGGGCCTTAGTTCCTAGTGCCTTTATCTTTCAATGAATACAAGAGATACTCAAAGCATCTTAAAACAAATCAGTGCCTCTTATGTGTGATAAAGTGCATAACATGAACCTAGAACTGAGAGTTTCTTCTTTCATATTTATTTTGCTTAAAGTAACTGCTTGTATGACATAACACATCACAAAGTAAACAGAAGGAAGGCATTAGTATTCATGACTAACTTAGAGTTTTTCCATACATCAAAAAAGATCAACTAATCCATTTCACTTAAACTGAACAGACAGGTTCCTAATGCAGGACTAGTAATAGTATGTCCTCCATTAGTGGCTGAAGGAAAAATAATCCTTATTTAAAAATGTTTACAACAAAAAACTTTTTGCCAATAAGAACAGTGAATTTGCTGTGGTAAATGCTCACAGCTAAGAACAGTGGAGCTGCTCTAAGAAGAAAGACTATTGGCTTAACTCTGCTGATGCTTCAGAAGAAGAAAACTGATAAAATATTACTACTACTACAAGAATTTATTTGGCACCTATCACTACGGTATTCAGGTGCTTTCATGTGGCTCCTACTCTCTGGTAGACTCCCATGCAGTTAATGGCTTAACTTCACAGCACCCAAGGAAGTTTGTTCAACTGTTTATCATCATACTAAACCACAAAAATCCTCAAAAGGTCTAATTCAATTAATCTAACACATAAAAGTCCTGGACTTTATGGACCGCCTTAACAATAGTCCAAACCGTAACTGGTTCAGAAGGATTAAACCATGAGTATACATCCAGTTTTGGCTATAGCAAGGCGGCACCAACCACAAAATACTAACTTTCAAATTTCATGAAGAAATTAAGTATAGCTGACCAGCTTATTCTACTTTTCACTGAACACTTCCACATCAAAATCAGACTATTTTCTGACTGAAAAGATGCACCTCCTGTACATACCAGAGTCCAAAACCACTTACTTTCAAAAAAATTTCCAGTTAAATCCAGCTCCACAGGCAGCAAACCTACTTAAATCCTGTGAAAACTAGTGAACCTGTAATAAAAATCCATTTTATGCTAGATTTTTCTCCTTCATCCTCTCTTCTCAGATTAATGCTGTATTTCTCCAGTTCAGGAAACAGGAAGGTCCACGATTGTTTCTCCCTTCTAAGACCAAAATACGACAGAGAGCAAACAATACCAAAGCCTCAATTTTTCCTCTCTCTTTCTGTTGATTAAGCCCTGGATTTGGGGCAAGGACTGCAGGAAATGAAAGGCAAGAAAAGGACAGGGTGTGGGTCAAACAACCGAAACTCAAGTACCTCAGCAGTCACATTTCATGTTGCGTTATATAAACGCAGAAAAATGTGAGAAAACAATTACTTGGACACCGGGTATCCTGAGCCTTAGCAGCACTGGAACTAGGGGCTTGCCTTCATGGCCATGCAATGCAGACCACGGGGGTATGAACTGCAGCACACATTGAAGTACTGCACTGTAATTGCCTTGCTAGCACAAACTAAAGGGTATCTAAATTCACATTAATGTAGTCCTACAGCATAAACTAGAAATCTTTTAGTCCGTGCTAGCAGGGTCTACAAAGGCAGTTACAGTACAACACTTCAGCACTCACTGCAATTCACACCCTCATAGTCTACACTGCCGGGCCCAGTAGACAAGCCCTTAGATTAAACAAAAAAAGCTCTGCGAAGCTACTTATGACTTCTAACTGCTGCACTGACTTTACTAAGGGCCTGATTTTGATAACCATGCTCCAACTGAGCAGCACCATCTTCTACAACTTGCCCATTTAAAAAAAATGGCTTGTTTAAATGAAATTATTTGAGGATTGAACTGCTCCCTAACAGAAGGGTCACAGAAATTGGTCCTAAGGGATGACGACGTACTCTGGAAATGCTTCCATCACTTCATTATATGAAAAGTCTTATGATAGGATCACTTCCTCTGAGGACATCTGTATTTACTGAGCAGAGGTGACTTATTGAAGAATATTTAGAAAGTTGTATAAATTACATGCAAACCTGATGCTGCTCCACAGAAATTTAAATCATCATCATTTTATACTTAGACACAAACTCATACAAAGCACAGCTGAGAATCTGGGGGTTAAGATTGAATTGTATTATGCAAGGAAAGTGATAAGCTTGATACCAAAGTCTCTATGGAATCAATTTAAAGTTAATTTGTGGAAAGTGATTATATTGATAGTGACTGTGGCCTTTATGATTTATATCAAAGTAGAAAGTTCCAATTCTAAACACTGGGAACCATGGGAGAGAATCTGAGGTCAAAGAAGGCACTTTAACAAGTTTACTATTTAGGTGGATTGATGGAATTAGAAGGCGAGTCTTGTAATTTTTCTTCCAAAACACAAGAGATGCTTTGCTGGGCAATTTTCTTTACCTGACACATGTTTTATATCCTTGTTTTAAACTTGTCTGAACAATTTCAGCTTAACAGTAAAACATACATCACAATGACAGAATAACGTTTATAACCAGCCAAAAAACAGAAGACTTTCTTAATAGTAAATCAGTTCTTTGACTATAAGAAAAATACTGGAAAACTTTTATATGAAGCATAGCAATTAATTTTCATAAATATAAAGTTATTTACATAATTTACATTATTTTTGTGTAATTATACACATCTGAGTGAGCATTTCTACTGAAATGGTTGCTAACTCTCTAAGCCATATTTTTAGACAGACTGATTTTAGTTAGTGCATTCCCATGGCATGTTTTATAATAGACATGACCTTTAGAAGTCAGGCTCTCCTTTAAAGTTTAGGTTTTGGTTTTCTTATACCTTTTAGTTCGTGTTTCTGTTACACAGAAGAATTAATAGGTAAGACTATAGTTAGTAATACATTGAAACAATGAACTGATTATAAATTATCTTGATTCAGTTAGTCATTTGAAACTCTTTAGTAAGCGGCTGGAGAGGTATTTAATGTAACTTATGAGCACTGCAAGTATGTAGATAGATGACACACAGTGAGCCCAGAATATTAAAATAATTACAAGACTAACAGAAGGAATCCCCTTCTTACATGTTTGCATGTAATAAGAGATGCAGTGGAAGCATCTATCTCAACACATAAGCGCAACTCAATACCCACCTCATTCTTTCCACAAAATACATATTTCTTCTGTGATTTCATTATAATGCTGTGGATGATGTAATCTTAAGCATTCTCTTAAAACTGCACTGCATCTCAGTGAAAAATTACAAATCTCATCTTTCTTTCAACAGTGTTATTTCTGATGCGTGTATGTACAAATAAAATAGCTAGAGCTGCCAAATATTTCCATGTCTAAATTATTCACTCCATTTTTGGATATTAAACAAATTTAGTATTTTCTTGTTGCATTAGTGATACTTCAACTAAATCCAGAACGTTCATTCCTTGTAATACAGCTTAGAATGTCTGCTTGCTTTGATGTTATCACCTCCTCAATCTACCCCTGCCTTAAAAAATAAATAAAACTCTAGCATCCAGGCCCTCGTTTCCAAGAGATTTCTTATGGTTATCTAAATAAAAGTCCTATACTCTGAAATAGCATGTATTCTTTTGAGTTCTAAAAATAAGAGGAAAACATCATATCAGGAAAATGCTGACCTTGGCACATACCTTGGCCAAAGGCCTCATCACAATTGTGAAACGTGAGCTTTTTCTCTTTCAAGCTAATATAGAAATTCATGTCTCCATGCCACAACTCTTTTGTTTTGACAAGCAGACTTTCCAAATGGTTTATAGGCTTACTCTATTTGAATAGCAATAGATTCACCAGTGAACCTTTGGAGCTTTGCCCAGGAATGCAAGCCGTACGTAGGAAACATAAGAACATTGTGATGGGACCCTTCACATCTTAAATGGAAAATTATGGAATTACCAGAAAGCTGCAATAGTGAAAATTTAAAACTAATATGAAGTGTATCTTTGACATATTACATATAGCAACTTTGGTCCCTGAAGTCAATGGGGAATTGTCTCTTTGTAAGGATGACTGTATTGATTCACAGTCATAACAATATCTGAATAAAAACAAAGCAGTCGAGTGCAAATATGAGTTGCTGCTTTTGTACCAATATCAAACAATATAGTTTCCACAGACACCTCAAACTCAGGATATAAAACTACTGCAAGCAGCAAGTACATAAACAGTGGTAATTGACAGGATCATCTATTAGTTAACCAAATCACAAACAGTTATTTGAACTAAGTTTTTATGATAGGCCATATTTTAGAATAAATCATACAGTGTTTTATTGCTGTCCTCACATGCAGGACATAATCTGCTAGTTTTATTATATTAATGAATTATCTAGAATGGACTTTGACAGCTGATGAAAGTACTACAGGGTGACACAGAAGCTTGAGATTTCAGAGATTAAACCTTTTATAATAGTAGTAAGCATACCTCACAAGCATTCCCCATTTTTCATTACAAAAAGCTCCTTGCTCCTCCTCAACATAGCGCTGCTCTTCTCTTTAAGAACTAGGATTTAAAAACAAAGTGTCACAAACAGTGGAGATTTTAAAAAACAGGCATTATTTAAACCCACACAAAAGCCACTTCAGTATTTTATAGGACATTACTCATGAATTTACAATGTATAAAATCAAATTTTGAGCCCAATTTCTAACTATTTAAGAACAAAACAGAAATGAGAAGTCCACAGTCACCAATGTATAATTATTTTCTAAAATCATAATCCCTCCCACAAAAAATCCAATGCTTTGTGCTTATCTGATCCCTCTCCTTGTTTTTCAGCAGATAACTAAAATGTTCTTGATAGAGCTGCTCAACTTCCCACAAACATAATTGAAAGTATAATAAACAGAAAGGTGAGTGTTGTAGATCACGAAGCTCCCTAAACCTTCTTTGGCAAGACCATCTTCCAGTGAGCTTCATTCCATGTTTCCCAGAAGTGTAATAGATTAAACTTTGAGATTTCAATAAGTAGTGCCTTCTATTAATAGCTTCAGTAATACGGTTTCCTGTTTTACACCACAGCATTAATTTGTTATTCTGTGCACACACATTATGTGCGCCAAGTTGCACTGTCAACTTTAAAAAAGAAAATATAAATATGAAGTAACACAATGAGTTATGACTGTTGGAGGACTCATGTTTAATTACATAATTGTAATAAAATACATTGTGTTTTTAGGAATTTAATACATGGTTTTGTATTTTGCTCTTTTTCTTGTTTGGATGGACTTTGTTTACATGTTCTTTGTATTTTGATTTAACTTACTTTCTTGAGATTAAAAACAAGTTAAACATTGTTACTGTTAAGATGATAATGACTGATTTGTTTAGAGACCATTGCAATTTTCAAAGAAGCAGGGAAAAAACACTTATTTTTCACAACAAAACATAGTAAGCTTTATTTAAAAAGCTAATGTCACACTTTAGAAAAATAATTCTCATTTTCCATAATTAGCACAGTCCAGTAAAGAATATGAAGGACTTGAAGGTACATTACTTATTATAACAGCTGTTCGCTTACAAAAGCATACATGGAATTCAGCTGTCATCTCTAAGCAGTGTGCATAACGTTTTTAGCTTTAGGTGTTAAGCTACTGCATAAAGTACTGGGTATGGAAAGACACAGCAGTCATTAAAATGTCATTTGTGTAAGTGCTAATGTGTTGGGGAGTTTGTTTGTTTAAGAGAGACTAAATATATTCTTAAGCTAAAAATCACCACTCTTGAAAATACTGATTTTTGTTTGCCCTCAGAAAAACTCCATCAATATTTACTATTAAATTATAAAAGATCAAGACAGCTACCTACATTAATTTATAGAAGAAACAACTTGCTAGATCTGAAATTAACAGTTTGGCAATAAATCTGATTAACTTCACAAATAAATAATAATAGTTAATATATGTATGGCAAATGAGTATATAAAAAGGCTCCAGTGACAGAAATAGATATTAAAGGATGAAAAGATCTGAAAAGTGATTAAGTGGCATTATCTTACTCAACAGATCTGCTCCCTCTGCATATTCAGATAGCTAACTTTACTGACAAAATCAAATATGTACAGTTTTTTTACTCCTGTTAGCCAGTTAGAGTCAACAAGACCATAAGAGAACATGCTTGATTCCATGCCTTTGGTTGGCCAACGGAATTGGTCTTAAGTTCCTGTTAGTTCACTTGTGCAAAATAACAAAGTGGCATAGTTGTAAATGAGTGCCTAACATGTCCTGTTGAAGATTTATACTTGTATTTTAATGGGACAGAAACTACAGTTAACTGTAGTTATTGGGGTTTGATTTTGTACTTTTGAGCATGATCTTTCCAAAGAAAAGCCTTTAATCATTTGGTGTGTTAATATAAACATCTACTAGTATGAATAATTCAAACAATTACATGTAATCTGAGCTTCATATCAAAATATATTGGGACAGAAATTAAAGCAAGAAATGTCACAAATATCAGTGGAATGAAAAAACTTACTTAAATAAAACTATCAGGGGTCTCCTTTGAGAAAATCTCTGCAAGGAGACCCCCAATGGAGGTAACCTCTTGTCCTTTCAGGTGGAGAGCAGTTTGCCCACTTGCAGAAAATTTCTCTCTCACAATGGCCAACCCCAAGAGAATCTGTAGATGGCTAAGGGATCAGGAAGGAGGCCTTATGCCCCCATACATTGTAACCCCAATGACACTTCCCCTCAGAGAGGCTTCCTTCCCATACCCTGGCTCAGCAGCTCCACTGGAGTCATAGTAAGGACACCCCTTGCTATTACAGCTTCTTGAAACCATGGTGGGGGCTAGATAGAAAAAACAATACAATCAGAGTTTAAGTTCTGAAGGCCCCCCCCCTCTCCCCAAGTCCATCTATCCTCTATCCCTCCCATAAATGTGATCTCGGGTTCACAAGCATTCACTAGACCTTGTTGGTGGAGAGGCACTGTAGTATCATAGTAGTAGTACTGTATCGAAGGTGGCCAAGCCCTGAACCACAAGCAGATCAAGGAAGGAATGATCTGTTCCCATGTTGCTTTTACGTCTTCATTTCTGGCTCCAGTTGCATAACTTAAATTTCTACCAATAGAGGCCACAACAAGATACTGCTGCTACTATGTTTTATCTTAAAAGATAAATTTTTAATAAGTAGATTCAATCATCTAACCTAACAAGATGTGGTCATTGATTAGAAATCCAAAACAAATGATTGTACCTAAGACTGATCTTAGACGCTACAGGCACGTAACTCCAGTGTTACTAGGAACTATGCATGCACACCAAAAGTAGAATAGGCCTATATATCTAATTAGCTAAATTTCATGGTAACATTCCAATATTCGTTAACAGAGTTAGCAAGATATTAAATATTTCTTCTGGTCTCCTTTTATCTGATACCAGTTGATATATCAAATATTTTTAAAACAATGCTTTGTCAACATTTAAGGCCAGATCTACACTAGAAAATGTTTGTGGTAAAGCTATTCCAGCAAACCCTCCTCTTATAGATGCAATTTATACTGGCAAAAATGTGATTCTGCCGGAACAGCTTATACCATTTTCCCCAAGGGAAAAGCTATACTGGCAAAATCACTTTTTTTTGCCAGTCAAATTGTGTCTACACTAGGGCTTGGTCAGTATAAAAATGTCAAAACACACCACACCCCCTAAGTGACATTACAATACCTGCACAAGTTTCAAGTACAAATCTGGCTTACACTGTGTGTTTTTAATTATTAAATAAAACTAGATTTTGCAAAAGTAACCTTTTAGCCACAGGGATTATTTTGTGGTAGCACTCAAAGAGCCCAAACACAACAGCAGCCACAGTACAAATGCATAGAAGATTTCGTGTCAGGAAAGCTTACAACATGATGAGACAAACACCAACGAACAATGGGAAGAAAGGGGATACAACATACAAGAAGAGTAATAAAGGTTTGTTTGGGTTGTTTTTAATCCACGAACTACGTGCAGTTTAGTCATTATTAGTGCTTTTTCCCCCTTCCTCCCTCAGGCTACAGACCTTGAAGCAACCTTGTTCTATTTTTTTTCCCCTAGAGACCAGAGAAGGCTCCATGTCTGAAATATAACCTCTAATCTTATTTTCTATTTCTAGCACACATTTCATTAACCTTCTTCCATTTTTTTAAATTAAATATTCTCTTGTGCTGTGGAAAGTGCAATCTGATGTAGGAACCACAAACTATTTCAGAATTTGTGACCCTAAACTCACAACCGAGGAAGATTTTATTTTAATTTCTGTTAGTATAGTTTGTATATTTTATTCTTTTTTATTATTGATTTGAAAGACTTCACTGAAAATGATTTTTCAGTATTATGGTTGGTATTCCACTCAAATAGTAAAGATATTTTACTTGTTTGAAGTTTTATCACAAACACACTATTTAATAGACAAACATTCAGAATGCATATGTTGGAGTTTGGTTTTGCAAAGCGAAACAATTCCCGAAGATTTAAATATAGTTAGTGCATATTTGTAGCCATTAAGCTTATAGTCTTGTTAGTTGTAGTTTTTTCATTATAGTGGAATTCCTCTCCTCTGACAATCTTCAATAGATTCTCAATGGCAAATACTTGTAGCAAGTCTATACAAACATGTTAAAGATACGCTTTACTATTTTGTGCATAGATCTGCTGATTTAGTAGTATGGAATTTCTTGCTTTAATTGGATTAGGGTCCTTGGTTGATCATCAACAGTAATCCTCTCTTGTACCTTTATCAGAAATACTTAATTTGAGCAGTTGAGGTATTGAGGGAACTCTTAGGACCAAATCTTGCAAACCCTGAAAAAATTTCAAATGGAGGGGTGGCCCCTTTGGAAATCTTAGGCATAGTCTGCAGACCACCAGAGTCCACGGAGCACAGGTTGAAAACCACTGCCATAGATCACAGCTCCACAGGGAATGTGTGCAGCTCCCGACATCTACACTGTGGAGAAGGGGCAATGATTTCTCCATTATGCATGAATGCCTACCTTCTTTTATTCACTGCAAAAATAAAAGTGACTGCACAATTATCTCATACATCTATTGCACAATAGAAGTTACTTTCACTGTACTCATTTTAAATTAACTGAGTTCAGAAACTATCAACTAATTATCGAGGCATTTCTAGTGTTTCCATTATTCTAGTGTCCAGACATTCAAAACTATGCAAGTTTATATCTACATTATCTGTTGTTGGTGAGTTAGAATAGTTGTCAATATAAAATCTTGTTTACAAATAAACCATCCTTACTAGCTCACAAGGTTGCCTGACCGCAGTTGTTTTAAACATAGCTGGATGAGATGATTTGACCACGGAAGCAAAACCAGGAAAGGGGGATTGTTTGGCTCCCAATTCACATACCAAGGCAAGACACATTTAGCAAAAAATGTTTACAGATTATGAATTTTGTCTTCATAGTATATTTTACAAGAAATTACAGTCACAGCTCTAATGTCTCAATAAATACCACTGAAGTTTGTTCCTTGCTCTGTCCACAACTTCATGCTTTCATCCCATTCTGGGGATGGCACCTCACAACTGTGACTTTTAAAATGGCTATTTCAGCTTTCATTCTTCATCTAAGACAAGATAAAACCTTAGAATATCAGTTTTTTAGAAAAAGAAACAGTTTAAGTTTAGAACTGAACTGAAAATCTGATAAGGGTAAATTATAACTTTTTTGTTCATATTTGCCTGAACTGAAGATTTTGGGGAAAGATTTGAGAAGAGTGAAATTTCTTTATAAATGGAGCAGCTAGCATGGGAGCCAGCAGTGAAAGATAAGGAGAACAAGGCTGGAGTGGATAGAGCAAACAGGCTGCAGTATAGGCGGATATAATTTAAACTGAAGAGGAATGAGTCCGTGAGACATTTTGAAAAAACAGCAGCACCCCCAAGTTGGATTTAGAAATGGACTGGAAACCAGTGACAACAAAAATGTTAATATTTTGTTTCTTCATCTTTAAACATAGAATTGCCAATCTCAAGTGTTCAAATATTATAAGTCAGGCTCTAATATATCATGAGATTTTAAACGGAATATATTTTGAGTTCTTTATATTGGTTTTTTTGAGTCTCAGGGTCCATATTGAAGCTTTTTCCCCCTGTAGCCATGAGGGCTAGAAACATTTTACTAACTAAAAAGCTGAGATTCTCTTATAATCACATGACTGCAAGAGCTGAGGCTTTAAGGAAAAATACCAAGTATCTCTAGACTAATCATGAAATCCTGACGGTTTTTAATCAAACTAAGAAAATCATTTGCCAAACGAAAAAAGACTTAAGGGAAGGAAAGCATTTTAGACTTCTGAAGAGGGGACAGAAGTGTTTAAAATCCAAAACAAAAACAAAACTCCCACTTTCCAGTGGTCCTTCAATAACTACTCTAAAATGTCTCAGGATAGATAATGTTGTATCATTCTACTCTCCAACAAATTGTTCAATTAAGAAAATCTAATACAAGAGGCTTGTCAGGTGCAGCTCTTAATTATTTGAAAAATGGTTTCATATTACTCCAAGTTTTTATATGAAAGTACAGAAATGAGAGGAATAGATTCCGAAGTCCTTCTTGAAACACCCAAACAGGTTCTCACTCAAGATCATCGCAAACTTAAGTGAAATAAGCTCATAGTCTCTAAATTGTGAGACAATGATTTTCCTCTCATTTGTTCTCAAGAATGAAATCCGAAGTACAATACCACAATTTTCTATATCAACAACTCACTGTATCGCTTTAAAATGTGTTTGAATTATTTTCTACAGACAAAATATTTCTGTGAAATGACTTAAAAATTGATGTAAGCCAGCTACATTGTGTATCTCTGCATATCCCATATTGGGGAAAGTCTCTCATAAGTCCTTTGTTTTAAGTGTTATGATTAATGGAGCCAGATTTTCTTGGCAAGTAAGTAGAGAACAAAATATGGGCTGGAAGATTAAAAGATGAAGATTCTGAGGCATGAGATGAACTAAGCCTTCAATAATGTGAGTTGTATGTCTACATTTACATAATAGTAAAAAATAGTCTCAGAGGCTGCTAGTCTGACTTAACGTTTACATTACATCTGCATGTGAGAAAACCTAGGTTCAAGGCTACTCGAAATAGAAAAATATCTAGCGTCTAAAAATATTTTGTTCACTCAAAACAGAAAGAAAAACAATTGGAATAATGATGGTAGAGAAATGCTCTACCTTTATGGGGAAGATATCCAGGGCCAGATTTAGGGGCAGGCAACGCAAGCCATTTCCTAGGGTGCCAGGCTTGGGGGTGCTGGGTTTGGGGTGCTGTTTTTGGTGTAAGCAACAAAAGGGAAAACAGAAGTAAAATAATTCAAGTATTCCGTATGTGGATTCATTTTTCCACTAACCCCCTAGAATGTTCTGGATTTGGTAGAACTCGTGCAACCTCCCAGATTTTCTGATAACTATATTTTCCTCGAACTTCCTAGAATGTCGTCAGCCATGCCCTCGCGGGTATACAAGGGGCAGAGATATAAGAACAAAGTGAAATGAGAGCCTAGCTGCAATATTGTGAAGCTTGTTTTATTGTGCAATTGTGAAAGTATACATGTGGGGGGTGCCGAAATGGAGGGAGGGGCACCAAAACTGCTCCTTGCCTGGGATGCCATTTGTTCTGGGCCCAGTCTTGAAGATACCTATCTACTACTGTACATTGTTTGAAACATTTCCTACTGACTAGCAGGGCATTCTCCACAGTGTTAGCTGGATATGTTGTTCTTTTATTAGTGTAGTAACATGAGACAAGAGAGGAGGAAGAGCAAGCAGCCAAAACAATGACTCATTTAAAATGCTAAGTTTTTGCTTCAGTGTGCTAATTTCCATGGGTATGCCATGCTGGGACAGGGGGAGAGACCATAATGTGTGTCTTAGTTTTGGCTAAAAATAAAAATGAATTGAAACAAAGGATTCGCCTAACTCAAAGTAGCACTTGCAAATACTAATGTATAATGATTTTTTATACAATTCTGACATATCAAGCAGTGGAAAGAATATTCTAACTCTGCTGTCAATTCAGCAGCACAATTACTATATCCACAAAAAAGGGTGACTTTTTTAAATTTTTCAGCAATGGAGTGGTCAATTTCAAAAGTTAGATACTTGGAATTTTGTTAATATGATCTGGACAATTAGATTTTGAAGGTAAAATTTGCAACCAAAATATATCGTATCACTTCAATATTCTATAGTATACACTCAAAATTATTTTTTAAAAGGTGCATCCCCCAGAAGTGACATATGGCTTATTTCATTCCTCAAGACGTCCTTCTCAAAGAAACACCTCAGTGTTCAGTCAGCTAACCATGGATTCCACAATCTCAAATGCGCACTTTTTTTTTTTTTTTAGGAAGCACAGTCAGAATTTTTAGATGTGAAGTCAGTCCTTTCAATCTCTTCCTGCCCTGACACTTCTAAGCATCTCCCACTTTCAATCCTTTTCAATCTCAGTAGAAGCTTTGTACAGTTGCTACCATACTACAGCCAATTTGGTCTTGATGAAAATTTCTTCAGTATCCTAGTATCGCTCCTCTTCTCCCACCTTTATAGAAGCACAGCATGCTTAGTCCAGGAAGTAAGACACCACAAGTGAAGTTTCTATTTCCCTCATCATAACATTGAGCACACTCACCAGGCCACAGGGCTAGCTAATTTAATTTATTTCCAAAATGTTCTAAAGAACACAGCTGTGACACACAATATATGCCTTCCTTATCACATGTCCTATTAACAGGTACTCTGAACGAGATGCATTAAATTTAGCAAGAAAAACAGCTAGTAAATAGAATCTGCACAGGTAAAGAAGGAAACTAAACTGTCAGAGGATCAAAACTGGTTTGTCTCTTTTAAAGGTAGCTCAGATGTCCCTCCACTGGACTGTGCTGCAATCGAGTCAGGCTCATTCCATGTTCATGAACATTGTTTCATTTCAACCTATCAATTTGTGCACATTTAACTTGGACTCTATAAAACTGGTAAAAAAAATCCTTTGAATATATAAATAAATGTTTCCTTCTTTTTACATTGGACTATTAAATAGAACAGGACAGTCTTTGCCAATGGCAGCCCAAACAACTGTGTATGCTTACAGACACTAAATCCATCGCTGTGCAGAGCAATCCATTGCCGTACAGAGCATGTTTCTCCCAATGACTACACTCAATTTATTCAAATACTTTACCTTCTCTTTGCTGGAATAGGTGAAAATGCTGGTGGCAGAACAGGAACATAGAAACTATCCATTGGCTTTGCCAGCATAGGAGCTTGGGCAGGAGGGAGAGCTTGAGTTTGCTGCTTCTGCCATTAGCATTTTCACCTACATTCCAGCTGAGAGAAGTTGAAGTATTTGAAACAGGAAGTTAAAGCATGGCTTTTTCCACCTATGTACCAGAAGAAGGAAAGTGAAGCAATGCTGCATTTTGCAGCCGCTCAAAGATTCCCCCATAGAAGAATTAAATAGTTCAGGAAAATATGAAATCCCTGCCACTAGAAATTAAATTCAGCCTCCTATTTCCACTTATTAAAACTTCTTTGTCACTTTCTTTTTCCCCAGACAGATTTAAAAAAAACCATCAGGCAAACGTTGATTCCCCTGCCTATGTTTCTAATTGAAAACTGCCCATGCCTACACTTTGACTGTGTTCCAGCATCACCCATGTCACACCTGTAGAAATAGTATAACTTCTACTGCACAACCAAACAAGGTAGCACATTTAGGTGGTGTAAAGATTGTGGCTTTTAAAGACTTTTCAATAATATTAGTAGAATTTAAATCTCCCAGCTCCTGTGTTTTAATATTTAGAAAAAGACAATGAAAGAAAATCCTTCACACATTATAGTGCCTCATACATTTATGCAACTATTTTAATAGCAGCAATTTGGAATTAAGCCATGATTGGGACTAACAGTGATCAAAATGTTTTGGTATGACAGAACAAGGGTTTCTCCCTCCCTACCATGCAAACACCCTGGTTGGGGGAGGCAGGGAGAGATGAAAGAGTGCTCCTGGATGCAGGGAAGGAAAAGGAGGTTAGTGATGTCTCTTCATTCTATACCAAAGCCAGTATAAGATGGTAGGAAATCCTCCTGCAACTTCAATTTGGTAAATTTTGCTTTGCATTTCCCTGTTAGTGTTCCAGTCCTCACTGTCTGATTAACATACAAGGTAAGAAGCAAATACCAACAGAAAGGATCACTGCAGGACAGAAACCTGCAGTGTGGGAGATACACGTGAAGCCCTGGACCCCATAACAGAAGAGGGGATTGATTACAGGATCTGGGATTAAAACTGGAAGGAAACCTGAAAAATCTTTCAGTGTTCATTAAAATATGAGAGACAGAAAGCAACAGTAAGAGGAAGTGCAAGGGAAAGAAAAAAAGAGAGGGACATAGGAAAAGGCAGGTGACCAGATTCAGCAAGAGAAGGGAACAAGGAAGTTGTGTGTTTGGCAAGTAAAATGAATAATGACCGAGTTTTTTTTCTATCCAGCTCCCGCAACTAAAGACAATATTTCAAGTGAAGTCTAGGTCTCCTCTCTAAAAGAAGAATAATTCTATCTGGATGGGGTGGTAGAGAAGAATTTTGGAGAACAAATCAATTATTAAAAATGTAAACCACTGGCCCCCAGCCCTTTCCACATCTAATCAAATACGATTTAAATTAAAATAGTATTTCTAGATCCCGTACCATAACAACACTGATGGAATGTTTCACTGCACGTTGAACTGTGGTTATGGTACAGGTCATTAAATCATTTAAACTGGCATCCTCACTAGTAAAATGCACAGCTAGCCGGGTCTGATCTAATGTGTTGTCTTCTGTCTGGAAAATAAATTCTTCCACTGACTTCTTTTGATGCCTTTCACATTGTTGGCCTTTCTTTGCCTTCTAGATTTCCGTATGTAGATTCCATCTAAGTACACATTCCTTTGTCCACATCTTGGACAAAATAAGATTGTTTTTACTAGTAAGAAGTGTTACTTATCTACCTCTAACCAAAAAAGTGTTTTAATACCGCAAGAAAACAAAGTCTATACTATTAAAGTTCCTGGAAGATAGCAGTTCTAGATCAGCAGAAAGCCTGCTAATCTAGATTTTTATACCACGCCCATCATTGTACCCTGGTGGGTCTTGCCTCAATTTATCTCTGTTTTAAGCTTCTCAAATGTTAATCTAATGGAAGGTTCTTTACTCAGTGTGATCTTTTAGAGTCACAAGAGAATTAAAACTATAAATTTGGCTATGTAGATACCTTTTCTTCCAATAGCCTTCATACAAAGTCAGCGTCAACATTTCAGTAGATTTTGAAAGAAAAAAAATGAATTTGAGGACCCCCAAAAAACTGGAAGCAAGTGCAAGTATTTTGATATAAATGTCAATCAGCAGATACTTCTGCCACAAGGCTTGCAATTGAATATTCTAGTCTGCCTCCAGTGAACACCGAGGCAACACAATCCATCTGGAAAAGCTGGCTGACAGTTGTTTGAGAAAGAACTGCTTTTCATAATTAAAAAATAAAAAACAAGTCTTACCATTGCACCAAACTTCAAGGCATCTTTGTTTGAATATTAATTATAAGGAGGGCAGTTCTTGTATAAGAAGGTCTCTGAAATACTATTATTTCTATTTATAGAATTGCTAAAAATGGCATCCATCTATACTCTAGGGCAGTGGCTCCCAAACTTTTCTCTGCCATGGCACACCTTGACACCTTTTAATTATTTGGAGGCACACCACCATGTAGTCTCCAAATGAACTCATGGATATTCATGAGCCAACTCAGAACTCTTCAAGTCGTTTTTCCAAGAAATTCCGTGGCACACCTGCTCAGGCCTGACGGCACACCAGTGGCACACTGGTCGGGAAACACTGAGCTCGTGTGTATACTAGTATCCCTGATATACAGGTAGAATTGCATCGACACTAAAAATGATTTTATAATCAATTGGTATAATTAAACCACATCTCTGATTGACAGTTGTACTGCTACAACTTGCAAATGGAGAACCAGACGTAGGTGTGCTGAGGGATGTGTGAGAGTATTTGTTACAGTACTGCATCAAACTAGATGAGGCGTCTTGGCAGTACATTCTAGCATAGTTGGCACACCATCATTCTTGTTCCTAATGTTTGCCTTGAAATTTCTATCAGGGAGCAAGCTCTAGGACAGTGTTTCCCAAACAGTGTGCCATGGCACGACACTGGTGTGCCGTGGAATTTTTTGAAAAAGTACATTTGAGAATTGGAGGGGGGAGCTGCCTTCTGATTGGCCGACTACCTCACTGCTTCTTCTCGTCTCTTCCCGCCTCCCCTCCTGTGTGAACATGGATTGGCTCCTCTGCCCCTGCTCCACTCCTGCAGCTGCTGGCTGGGGTTGAGGGAGAAGAGGTCCCTGGAGTTTGAGGTGTGCCATGGCAGAGAAAAGGTTGGGAACCACTGCACTAGCTTATATCTGTATAATGCACCTTTGTGCCAATATAATTGCATCTACAGTAGAGAGGGTTGGAGTCCTTTCTAGTGTAGACAAAGCCTCACTCTCCATCGTATCACAACACTTGTATTCTCTCAGGTTTATCATATAAGTTAACATGGACAATGAAAGGAGACCAGTTCAGCAAAGATACTCAATTCTCTCACTTCAAAACAAAGTAAGAGCAAGTAATCAGGTGGGCAAGCCCCATTTACTTCCCAGAGAGCAGAGAAACTGTTGAAAAGCAAATGTCCCGTGTCTGCTGAAGCACTTTAAAACAGAATATGGATTTACCACTGTCTCACAGTTATGTTATAAAATACTAAAATGTAAATACTTAATTTAATTATTTGTATCTATGTAAAATCATCTTGTTTGTGATTTTACACCAATGTCTTGGAAAAAAGTATGTTCTCTAAGTCCCCATAAGTCATGTGTTTTACCTTTCATTATTGGGGGAAACATTTTTTTTAGTACTGTTTTTGTAACTGCAGAACCTTTTATAAAGAAAGTTTGTTTGTTTTTAAGTAGGAGGAAAGCAAAATGTCAACAGCAAGAAAAACTTAACAGTAAAGAGAGCAGCAGCTAATGGATAGTTGCAATCTAGACCTAAAAAATACCATTAATTAATGTACAGCTTCCCCACCCACACATAAAAAGGAGTTTGGCTTTAGACATTAAACAACTGTGGCAACATTCATACAACATCATTCAGATACTCTGTATCAGTGGTTCTCAAACTTGTAGTCCATTAACAACTTTCTGGTGAGCACAGATCAGAAGGTTTTGAAACATAAGGGAAAACAGATCCATGATAGGATCTCTCTTCCACCAAGTAGCCCACAAAATGAGAACTCACTACTCCTAAACCAAAAACAATGAGGAGGAGGGTGGCTAGAGGGAATTCTATGGAGAACACCATATTTTTTGCATCCCATAGTGGTGAGCAACCTCTACCTTTAGGCATAGAAGTCATCAACAAAAATCTTAAAAATGGCAAGATTTCACAGCTTTGCATTGTGCAAAAACAACCAAATGAAGCAGTATTGCCACATGATAATTTAAAGATATACACACAGAAATTGACTAGAATAGCTTTATTTTAAAATATTTGAAAATGCATTAAGTTGCCCTAAAAATCAAGCTCTAGGACTGACACTGCCCAGGGAATTGACCTTTGCATTGCCATTTGCAAAACCCAATTCAGTTTAACCAATTAACAGATTTCAAGCCAAACATCCAGTGTTGACCTGAAGTCATCAAGAGATTTCTAGCCCTAGTCTTTTAACATCTGGCCAAAAGGATCTCAGAATGTCAAAGTACCACTGCACTCAGCTCCTGGAGTGGCAGCAGCATCTCATATTATTCGAACAGTAACTCTTATAACCTGAAAAGAACCCATCCAGCCCTCGCTGTGATATGGCGAGAAAAGAGGGTGGAGTAAAAAGAGCCTCTGGTACTGCACTAAGAGATGTGCAGACACTATATAATTAGAGGGTGAAACATTTTGGTAAACATTTATCTAACTGACTACATGCATAGTGTTAATCAAATATCATAAAAATATAAGCCATCCCAGAAACTGAATGGGGGGGGTGGGAGAAGAGAAAGAAGAAAGGAAAAAAAGCTTTTTTTCCTGCTACGTCTTCAAAGGAAAAAATACACTGTCTTTTCCCAAAAACATCTCATTCTATCTTGTGTGTTGACTACAGATTTACTATATCTTAACATTCCATCACCACAAAAATGTGACATTCATATACAAAAACAAAATATGTATCATTAGTGGTTTTGAACAGAATTCACAACCAGCAACATCTGCAAAGCAATAGATTTCTCTTCACCAGACCTAAATCTTTTTAACCACAAAACCAAGCAACAGATTAATTTCAAAATAGCACAGGTCAAATGTACTACCTTTCCACAAGGATAAAAATAATAACGGCTTATGACCAAAGATTACCACATTAGATTATTTCCTGCCTCCAAACCAGTAAATTGCTATTTCACTCTGAAGATTAAATAGGATATGAAAATATAAAACATTCTACTTAGTGTGTTCATAATATGAATTAGAAGAACATTCATTCAAGTGAGAGCTTCCAAATTGATTCATGCTAAATTTAACCAAGGGACTTTCTTTACAGTCATCCCTCACTTTGGGCCTGAAATGAGCTCCAAGTGCTGAATTTGACATCACAATCTGTTGCCCTGGAAATAATTGGCATATTTATTTAAACAGAATTAAAACTGAATAACTCATGATGATGATTTTAATTGTCTACGAGGAACTGAATTAACGTAGTAGAGAATTTTATACAATATGAAGTTTTATATAAAAATGTAAAAGTCAGCAAGTACTAGTTTACATGAAAAATAATCTAGGTTCTTACACTAAGTGTGATAATAGTATTTCCCTCCTTGAAAAAGAAATTGATTTATACCAAATCAGCATAACATCAAGCTCTGTAGTGTGCAGGTCTTACTGTCAGTTAACTGGAGAACATGCAGAACTGGAAAAAGGATTGCTGCAAATGCATTAAATAAGAGGGGGGGTTTAGCTTTGACTAAGGGGACACACAATATTTTGAAGTGCGAAATAAATCTTTCAGCAACATATTAAGGAACTTGCCTATTGTTGTCTGCTTGTAAAGATCTGCTTCTTATAAAGAAGCAACAAAATGGCTCACAAGCTTATGGCTACTTAAAAAGTAGCAAAAATTGCTGCTTGTCCAAATGGTGCATCATAAATAAGGACCAATATATCTTTGATCATAGGCTGTAGACAATTTATCCTGAAGCCATGAAACAAGCAGTGACATAGTCAGACACAGAAACACATTCAGAATAACAATTTTTCACAGTTCTATTAGAACTCTTCTAGTCTAACTCATTTGTTTGAGCAAAAACTGGGAGGCCATCAGAACAGCAGATGTTGCCTGCCCATCGAATATTTCAGAAAGAAGTTCCTTTTGTTAAAGACAACTGCACTTATCAGGGATGACATAGATGCATACATTTTTAGAGCTTGACCTGAGGTACATAATATATTTTGGCTTGGTTATGTGTCTAATGGACAACTCCTATTCTGTCTTGAAGCGGTTTCAGAGAGATGCATGCAAAAGAGTGCACAAATCAGATTTCTATCTGTTGTAGTATTTTCTAAGTATCACTCCCTTTTCCTTCTTCCTCTTTCTGTTTCATATTCTCACCTGGTGTAAGGTAGGTTTGCAAAAACTCTTCTTAGGAGAACCTGAAATACTGCTCCAGAAAGAGCCCATCTTATACTTCCTCCTCATGTCCTTTGGATTTTGATTCAGAATTACCCTTACAACCGCAATGAGCAATGTTATTTCTTCTGAACTTTTGTCTTTATCTGTGCATTCTTGCAACAGGAGATGAATATTCCAAGGAGAAAGAGGTCTCCCCCTTAAGTCTGTGCTTTCTGATCTCATTTTTCCAATGTTCCTGTTTTCTGTTGGCCATATACCAAGAGGGATGTCTGGTATTCTGATCATTAGACTAGCAGCCTCTTATGCTCTTAGTGAGCCTTCATAGGCTTTGGTTTATAGGAAATCATCTTCTTGAACTACGAAGGTGATGGGGCGGGAGGGGGATTAGAGATCTCAGAGATTCAGCCACAGGTTTTCCAGGAGAGATCTGGATATGAAGGGGTTTTGCCTGATTTCTCTCTGAGGATGCTTCCATGCCTCTTTACTCTCTGCCTCTATCGTTTCTGAAACATGACCATATCTGCAGGATCTATAATCTGTATTGATGGAACAGGGGCTTGCCTAACTCAAGAAGGAAAATCCCACGGAGCCAATTCTCTGATCTTACAGATATCGGACAGCAGGTCTGGGCCTGCTTCAGAGGAATTTGCCTTCACCCCAGTAAGTCTTGGGAAATTCTTGATACTATCCAGAAACCACAGGCAGCCCTAGTGTAATATGCTCACAGTGAGATACCTTACTTAACAAGCATGAACCACATTCTCTGCCAGCTTTGGTTTCAGAATGGATTCAAGGTCCAGTGCACTGGATTAATTTAGTACTGAAGTGACTGTAGCATGAATCATAGTATCGAGGTCTTCACTGGAAAAAAAAAAAAAAGGTCACAATGAGTCTTTTTAGCCTACTCCTACCTTTTGGCCATGAGATTAAAACTTTAACATTCCATGACTCCCTTTAAAAAGTCCATTCTGAAACTCAGCATGTTAGAACAGAACATTAAAAGTGAACATCATTCTGATAAGAAAAAGACAAGCTTCCCCAAGTGATATGTTCGGAAAAGATTTAAACAACAAAAATCAGGATTCTGCTCTTCTATTTCCAGATTATACCAAAATATGTAAAATTCAGCTAATCCATATGACTTATTCTCTAATCACACTATCATTCTATTGTGGGCATTGAGCACACTCCTGATTTACAAAGCAAAAGTAATTCCTGCAGTACTAGAACTGGAAGTTCAATCGACATTTTTCCACCAAAAAAACAGCTAATGTGTTAAACAAGTTTTAGTTAAAAATCTCCAGTATATTATCAGAAAAGGACAAAAACATATCCAAGCCCTGACAAAAAAATTCACAGGTAGCCTGTATTGTCCTCAATTATCTGAATTCTCCAAAATTACCCTACAGATGTGTTTACAAAAATGGAGGAAGATTAGTATCACACAAATACTACAGTGAAAAGTGGCCAGAGGAAATGGGGAAAAATAGGGAAAGAATTATATTTACCCAAAATCTACCAGAAAAATCCAAAAAGCAAGTGAAAAAGCAACAAAAAAACAAGAAGCAAAAGATAGCAGGGGATGGTTATGTCCATATTCCAAGACAATGAAAGTATAGCAAAATTTTTATTAACATTAACATACTTATCATTCAGAAGGAAATACTACCTTAAAAGAATTATTTAGTTTTAAAAAGTTATTAGAAAGACAGGAAGTTAAAATGGAGATTACCATTTAAGAATATATTTTAGCACATCTTTCCTGAGTTTTCTTTCAACAGTGGGTAATCTTAAAGTTCTCTTGTACATTTTTGCTATTATGTAAAGTATTACCAGTATGCATGGGTATTCCTTAAGCTTACAGGAAAAAAGGTGAAAGTAAATATTTTAAAAACACCCAAAGTATATAAAGAACTCTTTAAAAACATTTTAAAATAAAATATTAACCAAAAAAAATATTTTCAGTTAAATCTATGTTCCCTTTTGTGGATCTACCTTAGCAAAGACAGATTTTTCCTTTCCTTCTCCAAACACAAGACACAGTACATCACATCTTATTTAACTGAAGGTATATAACCACAACGGCTCAATTCAGTCCATAATTAGGTGTAGTATTGAACTCCTCACTGACAAACTCTCATATAGCAGTATCTGCAAGCTATCATCCATCTTCTGTTAGCTACAAGATTCTAGCCCACTCTGACGATGACCTGGCCTCAGTTATTCACGCCTTTGTTACCTCTCGGCTGTATGATATATATCTGGTAATGAAGCCATCAGCATTTAAACACCAACTAATACACAAAACTGCAAGAGTCTGCCCCCAGCAACTCGGACTATGGCAGACACATCAAACCTGTCCTCTGATCTCTACACTGGCTTCCCATTAATTGTACAATGAGAGAAGGGGGCAATTAAGGAATTTAGTACCCATCCATTGGGCTGCTCTCAGTGGAAACACAGCAGCCACCACCTCCCCTCCTAGCCATCCCAAGACAGCAGCATGGGACAGACTACTGCCCACACAGGAGGTAACAGCCTGTGGCAGCCCCACCCAGGGTCCTGGTGCTGCAAGCTGAGAGGCGAGGCCCTGGCACCTCCCTAAGCCCCCTGTTCCAAGTGAGGCAGTAGCAGGGTGGGAGGCTGCAGCCTGGATGCCGAGACTTTCTACAGGAAGTGGGGGACCCACAGGGCTGCACAATACTTCCGCTGGCACTATCTGGTCTGCACCCCATCCTGACACCAGGATGCAGGCTTAGCACATCCCAAGGCTTCCTTCCCTGCCTGCACTCCAAAAGCCTGCCTGCAACTGGCTCCACCCTCTATGAGCCATGTCCCAAGCCAGCCTGGTCCTGCAGAACACCCTGCATCCCACCATGTTTTCTGCCCCAGGGCAGCTACTACTGATGAGAGTTCATTTCCCTGGGCTCCCTCCTTAGAAAAAAACATTATTGCACCACTGCTTCCCATAAAATACTGAATAAAACTGAAGGTCTTGGACCTCATCATCCAAGTGCTCCATAGCCCTGATCCAGGATATCTAAAAGGATGCCTCAAGCTCCATGATGAAGACAGTGGTTGATTACCATTGTGCCAGTAAAGCAAAGTTCTCTCTAAAATATGGGTATAGTTCTTCTGTTCAGGAGACAAACTTCTCAGGGGCCAGTATGAGACTATGGAATAAACACCTCCAGGAAGTAATGACCATCACAAACCTCTCTATTTTCCACTCCTAATGCAAGTCACATTTCTTTGACCTTGCATTTTATCAAGGTGGATTGATTTAAATCAGTAAGGAGGAAGCCTTGATTTAAATCATTGATTTTAAATTGTGTCATGTTTTTGTACTTTTGGTTCTTTTCCTAAAGAAAGGTTGATTCTCATTACTTGGTAACCATTAAAACACACTAATCTGCAACTAAATATAGTCTTTACACTACATTTGGTACTTGCTAACTGGGAGGACACACAATATCTATTCACTTTTATTTAAGCAATTATATAGCTTAACTTACATTTATTCAGATTCTTAATATTTACATTTTTAGGGTTTTGTGGCCTGCCTTGTGCAGGAGGTCAGACTAGATGATCATATTGGTTCCTTCTGACCTATGAGTCTATGAGTCTATAAACATTGATTTTTTTATTTACTAAATGATCAACTTTCTTTTGATTGAGGCAAGTTCTATTTGGATGGAAATTCAAAAACCAAGTAAAATATCTTAAATGTGCTGGATAAAAGTTTATCAAAACATGTTTTTCACTTAAAGCTGATTTATTAAACAAAGGAAATATCTGTAGTTAATGACTTGAACTAATTGTTTCTGGTCACCAACATCTTTAATATTTTAGAACTAGTAGATCTCTTTTCTCTCACACCTAGTTTTAGACATAGACTGGAAAAGAAAAATAAGCTTTCCTGGTTTTTCAACTCCCAATTAGTTTCTTAACTTTGAATGAGCTAGTCATTGAACTGAAGTAGATAAACAAATTTAAATGAAAAAACTATTCTCTCTGCACCTGCAGAAGAGGCTACTGTTGTCAAACACTGGTTTAGCAATTCAGCACACTCTAGTTCCAGGTGCTTAGCCATTGATTTCCACCACCAGTTCAGTGGTTTCATTTTCTTTAAAACTTGGCAAACATTAATATTAGGGGTTTTTTTTAATTATTTTACTAGATTACAATAAAAATTAGGCCTTAACATAGGCTGTCAATTTGAAATTTAATTTTAAAAAATCCAATATTTAAAAAAAAATTGGATTTTTTTAAAAATAATTGTATTTACTCTGCCTTCTATAACATATATTTAAATAAAAACATAAAACCCAAACAAACAAAGAACATCCTATCAAAACAAGAAGCTGCACACACTTTTCCCTTTGGGGACAAGATGAGCCAATAAACAACATGTGACTGGTTAGTCAAGTCGCTTAATGCAACACTGGATGGCACGCAGATAACATAGTGATGAGCGCAGCATACAAACCTCTATAGAGGTTCAAACTCAAACATACTGACTATCCCACCATTTAGTTTTAATCAGTGCAGTTTAATAGATGCTTATTCTGATAAACCATCCTGTGTGTCACCTGATTGCTGCCTGCGTACCACAGTTTGAAAATCTGTACCCTGTTGCATAACAAATCTTGTGTAGCCTAGAAGGCCTGTTACTCCCATCCCGTGTACACAGATCTTTTATTCCCACAAACAGATCTTAGCAGTTCTTCAGCAATGTACACATTAGCCCATCTTCCTTTGTGCAGCCCTCTCCTTCCATTCCTTCACGTTTCAACACCCATTCCCTAGATATCTCCTGTTTCCATTCTCATTCTCCTCTTCCTCTCTCTTTTCCTGTCCCAGGGCTGCTCTATTCCAGGACATTGGAAGCCCACAACTTGCACTGTGCAAGCCTTCACCAAACGTTCCTAGACAATTAAAAGCCTCAATTTTTACTGAAGATAAAACAATAAAACTAAACTGATATTTCTAGGCCAAGCCATTTCTCAACTATGACAAAACAACACTGTTTGAAAATGTTCCCAAGAAGTGACAATACCTCATTTTCAAACACCAAAACACCTTGTCCAATTTATTTCAGATTTCACAGAAAAATTAAACTCTGAGAAACTGCATGTAGAAGTTTCAGATGGATTGGTTCCATTCTGGCAAAATGGAGTAGGTAGTCAAAAAGGACTATGCCTGGAAAGACCAAAACTAGCACCTCTCCTTGATTTAAGCATCAACAGTGGCATTTGTGGACGGAATCATTATGTGCATATTTTTCCACTAGTCCCTTTAGGAAAATAGGGTAATTGTTAAGAGTCTCTTATACATAAAAGAAATCTGCTAAAATGCATTTCTATACTCCTCCAATCATGAAATTATCCAAAAGTACACAAACAACAGAAGGCTAAAAACAAAGGACCCATCAGATAAGACAATTAGTAACTTCTTGTGAGCCTGGATAACACCTTCATCTGGCAAATTCCACAATGGCTATTAAGTTACCAATCATACCAAGCAATGTTTTTCAGTTTAAACAGCGCTGTCTGCATCTTGTTCTATAAAATCTGATGTTATCACAAGCTAGATTTTGTAAAGTCTAATCAGGTAAGTTGCCCTATGAACAGACCCAGCATGTTGTTTTGTAAGAGAGTTACACATGCTGCTGGAAACATCATCTTCCAAATGAGACACAAAAGCAAGATCCTGATCCCCTGTGTAGTTGTCAATGGTCTCCTGGCACTCATTATAAGAGCTGGGGTAGGGTCCTGGCTAACATCCAACTCTAGTAATAACATTCTATTTACCTTCAATTACCCCTGCAGTTACAATGAGAAGATACTCTCCACTTCCTGTTCTAAACTGTAAAGTAATATTGTTGTGCACTGTTAAAGGGTTGGCACATTTCATCTGAGATTTACATTTCAGTGGTGCATCAGTTTATCTGAGTGTAGTTTGTAAAGCACTTAGAGATCCACTGGAATAAAAGGAGCTTTATATATGAGAGATAGTATCAGTAACAACAACGTGTAGGGCTTAGGAACAGAAAAGCACACTATCACTCCTTAATCAGCTGTCACTAATAGTATCCCTGGTGCCATCATTATACTCCTCCTCACTGCACCAAGAAACACCATGAAAAATTTACCTGTAAATCTTCCACACTGCTTTGGGATGGCAATTTTCCCACAAAAGCAACTAGAGTGGTCATATTTTTCCATAGGATGTAATATTTCATCAGAGACAAGAAACACTACAGAAAGGTGCAATCACTACCACCCTAAAGGTAAGTGTCACATGCACCCACCTTACAAGACAGGAAAATGTGTTTCCCTTATTTTGCAGAAGAGGAAAATTGGTGATTAGGGGGGTGCGTTGAGTGGGGAGGAAAAAAAGGTATTTAAGCACGATGGCCATTCTGGGAGAAGTGAAAGAAAAGAGGTGTAGACACACCAGAAGAGAAAAGGATAAAGAAGATTAAAAGAATATGGCATAAGGCATTGAGGTAGGGCGCCAGTGAGCAAGCAAATGGTTTCAGCACGTAAATTTACGATTTTAAAAAAATACAATTTATACCAGTTATTTTGGACTACGGATTATTTAACAATTGACCAAAATATTTGAACCTCAAAAAGGATTTTAGCTAGCCCTGTATACATTATTTCTAATTTCTACACAAATGTGCACTTCCTGGTATTGAAGCAGAAACAACAAAATATCAATAGGAAAGGCCGATGTCCGAGTATTTCTAGCCTTACCAGAAGCATGGGAAAACACACAGGAAACATGTTTTTAGTAGATTTCCAGCCCAGTTCCTCATACCTGAGATATTAATAAGCATCCAAAAGTTTGGAAGCTTATCTGAAGCATATCTTTGAGGTTTGCCCATGACAGTTTTAGATTAATTTAAACATGCAGGAGTCTTTTTACAGAAGAGACTATATGGAAGCAAAAAAAAAAAAAAAAAGCATGGGAAGGCCTCTACCCTTTTGGCTCTACAACAGGGTGATCCTTTTGGGGAAAAAAAGTGGACAATTCCATTTTCTATCAGGAGCTTAAGATAAGATGCAAACGCAGTTCACTTTTACATTTCAATACGTATCTATGCATAGTACTTCGCACAATACAGTCTTTTAAGAACTGAGTAACAGTTCCTTAACTGTGCATTATTCATTTATATCACACCCTTGATCAGAATATCCAAACAGCTACAGATGCAAAGTCCCTTTAGAAAACATATTATTATAATTATATATACACACATCCACACACTATAACATAGGTAATGCATGTAATAAGGGTTGGTTCATACTTGTGACTATGTCATGAGTCTCACATCATCTAAACCAACATCTATATGTTAAATTTATAGCTAGATAGATTATCAATTCTTCGTTTTCACAAGAGCACTTTCTCAAGCTGAGTGAGTGAAATGGAAAAAGGCACCACTAACATACTAGATCAAAAAATCTTAAACCTCAACCCAAAATGAGGATCTCTCCCTCTCCCGCTAACATTGTATGAACAAGGCAGACGGGAAGATGTTTAAGGAATCGTGAATAAAATTTGAGCCAGCTACAATTGCTTGGGTTGTCGATGTAGGTTTAGCCAGCTACAGTGAGGCAGCGCTGAGGGACGAGTGTCACAGGCACTTCGGAGAAGCTTCAGCGGCACGAGTTATTCGCGTATTTAGAGAGCGGCTGCTCAGAAGGGAGCTCGCTCCTTTCTGCGCGGCCAGCCAGCAGCCGCGCGCTCGTGACACAGCCGGCGAGCCCCAGAAAGAAAGAAATAAGACAGCGTAACGTGAGACACGGAGGGAAACAGCGGTGGACCGAGCGGTCCCCGTTTCACTCCCGTCCAGTGCGAGCAGCGGGGCCGCCGACCCGGACACGGCCGGAGCCCGGCCGTGTGGTGTTTCCCCCTCTCCGGGGAGGCGGGCTCCAGGCAGCGAGAGGAGCGCAGGCCGCTCCGGGCCGCGGCCGCCCCCCGCCGCTCGCGCTGGGCTGGCCCCGCCAGGCGGCGGCCGGGTCACTATTTCGCAGGGCGGTGCGCTGGAATTCCCGCAGGCGCAGTCCCGGCCGGTTTCACCCGAAACTCTCACACGCAGGTCACCCGCCGCGCGGGGGGGGGGCGGCGGCGCCTAGGAAACGGCCCCTACGGTGCGCCCCACAGCCCCGCCCGCACCCACGGGGGCACCCAGCGGCGCCCCCCACACACTCCGCCGGAGGGGCCCGCCCCGCCGCCTCTCCCGAGGGGCTGCCACCCCCCGGCGCGGCCTCCTCAGGGGCTCCCCCGACCCGCCGTCCCTCCCCCACACGGGGCTCTCCCCTCACGGCCTGGGGCGTTAACGCTGCCCCTGCCACCCCCCGTCCCTCGCCCCGTCAGGGCCGCGGGCCGCCGCCCGCCGAGGAAGAGCCGGGAGCCCGCGGGCCGTGGTCGCTCACCTGCCTGCCGCGGCAAGTCACCCCCGCACGGCCCGGCCCGGCCAGCAGCCCCGCTCTGCGCTCCGGAAACGGCGGCGCCTCGCCTCGCCTCTCTCCGCCAGGCGCCGGGGGGAGGGACCAGGCGGGGCGGGGCGGGAAGAGCCGGCGAGTGACAGGCGGGAGGGGAGGGGAGGGGAGGGGGAGAAAAGAGGGGCCGGCGGGCGTGAGGGCTCGGGGCTGTGGGGCAGGCGGCGAGGGGAGCTAATGGCGGACGGGGGGAGTCGGGCTTCATCGCCTTCCTCCTGCTCTCGCCCCTTCATCTTCCCCCCGTCTCTGTCTAGCTCCTTCCCTCTCCCTGGGAGCCGGGCCCTTGGGCCCGGGCCCACCCGCCAGCGCCCCCCGAAGTGTCCACGCCAGGCAAGGAGCGCCGGGGTTGGCCTGCGGTGCCCGCAGACCGGGCTGGGGCTGCAGGGATGGGCCCGGCACTGGATACACGGACTGCAAAGGCAGCATGAGAGGAACAGGTGATGTGAGGAGGCGGGTGTGGGGGTGCTGGGAAGCCTAGGTTGTTAATGCTCGGTATAGGAGGGGAGGGGAGGGGAAAGAAAATAGTGCATTTGTGGTAGCTGCATAAGCTACTAATGAGATTTGCTACTTTGATATGTAATAGGTGGCTTAGTTGCCTTCCTTGGTGTAGAAATTATTTTCTTTATGATGGAGGTTTGTAACTACTCCTGTCCACAATTAAAAAAAATGCTGACTAAAACAACTTGATGCAGTTCAACATCATTGGTCAAGGACCCTACTTTGGAATGTGGTAACTTTATCTTTCAGAGCAGCATATCTGCAAAGGGCTTTCTCAGACCAGTCACTCATGTTGTATTTACTAGTGGTTTTATGTGCTCTTCAGGATGTGTTTGAAGTGTGGCTTCTTCAGGGTAAGAGTTTAAACAATTTTATTAACACGCAGTTTGGATGTTGGGATAGATTTCATGTCTGTACAGGAGACTTGGTTGCAGATAGTAATGGATTTTCAAAGCCACTAATACTCCTCTGTGAAGGAAAGTAGGAGTAATGAAGGAGGAGTAATGGTATTTTTATATTTTTTTAATGTTATAGGGTATTAATTTGAAAAATGAACAAGAGAGTAATGCAGTCATAGAATAGGGAAGTGGAGGCTAAATTTAAAAGTAGCATTTGTGTAATCCTCCTAGAGTAGTTTAAGAACTGTTAGTCTAGGGATAAACAAGTGCTTTGAGCCAATGGCCTAAAAGTCTGATGGGCTTTCATTAACTCAGAACAAATGCTCAAATGGGTGTTTTTTTTTTAAATCAGACATTAATTCAGAACAAATGCTCAAATAGTTGGTTCTTTTTATAAAATAGTAACCAAATGAAAAACAAGAATTTACATCAGTTTCAGTGCAGGTAATGAGAACGCTGTGAGAAATAGTGAGACTGTTAATTTACCTTGTAGCCAGAGACTACTAGGAAAGAGAGAGTACTCAGACAGAATAGTTCCCTGGTAGAAACCCCTGGAGCTACTGGTTTCTTGCCAGTTGATGGCAGCTGAGTGACTGGGCTTCTCATCTGCCTGTTGCATGTTCTGCCCTTTTCACATGTTCCATATTTGCCTCTTGATAATAAATTTAGTCTTCCAAGTAGTAGGTCTCTGGGGGAATTTTTCAAGTTCTATGACCCTGGCAAGTGGGCCAGATGCAGCTTGGGAAGAGATGGATGGAGCACTGATGACTACTTTATCAGAGTGTGGAGTCAGGAAGCACAGTGGCCATCATGGCATAATTGGGCCTTCTACTGGAGGGATGGAACAGAGAGGCTGCTACTTTGTTTTAACCAAAAGGTGGGTGGGAATTGGCATAAAGAGGGGAGATTGAGGAATGAGTTGGAAAAGAGAAGCTGAGAGTTGAGAAATTTTGTGGTTGGCAGAAAGGAGAGAAAGACACTGTAAGGAAGAAGGTGGAGAACCCAATGTAAGACAAGAAAGGATTAGAGTGAGAATGAGAAAGAAAAGACATTTGAAGTAATTTGGGAAAAGCAACACAATACCATGTTAGAAAGAAAGAGTGGAGTGAAACTAAAAGGGATAGAAGCTATTCTAAAGGCATGGAAAGCATCAAATAAATTTTCAGAACATATTAAATACAGAGGTGATTGACAATCTTACCATTCAGAATACAAAGACATGTATGTATGCCTTTATATTGCAAAGGGGTAGTGGCTGTATTGCAAGGAGGCCTGGCAGTGTTGTTTTTCAGCCTAACTAGTTTGCTTTGACATTTGTATAGTACATGTCAGGTAAAGCTGTTAAGCTCCCTTTTAATAAAATATTAGAAAATACAAGAGTGAGAAAGAAGAGGTAGAAAGAAGGGCCTCTTCCTGACAAGGATGAGCAATGCTGGATGAAAAATAAAAGATGTGGTGGTGCATAACTCAATACTGCTATGAAGTTTGGTAAAGCTCTATAGGATTGAGTAACAGGTGACTTTTTTTGTTGATGCCTCTGCTTTTTTGCTTCTTATGTGTTAAGATAATTTAAGTCTTGATCCTTCCAATAGTTTAGAACTTCAGAAGGACTAGTCATATGTAAAGTTATGTATATGTTTAAGTGTTTGCAAGATCAGAGTCTTAATGATCACTCTGGGCCTGGTTTTGCTCCATTTATTCACACTGAGTGATATCTTGCTACACGAATAATCGCATTGAAGCAGTGAGTCTATAAAACAGAGTAAAGTGCTAATTAACATCAGTAAAGGTGGCAGAATCAGGCCCTAAAATGATCATTTTGATTTTGCTTTCTACTATATCCTTACATGTCCTTATACAACTCTTACAAAGCTAACCATTTCAACATGTGAGTCTGTACCTAAAAGTTAGACCTTTTGATTTTTAGAATTACTATAGATTAAGGTTATAGATAATAAAATTCTAACTCTGAAGCAAAAATCTGTAAACCTGATTTCATTAATGGAACAACAACAACAAAACCATCAATGCCTTTTTGACATGGTCAGTGTATATTGGTTCATGCCAATTCAATTCAGACTGACTAATGTCCATACTACGTAATGTATAATAAAGAATAATATACTTGTGTAACTAAGGAGAAAATGCATAATGTACTGACCATTTATAGAGACATTCATTGTGACAGTTCTAGTTCAACAATTTTCCTGTGTGTGTATCTGAATATCCTAATTAATACTTTGTAAATTACTGGTGTAACATATTGTTTACTTCTTCCTAACTTTGAGCAGGTGCCAATAAGATCAGCTATTAGAGTAATGAAATTTGCATACAATGGATGTTTAATTACATCTATTCATTTCCTATGCATGTTTAGTATTAAGATATCTGAGAAGTATTTTCCAAAAATTCAGTTGAATAGGAAAGGAAGGAAATCTGTGTGTTGGTGGAACAAAGAAAGTAACAATGCTGTTTAGAGAGAGGAAGCCAGCTTTTAATACCATTAAATGTACTATGAGTGCTCCTGATCTCTTGGGCTGTAAAAGGAAGAAACCATTAGCTCGGGGCAGAATTGGCCACATCTTACCGTGCTAAAGTTAATGAGGATATTCCTATCAACAAGGTCTGGGATAAGATTAGGAAAATGAATGCTGGCAATAAAAGCCCTAAAGAATGGGTTGTCTTATGTGCAGTGAAGGAACAAGCTGATTTATTAGGGATTCTTTTATTTAACAGGGATGTTATGTGTAGGAAAAGGAAGTATGAGAAATTCACAATTTTGGAAAATAGTGGAGATCAGGAATATTCTGTTGTATCAACATTGATATTCCTTCTGAGGATACCTATTATTGTAAGTCAGATGTGCATAAATCCTGTTGTTATAGTATGCTGAAGTACATGAACAAGATCAGCTGTGCAGTACTGATAATTGAACTGTATGTTTGCACTGGAGGCTGAACTGTAGCGAAAAGACAGTTTTAGAAATGGATATACTGTGCATTTTGTGCAATACTTTATAGTTCTGTGAGGCCACGTCCTTACACTGAATGGTAGCCTGACTGCTCTTGCTGTCTGGATATTTGACAATTCTGGCATACATCCAGACTAATAAGACTTCTAAAAATAAATGTCACAAATCATTCATTCCAGTTGTCAGGGTGGGAATGATCCTATTGTCCTGGAGCCCTGTGCAATCAAAATCCCATTTCATACACATGAAATCTAGTTATATTCTGCCTGACAAAAAAGCTGCTGACCTGCACTTAACTGCACAGACTAGCCATTGTGCTCAACCTGAGGCTCAAATGAGCACTGGCCTCCTGCCCAGTTTCTTTATAAACACCTACCAAATGACAGAAGAAATTAATGATTTGTCCCCCCCCAGCCTTCTGCTTTGCTAAATTCTCCCCCTGCCTCCACTCAACCAGCCAGATGTCAAGAAGAATGCATATGACTACCTACATGACTACAAACAAAATTGAGATTTGGGTTATAGGTGAAAAAGTTACCTTAAAATACTCATCACAGTAAAAATTAATAATTACAAATCTCTCTTAATTCCATGGGCCCAGTCAAATTCTCATTAAAGTAAATGGGAGCCATTCCATTACCTTCAGTGAGAGCTGAATCTGCTCCATGTCCTGCCAGCTAGTGTACTTAAACTTCCCATGATGATTTTCTCATGAAGGGGCCCGATATCATCAATATTATTAAAAACAAAAATTCTCACTTGACTGGCAGCAAATAAACTTTCCAGAAGATAACCAACAAGTAAGAATGTTTTGGAAGAATGAGGTGAGCATGACTTCCTGCAATCCACTTTGTTTACAGACCAAAGAAGAATCTCAGTTATTTTTAAGGTCAACATCCTTAGTCCAGAGATGAAGTGTTTGTTTTTTAAATAGTAGGCATCCTTAGAGATCTGGTCAGAAATTTTACTGAGACAACTGCCTCCAAGTCACTATGCTGAAGTGGAGGACTGGATTCAGAAGTAAACTAAACCTACCTCCCTGCCCTCGTAACTAAACTTAACCTCCCTTCCCTGCCCCCACCAGCCAGACAGGGTACAGACATGGAATGACCCTAACTGCACACACAAAATAGTCCTCTGAATGTTATATTTTTATTTCAGGAAATCAGCGTCTTAAGCACATGTATAATGGTTTTGAGTGTCTGCTGATTCAGATGTCTGGGATCTCATTCTGCTTGTTTTCATTAAAACTGTCACAAAAAGGAATTAGCCTGCAAAACCACAAAAATACGGTTTGCAACCAGGATGCTGGCAAAGGAGTTTGCATGGCTTTTGAAATATTGGACAAGTCCATACTTTTTTGATAATTTATCCTGATGACTAAGTACCAACTGTGAGGTTAGAGCTGTATAGAACATGGAGGAAATATGGAGACATTTGGGGCCTGGTCCTGTGAGGTGCAAAGTTGAATTGTAGTTGGCAATGGATGGAATCTTGTAGGATTGGGCCCCTGAAGCCGACCATAAAGACAGATACGCACTCCATATGTAAATAAGGATTAGATATACAATGTTTTGTGAGTTTAGAAATGTGATTGCATGATTCAGTGCATCCCAGTGTAAGGTTCTGAGTGGGAACAAACCTTAACTCTCAATAACTGACCCATCCTATTATTATGCTATATATTTACATCTCAAAAATTACTAATACTAAACACCACTTAAGGAGGAATAGAACAGACTTCAGCACTGACATAGAGATTTAAACAAGTGTTACTATAGACTACCCATTGGATTTGTTTCCAAAATGTGTTCCACTAAGACACCAAGTGCCAAATCCTACTCCATTTCCTCATATGACTAATCCCAGGGAGACTATTCACATGAATATGATTAACAGGATTTGGCCCCAATCAGTATGTATCTTGTATTGTACATATAAGTCAGTTTTAATCATTCACACTCAACATATAGGTTAACATATGAGCTGTAGATCTTGAGGAAAATATTTTTTTTAAAGAAAGAATACTTGGGAAATGGCCTGGTAAAGCTAGGCTTCAGGCTGCTTTAAAGAGTTTCTGTGCAATGTTTACTACGGCATGGGGGACTGAAAACTACTACATTGCATTGGCACTGGTAAGGGTACTGTAGCAAAGGCAACTTCACAGCCATAGTGGTAATGTTATCACCTTTGGTCTATAAAGGATATTTTCTATTATGGAAAGCTGCCAAATAAGGGAGTTTTGTAATGGAGAACGTGATATTGTGAAAATAATTGTGCCGAGTTCTAGCTGAGAAACTCTAATGTCAATGGATGTTGCACAGTTGAAACCCTGAACAGTTCTTTAATAACGTGCAGGAAAGTGTTGTTGATAAAACTTAGTTCATGGGGGTGTAAAATATCATTTAGGGAAAACAACTGTTTAAACAATTAAAAATTATATAGTTTAAACGGTTAACTGCTAAGATACTTTACGTCCCTAGGAAGGTTGTGCGGGGGAGGCTGCACACCTTGACACTGCCACTGCATGGGGTCCTGGCCTCTCCAATCAGCCCTGGAGCCCTCCGCCCCCCCTAAGCCCACAGAAGGGGGCAATAAGGTGGGGACAGAACCCGCCACCACCCTGGAGCCTGCCCATCGCCCCAGAATGAGCCCTCCAGAGCCTAGGCGCTGCCACTCCCAGAGCCTGCCAATTGCCCCAAAATAGGCCCTCCAGAGGTGAGACAACACTGCCCACTGGAGGCTGCCGATAGCCCTGAAGTGGGCCCTCCAGAGGGGGGACGGCAGTCTCTGGGAGTGGCGGGAGGAGGCAATCAGGCACTCCACTCCTTGCCGACTTCCATCCACTGCGCCCTACCCATCAGCCCCCTGCCATGTACCTAGCTCTGCCCTAGGAGCAGGGACGCCCTCTATGCCTGCCTGACCCACCCAGACCCTTCATCTAGACACCCCTCAGCTGCTGCCCAGCTTGCTGCTGTTCATGCTGGCTCATCTGCTGGCACCAAAATTAACCCCCAAGCTGCCAGGGTTTGCCCCAGCACGTCTCAGCCTTCCGGCCCCATTGTCCCTCCCTCCATGCAACACCATGTCCCCCACTCACCCCCCAAATGCACAGTCGCGCCCCCCCATGCAGTGAATGGTTAAATGGTTAATGCAATTCGTAAACGGTAAGACTAATGTTAACCGTGTGATACTTTACATCCCTAGTTCATACACAGTGCCATGCACACCTCCTTTCTGGCGTTTTCTTTATTAAAATTAATTTATTTTATTACAGTATTGCCCAAAGGCTCCAATCAGGATTGGAGACCCATTGTACTAAGCACTACACAAACATACAGCAAGGTATTTTCTCAATAATAATTAAAAATAAACCACAACCTAAGCTTTCTCCTGAAATGGCTGTTTCTAAGTGTTTTCACTATATCTTCTGCCACAACGTGTGAACTGAAAGACTACCCAAGGTGCAGAACAACAGTGAATCAGGCACACTGGAGTTATACCAGTGCAAATCCAGTGAAAGAAGAAGCCTGATGAGCCATACCTGGCCTATCTACCTGTAGGGGAACAATGCGTCAAAAGTCCTGCCTCTCCCTTTCTTCACTGAATAGTCCTGCTTTTCCCTTTAGAATCCTAGTAATTGACCACTTATTAAATTCTCATAAAATTAGAGATTTGAGTGGTATGAGGTGTTTGCTATTTTTGCTGTCCACAGTTAAATAGCTGAGCTTTCCACTCCCAGGTTACTGAATTTCAAAGGTGTAGGTAAACTACCTGGCCCTCAATTTTTATGAACTTCATACTAATTGATCAGATATTATAGTACAAATACATGTACCTCAGATTCTTTAGCTGCATGTCATGAAAGCAACCAAAAGATGTGAAGATAGTAAAAATGGAAAATAGTCCATATATACTCATTCAGCTCTTTTCCGCTATCAGAGCTTGCATATGTCAGGTTTCTTTTGGTATTTGAACAAGGGAGAGACACATACCATATGGGCCCTCATTTAAATTCTTTAAATTGACATTCTGCTATCAACAAACTATACTCATTTTAGGGACATTTGCAGTTACCACAGAAAGAGAACAGAAAGATGCTAGGAATCATAAAAGGGGGCATTAACATGCAGAAGGGATTAATGTGTGGTGGGACTCTACACCTATTCTCCTTTCTTTATAACAAGAGAAAATTTTCAGAGTATAGCCTTATTGCTGTAATTCATAGACTTCATTTTATTGTAAACCAGGGAGAAAAAATAAGTTGAAATGCATAATTACAGTAAGCACTAGAAACAGCTTCCTAATTAAGAAAGGACCCTCTTGTGACTCTATCACAATAAGGTTCATTTTCTGCATGGCTAATATGTGCTAACTCAATATGAGGTAAAAGTGAGAGATCCGAAAATGTCTCATAATAAATTTCTTTTATATTCCATTAGTGTTCGTTACAGCCGATTTTGTATCCAGTTCAAAGATTACCTCTGTGTTTTTCAAGGTATGTGGTACCATATATTTGTATTTTGCCATCTCAACTGCATTTCCACAAATACTGGAAGAGATGCATGAACTATACATTGTTACATGGATTTCCTCTTTGGCAAGAGTCACCTTGCTGAGGTGAAGGAGCTTGTGTGTTTTGATGATCTTAAGAGCTATGTTTTTGGGAGCTTCGTGCTCCTGGTAGGGTCACCCAAGGTGAACGGGTCTGAGGGGAGGTGCCAGACAAAGCATGGTCCAAATCCCTCTAACCCCCACCCTAAGTCCTCAATGGTGGATCCGGTACAAGAGGTGCTTCTTAGATCTTAACAGCTGTGAAAGCAGATGAAGGCTGATGTAAGTCGGAGATCTCCAGTCATCTGGGACCTTCCCTGGCCATTGGGTTCCAGACCTCCAGCTTGTCATGATCGTGTGGTCGCTATAGGTGAACCAGCCTCCCCGCCTTAAAAGAAATCACGCATAGGCTTCTACCACAGGAAATGCCAACAACAAGGATTTGAATGTTTCAAGTGCACACATTTTGTCACATTTGTCCTTGTTTTCTGCTGTACCAAATGTTACACAGGCAGAAAGACAGTAGATAAACAGCAATATTTACAAGTCTGGCCACCAGCACCAACATCCTGAGCTAGGGAGACAGAATGGAAATGCAAACATTTTTTCTTGATAACAACCATCCTGACATAGAAATGGTACCAAATGTACACTGATGAGCAATGCAAAGGCACTGTTAATATGCCCCTGCTTTCAAACCAGCAGCACACACTGTCCTTGACTGTACAGATTATTATTGCTGGAGAGTGAATGATCAGTGCAGCTGTGGGGAGATGTGATTTGCCATTGCCAGGAACACCGAACCAAAAACTTGATTCCTGTGCTCACCAGCAATAAACCCATGATTTCTGTTGCAGAGTGGCCCCTTGGTAGGTTTGGGTGGAGTGTGCTTTTAGGGCTCTGTCTCACAATTTTTGAACACTTGAGACTGCAATATTGCAGGGTGCAAAACTAGGATTAAGTTAAAAATATGTAGATGTATACCTTGACCATATTAGATACTATAGTTGTTTTCCCATGGACATATAAACAGGATTAAATTCAGTTTGCTATATGTTCACTATCTACATATTTCAAATATAAGGGCAGAAACCTGGGTAGAATGCATGTACATCCAGTTTATAAAAGAAACACATCTAATTCCAGGACTCACAGCTATAAATACAGAAACAACAGTGGAGTAGACCTAAAACTTGTTAGCACCCTCTTCTGTTCTTTTATCAAATTATTTTGAAAGAGATGTCCCTAATCCTGCAATGAGATCCATGCAAGCAGACTGCCCAGATCTCACTGCAGGATTGGGACCTAAAATCATATAACAGAAATTCATTTGCTAACACAAATGTGGAGCAACTAGTGTAGCTCCATAATATGTCTGATCCTACTCCCATTTAAGGTAATTGGAATTTTGTGATTCACTTCATTGGAAGCAGGATCGGGTCCACAGTGTATGAATTAAGAATCACATTTTCAAATTATCTCAATCTGGCCTCTAATCCAGCAAACAGTTAAAAATCTCAGAGTGCTGGGGAGTTAAAAGTGCTCTGCACTGCAGAATTGTTCAGCACCTTGCAGGATGGATTGCAAAATTGTACCTGCAATTTAAGAACCTACAATTATTTGCATTATAATCATTCCAATAGCATCACACATGTTCACAGTCCTTTTCAAACTCAAATAACTATTACTCACATAGGCAAATAAAAACATATGGGCAAAGAGTTCAAACAGAATATGAAGAGGGAACAGTGTATGTGTGTATGTAGATCAATTTTCCACAAAAGTAGTGAGATTTATAGAGGGACTATGAGGAGAGATCCTCGCAGAGAAACGAGAGATTGTCTTTTGGCTATCTTTTTTTTAAAATCAGGTTAATGGTGTTATCCTCTTTCTTCTTCTAAAACAGAAACATAAATTACAGGGCAATTTGCTTGAAACTGAGACCAGCTGTAGTACATTTGGAATGTACAATTAGTGAGAGGGTTTTTTACCCTATTAATTTTTTTTAGTTGATAGAATACTTTGTCTTTCACTGACACAAATTCATTAAATTGCAATGAGAGCAAACAATGATCATATGAAATCCAGTTTATAAATGAATATCAAAGGGTTTGTTTCTACTTTTTGAGACCTAGAGATTACTTTGGCATGTTGCTGAACAATCGTTTATCTTTGCTGACAGACTGGTTTACATTACTAGGGTATGAACTGCAGTACACCAAATGGCACTATCCAATTGGCACACCAGTGCTACTCCAATCATGTCTGTTATAAACCCAGTAGCAGCTCCACTGCAAGAGGAGGAGGAAGACTGGCAGTAGGAACAGCAGCACTGCAAAACATAAGTGTTAAAACTTTTAACTCCAGTGGTTCAGATACCAAGCATTGCCATACATGAATGTTACTGCCCTGGTGCCATTGCTTCCCAGTAAGGGTTCCTGATAATCTAAAAATCATAGAGCTATGAATAATGTGCAAACAAGCAAAACATCATCAATGGAAGTCACCTCCCATTTGATCTAGAGAAAGCCCTAATCCTCCAGATGTGTACTACCCAATGCAGTGCAGACTAATATTGGATAAAAGCAAGCATTCTTCAAAGAAGCAAGCATATTTTGAAGAATATATAGAGAGAGCTTGGTCCTGATCCCATTTTGATTAACAGCTATCTTATTATTAACTTAATGGGATCAGGAACAATTCCTAATTGTGTAAAAAATGTATTTTTCTATCAACCAATCAATTCTCAATCACATATATATTAAAAATATTTCATATGTAAAAAGTACATTTTACAGAAAAAGTTCAGCATTTTCTAAAAAAGAATTACTTTTTGCATCTGTACTCCCAATAATGTAAATATATTCTCAGAATAAGTATAATTGTTCCATAGATATCAGGCATGTTAGCCACCTTACAAAATTAAGTAACTATCTTTTGCAATTTTTTCTTTCAAAATACTACACTTGAAATCCTGATTCTACCAAAGTCCATGGGAATTTTGCTACTGATTTCAATGGGGCCAGGATTTTACCCTAGCTCATTGATTCATGTTTACATAATCAAGACAGACAGACAATCATTTCCTCTGTGGCCTTAGCAAGTCACCTAAAGTGTGGGTATACTCATGAAAATATAGGAAAATAAAATCTTGCTAGAATGATCTGCTTCGTATGTACACACAAAAATTATATCTACTTACTTTTTGAATGAATAATTTAGTTAGCATAGAGCCAATGCAGAGAGACAGATGAGAGTGAGCAAGCTTTTTTTCTGACTTGGGCATCATGAACACAACTGTTAATTTAGCTCTGATTTCAGAAACACCATTACCTGTAATATGAAGTCTGAAAGAGCATGGCTCAATGTTCAGATTCTATGTTTCAGATCCCACTTTGAATATGTATGCCTAGGAATTGGTTTAAAAAAATCTCTAGTGTTTGTAAAATGAGAAAATTTGAAAGCTGGAGAAGGGCAATAATAAAGATAGAAACCCACAATGTTCTTTTTCCAGAATCACTTTTCCAAGTCGAACCCAACTTCAACTTCTGTGCTTCAAATTCCCTTTTTTTCAAAGAGGAAGACAAGAACATACTCAGATGTTATGATAATTGATAAGTTAATGTTTTTATATAATTTTAAATATGCTTCAGATAAACTACCTACCAGTTTTGATAACACAACCAAATCCGGCATAATCCTTCTATAATAATGTTAGCTTTCCACAATAAACAGTAAGAATATATATTCACAGTTGCTGTTGGTTTTTCACTGAGGAATCCCTAGGCCTGAGAAAGCAACCTGTGTTATCTTTTGGAGAAAGGACTCAATTTAGCACAGACACCAAATTAGAAGTAGAGAGCATCCTTGCATTGCTCTTCAATGCCATCCACTGCTTCAAACGGAGTACTACATGGGGCCCAATCCTGATCCCATTGAAGTCAAAGGTTCAAATATTCATTTGTGATCAAACAATAACATTTACAGCACAATTGCCAAGACCAGGAGATTCTAACCTGGAGGCAGAAATCTAAATATGAAGCAATTCTTTACCAGTTGAGTATGTGTTCTTGAACAGCTTTTGAACCTCTGATTTCCATTGCAGCAGGTGCTATTGAATATTCAAGATTTTTGTTTGTTGTTCCAGAAGAAAACCCTGGCTTTTTGCTGTCTTTGATCAAGATACAGGAAAATAGCAGGCTAAATTTCTCCCTGGTGAAACTCTGTTGACTATAAGGGAGTTAAACCAGGGTGAATTTGTCCTGAAGACAGGGGATGGGAATTTGGTAGCAGATAGGTGATAATTAATAATTAACAATGACCTTTATTTGAAACAGGCATCATGGAAAAATTTTGTCCTGGTACCATTTGCAAAACTGTGGTTAAAAGAAAGAGGAAAATAATTGTTGCTAGTGATACGATTGTGCATTTGCTAGTAAATGCAGGGAAAGGTGTCTGTTCTTAAAGCAAACAAACACCAAAACTCCAAGTAACTGGAATTGTATTAACATTCTAATATTTCAAAACCATATAAATAAGAGACCTATACTCCCCTCAATGTAAATATATAATTCAGTTACATATGAAACACAAGAGAAGAAGAGACCTGATCATTATGAAAAAATTAAACTAGTGTCTTCTTCTAATGTTTGATTAAAGCTTTAGGTATCAATTTTTTTAAATGATAAATGCTTGGTGAAATAACAGAGCACCTTTCCTCTGAGGATTTCAAGACTTAAACAAACATTCATTAAGCCTGTTAGTGCTCCTGTGTGGCAACAGTATTATACTCTTTTAGTGGATGAGTGCAATGAGCCCCAAAAAGATTGTTATCCTTTAAAAGGGCTGGATTGGCAAGCCAGTGGGGAGGGGGCTCTTCTCCACACAGATCCCCCATTAGGCACAAATGGAGATGTCAGCTGCCTCCATTATACTGTTTCCCCTGTCCTGGACCCGATGGATCCTCCTTCATCGGGCCAGAGATACTGAGTTGGGTAGTTGGCAGGTCAGAGAATGAGGGGGAGGACTACCCATGAGACAGGCCAGAAGAAATGTAAACCATCCCTAAAGCTTCACAGAAAACCAAACAGAATATTAATGTAGCCAACTCATCCATGACCTTCTGTACACTGGAAACTTAAGTCTCCAGGCAAACTGACTGACTATGAAGCCGCAGTGTCACGTCAGAGACCTAGAGATCTGGGATCAACTGTATCTAAGAAGGAAACAATGGACCTCCGCATAAAAGGTGGGGGCCTAATGCAGATCCTCCTGGATTCAGGGTTTGGTGGAGGGACTGCTGGCCATTTTGCAGGAAAGCAACTGTCAACCCTCCCCTAATGGATTGATGAGGAATCTGCCTCTGGGCATCCTCCTTATTACATAGGAGAGAGTGATCCGGGCCAAAGCGATTTGATGGCAGAGCAGAACAGAACTCTGGAGCCTCCACAGCCACTAGAAAACACTGCAAATCTAACTTTTATTAATGGTGATTATAATTATGCCTTCATGAGGAGCTATGTGTCAGTGGGAGATATGAATCTGGAAGCAAAATTGCATAACTGTTTAAGGTGACACTAAGTAGATTTTTTTTTTTCAATAAATAAATTGACCTGCCATCACAAACACAATAAATGATGAGTAATCAGGAAACCAGTGCTGGATATTGGATATCCTTGTACAGATTTGTTGAACATGTACTTTGTGGCTCCAGAATCACCAAAAAAGTACTACTTTGCAGAATGTGACTCTCGGTAGACATTCCACACACTGTGGACCTGACACAGGAACATAGAAATTGTCATGCTAGACCAGACCAAAGTCCAACTAGTCCACTATCTTAGTAACTTGTCTTTGACAGTGGCCAACACGAGGATTCAGAAGAAGGTTTAAGAATCCTGCAGTATGCATATATTAGGTAATATTTCCCCCCCCAACCCATTCAGGTTCACCCTGGTCTCTAATAGTTAGAGATTGGCTTAAATCCTGAGGCATTAGATTTAATATACCTTTCACAAAACTTTTAACATTAATGGTGATGACCCTGGATTTTCTTGAGCTCCATATTAATGGCCAATCCCTTTTTTAATCTTGTTAAATTCTTGGCCTTGACTTCTTGTGACAATGAGTTCCACAGTTTAATTACATGTTGCCCAAAATAGTATTTCCTTTTATTGATTTTGAATTCCCCACCTTTTAATTTATTAAATGTTCCGTGTTCTTTTGTTATGAGATAGGGAGAAGAGAAGTTCTCGGTCTGCTTTCTACCATTAATTATTTTATATACTTTAGTCATCTCCTATCTAAGGTAAACAATTCCAATCTTTTTTCTCTCTCTCTTCATTGGGGAGTTTTTCCATGTCCATGATCATTCTTGTTATCCTTCAACCAATTTGGCAGGGATGGATGTAAGGTTTACTTGTCTATAATTCCCCAGATCACTGCTAGAGCCTTTTTTAAAAACAAAAAACAAAAAAAGAGAGAGCGAGCTACTCTCTAATCCTGTGGAACAGTGGCTGTTTTTAATGAGAGATTACATATTTTTGCTAGTAGCTCAGCTAGCTACTTCACACTTGATCTCCTTCAGAACTCTTGGATAGGTACCAACTGAGCAGGGTGATTTATTGCTTTTTAAATTATCACTTGAAATGCAACTCCACAGCGTGCAGGGACTGAGAAATAGTAAACCTGCTTACATAACAAGGAAACCTTGAAGTGGTGAGAAACCCACTGAAACATAGACAGTGGACCAAACTGTGAAACAAATCCCACTGGCCCAGTCTATGTTAGGGACATTTTTCAAAACTTCTTTATCAGTGTTAATGCCAGTTATGCTCCATCAATGTTAACAATGTTGTTAGCCTGAGTCCAGAGAACACATTGCCTAAAACTAATTTTTTTAAGCACTGTGTTATCTAAACCTGCTCTGAATAGGTAAAAATACAAAGTGTTTAAAATACGGATGGATCTCTGTCTAATGTCACTTTTGCAAGTGAACCGATGTTAACAGCAGTGGGAAATTTTTGAAAAATATCCCTAGAGTGGATAGTGCCATTGACCTCATTGGGAGTTGTTCTCTCACACTAGAGTGGCATTTGGGCCAGTGACTCTGTTATCTGGGATTTCTGCAGTTATAGGCCTTTTTTCCCCCCTCTCTCTCTCTGAGTAATCTCTGTCTTATAGAAGGCAAGATTTCTTACATCATTATGAAGTCAGAGCACTTTCAAAGTTTGGGACATTCAGGTCTGAATGTTGTGAATTGGGACACATCTATAGTATTTTTAGAGTGGGATTTTCAAAAGCACTCAGTGTTGACAGAACTCTGTTTACCATTAACTTCAATGGGAGCAGAGTTAGGCCAGCACTGATGGCTTTTGAAAATCATACCCTTAATGATTTTACTGATTATTTCCTTCTCTAAGTCAGACACTAGTTCTATGGCCAGGTTCAAGAGATTAATATGTTCACATGTGCTTTTCAGGAAGAGAATACATTGTTTCTAAATTACATCATTGTAAAGGCATTTTAAAAGTACAGGACACTGTAATTAACTATGAGGCATGGTGCTATGCATACTAATTTATGTATGAATAGCAAATAATCAATGCAGTTCTGCCATCTGTCAGTTAGAATGATTAATGTTGTGGAACTGCTTAACTCTGTATCATTGGATACAGTATTTTCACTTCTTTTTAAACTGTGTCATAGAATTGTGTAATGTTAAAACAACTACTATTTTCCACCCCCAAGGAGGTTGTCTTTCAGTGTGTTATTTAGGGCCAGATCATGCCCCTTGTGCAGCCAAGTTGCCAGGGAGCTGGTGCAGGTGGCAGGAGACCTGAGCACACATGAAGGCTCAGGGCCTCTGCACAAATAGCTCTGAGCTTCTTGCATGTTTTCTATCATCTGCAAGGTTTGGAGATGAGTCCTGCAGCCTTTTCTGTGAGAGACACCCCGCTTCCACTGACAGGATGATGTAGGAGGGATCTTCACAAGGGAGTCCTCAGAGAGATTTCCTATCCCCAGATGCCTGTGGGTATTTCCTGTGGGAGTGGATAATCTGGGCCATTGTGTTCAACTGTGTAAGGTCATTTGAGTCATGAAAAGTGCTATGGAGATAACATTTAAAACATAATTCTGATTTCTAGCCAACAGGAATTTCATACACTACGGGACAAATCTCAATAGTGCTGTGAAAAATGATACAGGATTGGAAGTTAGAAGACTGGGATTCTAGTTCAAGCTGTGCCACTGACTCACTAGATAACTCTGGGCAAATCATGGAGGCCAACGTTTTCAAAAGTGCCCAGCTGGAGACACCTTTGGCCCGATTTCCAGAAGGGCTGAGTACCTGCACAAAGAAGTAGAAATTTGAGGCACTCTGAATTAGTGGGTACATTTGAAAATTTCGGCATAAGTGACTTGCTCAAGACAACTGTGGGTGTCAGTATCAGAACACAGGAGTTCTGCATTAATCCTATACTCAGACCACTATAACATGACTCTCTTTCTCTAGGGCTGATTGAATTCTCACTGAAGAAAATGAGTCACCACTGATTTCAGTGAGGGTTGGATTGGGCCTGATCCTATCTGAATCAGTAGGAGTTTTGCATGAGTAATGAATGCAGGATCAAGTCTCTCTCACTGTGAAAATGGAAGTTGATGGGTGCTGAGCACTTTTGAAAAACCAGCCACTTTATTCAGATGCCTAAATGAGCTCTTTGAAAATTTGACCCTCTATCTTGTTACCAAAACCCTGAACCATCCACTCCACTGCTTCCTTTGCTATTAAAATATTTCGTTTTCTTCATGGAAAAAGAACTGTTCATATGTACAGTACAAATTTTTGTAGCAAAATGACTCTGGTTGGTTTCTAGTATTGAGTTATTCAAATAGGTTTTAAAATATAAAATAGTATTAAAAAACCAAAAAGGAGAAAAGATTAATAGAATGCCATAACATTTGAATAAAAGGAAATCAGTCACTTTATCATAGACTTGCTCTCTCTGATAAATTAATCATAGAGATTATCTATTCATTTTGCCAATTAGCCTTTCTGGTATATGTAAAACGCCTATCAGTAGTATCTACGTCTTATGCATCTCATTTAGAAAGAATAATTTTGAACCAAAAGTATCATTCTACCATCCCTCCTTTATTCTGAAGCTTCCTTCCAATGCAGAAATTTAATGTCTTTTTCATGAGAAACATAGCTGGGTCATTCTGCAGCTGCTGTTAATAGGGATAAGCCTTTCACTGTGCTTTAAAGGTGGAAAAGCTCAGATTCATTCTGATCTCCAACTATAGCAGTCTCGGTAATAGAAGTTCCTCCATTAAAAAACATCCTGTCTTAGCCGTTAAAATTTTTACCCCAGGCTCAGATAGCCTTAGGTCTTGTTGACATTAAAGCATTCAATTGATTGTGCTTCAGTCAGTTATTTTGCACCACTCTGTCTACACTAGCCATCTTCTGTTAAAGATTTTGCCTGGCATCCACACTAGGGCTGCCTTAAACTGTTTAGAATGTGTATAGCTGTTAGGATAGCTGTCAGCTGTCAAAGACAACAACTGCTTCAGCTGATGAACCTTTTTAGTCAGAATCTCTTCTCTGTCCTCTGCTATAAAATCAATTGGTCTCTTTAATGTGGACAAGGCCTTACTGTTCCTGTACTGTGCAGCTGTTATGGTGGGTTATAGACAGAGTGGTAGTCCCTGGGTCAGCTACAAGCCTTCTTCCACTGACGACTCTAAAGATTAGGAGTAGGACCTTGACCAGAGCATGTCACTCTTTTCCATAAAGTTTGCATGGCGCATTACAAAAATAGTTTTTATTCTAAAACTCTCCAAGGAGTTTATACAATCTACATTAGAAACAAAAACAATCAGGAAATGAGGACAACAGAACAGAAAAGGTGAGGGAAAGAGCCATGAAATGGCAGACACAATTAAAAAACCAAATGTGTATGAAATGAGAGAGAACCAGATTTTAAAATCTGAGACTAAGCTTTGAGTGCTGCTATGCTTTCCTGCAATATCTGTAAACTAATAAAGATAATTTTATTTTTTTTAAATAGAAATTTGAGTGGCAAAACCAATGCAGAAAAACAATGTGCAAAAAACCAACTTAAAATGCTAGACAAACTTTTAATATAAATTAATGGAATCTGAACTTTAAAATTGGAAAGGCAGCAAACATTTCTGTCTATTTCCATGCACAAATGTACATACACCAACCGGATCACATACACAGATCAGTGTATGTGAAGCTGTGGTTTTCCTTGCTATCTTCCAGCATGACATGGTAGGGTAAGGATGCAGCTTGTGATGTCATGTGGTTCGCTGAAGAATGTAGGGGGCTGCTACCAGGGAGTTCTCTAAGGACTGTAAAAGTTGGAGAGTTCAGGATTTTTGGACCTACACATAAACCAGGGTATGCAGCATTTGGGTTTGCTGCCTGAGAAGACTCATGTCCTGTTGCATATCCCTCTCCTTTTCCTTGATGATGAACCACTATTGTACATTTGGCTAGAACTGTGCCTTAAAAACAGGTTGTTAATGAAAAATCTTTGCCCCTGTGTCTGAGCATTTCTCAGCCAGCAGTCAGGCAGCAATGGCTCTGGGGCTGCACAGACCACATGAAGCAAGGGGGCAGGTTATAAAGGTCCCAGCTGGGGACAGGACAGTTGTCAAAACTTATAGTTATTTGTCTGAAGTTAGTAGCAGCTGTCTTTTGTCCCTGAGTGGGAAGATTGCACAGTTTCAGTGCTTCTCCCGTCCCTCCCCCCCCCCCGTCTTACTATCCTTTTACAAATAGGAGCTATGTGGAATGGAAGGGGTGCTTTAGAGATGCCAGGGAGGGGAGAGAGGGCTAGGTCCTGGAGAGAGAAGGGAACAGAACACAGTTGTAGAACACTTTGGTGGTTTGAGGTTGTCTTGTCACAGCAGTCCTTTCTCCCTTAGGAAGATTACAAAATTGTTACTGTTTCTGTCCCTGGTGCCTGTCCTCTCCCCACACCAAGCCATGCTGCACAAGCTGGGGGGAAAGGGGAGAGAGAAGGATCCAGTCTGATGGCCGGTTAAGTGCAGTGTCCCTTTGCAGTGGCAAGGTGAGGGTCTGTGGTGCTGATCTGAAGCTTCAGGGAATGAAATATTGTGAGATGCCTCTTCTTTCCTGTCCATTTCACCATTGTTAGGCAGGCACAGGGACAAGATATTTTGGTGATAATGGGTAGGGTGGAGTGGGCACTGTTTGTGATTCGCATCTCTTTGGATGGATACTGTTGGCTTTCTCCATTGCAATCATGCACAAGACACCATTGAGGCTGAAAGCAGGGGTCCGTTTATTTGCTGCAAGCACCTTCCCTTATAGCTTTTTCCATCATATCATTGCGCATGCGTTTCTTATAGCAGTAAACAAGTATCACAGCAGTGAGTGCCTTTTCACACATCCCAATCTGATCGGTTAGGACTAGCTGAGAAGCGCATGGGGAGGCCGTAATCAGTATATACTTTGGTAGTTCCCAAAACAACATCTGTGCTTCGCTAGTTCCCAAAACAACACCTGTAGGGTCATCTGGAGGCCAGCCAAGACCAGGGTGTGCCCAGCAGTCTCGTCTGGCTCCGCATAACCCTACAGGATACTCCATATGCTAGTGAGAAAATAGTCAATTTCCAGTTGAATTGCCTATCAGTCCTGTAAAAATATTTCAACAAATTTCTAGTGTTGCAGAAACTTCATCTGAGTCTTGAGGTTCAACAGCAGTGCAAATCTGCTTGGTACACCTTCACAGCTGACCAAACCCTTCTATTCAGCAATATTTAGAGGGGTGACCATCAGCAAAAACATTTCTCTGGAATAGATTTCCGGATCTCCTCCACAGGACTGGAAAGCCACTTCTCTTTTCCTTTCTGGTACCTTGAAAACCACTATGTTCTACAAATGTTGACCAGTCTTTAAAGAAGAAATAGTAGATTGGCAACATAGCCCACCTCCTCACCCCCCTGCACTGAGACACTATATTATTACATTTTTCTCACCATTAGTAGCCTCTGCTACTTACTTATGAGCTGCAAAAATTATCTGAGAACCAAGGATAATCTAATAGTCAGATTCTTGCAATGCTGAAAGGTATCAAAATTTTGGACTTCTATAGCAAAGTTACCTTATGTGGGGAGATTTCATGGCTTCTTCCAAAGGAAAAATAATAATACAACACTTGTCTTTGGATTGGTAGGACATTTGGCTCCTGAGAGGGAAACCATTCTGCCAGGAAAGCAGGAGCAGCTCCTCAGAGGCTGATGGAGAAGAATCCTAGAAGATCTGCTCATAGGATGGACAGGAGAAATCAGAATCAATGAGTTCTTCAAGGCATGGGAGGACTGGGCTCTTCAGCAGGAAGAGACTTTGATGAACTGGCTCCTGGAGCATGAGGTAGGCCATAGGAACAGGAGCATTCTCTGTTGGGGTTGAGGGTGCAGTCCAGACCAGTGAGGGGTTATGTCATCACGTGCCCTGCAAACTTGGGCACCACACAATGCTTTCCTGCTGTAGCTCCCAACCTGGGATGTTCACAGCCAGCCTACAAGCATGCAGGTCATACCCTGACATGTCTGTGTGCTAGCCAGCTCTGGTTCAGCTGCTCTGACCCCAACAGCACACCTACAGTCACACAGCCCCACTCTGGCTTCCACCAGCCTTGGTTATAACAGTAAAGTGACACCAACACACTCCCAGTCTGAAATTTTCCCAAAACCGTATGTTCTGTAACATCCATCCCTCTCCTGGACAGTTCAGAGAAATAATAAAGTGAATTTGTTCCTCTAAAGGCCCCAAACCACATCACAACTTACTAACATAACTGAGGTAAATTTACCCTTCCATTTAAACACAGCACTGAGTCAGTTTATAGTAAGAGTAAAACAATTTTATTAACACTCGGACATAGGTTAAGTGATCCAAGCAAAAAGAATAACATTAAAAGGAGTGAAAACACGCATCTAAAAGTATAAAGCTTAATTTAGCAAGATACAATCTTTGCCTAAGCAAGTTTCTCACCTATATTCAGTTCCCAGAGACTTCAACTCCCCTTTGATTGAAGGACCCATCTTTCTCACCTTGCAAGAGCCCTGTTCACTTGTGTCTGACTAGTTGTAGATCCCAAAGATGACTTCTCTCCTTGCTTATATCTTCCTGAATTCAGTGAATTTGTTTCAAGTTGCAGGATGACCTCATATTGTTCTTCCTTTCCTGTGGGATTCCAATCCTCAGTATGCAAATGGAGCTTCCATTAGTTTGATCCCTCCATGCTTGATTTACAGAGGAGAAAGGTAAATAGCTGCCTTCCCTCCTGTCTGGGAGGGAACCTCTCTGGGAGGGAACCTGTTCCTCCCTGTTTGTAGTCAACTGGTTGATTCAATTGCCTAGCACTTGAGGTTCAGCCCAGCCTGTCTTTGAATACGTTTGAAATGGATTCCTCTGGGGGTTACTCCTCAAAGTAAAGTTTATTCAAGCTGTGAGGAAGGTGACATGGAATCTGGTGGTGAAGGAGCTCCATGCTTTTTCTTTCCCCACTTGTGTTTGCTGAACTGCAATTTGTTGTGTTTCCTGTCATCTCCTCCCCCTGCTATCTTGATGGTCCTGTTTACAGTTCATATGTAAATTGAGGTGAACATACATTTCTTTGTTAAGGGTAGACCTGTGTAACAATTCCCCCTGACAAACATGTTTACATACACACTAGTCATAATTTCAGCATATGGTGATAATTCTTACTATACATCACGTACATACTCCACACAATAATATTAATGATCAGTGATCTATTAGTTTTCAAATGGTATCTCAGAAGGCATGTTTCATACAAAGATTATTGCAATAGAGAGTAGGGTGGGGTGTGAATACAGGGATGCTCAGTGTCCAACATTCCCACAGGGAATGGGAACATTCCCTAATGGAGAGTGATAGAACATGTGGCCAAATGAGTTTGGGATCAACCTGCTGCTGTGGCCACTGTACCTGTCCAGGAATAGCCACCTCCTCCTCTGCCTGCCACCCAGGATGCAGCTAAGATGGAGACCCAATCCCCCGAGTGAGCAGGAAGAGAACAGTCTTGGGACCACATTCTCCCTTGGCACTCAAAATCCCCTGCATGGGAAACCTTGAGTCTCCAGGAGGGGAATGATGAGCCTGTGGGAGTCTCTGAACCTTAACAATCCCCGTAAACCCCACACAAGAGGGCTTGTCACTGGTTGTCCCCAAGCACAATTTTTTGCAGTCATTCCCCTCTTCTCTGTGGGAAGGAAAGGAAATGGGTGCAGAGACTGTAACATTTTGGCATTGTTCATGGATTCAGTCCCATTATATTTTAAATATTGTTGGTTGACATTTCTTTTTAAAAATTCTTCAATTACAAGTTCCATAGAGTACTTTTAATAAATGTTATAGCTTCTTTGACTTGTGTGAGGATGCTCATTCCTAAGTGTGATGAATGGAAGATGCTTTCAGGTTCAGGGTTGGGCCCACAATTCACGGCACATGAAATGAAATGGTGGAACTGTCTGGTGCCTTCATGCAGCAAATACTTTTCTGTCTGTCTCACAGCCACAATCCTCCCCCAGGTTCCAAGCGTATATAGGATGGATGATGGGGAAAGTGAAGTTAGTGTTATGTTCTTATATGAATAACAACTAGTTTTCAACACAGAAGAACTCTATAACACAGAAAACTGGTAGATAAACATCTTTATGGTTAAGTTCATTTGCAGAAAATCAAAACACACTTCCAGTAATAATACAGGCCAAAACAGCATCTGTCACTATCCTGTGATTAAATGGACCCTTCTTTCCCTCCTCCCCTAAACCTTGAGCAGTTTCAAACAGCCACTAAGTGCAGTTAGCATTGCTGACAATGAAGAGTTGAAAAAAAGAAAGGATACATCCTTCTCCAAAGCAAATGCTGATAAGGTTATTAAGAGATTGAATGGTTCTGTGCCACATTTTCATACCCACTCCCAGCTTGGCTCATGAAACTGCATCCCAGCATCAGTGATCAAGCTCATTAGCTGCAGAATTGTCATCATTAGCCATTCATTTCCATCACATTCTGTGACAATTCATAGCCATTCATTTCCATCACATTCTGTGACAATTCATACATTAAAGACAATTATAGCAGGGCAACTCAACAGGGTTTGTACTGAGGAAGGTGGCAATCAAGTTGTAATGCATTATTGTGTAATGCTTTTGTCTTCACTTAATTTACTTCTATTAGCAGACACACCACGCAGGATAATATCGTTTCTGGGGAATAAAGTCAATCTTTCCCAATCGAATTCAAACTGATCTCCTCAGCACCCTGGCACATGAACCTTTCCATTGTTTCCCATGTTTTAATTAATCAATCTGCCTCCGTGGTCCATTAAGCTTTGCAGAACAAGTGACTAGTAACCTTTTTGGTTCACTTTTTGGTCAAAGTACTGGGATATGGGTGCCATTAATGGCCCCTGCACATTTTGGAAACCCCACCTGTCAAATCCAGCTATTATTTCTGGAACTTTTCTCATGGCAACCACCTGTGGGTAGAGTGTTAAATATCTCACAATGACATCTGCTTGTGCTAAGGGACACCTTCATAACTTGTACAGCTGCTGGAAATGCACGAGGAAACATTGGTACATGCTTTTGGAGCTACATAGGTTTCTGAGGGTTTTGTTCTCTGTAGCCAAAGATCATTAGCCAATTCCTTAACAATTCATACAGATAATTATAAAAAGGCACCTTAGAATTGAGTTTGTGCTGTGGAAGGTGGTACAGAATTGAAAACAAATAAGGCTAATTTCTAAATTGACATAGGTATTGTAAAAGTCTGAAAAAGTAACCTACATGCCTGCTCTTTGATTGGTATTTTACCTCTAATTTAAATTTTAATATTTTATAATGAATAAAGTGCTGTGCTCAGCATGATTCAGGAAAATATGGTATAATTAGGTAACAATGGATAAATACATAAAGTACTGTATTTACTTTCACTCAGGAAAATGTGATGTATTTTAACATTCAATGATTCCACTAGTGGTTCCATGGCTATAGAATACCTTCTGTTTAGCTGGACCAATGAACAGTGGTTTGTGACAAGTTTCCAGAGAAGGGCCAGGCAGGATTTGTCATTTGGCCAGTAACAGTCAGTGAGGTGAGATATTTTTCTCTTCTTTCTGCCTTTTTCCTGTCTTGCCATTTTAAAATGTTCTTGGTCATCTCTAAAAGATGTCTGTCCCCTACAGAGTGTAACTAGCTCTGTTAATTTCTCTCTCTATCACTAATACTTTGTGACCTTTGTTCAATCGTTTAATCCACTTTATTTAGAATTGTACTAACTCCATTAATTCATTTTTTCTACAAATGCATGTTAACATTAATATTTATTTATTCCACTGTTACTAAGATTTTTTTAATTGTTATGGCTATTTAAAAATACAGTAAATGTATAAAAACATATCTTCTCAAAAATGCATGCACCTATATATGTATTAATTCTTCTCCTTTATTCCTCTGATGTTAAGGCTTTATTTGAACTGGACTAACTGCATATAAAATATTTTTCTCTAAAAAGAGAGAGTGTGTGTGTGTTAACGCTGTACTCGGTCATTACCAAGACTTTTGTTAATAATTTATTGACTTTATTTTGAAATGTACTGTGTTAAAATTATTTTTCTCTAAGAATGCACATTAACACTGATCCTTTATTCTTCTGTCATTCACACTTCATACACGTTTTCTAGACTTTATTTAGAATTGCACTAAATGTGTGAAAAGCATATTTTCAACTAAAAGTGAGGAAAAGTCATGAAAGTTATATTTATTAATTTTGTTCAAATGCAACCAATAAGAATAAATTAAAGTTTAAAACTTTTTTTTCAAAAAATGAGACCTACGGTAGGTCATAAGGCAAAAAGAGGTGTGGAAATCTGTCAAAATGTATATATTGAAAAAGGTATCGTTTTTTTACTACCATACTCACAAATGGTGCTGCACATATTACTGATAATCCACCACCTTTATCCTTCATAGTCCACTTTGTGCAGGGACAATTTAGAATTAGATTAGGTCTCAGAAATTTCTCAGAAAAAACACAGCTTCTGTTTTAAGTATTTCTGAGGCACCCAGGTTACAATTAATGTACATAATCCTGTGAAAAGGAGCTCAGCTCTCAGTCTCTTTACATTATAGATTAATTATTATTTGCTGGGGTATGTCACCATTCTCAGCTTGCTATTTGTCTTGGTTGTTCTGTAAAGCATTTTGTGATACTTGCACTGGAAGAAGAGGCTACATCAAACTCAGTGATTTTATTTGAAAGGGGTAAACTAGAGCAACCCTGTATCTGACGAAGTAGGTTTATGCCCATAAAAGCTTATGCCCACATAAATTTGTTAGTCTTTAAGGTGCCACAGGACTTTTGCTGTAGAGCAACCCTTTCAAACATTCCTTGCTTTAAACACTCAATAACTTTCCATTCAAGGAATGTATTGCCCTGTTCCCCCCTTGTTTTATGCCAGAGCGAAAGCGAGGTAGGGCAGGGAAATTGAAAGAAGCTGTCCTCCCAACTGAAGAGCGTGTTGAACTACTTTATTTAGCAAATAATGACCCTTATTTCATCTGGATGCTGACCATACCAGATCCGCTACAAACCACCTCCGGCCCCCGGGGTCTCTTCCCCGGAGCCTTCCAATCTACGTTGATAGCAGCCAGACTGAGTGAGCGCCAGCCCGAGGAGGAGGGAGAGCCGGCACCTTGTGGGCTCTGTAGGCAGCTCCCACCGTGGGCAGGGCAGGGCAGGGCAGAGGCTGGCGTTTCCTTCCTAGAGCCAGTTACCGAGGCCCGCAGGCGCGGAGGAAGCGCGTGTCCTGGCCAACGCTGGGTGGGGCGGGATCGCAGGTGCGGGGCTGGCCCGGGGGGCGTGTGAACTGTTCCCAGGGGAAGAGCGAGGGGGGGCCGCCTGCGCACCCCCCGGCCGAGCAGGGCGGGGGCCGGGTTCGAGCCCGGCCCCCGCCCGCACAGCCCGACCCCTTCCCCGGCGGTGGCGGCAGCCGCTCGGGGGCGGCGCTGGGGCCGGGGCGGGGCCGGGCGGGCGGGGCGGGGCCGGGCCACCGTTATATAAAGGGTTGGTCCCCGCTCCGCACGCCTGCTCCGCTCCGGCCGCCGCATCGCCGCCAGACCGCCCGCACCATGGCCCTGTCCGCCGACCCCGCCTTCCAGCAGCTCGCCGCCTGGCACCGGGCGCACGCCGCCCAGCTCGCCCTGCGCCAGCTCTTCGAGGCCGACCCGGGCCGCTTCCAGCAGCTCAGGTGGGGCGCGGGGCTCGGGGCTGGGGCCGGGGCCGCAGGCGGGCCGTTCCCCTGCCCGCGCTGCAGCGCCGCCGGCTTGGCGGAGCCCCCTCCCCGCCGGGGGGAGCTGGCCCGGGCCGGGCGCTGCTCGGCTGCCCCCGCCTGCCCTTGACTCCTCCTTGCGGCGCGGTACGTGCCGGGCTGCACGGCGGGAGCGCGGCATTGTGGGGCCTTCGCGTCCCGCAGCGGCGTGCTTAGTCATGGGGCGCCCCGGGCGGGCGGGCCCCGAGCAGCCCCCGGGGCCGCGGCGGCTGTCCCCAGCAGCGCCGAGCACCCCTTCCCCCACCCCCCAGCGCCTGGGCTCCCCGCATCGTTACTCAAAGCGCCTTGCGACACCCGTGCGGGGTGGCGACACAGGAAGGGGAAACGCGAGGCCGGGCACAGGGTCTAACGCTGCTCGGCCTCGCTTGCCAAAGGGCAGGGGCGGTTCGAGTTCATTAACCTTCACTTCGGTGCTGAATGGTTATCGGGGGGGCTTCTTCAGATGGCTGTAGAAAATCCCAGACTTGTATTTAAAACCGTATCTGTGTGTGATGCAGAGAGCCGAAGCTTCTGCCTTCTAGCGTGCACAGGGTAGTTTCCTGACTCACATCACTTGGTGGGAGATGGATGTGGCTGTTGGCCTCGTGGTGTAAAGGAACTTCCCATTTTATGAACTGCCTAAGCATCTTTAAGAGTATGTTGAAGAGCAAGATGTATGTTCCGCACATTAGTGTCCAAGAGGAGCTTTCTTGCCTGCATACACCCTCTATGCTGAAGAAAGAATAGACTTCTAAATTCTCATTTTTGTGTAATGGTTGCACCTATGACCTTGGTAACAAGATTTGTGCCACCCTGTACTTTAAAGTCAGGAAATGCTCCAGTTTCTTTGTAATAGAAAAAGCAAATTCTGGCTTGCCAGGTTTCCCTGTCTTTAGAGCACTTTTGGCACCAAATTTGATAGCTTCTTTTTTGGTGAAAGAGGAGGGCAGTAATGTCAAGAGGTGTGACTATTAAGATAAAGTTGACATATTTTACCAGTAAAATCTACATCCTCTTAAAGTCTAGCACACCTATTCTTTCACTCCTGTGCATGCCTAATAGGATAATATAGAACAACCGTTTTTCTGTTATATCCATCAATGGATTATACTCCTTCCTTGCTGCACAACTGCCTGAGGAAAGGAAAGGTTACATTTGCCAATTAGTTTGGCATACTTCATAGTTGGAGGCCAGTGCAAACACTTGCTACGATGTCAGGTCAATTTGTACTTTTAAACAAAAAATGCACCAATCTTTTGACAGATGCTGATAGTAGTGAATCGATCACCTGGATCACAGTTGACTGCTCCTTGAAATTCAGATTCTAGCTCTCCCACACTGACAGAGGGAGCAGATTTTAAAAGCCTGGGCTATCCACTAATAATACCCTCCCTCCCCCCAGCTGTGGAAGGTTCAGTACCAAAACTGCTGGCAGCAGCAGCAGCAAATCATTAATATTTGGAGATGTCAGGTTTTTCTGAAGCAAATAGCCAGTGCAGAGCCTGCGGTGTTGGTATGTGCTCATAACCGCTTGCCCAGCTCAGGAAAGGCCGCTACATTCGGCACCAGCTGAAGCTTGAATGCTTCTCAAGGTTTGCCCTAAGTAGAATGCATTGCTGTAATCTAGGATGGAGATTACGAAGACATAAATGACTCTGGTGAGGTCTGTGAGAGAGGAACAGAGAGCCTTAAGGCTGGTTGTTAGTGGGGAGAAAAAAGCATTACATGTAACCGGGGGATTTGAGCAGTGGTGGATTCAAGGTTGCAAATTGCATCTTTATATTTAACATCATAGAGGGAAGACCCATGTTCTGCATGAGACCATGGCAACAGCTTTATAGGAAAGGGTTACATCACTTAAGTGTGGATGTGGCTTACGTGACAAGTCCATTATTTCCACCTGGGTAACATTGTATAATAAATGCTGCATTGCAGACTATGCACTGTAGCAGAACATTATTGATCTGTGGATTTTGGGGGTTCCTTTTTAACAAGAGTGTGAAACTATTTAAGTAAGAGTTTAAAATAGAATTACACTATATCCCTTCATACTCCAGATGAGGGATAGATGGTAATTGGAATTATGGTAACCCACAGCAGCTACAATGATCGGATCTTCTCTTACATAGAAAGTATTGGAAAGTTTCCCTACATTTGTCTGAAACTACATTTTGTCTGAATCTTTGAAACTAGTCATTCATAATTGTTTCCCTTTCTCCATTTTTAATAACTAGATTTTGTCTTAGGATACTTATTTTTCTGTGTGTAAGGTTGGCTTTCCCCCCTCTCCCATATGATTAAAATACTTTTGTAGGAGTAGGGAGCTGAAGTTTCAAGAATCTAAAGCAAAGTTCAGAGACTTTACCATGCATTGAGTAGAATATTGTCTCTGTTGCTAATTTCCTTGTGCTAAATTGTAGTCTATTTTCTTAGAATTCTTCTAAATTATGAAAAAGTAATGAATATGCTAAAAGGCATGATATTTCATTAGTAAAGTAGGTTCAAACTGATGCATTAGGAGATTTAGTATAATAGTTTTAAAAATGTGACCACATAAAATAAAATATAAAATGTAGCTTCTTAAACTGCTTGACTGAACATTGAGTTAAAGGGGTCTAAAAACTATCCGTTTAGAAACGATTTAGTTAAAACCGTAAACCCCTAGTGTGCCTGTAGTTAAATGATTAAAAGATGCTTCTATAAGTATACCTAGCTTTATCAGTATAAAGGTCTTATAGCAAGTTATATTGGTACACTAAAGGTGCTTATAACTGCAGCCACAGTAGGGGGGTTGTGTATCTAAAAGGGCAGAGAAAAAATAGCCAGGGACTCCAGTTGGTCAGAGCTGTTGTAGAAGCAGCCAAAGCAGGGACCTTTCAGATATGCAGAGGACTTTCTCTGCCCTGTGCTGACTGGCTGCTTTCTCTACCCCCTCCCTTGCAGTCACATCACCTCAGCTTCACTCCAGTCCTGCACCCTTACTCTTTGCCCCATGCCTGTCTTCCTCACTTCCACGCTTTCCTTCAATGTTTCTGCTCCCTTCCCTTTTATTTCCATTTAATTGATGCAATCCAACTTACTTCCTCCACCAAAATGAAATGTGAAACTAATGACACTTGCTGCCATCATAGTTCACTCTGCTTGTCTAATATACCCTTTCCTCTACTATGTCTTGTCAGTTTAGACAGTAAGCTCTTTGGGGTAGGGACTGGCCATTACTGTGTTGATATTGTGCCTAGCACAATGGGGCCCCACTCTTTGCTGGCCCTTAGGCATTACTGTAATGAACATTATTAAATGTAATAACTTTCAGTTCTAAATTACACCTCCTAACCAAAATAGTTACCAGTACAAAAATTGTTGACCATGCCCAAGAGTAAAAGCATACTTCATGTGAGGAAAATGGAAATAGATTCTCAAGACCTAGTGTTAGAAAAGTATACGGTGTGGTAGAACAGGCTAATCACACTGTAGTATGCTGCATTGAAAGTGAAAGAATTGTAGCAATCTTAGTATCTGCTTTTCTGATGCCTGCCTGTTGTCTTGGGTACTGCTGATAGGCTCTAAACCTTTTTTGCCAAGCTATCTCCATCTCATTCAGATCTGTCAAGAAATCTTAGTTCTGCTAGGATTAGGGGATAGGAAGGAAAGAGAAACAAAATCCTAAATTAATAGAATCAGCAAGACTTACACGCCTGACTGAGATACTGATGTTACAGTAGTAACCCTAGTCCTTCATCTCCCCCATCATGATCCACCCTCTCTGTTTATGCCACTTGCTTGTTGTGTCACATCAAATTTATTTGTGTTAGGGGCTGTCTCAATTTGTTCTTGGATACTCAAAATATTCTATATCTTATAGTCAGACACTAGGGAAGGAAAGATTGCTGCAGAAAGACAAAGGAGATGATAGTGAACAATGTAGATTTTGATCCTGAGAAGTGTTGAATACCTGCAGCTTCTGTTGACTTCAGTGGGACTTGTGGGTGCTCAACACCTGGAGCAAAAGAAAATACAATAACATAGGGAGGGAAGAATCTTACAGTAGAGAGAGGCTGTATTCTACTGTTAAAACAGTTTCCTGTAGCTCCTTCTATTTGAGCTCCCCCAGAAGAGTGTTCTGTGAAAGTAGACCTCAGTGCAAAGAAAATTAGGATGTTATATGACCTGATGGATTCTGTTGCTTTGAGGGGAATGGAATAATTAGAGCTTTTAACTATAGGGGAGGGGCTAATAGAGTAGTCCATCTACCAAGAAGACTCCAATGCATAGCAATACATGATTTGTCTTGCTGCTACTTCTAATACAAATATTTTCATTTTGCATCCTTAAACAGATCTAAGGCTAGAAATGCTGATCTTCTGAGATTTAGACTATATTCTTCAAATGAGGATTAGTTAAATAGTTTGGAGAGCTCCATTGGGATGATGAGGATTAGATTACACAATTTAGAAATCAGATGAATACTGAGTGGAGCAGCGTGCATTTTTAATACTTGGAGTTATAATAGTTTGTGGGTTTTGTTTGTTTTTTTAGCAGGCTTGCTTTTTCACATTTTGATGCTGGGATACTTGCCTTGATTTTTCGGCATGTTGCATTTATTGAAATGACTGGCCTAAATTTCAATATGACTTTTTCTAATACGCTGTTTAACAGATTTATTCTATTTAAACTCGTATGTCTAGAAAATGGATACTGTAGTTTACCTTATTGAAAATTTTAGTCTTTTAAAAAACTAGGTTAGTATCTAGTAAATCCTCTTATGAAACCTGTTGGGCAAAACTATCCCACAGGGATAGCTTATTAGCTCTTGTAGATTTAGGGTACAAATTATTTGCGTAATCTCTCATTACTTGCATGCTTAAAACAATAGCTCTTTGGGAACATGCAATTTAACATACCATTTCTGTTGGCAGTGTGACTCTGAATACTGATCATGGGGATATCTTGGTGGATTATTCAAAGAACCTTGTTACAGAAGAGGTCATGAAGATGCTGATAGAACTGGTAATTCTTTACGTGCACCCTGATCTAATAAAAGTGAAAACAAAAGTTGTACAAAAACGCAGAACCAAATCCTCCCTAGAACTGTTGATTCTAGCACAGGCCATAAAGGTCCAGATCATCAAGGGTATTTAGACTCATAGACTCATAGGTCAGAAGGGACCAATATGATCATCTAGTCTGACCTCCTGCACAAGGCAGGCCACAAAACCCTACCCATACACATTTATAACAACCCCGAACCCATGACTGAGTTATTGAAATCCTCAAGAGTGAGATTTGAAGACCTCAAGCTGCAGGGAATCCATCAGCAAGCGACCCATGCCCCACGCTGCAGAGGAAGGCGAAAAACCTCCGGGGCCTCTGCCAATCCACCCCGGAGGAAAATTCCTTCCCGACCCCAAATATGGCGATCAGCTAAACCCCGAGCATGTGGGCAAGACTCACCAGCCAACACCCACAAAGGAATTCTCTGCAGTAACTCAGTTCCCATCCCATCCAGCATTCCCACAGACCATTGAGCAGACTTATCTGCCGATAATCCAAATCAATTGCTCAAATTAAACTATCCCATCATAACATCCCCTCCATATACTTATCAAGCTTAGTCTTAAAGCCAGATAAGTCATTTGCCCCCACTACTTCCCTCGGAAGGCTGTTCCAGAACTTCACTCCCCTAATGGTTAGAAACCTTCGTCTAATTTTGGTCTATTTTGGGTGCCTATTAGGAGTTAGGTACCTAAATACCTTTGAGAGGTGGGCTGAAGTTTTCTCGCTTTCACAATAAATTGGTAGGCATTCAGCCCATGAAACCTGCAGACGATCATAGAGTTATCTGCACAGCTTTGTTTTCTGGCCCCAAAGCAGCGTGACCTGTGTCAGGAGCTTTTCTACTAAAACCTCCTCACTGACCTTGAGCCCTACCTCTCTGCCCACCTCAGGAGGGTTTTTGGCTGTGTGGCAGAGCAAATGACATAAGATAATACTGATGAGGTCTGCATTAATAGAAAATGGAACTGCTTGTAGAGTTGAGAAAGGGAAGATGGCTGTTGTCTGCTCCTTATCTATGGAGCACTGGCAGAGGGCTTTTGTGTGGTCTAGGAGGGAGTAAATCTGAGAGCTGCCTCAATGCACAACTACAGACAGTTTGTGTCTTACATGCTGGCATTAACCATATAACACTTGGGCCATTCTGATGTAATGAAATATCTGTTTATGGAGCCAGAAATGTTTCTCCTGTCAGTCAAATGCTTTTAAAAGTCAATGCAGGTCTCTTTAAATAGAATAAAACTTTAAAATTATAAAAGGGGGGGAAAAGAACCAATCTAAAACTTAGTACAAGTGTCAAGTCCTTAACAGGATTACATCTGCAATTTGAGTGATGCATGAAACCTCTGTTGCTTAAAGAGTATTCTGAAACCTTTTGAGATGGTCATTTCTGAAAAGATTTGCCTGGATAACCTCAGTTCAGTGTGATGTCCAGATTTACCATCCTCTTTGGCTACTTAGCTGGGTGAAAGACCAGAATAGTCTTTTATCTCTGATGCATAGTGTTTGGAAATACTAGAAGAAATTCAGGCCAGCAGAAAAAAATTATTTTCACTCACATGTCTGTTCTTTAAAATAACTAAATAAATGAGCTATTGACTGGTGTATTGGTGATGTTGACAAGATGAAACAGAGTAATTTAAAAAGTTGAGATTCTCTTGTCAGTTTTACCTATACCACTCTCTCCCCCCAGGGAAGAACAACCTCTAATCAATCTGCTTTAAGATGAGAATGTAAACTAGTGGCTCATGTCAATCAATATAATTTGTTGTTTTAGTCATTTTGTTTTATGGAAGAAATGACTGCCTTTTTTGATGCAGGTGGGCCTTTTTGGGAGGAGCTATTTTATTCTACCCTTAAGTGAATTGTTTATTTTTACCCTTCTCAGGCCAAGTCTAGGGGTGTTGAAAATGCTAGGGAGCAAATGTTCACTGGAGAGAAGATCAACTTCACTGAGGTAAGGTTATGTCTGTCTGTGGCTCTCACCTAGCTTATGCATGTTCATGCTTAATGGGTTTGGGGCTGGAAATAACGCCCACCACATTACTTTGTGGTGTACTGAACTTTTAAAATTTGTGATACTGTTTATTTCATTCTTCATGCACAACACAGCATACACACAGGCTCTGGGAGAAGACAAAAAGGAGCGGTGATCTCAATTGGCAACTATGAGGGGGTGGAGAGCTGGAGACCAGTCTTACAATTTACTGGGCCCCAAGATGTTGGACGTGGAGAAACTGAACTAAGAGTAGTTTTCCCACACTGGCCCAGTTTTGAAGGTATTTTGGTGGTGAGTCCCTCCCTCTGCTGGAGAGGGAGATGGAACCAGCTGATGAGTTACAGAGCTCATATGGGATATGGTCCCTTGCATGCAATACCCTACCCCACTTGCTTTGCTTCTGCGTAAGATGGGTCCTGGTGAAGCTTAGCACATGACATGCAGGAAGTTCTAGTAAGAACTTCTGCTTTGTACTGTTGAGGATACTTATCAGTGGCAGTTATAAACCCAGGTTTTTTTTTTTAAACTAGCTGCCTATTGCAGCAAGAGAATGAAGATCTTCCCTTTTTTCTAGGTCTGAAAGTGATCAATGTATCCAGATTCTCCCTACTTAGGCTAAATAGGATAAAACAAATTAAGTAGCTACCTATCTTTTGAAATTGAGAATGGAAGAAAATCTGGGTGATCTAAAGTTCAGTTCAAGCCATAGGGATGTCTTCAATGTTAATGGTCCTTTCAAGTTGGTGAGCTTTCCTGTTGGAACTCGCTCATTTTTATTGACTAGCTGAACTTGCAGAGATACTGTTATAAGCCCTTTGCTTTGTTTTGAAGAACTCAGTAGTTGTAATGTGTTTTGCTTGAGTATTGAGTGTTTGTAGAGGTGTTTTCACATGTTCCGATTAAGCAGAATTGAAAAGGCAGTTCCCTCCCTTTTTGTATTAATCGCTTGAATTTAAAGGAAAGAGCAAAGTAAATCCTTATATGGATATGAAATTCTGTTTTTTAAAGGCAAGCAATTAAAACTTCAGTGGCTAGAAAGGTTTTTAAATGGTCAAACTCTTCAGAGCCGGGTGTCTGTGTTTGCACCCAGAAACAGCGAATATAACCCTTTGTATCTGCAATTACATAGGTACAGATCTCAAATTTCAACTGTCTGAAAATTGGGTATTTGTGCAGATGAGAACTCTTTTAATTCTGACCACGGGTCCAGAAACGACACTTGGAAGAGTTAACTGATCCCAGTTCAGAATGAAGTGACTATTTTCTGCTTCAGAGTTCGTGCAGTCATGGTGATCAATTGTTCATTCTTCCCCAGTGCAGTCACTCGGCCCCAGGTAGGCTCACCCTGCTTTCTAGGATTATCTTGGCTGAGTGTGGTTAAGCCCCACTCAGCTCTTGATTTTTAGCAACTACCTGGGGATTGGTGCGAGGGGCGAGTCTTCAGGTTCTTCCTCCTTTGATGGCTCAGTGTGGCGTGAAAAGCCTGTGGCTCGTCACAGAGTAGCCCATTTTAACTACTCCTTATAAGGCTGCTGTATATTGCCTGTCTTGGAACAAGATACCAGTCAAGATAACTGTTCACCAGAAAATTATATCCTGAGGTAACATTATTTGAAAGGAGTGGATTTCATTCCCCACTTGGCATCCAATAATTACTCCTTGCTGCTATGGTAAGAGGTAGCGCCACAAAACAATCGCCTCTGGTGACTCCAGAGTTCAGGAACACTTCCATTTGTCAGACGCTCTGCTTTCCTTTACAGTAGGCAGAACTATAGCAGAAGGTTGACCTGGAATCAAACTGGTGTTAAATTTATACTCTCTTGTCAAGCAGAACATCATGTCAAATGCACTTTTAAAATCAGAAATGTCCTGTTGACTTAAAGGGATATCCTCAAACAGAAAAATATTTAACATGTTCAAAGCAAGTAAGATTCAGAATTGACTTGCACTCTCATTTAAAGAATGTTCCACATCTAAACAAGGTGTAGAACACATTTAAAGCTGATCTATATTTGACGCCGGAGGCATTGGCTGCCTGGTGTGGAAAAGTCCTATTTAGTGCACCCATGCATACCAATGTCTGAAGTACATCCCAGAGGAGTTAAAACTTGAATGGTAAGCTGCTGTTTTGTGGTCCTTGCACCAGTAATAGAATAGATCTCTCCAAAGGCAGTATTTATCAATTTGGAAAAAGTTTAAGATGAAAACCAGTAGAAATCTGCTCAAGTTTGGGATCGCTTCGGGGATTTCAGTGGAAGACACTACCTACAATGGTGAAGGACCAATAATAAGCTGAAGCTTTTATTTGTGGTCTTGACATAACCAAGAAAACTAACATTCCTTTAAAAAGCCAGGTGATGATGAGTCATGCCGCTCAATCACTCAGTGCATGCCCCTGTCTATGGCTGAGAATGACCAGGAGTACCTTTCATCCCCAATTTAAAAATGGGTTGCATCTTCATAACAATCTAACCCAGAAAGCTCCTGGGTCTTCTGAACGAGCAGCCACTGAAGCTCAGTTTGTTTGGACTGGGTACAGTAATTTAAGCTCTAAACTTTGGCAGTTCATATCTTCCTTGTTGTCTTTGCCTCACAATGCTTTTCATTGTAGCAAAGAGCAACAAGACAGACCAGGTGAATTATTTAATTTGTTCACTGCTGCTGACTGTAAATCTTCCATCCTAGATTACAGCAGCAACAAACTCATGTACTTCATCACTGTACATGGCGAAGGCCCAAATTCTGGCCTCTAATACATGCAAGTCAGTGAGATTTGTCAAGGGTGTGGTGCATCTGAAATTACAGTTTGGCCCTTCCCTAGTATTTTAACACAGCACATGAGTATTTGGAGCTCTTCATCGATAGCAGTAGAATAGATGAACATGTTTATCACGCATTTCCCTGTCACGGGGTTGATTCTTACATATGCTTATTTATCTCTTCCTGTGTATTGAAGGGGCTGCTCTTGCTGTAGGCTTTGAGAAACTGCTAAAGTACATAACTCCCTTAAGTCATTGAATACAACTTGGAGCTGATTATAAAACTCTTCCCAGTACCAAAGACCAGAATCTCTGCCTTGTTGCATATATACAACGTGCTGTACACATTAGGTTTACTGCAGAAGTGTGAAATGAAAATGTATTAAAATTACTTATCCAAAGATCTCAAGCTTTAATTACACTTTCAAATTCATTACCACTTACTACAATCTATTAATGTTTGCCTCGTATGCATATTATATACTTTATTTTTCTAGAATCTTTTTGGACGGTTTTCCAGCAACTCTGTCAAATCTGATCAGGTGCTTAGATACCACAGTGAGCATATTAAAAATATCGAGATGCAGGCTACTGGTCAGAGAAAACTTTCAATTTAGTAATTTGAGATCCTTGGATAGCATTGAAGGCTGTGGGCCTGCCTATAATGCTGCTTTCTGGGCGTTGTTTATCTGCACTGCCAAACTGCATCAATTAATGTTTTATGTTGCCTCCCATGCCGTTGCCTTATTTCAGAATCGGGCTGTGCTTCATATTGCCCTGAGGAATCGCTCCAATGTTCCAATATTAGTGGATGGCAAAGATGTAGTCCCAGAAGTTAACAAGGTGTTGGACAAGATGAAGCACTTCTGCCAGGTATAAAGTCCTCTAGTTAATTGATTTGACCTGTGTACCGTGCATAACTGTGCTCTGTTGTATCTGTAACATGGACCACTATAGTACCTAACTAGTCTAACAGTAGTAGATTACATGGACAAAACTGATCCCTATCCATACCTGTCTGCCAGGAATGGTTACTTGTTCTGAACAAGACTTGCTAGAAGAACACTTTCCTGAGTTTAAATGGAAACTCTTTTGTTTTGTTTGTTTACAATAATATTTTACCCTCCTTTTCACAACTTGCGAATTTAGAACATATATTGGGCACAAATGACAGATTGGCATCAAACACCTAATGACTTCACCTTCCGCTTACTAATTTCTCCATTGCTTGTTCACATCTCATTTACTGTAGAAATGTTTATCTAGAAGGAACTTCCCCCTTAAAGTTATTATTTGCTAATGTGTGCAGTCAGGAGGCTCCCAGCTCACTTGTCATTTGGCAGGTGCTTTGACAATTATATAGTATTTTGTACAAGTCTTGGGCTCTTGCCATGGTCTCTTTTAATCATGTAGCCATTTTCTTGGAGCATCCCTGGGCCTTGCACAAGGTAACTGTAAAAGTCAACTCTGTTTGCAACTTCACAATGTGAAAATTCTTTGGTGTGCTCTCTGGTTAGTCCGAACACTGCACCTTCTGCTCTCAAATCATAAATGACTAGGGTCTTTGGTTTAATACAGCATAACCTACCTTTAGAATGTAGAAGTCTGTCAAACAAGTTCTAAAAATTCACTTTGTGACAATTCTTTGATTAAGAACAGTTGACTAAGAACAAACATGGAGAACGACCTGTGCATTAGCTTAAGACTTGGATGAATTTCATTTGTCTGAATTCCAACCTTAGATGTGTAATAAGGGCTGATCAGTCTACTGTGTTCTATAGATCTTAAACCTACAAATACATAACAAACACGTTAGTGAGACACAGGGATGGCAATGGGGTAAAACTTTGTGCGTGAGGCTGTCAGTGTGAATCCTGCCCAGATGTTGAACAGAAGTTATCACTGCCTGATGACTGGGTGGCCTGTGTGAAATGAATTTGGAGTAGATCCAATGAAGAAGTGCCTAAACCAAAATAACGGACATTAATTGGCACCTTCGTTGCTCAGCAGACCGTTAAGAACTGAATGGGCTATAGAAGCTGACAGTCCTTCATACCTTTAGAAATTCTCCCTCCTGGTCAGGATTAAAATGTACCGGTGCTACAGTGTGTGGAGAAGCTTCCACTGCTGCCACCTGTGCTATACCTGTTTGGTAGAGAAGGATGACTTCAATCTTCAGAGCTAGCAATTGGGCACTTTGCATACAGATGAGAGCCCCTGTCTGAGTGACCAAAATAATCCATGTTTAAACATAATTCTAATCTTCTGTGTTGGTAGAAACTAGAGGATGCTTGATTTAGCCTATATCTACAAAGGGCAGAAATATGGTTCCTTAACTTGGTTTTAAGAGGCTGGGAAGACTTTTTAGAAATAAAGTACTCTAGCTAAAATTGCCATAAATTATTCCATGACTCTGTTCATCGACAAGTTTTCTTCACTAAAGAATCATTTTATCTTAAAACATGTCTGGGAAGAAAATACCAGGATAATTAGAGCTCAGATTAATCTGATGATTTCTTTTCTGCAATGTTACCCAATTCTAAAGTTATCAGCTTTCCTAGATAGTGGATGGTGCTCATGTGTGCGATCTTCACTCTGTGCAATGAGTGGAATTGATGCGCAGATGGTGGTTGGGCAAATGCAAGTCACTATTTTGGTATTATACCTGCTTGATAGGTTTTATTTTTCAAAACTTTTTCAGTAGCTGGCAGACCAACAAGAATAGGGCAGAAATCAGTATTGTCAGAACTTTGGAGGCTTTTGAATTTTTGAACCACAGAATTGATTCTTGTAATATAAGACCTGTTTTTACAATGGAAAACCTTTGAATATTTGGAGTAAGCAGATCTTGTATATCCATGATATTTTTTTTAAAAAGTGTTCTATTGTATCTAGCAACACCTTAATTATATTAATTAGAGGCCCAATGCAGAACTTCAGATCTAAACACCCTGAATTTAAGTTCAAATGCAAACCAGGGTTTAATGGCTCAGAACTGGGGGTAGGGGTGAGGGGTTTTAAATTTGGGTTTCTCCCTTGATGTTCTTTCTTTTTAACATTAATATTTAGTGTTAGTGCCATGGTGGAACACAGAGGGAGGGTTAGCTTGGTCTTGTGTTCCATTCTTGTAAACTTAGGCACCAGTACTGGTATGCAGTACTTCAATTGTGGTATGAGGTAATCACTGGCCGGCCTACATGAAGCTTTAACGTTAGTCACTGCTGTACAGTAGGGGCCCTATTGAGTCTTGTGAACAATATACGCAGCTCTAGTTGGAGTTCAGTGAAGGGTCTATGTGCATATATAAAGGCTGACCTTTGATCCTTTATAAGTCAGTGTATTTGTGTCCACAATAATCAAGTCTTTCATTAAAATTCTGTTAATCCCTTTTTATGTTGTCTTATGGACTTATCTTTTTAGCTGTGTTTGGTCTTTTGTATTTTTTTGTTTAAAAGAGAACCTTCTGGGAGAATCTCCTAGAAGTATTGTGAAATTACTCTCCACTTAAATAGCAATCTTGATGTTATAGTCATTGTAACTTAGCATGATTGAAGTCTGTGAATGTTCATTGGTGTATTTTAACTGCAGAAAGTTCGTAGTGGAGAATGGAAAGGCTACACTGGAAAGGCAATTACCGATGTGGTCAATGTTGGGATTGGTGGCTCAGACTTGGTAAGCTCCCTGGTACTGACTTTGCATAACGGTTGTGATTTTTATGCAGGGAAGACGTTACAACCTAACTATATTGATGCTTTACAGGGCCCCGTTATGGTGACTGAAGCCCTGAAACCATACTCCAAAGGAGGCCCTCGTGTCTGGTTTGTATCCAACATTGATGGTACTCACATAGCCAAAACCCTTGCTGAACTTAACCCTGAGACCACACTCTTCATCATTGCATCTAAGGTATACCAAATACTAACACTAGTGGGTGACTTTCTCAACTTGCAAATGACTTCTTCAGAATGAAGATCATTTAATACATAAAAATATTAACGTCTCCAGATGTTTAATGTGATTTGTGTCCAAAACCAATACTTAATTGAGCCATGCCCCAAAAGTCTTGTATCTCCCTCCGTGTGTTTACATTCCATAGATGGCATTTGTGATGTGGATATTTCTTTAGCATATCATATCCATATCCTTGAGGCGTTTTTTCCTTTTTGTTAGAACCTAGTTTTTCCTCAACCTTGTAATCATACATTTTGTTCTTTATATAATAGATCTTACACAAGGCATAGGACACTAGCAATATCTTATTTAAGTAGCATTGTGTAACATTTGTCACAATAGCTGTTCTATTACTTTTTGCATTGATAGCCCCTAGAAATCACGTCCCATTATGCTAAACTCTGCAAACACACAACAGTCTGTTCCAAAGAGCTCAGATTACTGTGACCAAGAAATTTAACAAACGTGGAAGCAAAGTCTCTTTACTTACAAATTGATACAGTATTGTGCTGGCAATCAGTACAATATCAGTTTTACTCTATTACAAGCTTACTATAACTGCATTTTTAGAACACTGCTTGAGGTTGGCTTGCCTTAATTCATTAATGTAATGCCTAGAGGGTCTTTTTTTTGTTTGTTTGGTTCTTTGGAGAATACTAATGAAAACATGCTGGCTTCTATCTTCCATAAGGAAATTGGTGGAGACAAACTTCATAGTTGTATGATTGGTCCCTTCATTTCTAAAGCACAGCAGAACCTCTGTTAGGGATTGTGCCTTCAAAACCAAACAAACTACCACATGAGTAATGATGACCTGGCTTTGCTTTGCTTGTATTGTTCATTATCTTATCTTGGCAGTAACATAGATCAGCAACTAATGTATGAAATAAGAAGGAAGCCTCAAAATGACCACTAGCATTGTTTTTGTGAGTAATTAAGTTCAGTCCTCACCATTCAAAGGTTCAAAATATTGCCAGATTGAAAGAGTAATGCTTCAATTTATTTGCCAGGTTGTAGTTAGATAATTGGATGTATTTGGAAGGGGATGAATGGTATTTTTTTTTGTTTTCTTAACACAATAATTTTGGAGATGGATGGGAGTAGAATGAATGTAATGTTCACCCTTAAAGCTAGATTTTGATGGTTGAGTAAATCAGAATGGCCAAGGATGATCCTAGCAGAATTGCATGACTGACCTTGTTTGTACACTTCATAAGGCAGGAAAATGTTTTCTTTAATCAGCAAAATGACGTTATGGCAAGAGTCTTAGCAGAAACTAAGTAGAAAATGGTCCCCTAAATGTGAGAAATAGAAATGAAAACAAATAGAGGTAACAATCTAACTACATGGTTGTCCTAATTTTTCAGTTAGAAGTCATCACTAGTCTTAGAGTGGAAGTTGTAGTCCAAACAGCTTTTATGCCCTCCTTCAAATATCAATTACATGATGAGCTATGACTGATGTTCCTGCGGTGGAAAAAAGAATTTCCTGACTACTACTAGTGTCCTTAGACCCCTATTAATGTGAAATCAGGTAATAATTGTGCACCTAGTAATACTAATCTCTGCACGTCTTTCTCTGCAGACACGGTGGGTGCACTCTTCCTTGAAATCAGGTGGCTGCTGCCTGTCATAAATTTAGGATTTACTCTGCCCTGACTAGGTGGAACAACCTGATAGATGTTTTGGTAGCTTTGCATTCTTTAAGCACAATATAGACTTGATGTGCTTTCTGTGAATGACTATATTAAAAGCTCTGTTTCCGCTGTGCAGACTTTCACCACCCAAGAAACTATTACCAATGCGGAAACTGCCAGAGAGTGGCTTCTTCATGCTGCTAATGATGTAAGTATAATATGCTTAAGTTACATGACAATACAATATCCCTGTTGAACAGAGCCTCTCCATGTCTGTTCTAAGCAAGTTGTGGAGCAGAGCCAACAACTGCCCAAATACCTGCTACACAAGCCAGCAAATGTTGGATCTGTTAGTCAACTAAATTCCATTACCACTAAAGTTACTGGTTGTATGTCAGATCTTAATTAGCGATGAAATCATTTAGGTGTTCAGACAATTGTTTGAGTTATACCTAAAATCCTTTGTCTAAAAGTACTGTAATAGATTGTAGCCTATATCTCAGAACCATCCTATAATATGGGACAGTTGCTAGACTTGTGTGAGGAGGAAACTTGAGATGATGCTAGCCTATGTGGAAAGGCTTGCCAGTATTTAGCAAAACTTTCAAATCTGCAAACAGTTATAGTTGAAGTAGTAGATCGAAGCTTGCTGCAGCAGACGTCTGAACTGTGAATAGAGGTCTTCAGTTCATACTCTGGCATCTTGCTCTTCCCTTCAAGTACTTGCTTCTTATTTAGCGAAAACTATCTGTAACTAGGGTGACTATACTTATATTCAAGATCTGGATTTGAGAACGTGTCTCATTAAACTATTCATATAACAGCACTCCCCTGTGTCCAGAAAGTCTAAAACACTTAATCTGAATATCCTAGTTAGGGACTGAATTTCAAGCCTATCACTTGGGGTTAAGCCATTAAAGAACAAAGGCAAGGACCTCTGGCCTCCATTGACCTTTGGATGAAAGCTAGGAATATCTTTAACGTATCAGACAAATCCTAAGTGCTCCAAAGCATTGTCAGCAAGGGTTGATATAGACAGGTATGTTCAGCATCTTGTCCTGAAAGCGGAGTCTATTGCTCAAAGATAATTTAGGTCTTGCTACAGTAAATATCTTTGAACCTTGTCTTCAGTTGGGTCAGACAGACTCGCTGCTGAATCTCTTACAGTGTCTGTATTCATGATAAATTCAGGTTTACAAATGGTGCAGATACACAGTTATGGTAGTAGTTACCAATATATTCTTAAAATGCCAGCAGTAGCAAATCCAATCTCAAAGTCAGGATTGTATCAGCACACCTAAACTAGCTTCATGGCTGGCGATCAGCAATGTTAATGTTTTTAACTATTTTTTATTTATTAAAGCCGTCTGCTGTGGCCAAGCATTTTGTTGCCTTGTCTACCAATGGTGTAAGTATAACATTTTTATTTAGACCTATGTCATAGGTTCTAGAAATGGTCTTAATTAAAAGCCAGTAAAGAGTGGGAATGTGTAGATGTGGAAACAATCCCTCATACTTTCAAGGTCATCTTGCTCTTGGAAAGGGTACCTTCTTATATTTCATGCACAGAAAAGAATAATATTCCCAAACTGGATTACAGGAAAATCTAGCCTCCAAAGGACCTTCAGAGGATGGTTTATCAATCACTGCGGTTTAAGCAGCCAAGCAATTTAAGAAACCTCTCACAACTTCACTGCCAGTATGGCTTCCTGATTTACTTTGCAGAAGCAGCTGCCTTTTCCCCTCCAACTGACCTGATACAGCAGTGAAGTCAGGAGAGGTTTCTTAAAGTGCTTGGGTGCTTAAACTGCAGTGATAAGAGCATGGGGGATTTTGTTGCCTGTGTTGATCTACCACCACCTCTGTAGGGGAGGGCCGGGAGGGAAAATGTAGGCTCTTGAAGGTGGGGAAGCAGCCTCATAGGCTATGAGGTGTTTAGATGGCTGTTTCCCCACTTTTTGAGATCCTATATTTAGAACGCTGTGGTTACAAAATTTGTATCAGCAGCTGATCTGCAAAAATGGTCTGCGGATATAAAGCAGATATCCTTTTTTTTTCAGGGCTCTACTTATGCTTTCTTTTTTTAAATCCAATTCATAAAATATCTGAACTCCATATCATTTTCTGACTTAGAGTTCAAATGGCTGTTTCATTATTAACAAAGGGTACCTCTTCTTCTTCTTTAACTATTTATGTACTCTTGGGTGAAAAGTCCTGTTCTGTATAGTACTTAAATACCACTTAAATTTATGGGCCAAGTTCTGCAATGATGTAAGTAACCTGTTGAGTGTGACTAGTGTAACATATACTGATTAGGCATTTGGTTGATGTGTACAATGAAAATTTGCATGCATAAAGGGGCTGTAGTACAAAAAGCTACAGTAATTAAGATCTATAATAAGATGGGAGAGGTCTGCTTTTATCTCCAAAGCGTTCTGCTAATTGCTTTAAATTCCTCGTCTCCTACCCTATTCCTCCATTCTGGCCCTGCTGATGTAAACTATTCATTTTGCACAACACGAATGCTATGTTGGTTCATTACACTACCTGCCACTTACACCACTGAATTTAACATCTTGTGTTGGGACCACTGACGGATGTTACGTTGAACAGGAGGAATGCAGGCTCAATCGTCACTTATTTTCTGACCCGAAGTATGAAGTCAGGGAGATGTGTGTACATTTTATTTATATAAGAAACAGTATCTTTAAGCCAACGATATAACTTTAGCTATTTATGCATCCTGGGAGTTACTGGCTGTTATGTCTTTGTCTTCTGATATGAATGCATTTATCCATTTTATTTTTTTATTCTAGCCTAAAGTTAAAGATTTTGGAATTGACACTGAGAACATGTTTGAGTTTTGGGATGTAAGTAAATGTTTAACACTAAGCAATAGATGCTAACTGTTAAAATAACTTAATCTGCTTCAGAAAAGCCAAACTAAAAGATCAATATCCTGCCAAAAAATTGAGATACTAAGATAAACCCACTAGTGCTTTCTAAGGCAATAGAATTCTTCTAGTGTATCTAACGGCAAATTGAGGGAACATCTCAAACTAGTGAAATGTATAGAAATTGTTACCATTCAGTTTAATATCTCCCTGTCAAAGGTCAGAAGAGGAGATTTCTGTGTGCATTGCTGTCTGGACAGCTGTTGAGTAATAAGAGATAACTCATTGCTCCCAGTGTAGGTCTTACAAGTAGTTATTATAAGCTGTGACATTTGACTATTGCACTCTACTGTATATAATTTAGATCAGTAAAGGTCAGATATCAAAAGAACAGGCATCTGAGGAGATATTCAGTAACACATGAATTGAAAGTACAGTGGATCTTAACTTTTTACAAGGTTTGAGATAAATTAATCTGACCTATGCTTAAAAACCTCAGACAGGTCATATATTGCTCCTTATTACATGCCTGACAACTTCATAATTTAATTTTAAAGATGCTGTCATTGATACCATGAAAGCTGTTTAACATTCAGATTGGTTTAACCCTTCATAAGAAGGATTCTTAAACCATTTCATAGCCTGGCTAATATGTTCAGTATGATGTGGGATACCACCTCTCCCATTTCCAATGCCTTCACGTTGCCGTAGTTGACAGAATGATGACTTGCATGCAAAAGTAATATTAGGACAGCAGTTAATGCACATTAGCTGCCTTTAATGCAAGTTGGGAGCTGGAAGCCAGTACCATATGATCTGCTAGCTCCCTGGACCACAAGCTTTAATGTCAGTGGCTGATCTGAGCCTGCAAGCACGTGCCGTTGCCGCCAGATGGGTGCATGCGTGTGCACACACCTGCATCTTCTCTTATCAGGTCACCGAGGGACTTTATATATAATTTATGAAATGGCTTGTTTTCACGTATGCTATTGAAGATTTTCTTAAACACCGTCTCAGCCCCACATTTCCAAAAAGTGATTCTGTAAAAATGACCTGGAACTTATATTTTGGCTTTAACACTTACGGTAGCTTATTTCGGAACCCATAAAAAGTGTAAGCACCTTCTGGCTCTGTTCCACTAGTTAAACAAAATCTATTCCCAGAGATGCATTGTCTTGTCCGGTGTGGGTGTGCAGAACCAGGACTCATCTCCATACTGTATTAAAATAAAACTTAGGTTGTGAAGAGCACAAAATGAATTTGGAAAAAATCCTATAAGATCTAAAGAGTGCAGTATAAGAAGAGTTATTAGAACTTATTGCTGTGGGTTTAGACACAGAATCCTCATGTTAAGTTACTGCTGTCTAAAACAATCTCTTATTTGCAGTGGGTTGGTGGCCGCTACTCATTGTGGTCAGCCATTGGTCTCTCCATTGCTCTGCATGTTGGTATGTATCCATATTCTTTTAAAAAAAAAAATAAAAAAAAACATGGCTTGCATGATCAGCAGCGTGATTTACACACATGGAATATGCTAACAAAATGTATGCTTGGGGATCAGATATCAGGGGGAGGAGTACAATAGTGTTACTCTGCCCAAGCTTTAATCACAGTAACTGGATGTTTCTGCTAAATCATCTACTAAAATGATCTACAGTGAAATAGATCACGTTGACACCTTGGATTTCAGTAGCACATCTGCCCTTCTGAAATTGCATGCACAAATTTGCCTTTGACAAGATGACCAGCCATACATCTTATTGGCCACTTACATGGTCAAAAATACTTGACTTCTATGCAAAGTCAGTCATTGCATGCACATTCTTGAAAATTAAGCCCTCTAATCAGATTAGTTTTTTAAAAAAATGCATCCAGCTTTTGCTGTGGGTGCACATATATTAAATGGTAATGGACTCAATTCATCAATTCCAAGTAAGACATTTTGTTCAGGGATAAAACAGAAGTTTCACCCCCTAACTTCACCTTCTGATTTGTCCATTTCTCTGCAGTACTTGTTCTCCCAGGCTATAAACCTTGATCTAGAAACACAAGCGCTATCCTACAGTCAAATGCCCCTTATTGAGAGGGTCCTGCTGGTAGCCTTCTTTTCTACCAGGGTGCTATTGGCTTGAACACCACTGCTGATACCAAATGTGGGTGGGGATCACAGAAGGGGATGGGTGGTGAATGGAGGTAGCTCACAGCTCTGAAAGCTATTGTTTCTCCATGGGCAGACTATGGACAGCCCTACATTTGTTCATTCAGGGTTTTTTCAAAAGCATAGAGCCTAAGAATTTTAACTTTGTCTAAATGAAAACTAATATTTTTCTAGACGGGGGGCGGTGAGGAAATTGAGTATTGGGAGTTGCTGTGTGTGAAATACTGTATTGCTGTGTAAAACTTAAAAAAAAAAAATAGATTTCTTCCATTCTGTGTAGTGGCAGATTGGCAAGTACCCTTCTGTCTGCTTGAGCAACCCGAGTCTGTCTTTAAATAAACGTTGCTAGCATACTGACCTAGCTGCAGTGTTTGCTCTTGGTCCGGTACTCTACAAAAGCAGCTCTGTATGGAGTTACTGCTTTCATCACCAGCTCCATTTCCTCCTCCAGAATGTTTTGATGAAGAGGGACAGAGTTATCCTGTAGCTGGGGGGTGATTAGGGCACCAGTTGCTAATGTGCACTGATAAGTAATGCCGGTTAAGGTTCATAGTGATAAGACTGTGTATAAACCAAGCTGGGTAAATTATTGATAAAGTTATTCAATTTTTTCTAGAGTGAACTACCTATGTCTCAGGAATTCATATACTGATCAGAAGGCGATGCCTTTGCAATAATAACGGATGCTGCTTCCATCTGTTATCAGTGTATGTTTTCCTTTGTTACTTCTTCAGTTTCAATCAGCTTTCACTGAGTTTTTGCACTTAAAAAACCTTAGCCTGAAGTTGAGCCCTGAAATTTTAAAGCCCAGACTTACTCAAAATTAAGTGCATCCCAACCTAGGGGGCACAGATAGAGCAGAAGTCATAAAATGTAGCAGAAATGCAACTTTCCAACTCAAAATTTGATTGTGTACAGGAATCCAGGTTGTGGTGGGGCCTTATCTTCAAAGAAACCATGTGTAAGCTGTGATAAATAAAACGCACTTTGGTTTTTCATTGTTAGGTTTTGACAACTTTGAGAAACTGCTTGCAGGAGCCCACTGGATGGTGAGTATGGAAATGCTTGTTAAAGATTAGGTTCCCATTAACTTGGTACAGTGTTGCTATTAAGATCCCTGGAGGTGATGTTTTTTTTAAATCAAATATGGAAAAGTACCTGTCTTCCCCCACCTCCTTACTGCTTACACTGCATCAAAAACACTTTCTGTTGGAGCTCACCCCTCTTTCCCAGTCAGAGATCAGTTTTTATTGCCACTCTTTAATTTGGGGGACAGTTGGACCAAACTCAGAATATGATCTCAATTTGAATAAGAGAAGTAGATTTCTTTGGTCACTGTAGTTTTCTTTCTCATCTCTTTGCTACATAAAAGGACAACCACTTCTACACTGCTCCACTGGAAAAGAATGTGCCAGTTCTGCTGGCCATGCTGGGTGTCTGGTATGTGAACTTCTATGGCTGTGAAACCCATGCACTCCTGCCATATGACCAATACATGCACCGTTTTGCTGCTTACTTTCAGCAGGTGAGGCTCAACTTGTGCAAAGATTGTCCGTAAGTCTGTGTACATAGTTCACTGCCTTAGTTTTGAGGTCCAAGGTGCGTGCACCTTGGTTGTCAGGGTAAAGAATCTTTTGATGGTGCTCATTAGAGCCTAATGTAACAGGCCACTTCTCCTTGAATGATCCTTTAGAGTGTGTGCTAGCTACTTACGCTAACCTATCTGTTCAGTGTAGTATTTAGCTGTGACACTGAGTACCCTTCCAAGACTTGAAGAGCTCTGTGTAGCTTGAAAGCATGTCTCTTACCAGAAGTTGGTCGTCAAGATACCTCACCCACCTTGTCTCTCTAATATCCTGGAACTGACACTGCTACAACAGTACTGCATACACAATATATAACCATAGCATTTTGGAGGGTTCTGAGGAAGAATACTATCTTGGTAACAGACAGCTGTATTGCTGTTTAGCTGTACCCACAACCATCCATACAGAGGCTCATAAAAGCCCTGTCTCCACATAGATTTTGTTAGCATACCAACCTTCCTGATGTCTACAAACCAAACTATAACTTGAGCACTTATAAAGAGAAACAGAATTAAAGTCAATTAAGTAAGTTGTTACAGTTCTAAGGAATGACTTTAAGAACAAGAAGAAAAAACATGGGGTATATCAGTTTATAAACTTCTAACCTCCTTGCTCGTAGGGTGACATGGAATCTAATGGGAAATACATCACTAAGAAAGGCACTCGTGTGGACTATAATACTGGCCCTATTGTGTGGGGTGAACCTGGAACTAATGGGCAGCATGCCTTTTATCAACTCATTCATCAAGGTACAATTGTAAAATAATCAGCTTGTTGGGGTGTATCACCTGGGTTTGGGAGGAAATTCTGAACACCTGATACAGATGCTGCAGAAGTTGGAGAACTGATACTATTTTGGGGGTTGGCTAAACTGTCAGAGGCCTCTTACCTACCAACAACCTATTGCAGTGATGTTAACCTATGGCTTTAGAAGGCAACACGCTGACGTTGCAGTAACGGGATTTAGAATTCTAAAAAATTAATACTCTATAAAATAGAGCTGGTCAAGAATTTATAAATTAGACATTTTTGGAAAACTGTTTTTAGATCAGTTTAGAGGGGCTGAAACTTGTGTCAAAATGTTGTTTTAAAAAAAAATCCTGCTTGTTCTTTCATATAAAGTATTCTTCAGCCTCCAACATTCTCTTCCCTGTAGGAACTCGTATAATCCCCTGTGACTTCTTAATTCCAGTCCAGACCCAACATCCAATCAGAAATGGCTTGCATCACAAGGTAAAACTACTTGTGGTTGTAATCATTGGTGGCCATATTTCCTTTTACTGCTGCTGAAGCCACTAGAGTTCATCCAACCCTACAGTATGCCAAATTCCTCTGTTGTAGACACAGTAGGCCACATCTTTTTAAATGTGTCAGACTGTCCCTGTATACTGGATGTGGCAGTACATTGTGAATTGTGTATACAGAGCCTTTGTTTCTGCAGAACTTGCTGCTCTCAATTCCAGAGGCAGACTTAAAAAATGTGGCCTGTTGATTTGTGTTTTGAGACCAGAGAGGGATGGGTGGGCTGTTTGAAAAGAGAATGGCAGGCTAAGCATGTGTATTGTGCGGCATCAGAGTCTCAAAGGAGACTCTACCTTTTCCTGAAGAAATGCTGTGGTCTCCAAGGTTTGGAAGTCCTTTGAGAATAATTCATAAAAATACCAAAAGGCTAGTTATCTTCTGAGCACTCTCTTGCCTAAAAACTTGGACTGATTTATGAAAGGTGTAATCCATCCATTATTTTGGCTTACTTTTTAACATATCTACAAAATAAATTATTTTTTACTAATTAAACAGCATAGCATCCTGAAATTAAAACCCACCTACAATAGATAACTTCTGCCCAGTGTAGTAACTCAGTGTAGTAACTTTTACTTCCAGCTTTAGGGAAAAGAAGTGCCCTCCAAGATGAATTACTTCTGGTACCGAGTTCAAATACGGATTTCCTTTGTTCCTCTTAAATTGCACTCTGATTTCTTCTGACAAGATGTTAACGCTGATTTTAGACAAATATAAAAAGATAACATCTTTTTTTAAAAAAAGAAGTGTCACTCAACCATTCCTAGGCTCATTAGAAATGATGATTTATGGTGACTGATAGGTGCTGACTAAAACAGGACAGGATCTCTGCCTGGAAGAGCTTGCAAACTAATCCTCATGATATAATGAGGAGGTAGCATGATTGTAAAGAAAGGAGGGGTTATGGGTAACTGCAGTAAAAATATATTTGTTCATTCAGCTGAGGCTGGCATATGGCGTGATGTTAAGGTTTGTCTCAGAGTAAATGGATTTCTCAGCTGGTTAACCCTGTATAGGCCATGTGGAGAGACAGACTGGTGACTTGGTGGGTCATCTGGTTAAGAACATGCTATGGATGGGGCGGGAGGGGATGGCATGGAAGAAAGCGCAGACTCTTGTGTTCTACCACTTTCATCCACTTGTTTCACAAGTAGCACTACAGAGGTAGGATCCAATGCTGTGGTTATTGTGATGGCTTCTGAGTGCGAAATCCTGGCCCCACGGAACTCTGATTTCACCCTGAATCTTTAAATGCTCCTTTGCATATATCCAAGACACTAAAAAGCCTCATGACACTCCAAGGAAGAAAAATTATATTTTCATTGTACAGAGAACTACTTGGTACCTTGTTTTTAGTTCTTAGTCACTTGCTTGAGGTTGTGCAACAGCAAGCCTGTCACACCCTAGAAGTAAGGTGACCAAGTAGCAAGAGTGAAAAATCAGGATGGGGGTGAGGGGAAATAGGTGCCTATATAAGAAAATGCCCTGAATATTGGGGCTGTCCCTATAAAACCAGGACATCTGGTCACCTTCCCTAGAATAGCATCCTGATTCAGTCCTGGGCTGTAAGTACTAAATACTGCTTCCCCTCCATTAACTAAAAGGGCAGTAATTTGACTGGCTTAATATCGCACTTCTTCCCATTAGATCCTTCTGGCCAACTTCCTTGCTCAGACTGAGGCCCTGATGAAAGGAAAGATGACTGATGAGGCTCGAAAAGAGCTACAGGCTAGTGGGCTGAGTGGAGATCCTCTGGAGAAACTTCTTCCACATAAGGTACCAGTGTTAACAACTGCCATCTCGTTCAAGTTACTCTCCTGTGTGTTGGTGTGAAAGCACTGTCTGCGTGTTGCAGACAACATGGTATGGGTACTACGGAAACATTTTAAATGGAGTAGGCTAGGATAAATCTGGTGCCCTCTGGTGGTGCTTGACTAGACATGACCAGTAACAAACTGCAAATGTTGAATCTTTAGAGATTCAGTGACTGACTAGGGAGGGCTCCCTGTATGGGGCAAATTCCTCTCTTAAAAACCAGACCATGTCGATGTTATGCTAACAGAACATTGCAACCTTGCAGCATTTTCCAGAAAGTAAATGCTTTTCTGTCTGTAGCCTTGGGAGCCTGGTCTTGCTGCACTTGGTGTCATTCTCATAGTACTGAACATGTAAGTTTAAAAGTCTGCTTGGGCCTAATTTTTAGGCCTGAACAAGACCCAAGTCCACCCGACCCAAGTCCAGGAGGACAGTTACTTTCAACCTTACCATTCCCCCTCTTCATGTGTATCAGCCCCCTGCTCTGCTCACTGCAGAGTGAGAGGTACTGCAACTCCTCAGCACACTTAATACAGCTATGTGCCACTTAATATGTGGAGACATCTGGTCTAACCAGGACCCCAACACTTGTAGTTGAGTCCTATTAGGTTGGGTTGCAGGACTCTACTGTGCATGCTCCTGGCATTTGGAGATGATGTTATACTATTATCCTTACAATAAACTTACTGCAATACGGTCTATGGGGATGACCAACAGATTGAAATAGCTATTATGTCCTTTTAATGCTCTTAACATTCCTCTCTGTACAGTCTTTAATTAAAATAAAATATAACTTTGTAACACTGGTATTAAGGGTCTGGAAAAATAGATACATGTGATGTGAGAAATGCTTTGAAATGTAACCTTTTTATTTTTGTTTGAAAGGTCTTTGAAGGAAATCGCCCAACCAATTCCATTGTGTTTACAAAACTTAACCCATTCATTCTTGGAGCCTTAATTGGTAAATATATCTCATTACTAGCGTTGTTTAGTGATGTTTTCTGATGAGGCTTACAGTTAATTCTCATTTGTTTTTATAGCTATGTACGAGCACAAGATCTTTGTTCAAGGAGTTGTGTGGGATATTAATAGCTATGACCAATGGGGGTAAGTCTTACTAACCTGTATCTCCAATCCTTAATGAACTGTAGCACTTCAGGACTTCTTTAAAAAAAAAAAAAAAATTAAGGTAATGAAGCAAATCAGCAGTATATTCCTTGTGCTATCCATCAAAGTGTAAAAGCTTCTATTATATCTTTAAATACATAGACAGGAAAGTCTGTTTTGGGGATAAAACATCATCCTCTATTAAACCCTGTTCATGGCATCACTACAGAGACTGAGAAAAGATTAAGGGAACTTTACTTTTATTATCTTTTAAGAAACTATATATAGGAGAAGGCAGAGAGAGGAATAGGTGCTCTCAGCAATACTTATGGAAATAATAGAAGTGGAGAAAGACATTGGGTCCAAGTTGACCAAGAAAGTTAACAAAAAGCAATCCCTTTAAATAAAAGGCAAACGTGGATTACCTTCCATGGATGGAAACTAATACTAGACAATCTGACAGCACAGATACAGAAGCAACAAAAAAAACCTCACTTTTTTTATTTCCTTTTCCTATGTCAGGAAAACATGTCCTGGTTTGTCCTCTGACCTAGGGGCCCTACCATTAATGTAGGCTCTCTTAAAAATGATGCACCTCATGACGTGGAAGGTGTCTTGGACATTTTGGTTAACACTTTTAAAAGAGACTAATTTGGACTCCCAGAAACAGATCTTCAACTTGAAACCTGATTTTCAGAAAGTGCTGAGCACCTGGCCTTTGACTCAAATCCCTTGAAGTCTAAAGTTGGATGCCTAAAACGGTTACTCATGTGAAAAATCTTGGTTCTTGACTTACCAAATACGAAACTCTTAAGAGAAAGTAGAGGGGCTGAGATGTGCATAAGATTCAGATGAAACTTGTACCTCCTTTTGAGAGGGCAGTGGAAGAGGATGTGGTTCTCTAAAGCCCGGGAATCCACAGGGGACTGTGTTCCCAGCCCTGGAGATCCAAGACCTTATTCCTGTGCACTGCTGTAAAGCAGTGGTTCTCAAACAGGGTTACACAGAGGTCCTCCAGAGGGTACTTTGACTCCTCTATATATTTGCCTAGTTTTACAACAGACTACATAAGCACTAGCGGAGTCAGTACAAACTAAAATTTCATATGGACAATGATTTGTTTATACTCCTCAATACTATACACAGAAATGTAAGTACAGTATTCCCATTGGCTTAGTTCATAATTAATGGTAATGAAAAAATAAGGAATTTTTCAGTAATAGTATGCTATGACACATCTGTATTTTTTGTCTGATTTTTGTGAGTAGTTTAAGTGAGGTGAAACTTGAGGTATGCAAGACAAATCAGACTCCTGTAAGATATGGTAGTCTGGAGAGGTTGAGAACAGTGCTCTAGAGCGTCTACTTTCTGAATCTCTCCTGAAGGGCTGTGCTATTGTTACATCTTCCAAAATATTGAAGTAGAAGCTAAACTAAGGTCTCTGCAGGGGATAATGCTGTCTAGAGAGCATAATTCCTGTGAGGTTTGGAAAGGAGGAGGTGACATTAGAGTGAATGAGTGACTCTAGTCCAGTGGTTAGGGCACCCATCTGTGAGGTAGGAGACTCAGGGTCCTGTCCTGTTCCAGTGACTCATTATTTATCCAAAAGTGGAACAGCTTCAACAGGAGAGACTGAGCCCCACTTCAGAATATCCTGAGGTGTCTGTTCAGATTTTCTCCCTATCAGGCAAAGATGGGAACTGAACCCAGGTCTCTGATATCCACAGGGCTAAAAGTTGAGGAGGCATCATTACCTTCTCCTCTGGTCACATTTGAATGGGGCCCTGTCTAGTAGCCATGGCTCTACAGGCAAGCGAGGCAGGGGAATGCCTGTCTTTCGTTGCTTTGTGAATCATGCTGGGGCTTAAGCATGAGGTAGGCCTCTGGACACCTAGAATGAGGCAGCAGTGTGCATGCCCAGAAGCCAAACCTTAAACGTCAAGAAAACTTTTACCCTGAAATTTTGGGTGCTGTTGAGTGAATTTCGGCACCAGCCAAACAAGGTTTTATGGATCACAGTAGTGCTTAAATCTGAGGTTTAAGTGCCTATTTTTACCCACTATATTTTTATGGGTCTGGGCCTAAATGAATGTGCTAACTTATTTTTCCTCTCCCCCTCCATAAAATTCAGAGTCGAGCTTGGAAAGCAATTGGCTAAGAAAATTGAACCAGAACTGGATTCGGATGCTCCAGTGACATCTCATGACGGCTCAACAAATGGGCTCATTAACTTCATCAAGAAGCATAGAGCTTGACCTGAAAGATTCAGAGGCTACCACCAGTCTAACTGCCGAACACCCAGATCGATGTTGTAGTCATTGCTTTTGTTAGCTACTTTTAACCAAAATAGCACTTTACACCTTAACTTGTTGCAGCCATCCTGTTGTGTGAAGTGTTACAAATGAAAGCTAGTTTTGTGAAACCCAGAGATTGTATAATTGCTTTCTATTTTTGTGGTTGCCACACTTAAGTGCAGCTGATATGTCCCTCACTACTTAATGCCTCCCCCACTGCCCCTGAGCTCCCTCAAAGTTGATCACATGTACTAAAAAGAGAAAATAAAAGACACAGTGGACAGTAAAACCTCCTCCTCACTCTGTTTGTAGAATGCAAGCCTGATAATCCTAGCTTGAAAGCTCAGGGGTTTAGTATAAGGGGGAATTCCTTACAGAAATCTAACAACCCAGAGTTGCAGTATTGCTCAGATTGTATAGTATATGTTCTGTGAATAAGACCTGGTCATAATAGCCACTGTAACCCACAGGGATTTGTTGTTACCGCTAGTGTGCTGTACTCATCAGGAAGATGGAGAAGTGTTCTGTGGTGGTTCTTGTATATTTCCTTGACAAACAGCTATTCCAAAGGGGAGGAAACTTCTTTCCTGATGTGACATTGATGTTTTCAAACTTCAGAAATGTGTTAAACCAAACACCTATTTCTGATCAAGCTACTAGAGCTTAGTACCGTTCACAGGAAAACTGAGGGGTTTTCAGTGTGTAGTTTTGGTTTTTTTAAGGATCCTCCAAACCATTACACAGTAGCAATGGTATTTGCTGCAAATTGAATAGAGAACAGGAAACAGTCTTGACAAACAAGCCTTGAAAGTCTGTTATGGAAATTAAAATCACCTCTGCTGCTGTGTATCATTTTAACCCTTAACTACACATAACCATTCACAGAGGTGGCTTTCTTACAACCCTTATTTCTTCTTTACAGCTTACAAAAATGAATTGATTCCAATCCAGACTCTGGGGGGGGGGAGAAGATGAGGGGAAAGCAAGAAAAATTAACATTTAGTTTTAATGAGCCCCATACACCAAATGCTGCTTTAAAAAGGAAAAAAGTGAAGAAACCAAGCTAGAAGTATGACAGTTCAAGCTGGCACCTCCTAATTGCATCCACACAAGTGAAGTTGGGTCTGGGAGACATGGCACATGGAGTTGTGGCTTTAATGTTAACCTAACACATCCTGTAATGCTAATCATTTTCCATAATTTCGTGTGGTGGTTTGGATTTGATCTGCTGTCCAGCAGGACTGGAATATGGATGTGAGTGATAAACAATCGTACCCCACAACAGTTTCACTGTAATCTTTTTCCAAAGGTAGACTATTTAAATGCAACCCATAGATGTTCCAAGAGACCTGTTTCTTACAATACCCTGCTGTTGCTGACAAATAGCCAAAACAAGTAACCATGTGCATATCAAAATTCACTTTGAGATTTCAAATCTTTGTGTGAATGTCAGTTATCTTTGTTAGCCAGGGCATGTTGCCAAAAGTCAGGGTACTCTAATTCTTATGGGGTGTACACCCATGGACCTAAACACACCTCTATGCTATGGATAAGATTTACAAGATCACATAAGTAAATAAAGAAAACTGCAGTGTTGTATCCAGTAATGCCCTGTAATGGTTTATTTGTAATAGGTGAATTCCTCCAATTGCTTGAACCAACTATGGTACTGTGCTGCTCAATGCTGACTTCCTTTTGCTCTTGTTCAATATAGGTATGAAACAACAAGACCCCTGTTAGTTCAGACTGTTTGCTATGCTCTTAGAGGGACTGCGTTCCTATTCAATATGCTTCAGTAACTAAAGAATTCTGAGGAGAAAAATTGGCTTGGTCGACCTCAGATACTGGTATTTTATTCTCTGCTCCTCCGTCCCCTGCAAGTTATGAAATCCTGGGAGTTTTTCCTGTGGGCAGAGAGTCAGTTGCACCACTAGAAAGACTTCAAAACTGATTTCTACTTTGTTTCCTTTCTGCCAACCTCTTTACTGATTACGAGGTGTGGGAGGGCAGTTTGAACATATTAATAAAATCACTGATACCAAACAGTCTGAGTCATAGCTTAATGGTGGACAGCATGAATTAAGTGACTTGCCTTAATGTTTGGTTTTGTAGGAAGTCTGCTTCCTACAGATGAGGAAAAAGTGTGATTTCTCCCCTCTAGCAACCGCTAGTCACACGGGGATTGTTCAAAGATGCCCAGATTAATACATCTCTGTTCCCATTAAGTCGGTGAATGTCTTCGTTAAGATGGATGGGAGTGGAACTGAATGCTCTTGAAGATCCCACCCACAATATTCATGCTGGAAACAGTTCAAAAGTGCTTTGTGAAGGAGAAAGACAAACCTCCTGGTGGTGACACTTGTCTCTTGGATGTTAACTATTCTGGATACTTAATTTAATTTTTTTAAATATGCCCCCAAGCAAATAAAGCCGATAGCAACAAGGACAGTTCAAATTAAGTTCCATGTTCCCAACTTGCTTATAGGAGTGTCATTTCACCTCAGTATATGCACTAATTTAACCATGCTATGTTTGCTACACAGGAATACTAAACAGCAAGAGTTGGTGCCTGTTAAAATCAATACATGCTATCAAAAGAAGAAGGGTGTTTTTGTTGGCTGAGCTCTGGATTTCTTGCTGGGCATCTAGATGCTTCTCTTCTAACCTAGAGCCACCGGTTACTGGCCTCTTCTGGCAAATGAACTGGAATTGTACCTTCCTTTCCTTAGTATGCTCCCTGGCCAGCTATAATGCCACCATTTTGCAAAACAGTAAAAGCAATACTGTAAACCCTTGTTCACACTGAAGTCTTCTAGCCTCAGTAAAAGGTTCAGGCATGTGCCTTTGTTACGACCCCATAGATGGTGAAATGACTGCATGTGAAATCTGATTACTCCCTCATGTTCCTGGTCAAACATATCCTCTGGGAGAGGTTTCTACTCTTTAGAGAAAAAGTTAGACTTGCAGGTTAACTCCTCTCTTGTTCCTCTGCAAATGCGTAGCCAAACTTAAGGTTAATGCTTTTAGCTAGACTTTACTGTAACTATGTATCTTCCCCTTTTCTCTTTGGAATTTTGTCTGATACTTCCAGCTGTTAATAGCTTTAGTATTGTGCCCATTTATAAATAAAAATGTTTTCTAAGAAACCTGCCAAAAGGGACAATCTAATAACCACGGTACAGGCTCCTCAGTACTGAAAGGGACCAGCTGCCAGCTGCTAATAATAGGACTAATGGGAGAGCAGTGGCAAAAGATGTCAATCCTCCTGGTCTGTTACTCTATTCTTACTATTTTTTACTGTGCTCATATAATCAGGTTAGGTGGGTAGGCAGCAGCTGATTTTGCTTAATTGTTGATTGGGAAGTCAGTTAATGCTAACACTCAACATGTGTTCTAATTAAGCAGTAGCTCCTCACTGCTGGCTGATAATTGAATGCATTAAGTAGCCTAAATGCATAGTTGGAGCTTAGTTGCTTGGAAATGGATGTGGAACCAGATAATTGGAATATATAGATCTGAAAACTGCCCCGAGACTTGCTGAATAAATTCTTTGCTACACCCTTTGGACTTGCTCACGGGGGTAAGTCACACTGAACACATTTATTTATTTGAAATGATTGAGGGCTTGAAGTGAGGGGATTTCTTGTAGAGAAAGGAGAATTTCTTCATTCTCTCTGTAAACTGAGCAATAGTAGCCACTGGCTCTTACATACATAGTCCCACAGGTCTCTACTGCAACTTGCTTCTGAAAAATGCTTGCTTGAAGTGCACAACATGCAGCTGGAGAAGATTTGGAAAGTGCACATTAAGTGAGAATTAGAGGAAGGGATTACTCTGATGTATTGACCCAAAGCTGGAAGGCAGCATGAAGGCTGCCCTCAGTTGTAAGCCATATGGCGGGGAGCTGCCCCGCTATCAGGTCTGTGCCTTTAGAATATTGATACCCTGAACATGGACTTTTTTAAGTATTTTTTAAGTGGAATTGAGATTCTTGCTACACGAGTCACCTTTACAGAAAGGCGCATGGGACTAAAAACCAGGACTACTTAGTCTTTCCAGGCCTGGCTTCCCCAACTTCCTATGTGACCTTGAGAAAAGCCACTTCGTTCATTTCCTCAGCTGTGTATAAACCGCGGATAACCCCCCCTGCCTCCTCCACGTTCCTGGGGTGTGTGTTGGGGGGGGGGCTCCCACTTCACAGGCAGTCCTAGAGCAAAGCAGCCAAATGCCAGCTGCTGTCCTGCAATGAGCCCCCCGGTACCCGCGGGAAAGCAGCGCCTACCTGTGCCGTGTGCCCGGCGGGGACCCACTCTCCCTGCACCCCTCCCCCTGCGGCCGTAGGCAGCCGCGCGTGCTGTGAGTGGGGGTCAGCCTGGGAGCGGCGGCCAGCTGCAGAGGTTGGTGGTTTCTCGCTCCCCGCCCCCCAGCAGTGGGGTGACAGCCGCGGGGCGGGACACAGCGAGAGCCGGGGGAAGAGCTGGCTGCCCAGCCCGCCTCTCTGGGATTTGGTCTTTTCTGCCTAGTGTTGCTTCTGCGCGCGGGCTGCTAAAATGCTCTTCTGTCGGGCTGGCCCCTGCCCCGGCAGAGCCCTGCAAGCAATGCTCAGGTCACTAGTTCTCTTGCCGGGGGTCCCAGAGCACTGCACTGCGAGCTGAGGGGCGGGCTCCGAGTGCCAGGAACACAGTGATGGCATCTCCTAGCTCTCCCTTGCTGCCAGTGTGGCTGGAACGACGGACAAGACGGCCTCTGGTGAGGTAAAATGACAAGGGGGGTTGCTCAAACTCTGAGGCAATAGAGAGAATTGCAGCAGAATTACATCCCAGTCATGGCAGACTTCACTGTGAGCTTCATGGCCTGGGCTCACACTGCTTGAAGGGTGCTAAGCTGAGCAAAATTTCCCCAGGACATGTGGGCAGACTGAGGTGAACCTGACACTTAAAACAAAACCCGCTTGTGACTCTGCAGTCTGAGGGGTTAGAGAGGTGTGCCATGAATTTTTTATACATCTTTCCAGGAAAAGGATGATTGTTTAGGCACATTAGAAGAATGAGGCAATCCTGGTGTTTAAATGTAATAGCTGGAAAAAGCATTCGGTTCAGGCAGTCGCTACTGCTATTTCTTGTCGAGGGGGAGACAGTCTGGTTCCTGGGGAGACGTAACTGGCACCACCCCTTTTGCGCACTTAGGTGACTTGCACCCTTCAACTCCTTGTGATGCAGGCTGACGCAGCTGGAGGGATAGAGCCAAGACTTCCTTTTTCTTGCCTCTGCTTGCCCACTCCCCTCCCTCCAGATCCCCTGCCCCAGCAGGTTCCAGCAATGCATCTAGCTCACACAGTAGCATGGTGGGGTCTCCTTACTCCCATTGTGCATGGGCACACAGCAAGGCTCGTGACTAACTTCAGCAAATACCCTGGTTGTCTCAAGACCCAGTCGATGCAGTAATAAAAGATTCACAGCGGGCCCAGTTCATCAGACTCAGGCAGTCAATGGGAGAACCTACCAGCTCCATTATTCACACTCCCCAGGTACCTGTTAAACTCCTTTGGCCCCAGCAGCTGAATCCCAGGGCAGCTGGCTCAGGGAGGAGGGACTTGGGTTGCGGGGCTATAAAACTGCAGCGTAGATGTTCAGGCTTGGGCTTTGTGACCTTGCAATTGGGTCTCACTGCAATTTTCAGCCCTGCAGTCCAAGTCCCTTGGACCTGAGGCAGCTGACCCGGCTTCGGAGACTTGGTGCGATGTGCTTTAATTGCAGAGTAGACATGCCCTCGGTCTGCCATCCAGCCCACAGGACTTTCTGCCACACTAAGCTAGGATGAAACCACTGTGTGGTGGTGAAATTAACTTGGGGCCTGGGATTCAGCTGCTTGGGCCAAAGGAATTGAACTGTTCTCTGAAGAAAGTGTGAGTAATGGAGGTGGTAGGTTCTCCCATTGATTGCTATCGTACGGGGTCTCTGTGCTCACTAACTATGGGTGAGGCCTTGTGCGTATGTCTTTGTACTTCTGCCTATCCGTCAGCATTTTTGGAGAGTGGGAAGCAAATCTTTAGGTTCTCATTGAACTCAATTCTTAGGAACCTTTTTTTCCTGGGTGGATCTTGGAGTGTTACCCTCAGGAAGAGCCCAGCAACTTGGGCCATAGCCCCTTCTAACCAAACTGCCTTCTGCTCCACTAGGCAGATGAACGTACCCAGCTTATCAATACTCGTATGTCTGCGCAGCCTGTGGCAGAAAGTGTAAATCACACATTAAATTCTTCAACCTTTGGTGATAATGTCACAACCCTCCTGAACTGAGCAAGACTCTGTCCCTGCATGAAGAAGCTGGGAGGGTGAACAGGGCAAATGGCCAGAGGCCAAAGCATTCCTTGAGGCCAATACTGTGTGTAGAAACGTTTATTTCTGTGAATTGCTTATTAATTCCTAACACTGTTCATCTGGGACCTGATCCAGCTCCCACTGACATCAATGGAAAGAGTCCCGTAGACTTCAATAGCCATTGGACTGGGTCCTTGGTTATTAGCTGCAATCCTGAGGAAATTCCTGTGGCCTGGAAACTCAAGACCTACAGAGAAAATATTTTGTGCCATCCTGGAACAACTGAGCTAATTCGTATGGCTCATAGCACCCCATCAGCCAAGTTACAACATGGAATGCAATGTGTAACAAAGAACCCCAAATGAGGGGCATGTACCAAATATCCATATATAAAACTTAAAATGCACCAGGATCCTTGTTAATGTAAATAACTCTTTCCCTCACCGACCTCGGTTTCATGACTTTTTTATTTTTCTTATTTTTAATTCTGATGTAAACAATAAAAGCGAGGGGGACACCAACTTTGTGTGGAACACAGTTAATCGTGGGACTATAAGAGGCACTCTGCTAGGACAGAGCCTATGGTGACACTCCTGCTTATTAATCCAATTCACCAGCACTATTTATCCTACTGAAAAAAATCTAGGATAAAGCAGACTGTAAATGGTTTAAAAAAAAAATTAACGTTGATGGAGATGACTTTACTAAGAAGAAAAATGCAACATTAAAAGACTGATTTTTAAAAACCTTACTCCCAGCTGATATTGACATTCCCTTCATTTTGGGTGGACTTATCCCTAAGGAAAACTACAGGAAACTTTAAAGTGTCGGGTTCTATTTAAAACCTTGGTGGTCCTTAACGGCTGCCCCCACTGTTCCAGGCTGGTACAAACTTAAACAGAGCTCTTTGTTGCTCTTGAATGTGACATAATCCTTTCATCTGGCATGGTGAATGAAGTATGCACATGGCTTTTTTGCTAACCCTGCTGGGCTGCCTTGTTACACCTTCAGAGCAAACCAGCCCACAGTAAAAAGCTCGGACTCTGTCATCCACCCTCTTTTCAATAAACAATTGACAACTACGGCATCTTTTGGCTTTAAAAAACTACCCCTAGTTAAACCTGCCTCTCTAGGAACAGCTACTCACTGCCTCCTTTATTTCAAATGCACAGCACTATGTATATATACACACACACACACACACTCTGCACTATATATATTTTAAACAAATATATATTTGTTTGCATGTTACTAATTTGAAGCTCTTTGAAGAATCCTACAAGGAGATCAAAGACAAAAGATTAGAACGTTTTTAATAAAGTGAAGAAGGATCAGGTTAGATCAAAGGGACCAGCTGACAGGAAATAACTAGGTGCCGATGTTGGCTGACACTTCTATGCTGTAGGGTGATTTCTGTGTTAATGGGAGGTCAGAAGGAGGGCTGCTTTATATCTTATTGTCTCCAGACTTTGCGGACTGGGTGTATCTTTGTAGTTTAATAAAAAAAAAAAAAAAAACCCTCAAAGTCACAGTTTGACTCAGCCACATGATTTTTTCTAGTTAATTTTAGTTTTGACTTAAAATTGGAATGCATCAATAGATTTTTTTTGATTTAATTAACTGGTCTATGAGGTGGTTTGAATAATCATTTTGTCAGAAAAGCTAGATCACATTCATCTTCAAGTAAAACTCCACTGAGGTTAGTGGAATTACAGTCAAAGGTAGGGGTGTGTGTGTGTGAATGAAGACACATTTATTCACACTTAACTGCTTGCCAAATACACATTGTACCACTTTAACTATACTGGTATAATTAAAGTGATTTGGCCCTTCTAGTGTGGGTGCAGTTGCACTGATATAAAGCTGCCTGTGGGAATAAACTATACCAGTTAAACTATTTCATCTGAAAACCACACCCCTAACTGAAGTAGTTATACAGTGCAAAAAGCGTGTGTGGACCAGGCCTATGGACTCTGTTCTCATCTTTGGCATTTTTCTCATCTATGTACCATTATGAAGACCAAGAGGAAGAAGCTCTTCATAATGTTTTCCTTTTTAGTGTAGAAAATATAATGTAATTAGGGTTCATTTGGCTTAATGCACATTTTTAATATATTTGTATAGACTATTTAGGGTCCCCATGCAGATTCTCATATGCCCTTAACACTGGCTTTTATAGGTGCATGGAGCACACTCCCCTCGCATGTTTTCCCACCCAGAAAAGCTACATGAGGGGCCCAATCATGTCACTGTGAGCAGGAAACTTCCATTGTCTGAAAAGGGAGCAAGATTGGGCCAAGATGTTGAGAAAAAAATGATGATTTGTATTGTGATAGCCTCTAGGACTCTTAGTCATTGCCCAGGACCCCATTGTTCTAGGTGCTGTACAGACACATGCAGTGGTTCCTCCTTCTACATCTGGGGCTCTGCTGCCTGACTTCATAATAACATTCTAGTGACTAGGTATATTTTGTATGTATTATGTAGCCTAACATAGGTTCCATTTTTACATAGCTGTAATTGTCCAGGGCCTGGCACAATGGGCCCCTGACGAGGGCCTCTAGATGCTAACATAATTCAAATAATCTGTTGTAATATTTAAAGAGAAATGCATTCTATTGGCCACATCTTTTGTAAGGTTTACATAGTCAAAATCACTATGCACAATCAAGACCACTTAAGCATTAAAATAAGGGTGCAGCCTCTTAATAATTCCAAGGGAACCAGTTGGGAAGAGGGTGGGGGTTTGAATGAAGAGGAGAAAAAGGAATAATTCTGTTTGAACTTCAGAAATGGCACTGTTTGGTTAAGGTGCATAGGTATCCTGTCATTGTCTGCTGTAGATAACAGGTGGACTTTACTCTTCAGGCAGGGCAGCTGCAGGTAAAACCAAAGTAACTTTCCATGGCCATATATGTCTGTTACCTGAAGGCAGTGCTGTGTAGTAGCTGATATACTGCATGGAGTGCTGCTGTTTTGGGACACCCCCCCTCATATATGTGTGCTCACGGGTGCGATGCAGTCTGGGGGCAGCTGATCTGCTATGGGTCCTTTATCTGGAATAGCAATGCTGTTAAACAGCTGTGAATGATGCATAGAACTGGGGTGAAAGTAAGTGATTTTACTTTGAGTTTTTGTTCCCATTTTTCTGAATAGGACAGCCCCCAGCAATGGAGTCTCCCAGACTGCCAATCAGGTACACTTAAGAATCATTATAGTCATTTCAGAAAAGTAGTTGCTTTTGACTAATTAAAATTATTGAAAGATCTGATATTTGATGCATACAACTGATAGAAGCAAAGGGCCTCCAAGATGCTCTCTATGTAACCATAGTAACAGCACACTTCCCTGACATCCCTTTCTTTGTGACTTCCTGGGCCTTATTGAGTCCTGTAGGGCAATTGCCTTCTTATAAGAACCTTTTTCCCAGAATGCCTTTCTGGGACTGGCCCTTTAAATTTGACGGAGCCAGGTCACTACAGCCCTACAGTAGCCATTTTGCATGGGGGGGTAATTAAATTGTTGTCTCTGGTTATAACCATGTCCTGGGTTTAAGAGATTGTTAATATTTGTGTCATGAGGCCTCAACTAAAGATCACAGCCCTGTTGGGCTAGGCACTGTACAGACACAGAGTCAAAGACCATTCCTGAGTCAAAGACCTGAAGAACTTCTGACTAGATATGTTCATGTTACAACTTCTTTGGACTGTGAAGGTGAATCTGGTATTCTCTGGGTGAGGTTTGAAAGCTGCCAGTGTACCTCAGTATTAGCCTAGGATATTCACCATCGTCTCATCCCTGGGACCTTCCTGAATGAAGGATACTGAACTATGTGGTGTTCCTGCGATCTGGATATTTAGACACTGGGCAGAGGATTAAAGCCATTTATGGTGGGGAAAGGGAGCCTGCATAAGCTCTCGGAGAGAAAGTGGGTTAAAGCCCATCCCGAAACAATCAAGTCTGTACTCTAATAATAAGAATCAGTGGATTGGCGCACCCACAGAAATGCTAATGAACTGTACTGTACTGGCCAGAGGCACCTTAATGCCAGATGTGTCAGATATAGGCCTTGCCTGAAATAGAAAGTAACTTAGCTAAACTTTGTGTGCTTTTTTAGTATAGCCAAAGCCCTAGGCATACAGGGAAGGAATTGCAAGGGATAGAGAGGCCGGGCCTGTAGTAGAAATCTAAGGGTCTTGAAATGCACAAGCAATGCGAAAGGAAACTAAAGAAAGAAGGGTTCCTTTAACCAAGTTCTTGGACTGGAGATTAGCCAACCAGACAGAGGTATAAAGGGAAGAATTAAAATGTTCATAGGGAGTTATCAGTAATGGAAAAAATCAATTATCACAGTGCAGTATTTCTAGAAGGAGTTATCTATAACTTGCTAGCTTTCAGCAGCTTTACCTTGAATTTTTGGCTTCTCTAGTGGGTTTAATAGCTTTATTTAACAGATCACCTGTATCCTTTCCTCTAGATCTGGGACATGTTAGTTGTATCATATCATCCAAGTCTTAATAAAGAAGAGCCTTATAGCATAGCAGAGGATTGTGTGGAGGTCTACAGTGTGAAGATGTCATCCTCTGTAAAACTGAAGATTGGCATCCCAAAAAACGGTTGAGCGGTTTACAGGGACAATCATGCAGAGTTCTGGATGTTTTTCAGACTCTGACCCAGCAAAGTGCTTAAGCATGTGTTTTAAGTACATAAGTAACCCAAGTTAACGGAGACTATTCACATGCGTAAAGATAATTACATGCTCAAGCACTTTGCTGGATCAGAGCCTCAGTGGTAAGGGTATTAAATGCAAATAATTAGTACAAGATCTTACATCTTGTTTTACCAAAAGGTCAAATGAGCAAATAGAAGAATACACCTCCTGACTGTGTGGAGACACGAGTCCTGTAAACTCCTGAAGAATCCTCCTTCTTGCAGTCCCATGTCTGGCATTCTTCAATCTGCTTTATTTTGGTAGAAAACTGACCAGCCATACATTCTGAAAAGTAAAGAAAACTACAAAATTAGAGCCTTCTAATTTATGAACACAGGGTTTTGGATCATAATAAGGATAGTGGGTGGCTGAATAGTAATGATTTCTTCTTATTCAACATGTAAACATAGTAGTAGTGTATATAGGCATCTCATCAAGGTTGGGGAGGGGTGTGTTCTGCACACCATAAACATATAGACCAGGATTTTCAAAAGTAACTGCTAAGTTTGGGTGCCTCCATTTTTGGACGGCCAACTTGAGACATTCCAAAGGGCGATCCCTGAGTTTCAGAAATTGTTGAGTAGCTGCCCTGTAATGAGACCACTTTACAGCATTTCAGGCACCCAGAATCACCAGTCACTTTTGAAAACTTTGGCCAGAGCCAATGACCGTCCCTACTCTAGAAAACTTACAAAACCTGAACGATAAAGAGATGAGGTTTTATTATTAATCTCAAATTGAAGCCAGATTTGTCACCAAGTTGTGGAAAATGGCTTAATAGTTTGTATTTATATATAGGTAGGGCAAGATGACATGCAAACTAGAATCTCTTCACCCACCTCTGAAATACAGCAACCTCAGGGGTGAAATTACAGCAGAACAACAGCTGTCCCATAGTTAGGGTTAAGGTCAGCTTTCTGTTTCAAGTGCAACTCTTCTAAGTACTCTAAAATCTAGGCCATTACTCAGAGTGCCTTGAAATGTGGTATGTATGCCTCATGGGGGCCTAGATTTCTTTTAGTGATCCAGATTTGAGGTAATTTAACCAAAGGGTTTCCCAGATCCAGCACCTGGAAAAACAATCCATCAGATTTTCTTAAAGTTGAGCGATTTGGGCAACTTTATTTGCTCACAGAGATCAAACCAGGGCTTAGATCATCATACCATGTCTTAGATGTTTGTGGGTTACCCCAGCAGAGTGCCTAACACCCATCAGCTCTTTGAGGGGGAATCAAATTAAAACGCTCTTGGAAAAAGATTTTGTTTCTCCAGTTAGGTTTGTTGCAAGCATGCCTCACATCTTATTCTCACTCCTCACTGAGCATGTGCAGACAAAAGTTGACAAGATTCTTGTTAGGCTCCAAAATTTCACAGTAGCTCAAAGGGATAGTAGTATTCAGTGTCAGTTTGAGTTCCACCTCTGGCAGAAGTCTGAAAAAGGCTGAGAAGCATAACAACTAAAACTTGTGAATGCTTGCAAGGGGAGGGGCATTTTAGGGGTGGAGTGGGGAAAACTGTGGTCAGAGGGAGGCCACACCTCCCAGCTACAGTGAGGTAATATCTTGTATTGGACCATCTTCTGGGACACAGACCCTGGATGGAATTTCTCTCCCCAGCCTTGTTAGCAATGATACATTCCAAACCACAGCCATGATCCCCACTCACTGTAACACAATACGAGAAGGTGGAGGAACACTCGGGCATCACATAGCAGCTGGGCAGCCTAGTGGAAAGACCAGTAGACTGAGACTGTTCCTAGCTCTGTCACTGGGTGGCTTTAGCAAACCACTTCACCCTTCTGTGCCTCAAATTCCCTATCTGTAAAATGGGAATAGAGATGTAAACTTTGAGATCTAATGATGAAGAGCCTATTTAAAAGCGCTTTAAAAGGCTTTTGGTCATTACTTATCTGCCATAGCATATCATCTGCAAACCTAGGCGGTAACTACAACTGCCTATGTGAGCCCAAACTCCTACAAACAAACATTCCTCTTTCTATTTAAAAAACTTGGACATTTAAATGGCAAATAAGTTTAACACGGAGTTAAGGTTGCCCAGTGCTCGCTTGTACCTTTTCAGAAAGTTGAGCTCAGCAATACTCAAACTTCTGAGAACAAGACAATACCGAGTTAAGGTAAATGCCCACATTTACCTCTGCCCTCTTTGAGAGATGCCCCCTAATGGCATAATACACATACTCACACCCTGCCTCTTCACTACAATGGATAGGGGCTACCTGCACTTGCCCTATGCTCAAACTCTGCGCCCGCTCCCCTGACAGAATACCACACTTGTAAAATTTAACTATTTCACATCCTCTTACAGCCCCCTTCACACATGCACACAGGGTACCATTTAAACCTATATTTTTCCCTTACCCGTCACTAAATCCTCAGACTGCTCTCATAGCCCACCTCACTACTGACATTATCCATGGTAAGTATACCCCAGTGCTCTGCTACTGATACAACATTTACAGTTCTGTATTGAAATGATGCAGACTGAAGCCTCAGGATACACATGCACCTCTTTCTTTTGATAACAAACATGGGGGGAACTCAGACCCAGATCTTCTCATATCACAATCACAGCTGTTCCATGCTGCTCCACCATTCAATATGGCTACACATCTACCATTCAATACAGCTACACTTAACACACTGAGTGTGGCTCGAGTAAATGCAGATAATTCCCAGGGGCTATTGCCTGCTTCAAGGAGGCAGTGCTAAGGTTGGGTGGGTCTTTACCTTAACTCTGCACTTCCTGATTTTCAGAAGTGGGAGATTTCCTGAACTCAACTTTCTGCAAGAGCATGAGCTATCAATGGGCAGCCGTAAATCTGTGTTAACAAAGCTAGTGGCCATTTAATATGGCTTATGTTTAACAATGCACTGGAATGCTATGAAAGAGTTTAAGACAGGAAGCAATTAACCAGTTGAAACTCTTAGGGAATCTGGGAAGGAAGACGGTAATTATCTGAGCTGGAATTTGGAGCAGTAGGTTAAGAAAAGTGCCATTGAATCTTTCCTGACTACAAACTGTGAGGACCTCAGTTTTACATATCTTCAGAAAGACAGCTCTTGCAGCACTAGTGTCTCTTCATAGCACCCTGGCGCAAAGGTTCAGCAATGATTCAGTGGGGAGAGACTACCTACTAAATGCCAACACCACTTTCTGCAGCACCTAGGTGTCTGGAGATTTCCCATTTGTGCAATGACTCATCCTAATTCTACTTGGTTTATGAGACTTGAGATGATACCACAGGTGGAATGGATGTAGAGCGAGTTGAGCAAAATTTGGAATTTCTGTCCCAATTTGGGACAAAAAGTGGAAATATTTTTTCAGAACAGACATTCCAAAAAATTCTTATTTTGAAATGTCAGTGTTTCATTTTGACATTGCATTTGAAATAAAACATTTCAACGTTCCCCAGATTGAAATGTTTTGTTTGTTGAACTGACTGAAAACACTTTGTTTTCCCCTGTGGGTCAGGGTTCCTAGCTGGGCTAACTCTTCCCTGCTGCTGTCAGAGTCATGAGACTCCCATGATGCCTCAGGCAGCTTGGCCAGCAGGAAATCCATATTCCGTATTGCATTAGGGAAGACAAAGTTTTCCCAGAAGCCCGTTCCATAGAAAGAATAGAATTCCAAGTTCAGCTCCCATAAGTGAATACACTGATAAGGAACTGATTCAAAATGAAATATTTCAGGTTCATTGAACGGAATATTCCAGAGAAGATTGAACTGGACAGTTCCCCTTGCCCTCCAAAAAATCATTTTCATGTGTTTTCCCCGATGGAAAACTGGCATTTTCTATCTTGCGAAATGCATTTTCCATCAGAAAATCATGCCATTTGAAAATTTCCAACCAGGTTTAGCTGCAGATTTGGGCCAGATATAATTGTGGCTGCACAGCTTATCACCTATCCATGATGTAGCCAAGGATAAACTGTCAGCCCACGAGTAACTAGCAACATGAAAGACCAATTCCTTTCCCTGATTGGGGTTGGCTGGTATCTGTGTGTTGTGCAAAAGAGAGGCCAGATCCATCAATAAATCCGTGCCGCTCCTCCGAGGCCAATGGAACTATATTGATTTGCACCAGACAAGAACCTGGTCCAGCAGTGTTAATTTTGGGCCACTATTGTGTATAAATAGTCTGAGGCTAACTTTAAAAAAATCTGGGTTTTGAATTGACGACAATAGAGCTGGAAGTTGTCTTCTCGGTCAGCTAGTCCATCTCCCACTACAGTAGTTTAGGATTGCCCTCCACACTAATTTCCTGACTATTTCATAGATTGTGTTCTTAGGGGCAGTTCAATTCCTGAGAGTATTGATTGGGCTTTAAAAAAATGAAAAAGATGCTCACTTCTCTTCCTTCTTTCCAAATGTTACTGACTGTGCAGAAGTGCATGTATATGTGGTGGGGGGAGATGTACTGGGAAGGTACACTTTTGTGCTGGGAGGAACTGGAATCTGGAAAGCTAGTATACAACTAGCTAGGCACTCACATTGTGGTGGCATAGGCTGGTATTTCTTGAGAACTACTGGGCAAGGATGAGTTCCACTGGAGAAACTGATTCAGGTGTTGCACGTTCCTCCAGTAGGTGTCGCCCGGACAACAGTTATAAAGAGGATTTAGTAAAAGGCAGAGGAGAGGATTCCGTGTTAGACAGTATAGTTGGTGGTGGTGGAGTTTAGTCACAGAGCAGTTAAATAATATAACTATATGTGTAATGTTAAAAAGCTTCTGACATGTATATAAGCTAAAAACACAGTTTAAAGCAAAAATACTAAGGAGTAGAGTAATGAGAGGATAATAGAATACTTTTTTACTGTGGTTTTTGGGCCCCCCCCCCATGTTTCAACCTGATCCCTAGACATGCTGATCACTTGCATCTCTCTCATCATCTTGTTAGTGTCTCTCTCTTTCTCTGGCGCAGGTATCTTATCAGCCTTTAATTGTGAATATAAATTGCAAGCTTTTTGGAGAAGGGCCTGTCTTACGCTATGTCTTTGTTCAGCTCCAAGCACAACTGGGCTCTAATCCTGACTGGTCTCTTAGCACTACTGCAGTACTGCCACTATGAATGAAGGACTTGTCTGAACAAGAGGTATTCCTGTTTTTAATGCTTTGCGATAGAGATGCAGAGCTCATGTTTGTTTCTAAATATGTATTTAGAGAAGTGCTAAATGCATGTAATTTTTGCCTTTGATAATCTGACCCTACCAAGTTACTGTATGTAATTTAATCAAATTTTCCCCAACCTGAGATAGCAGCAAGAACACACACATACCAATAATGCTTCATGGTCTTGATCTTCCAGTCAGATCCACATGAATGGACCTTTGCATTTGTGTGGAGTCCATTTGACCTCTATGTGGTCCTGTGCATACATAAGGGTTCATCTGAGCAGGACTGAGGGCTGTGTTTGTGGCAGGAAACAGATCCTACTTAACAAGTAGAAAATATGTATATGATGCTTTGTTTTGCCTACTAATCAATGGGCTGCATTTTAACCCAACATTAGGGTTAAGTACCGTTCATTTTCCATTGTACACCTGAATTTCTTTTTCTTTAAGCAAATATTTTATGAAACAATAAGGAATTATTTCATGCACATATATTTTTATCTAGACCTTTCCTTTAAATTGGCTTTCATGTCATTTGCAGACTGGCTAATTTAACCTGCTATGGTTTTGTATAACTGTAGAAAATAATGTAGTAGGTATATCATTAATTTGTTATGTCATTCTAACACCTTTTTTTTTGGCAAAAAGGTTAAACGTGAACTTCATATGGTATCCTAACTTAATTTGGGTAAATCATTATCTTATTAAGGCATTTAAAATTTATTCAAGGTTTTAGAAAATAATTGAAAATATATATTAGAAGTCTTTTTTTCAGTATTTTAAAACCTCTTACCCTGTACATAGGCTTTGATATTTAAATACAATGGCCTGCAAAGACGTACACATGCTCTGTGAATAAAGAGATCATTTCAATTTCCACGGTAGAGCTGACTGAAAAATTGAAAAATTTCCTATTTCCTTGGAAAAATTGTCATGGAAAAAAATCATCATTTGTCATTTTGAAAATTTTTTTTTGTAAAAATTCAGGATTTGCATTTAATATATATTTTTTGGTACCAAAAATTGAAATTGGGAACATTCCTAATAGCTCTCCTGCAAGCCTGTGAATCTGGTATCTTTAATGAGCATTAAAAAGTAAATGCCACCAAAAGAGACAAAGGGACAGGCTAGGCACAGTGAAGAAGAAAGCACAACAGATAATACCGGTCTCCATGAGGTTAGAAATATTGGCATAAATACTGCACGTCACATACATGTTGTTTCTCTGAATATTTACATGATTGTACATGGCATCCACTTCGGGTGAAATCTACCCTTGTGTGAAAGACTGGCGTAAAGCTCTCTGCACCAGTTCAGTTCCATTTAGTTGGTGCCTGAGGAGAAAGAGATTGCCCTGGCTGAGCTGCTATGCCTCTGTACTTTCTATGTGCTGAAGAAAAGGTTCCTGCACTGGTGCCATGTAAGCTAGTGAAGAAAGCCATGCTCGGGCAGGCTGGTAGAAGAGGCCATAGAGCCACATTTTTGCTCATCCACTGCAGAAGTGATGAGGAGAAGCTATGATCCCTATGCTGACCGAGAGGAGCATTCAGCTAGGGAGGGAAATCATTTGCTAGAGGCTGGTGAAAGCGGAGAAGCACTGGATTGGGGAAAATTCTGTTTCTTACAGAGCACATGCTGCTCAGGTACCGTAGAGTTTACTCTGCTTGATTCTAGCCTAACGAGAGAGGTTTTCGGAGTCCCAAGAGGCTGTCTTTTCTGGCAGCTTGTCGCCAAGCCTTGCTTTGGGGGGAAAGGGAGGAACTCCAAAGGGACTGTGCTTTAACTAGCCACTTGCTTATAAGCATCACTTTTTTTGTTTTGGGGACAAGAAGGAACTTGTTTACAGCCTGGCTAGCAGCTATAATTTCCTGTCCTTAGAAGAAGGCAGGAATCCCAAAGATTCTCTGTTTATAGCCGGGATGCAGTGTTCCCTGTACTTGACACTGAAAGAAAGGAAGTGTTGTTTTTGTTTTTTTTTTTTTGGGAAGGCCACAGATTGCAAATGCAATCCAAGTCCCGAGACTGGAGTTCCCAGTGCAAGTTGGGCAGGAGCTCTCCTGATATACACACACACACACACACTGTTCTAATGTGGAGACATCACAGATGTTCTCCAGAATCCAAGATAAGTACTTCTGGCTGAAAGTGTACTGTTCTTTGTGCCTGGAATATTTAACCTATATAGCTTAGCCAAGACTTTTAAAAATAGAAGCCCAAATTTAGGCCCCCAAATCCACGTTTAGAATTCAAAATGAGTGGTCTGATTTTCAAAAGTGCCGAGCACCCACTGGCTTCACTGGCTGCTCAGTGTACTTGAAAAGCAGGCTACTTATTGAGGACCTTAGCTGTGGGCTTCTGCTTTGGAAGATCTTGGCATTAATATACGCCAACACACATCAGGCTGATTTATTTATTTATTTTTAGTCTGTTCGCAATAAAATAGATAGAAACTTTTCACAAATGGCATTGAAAACAATGGAGACTAAAAGTAATGCTTAAAAAAAGGGCGTGACGTGTAAATGTTAATTTAGCTTCACACTTTAAAAAAGAATAAATGTCCGAGCTGGACTGCAATCTTTGCATAACTAGAATCCAAAGTAGACCCTGAAACACAGAAAACATTTATCCCCACATACCTTCTGTTGACATTTGTCTTAACCTAACTTCCTGTTTCTAAAGGGTGCTGCTTATCTCTGACTCATTCATCCCTTTCTCTGAGCCATATTGAAAGAATATAGTGCTAGTGCTCAGTGAAATATGGCTGTACCTATGTGTAAGAGGATTTAGGGCTTCCTATTTTTTCATAATTCATGTATCGATTTGTGCTACGTTGGGATAGTATTTATTTTTCCCCATTACTTCCCATTGTGTCAAAACATCACTCACAATGCATGTTCAAACGACCTGAATAGGTGTTTGCTGGATTTGGCCTATGTTTAGTGGGGGTGAGGGAGAGGTTCCTGTCATTACAAAGCGATTAGTATTTTGATGATTACTCTCTTTGTGCAATTGTATTACAGTACTAGGAGGTTATCCTGTAGCTTATCAGTTAGATTTTTAAAAAGCCATAAATGTTTACTGCAAAGCACCATGCACAGTGGTGGTGCTACATGTACTATTTGGAATGTGCCACAGAAAGTGTAGATTTCCTGCCCTGACAAGCTTACCATCCAAAGTCTTCATCCAAACCCCCTTCAAGTCAACGGGAGTCTTTCTGTTGACTTAGTCGGCTTTGGATCAGGCTCTAAAGGTTCAGAAGTACAGTGCAGGCAACAGAGAGAGAGATCAGTTAGGCAAACATGGTAGGTTATGATGTTTGGAGCTGGAGTGCTTTCAATTTTATGTTGGAAGAGAGGGAGGACACTTGAAGGGTGTTAATTGGGACACTGATCCTATGGGATGGCATGAAAAAAGTATAGTGAAAGAAATCAAGGGAGCAACTGAATGAGGCCTGGGTATAGTAAAGAGGACAGAGGGGGAGCAGGAGGAGATGAAGGCAGGGAATGGTGTTGTAGAGAGTTTTGGAGGTGATGAGTAGGCACTTGGACTTTATTTGAAAGAAGTGAGGAGGCCGGTTCTGCAGTCAGAGCAGTAAGGGGTGTAGAGCGGCTCTGAGGTGGCATTTCTGGAGAGCCTGGAAATGAGAGAGGGGGAGGCCAGAGCTAAGAGGTCGGTTGCAGTAGTGATGTTTCAGAAAACAACCAGAGGCATTCAAAAGTTGGGAGGGAGGCAACAAAACTGGCAGAGAATCCAAAATTCATCCCTTCTGCATTTCATGAAATGTGCTATGAACACACGTCCTTAGAAAAATCCACACTGACAGGAATTGGGGAGAAGCGTGTGAGCCCCAGGGTTCAGGTGCGGAGACGTGAATGTGCTAAAAGGTGATACATGCACTTAAAAAAATTCTGAAGGAGCATAGCTGGCATATTTCAGGGCAGGGTGGAATGTTTGCTCAACTAACTAGTCAAAACATGATTTCTTTTCCTTTCTCACAGCTCTGCTCTGAGAATTCATTTTATTAGTATCAAGTTCTTAGTTAATATCCTCATTACGCAGTACATATCTCCAGGAGCTTTAGTAGCATTAACTGATCCTGCTCATTGCTATGGGTTAGGTAGCTCTGCATTATCCTGACCTGACAAGATGAGGAAACCTGAGGTAGAGGCCAATGACGTGGGAGTTAGCATCAACCAAGATTAGAACTCCTGAGTTCCTGGCCATGCTACCAGGGCACTAGACAACATCTGTCTATTGTTGTAATAAGAATAAATGAGAGAGCTCAGAAAAAAAGTAGTCAAGGTGAGGTGGTTTTGAGGGCCATGACAGTGTTGAATACAAATGTCGATTGAAATAATATGTGATAAAAAGCTGCTTATTCACACTGTGTGATAATGATAAAACAGAGTGTTGGCCTGAAGATAAACACAGGAGATGGGAGGGGATTACTTGAGGCATATGGAAAAATTTCTTAAAAGTTAGAGTGATTAGACTTTGGAGCAGATAACCAGCACAGGTAGACAAGGCACCAACAGGGGAGATGTTTAAGAAAGGATTAGATGGCCCTAGAAGGAAGAGACTACAGAAATATCCAGCATGATAGAAGAGCTGGGACTGAATGACTAAAAGAGCAACTTCTGGCCTCAGGATGGTGTTTGCTTTGATTCCTTTTATATGACTGAGAATCATAATGGCAGCTAGTTTATTTACAAAGCGAAAGCAGGTCTGAATGTTCTTGCCATTATTCTGGGTACCTTTCTAGACAGATGAAAGGAAGGGAAGTGGAAATGTGACTTGCCTTTCACGGGTCACGTTGCTTTGCCGGCCAGTTGCCAATGGTTATTTTATGATGATGTATAGCTTTTTACCTCTCTTGTCCTCTTCCTTGCCTCTTCTGTCCACTTCTGAGACTGAACTGGTGAGACTGTGTCCCCAGATTCTGGCAGAGGAGCCCCACTCCATTATTGCTCTGTCTCACTTAATGGCGTGGCTACACTAGGAAAAAATATATCCTTCTTCCAGCAATGTTGTGGCTACCCTGTGAAGGCTCAAGTGTTTACCACCATGTAATGAAAATTGTGCTTCAAGTAGGTTTTCATATTATAAAGCCAGAAGACACCACTGTGATGATGATCTAGGATGACCTGTCTATACTGGCGCTTCAAAGCAATATTGCTACCATTGCTGGAGCAGGAGTTACAGATATCTCTAGTGAAGTAAAGATTGGAAAGGTCAGTTTCTCTGCCTGCTTCTCTTTCCTCTGGAGAACTTCTTACCTGTCACCTTTTACTTAATAAACGCATTGCTTATTCCATGGCTTTTCACTAGAGATGGCTCCTGAACCAAAACTGGATCAAAGCCCCACTTCAGATTGGGAATGTTGAGATTGGAATCTGAATCTGGCCCCTGAAACTCTGGCTCATCTCTATATATATGAACAAACTACAACTGTTCAAATGTGCCATGACCCATGAAACCCATCTAGCTCTTTGGAGTGCCTGCCCCAGCCTCGTCTGACATGGTCACTTCTGCCTGATGATTAGGGTAGGCCTAATGTGCTGTTTGGCTTTTTCACTGCTGAATGCTGATCACAGACTATTTGTAGTTCTATTGTACAGGCTGTGCGCAGGGTCTTTAACGGGCATGCAAAGTATGTCTCCCCTGGCCCAGGAAAATTGACCTGTCCTTAGTAAGCACAATGAGCTTATTGCCCATAACATGAATGTTCTGAAGACTAGGAGAAAAATCAGGGCCTTTTGGGTACAGGGGGAGTGAGTGACACGGATTGTCTCTTCAGTAAAAATAGCCTTTAGATGCTAACAAAACAAAATAAACCTACAGAAACCCCTTTTACTTAGAGATAGGCCCAAGTCACTAAATTCAGATCGCGTTCTGAAGTTGGGGATGTCCAACTCTGGAGTTTTGGTTTTGCCCATTATAGAGATAGGGAGCTGCTACTAAATTAGGATTTGGGTAAGGGTTGGGGCCAGGAAGACCCTAGAGGAAGGATGGGTGCAGTGGTTAGGGTTCCAGCCTAGGATTTGGGAGAGTTGGGTTCAATTCCCCTCTCTGCCACCGATATCTTGTGTGACCTTGGGCAAGTCCTTTAATCTCTCTGTACCTCAGTATCCCATCTGTAAAAGAAGGCTAATGGTAATTCCCTACCTCACAGAGGAGTTACCAGAGTAAATATATTAAAGGTTAAGATGCTCAGACACTACTGTGATGAGGGCCACATAAGTACATGAGGGCTTATCTATGCAGCAAGTTACTGCACAGCATGCCAAGGTGTGAGTCTACAGCACACCTGCTTGCTGTTCGGTGACATCCTGAGTGGATGCTGCTACAGCGCACTGAAAGTCCTGGGGTGTTGTTTGGCACGCAATGCTTTGTTGTAGCATGCCAAGCTGCATACTGGGACTTTCACTGTGCTGTGGCAGTATCCGTACAGGACATTACCGTGTGGCAAACTGGTGCGCTGTAGATTCCACCATTGGCTTGCCATGCAGTAACTTGTGTGTGTGTGTCTTCCTGCCTCTGTAGTACGAGTACAAAGTGCTGCAGGCCATAGAGTACCTTTGGATTGTGCCCTGGCTTACGCCCTATGCAGCTACATTGCCGTGTCTGTGGACCCGACATAGATGTGTAGTCAGTGGGGCTGCATGGGATAAAAGTGCCAGGGCAAACCCCACCCCCAAAACAGCAATTTTTTGAGCCATGTTCTTCAAACAGCTTCAGCTACTGTGGAGCTGGTGCCAGGGCCGCATTCCAGATTTATCTTGCTCCGAAATTGTTACCAATGCCAATTTGAAGCTATGAGGCTGAGGGCCATTGGTGGCTGTGGACTGACATGGTGATAATCTTGTTGCTGTGGTTACCACACATGAGTAAAGAAACAGATATTTTTCGGTGTCACTTTTGACTACAAAGAGCCTAATGAGGTACAGTGCTGCTTGATGAAGCAGTGACTGGCCTGGGACAGGCAGAGCCCCCTGCTTGGCTTGTTTTTCCTCAGTAATGTGGCTTTTGACTTTACATCAGTGAAAACATGGGTGTCTCGCCAATAACCAGGGAACAAAATGTAAGGCATTTGCTGCTGGAGCTTTGCGTTAACCCTGCTTCACCTTCATGCAGCGTGGAAAGAGGGTTGAATAAAGTGGAAGGGCTTCTCCAAGATCACCCTGCAGATGTGAGGACATGTAAGGGGAAAACGCCCTGGCAAAGCAGGTGGAGCTCAGTAGAAAGAATAAATTCCCTTGAAACGATGTGCACCATTTGTACCTCTTTCTGTTCTCCCTGTTATGTTAAATCCTTTTAAAATACTTGTATTCAGAGAGTAATCAGCACCGAGCACAGAGTGATGCAAACCCAAACTATTGAACTAACACTAAAACCAGCCAGGACTGGCTGAGCTATCCATTGATAGTCTAACTCTATTGCTATGGCAACAAGCTAAACTCTGTTCCTACGGCAACCTAGGCAATTAGGCAAGACACAAAATATACAACATATTCCTCCCCCCTTAATGAAAACACCCATTTAACAGAACAATCACTAAACTAGGGAATGAAGGTAGACTGCCTCAGTTCCCTGTTAACCTCCTGCCCCATAACGTGGGTTTGCTTAGCTAAAGATCCAGCCGTTGAGGAGGCCTTCTCTCTCTAGGTAAATTATGACGGACTTCTGATGTTCTTGCACCAGAAGGTGTTATTGGTGTGGGACTAATAGTGGGCTCAGGACTCATAGCTCAAACAGATGAGGATGTTGTATCTGCTTGAACAGGGGAGGGGATTGTATCTGCTGCAGAGATGGATGGAGAAGGGGAGTCATGAATGGGTGATTCTTGACTCGATATCTCACCTATAATGGTGAGGTCAGGCAGTTCAACTGGAGATGTGTCCTGGGGACATGTATGACCTGGCAACAACTGATCTACATACTGCCACTAGATGAGATCATTTGCAGTCTGGACAGTGTAGGAAACAAGCCTTATTTGGGCGATGACTGTAGCAGGACCCATTTAGCTCCAGAAGCATAGTTCTGAGCTAGGCCAGGCTGTCGAGGGCTAAAGGTTCTATCTTTTGTTCTATGTGCATGTCTGATGACTTGGTTTTGCTGTTGATGTTGCACAACTTGTCATGCTTTGGCGGGTTTCAGTGAATCAGAGCAAGTGCGCAGCTGCTGCCCCATTAGTAGAAAGGCCAGAGATGCTTTGGTTGTAGCATGAGGTATGTTTCTGTAGGATAGTAAGAAGGTGTCCAGATGTTTTTGAATAGACAAATGTCCCCTTGCAGATCTTAAAGCTTGTTTCTTGGTCTGCACAAACCTTTCAGCTAATCCATTGGTGGAGGGATGATATGGTGCTGAGGTGATGTGATGTATCCCATTTGCTTTCATCAAATTTTCAAACTCTTGAGAGACAAACCACAGTCCATTGTCACTTTCAAGTTGTTCTGGCAGACCGAAATGACTGAAGATTTCACACAGTTTCTGGATAGTACTTTCAGCAGTAGTGGATGACATTACAGAGACTTCTGGCCATTTAGAGTGGGTGTCTACAACAGCCAAGAACATGCTTTCTTTAAAGGGGCCAGCAAAATCAATTTGAATACAATGCCATGGGTTTTCAGGCCAGTTCCACGTGTGTACGGGTGCTAACTGAGGCATGTTGCTCACATTCCGACATGAAGTACAAGCTCTTGCCTTCTCTACAATGGCACTGTCCAGGCTAAGCTAGAAAAAGTAGCTTCGTGCAATTTCTTTCATGTGCACTATTCCACAGTGACCTGAATGTAGCTGTTATAACATCTGTGATCTCAGTAGTGGTGGAATAATGACGCGCATCCCCACAACAAGCAACCAGAATGGATTGATAACTCCATCCTCCTGGTCATGTAGGGAAGAAGTCTGGGTGGGACACGAGAGTCCTCTAGAGACGTTCCATGCGTCACTAGGCCCGTAACTTGGGAGAATACTGGGTCAACACAAGTTGTCATCTTTACTTCAGTAACAGTGAAGTGTGTGTTCTCTACCTGTTCAGAGTTGAAGATTTCTTTCTGACCAGTATCTTGAGGCTTAACTGGTAAAGGCAGCCTTGAGAGACCATCTGCATTGCAGTGCAGAGAGGATTTCCAATATTTGATCTCGTGTGTGTGTGTGTGTGCGGAAAGCAACAATGCCCATCGTTGCATACGACTAGCAGCGGATGGTGGAATGCCTGTGCATGGTCCAAAAATTGATGTTAGAGGTAGATGGTCAGTGAGACGTGTGAACTTCTGTCCAAACAGGTACTGGTGAAACTTCCAAATTCCAAAAATGATTCCCAGTGCTTCATGTTCAATTTGGGCATAGTTAGTTTCTGCTTTGCTTAAGGTGAGTGAGGCAAAAGCAATGGGTCTCTGCTCTCCCGAAGGCATAATGTGTGACACGACCGCTTCCACTCCATTAGGGGAGGCATCACAGGTCAACTGTAGAGGTAAGGATGGATCAAAATGCATCAGAACCTCTCAGTTTAGCAATGTGTGTTTAGCCTTGTTAAATGCACAGGCTTCAGTCCACTTCCAATACTTGTTCTGGCCAGAAGTTCATGTAGTGGTTTTAGTAGTGTTGCTAACGGTGGAATAAACTTTCCATAATAGTTCAATAGCCCTAAAAAAAGAGCAAAGTTGGCTTACGTTTTGAGGAGGTGGAGCTTCCACAATAGCCTTGACTTTTGCAAGGGCCTTATGAAGGCCAGTAGCATCTATGATATGTCCCAAATATTCAACAGAGGGCTGGAAGAATTTGCAATTGTCTTTGTGGACTCATAGGCCATACTCTTCCAATTTTTGTAGGGCAGCCTCCAAATTCTTAAGGTGATCTTCCTCATTCTTGCCAGTGATCAGGATGTCATCAAGATAGCACTGGACTCCTGGCAAGCCACTCAAGATCTGGTCCATAGCTCTCTAGAACAAAGCTGAAGCAGATGTTATTCTGAAGAGCAAGCAACAGTATCGGTACAACCCTTTATGTATCATGATAGTCAACAGTTCTCGGGACTTCTCATCAATGTGCCTCTGTAAATATGCCTGACTTAGCTCAATCTTGCTGAATCTTTGTCCACCAGCCAAGCCAGTGAAGAGGTCATCGATGCGGGGAAGAAGGTATTGCTCTGCACACATCACCAGTTCACTGTGATCTTAAAATCCCCACAAATCCAAATGGCACCATCTTTCTTCAATTCTTCTGGAATGATTGGGGTTGCCCATTGGCTGCGGTACTAGGATTCCATTTTTGACCAAGCGCTCCAGGTCCGCTTCACTTTCGCCCTGATGGCATATGGCACAGTTCTGGCTTTCAGACATTTTGGCTGGCTGTCAGGCTTAATGTTCAATTTCACAGTGATTCCCTTTATACTTCCCAGGTCCTCTCCAAAAACAATAGCATGTTTCTTTAATATAGCTGTCAGACCTGTTTCTTCATTACCCATCCTGTGCACTTCTGCCCAGTTCAGCAGGATCTTCCTAAACCACGACCTTCCAGTTGAGGCTGGGTAATTGCCTTCCACCACAAACAGTGGCACTTTAGCAGTCTGTCAATTGAGCTCCACCTTAACATTGGCACTGCCCAACATGGGTACAGCTTCTCCAGTGTGCGTCTTCAGAACAGTTTTTGTCATCTAAGTGGGAGATACTTCAGCTTCTCCTTATACAGTGTCTGAGAACAGTGAAACTGCTGCACCAGTGTCCAGTTCCATGTGTACCGGTTTGTCTTCCAGCAGCAGGGTTACCTGGTATTCATGTGAGCCAACTGCCATGGACAAGACATGGCGTGGCACTTCTTCTTCTGGCTGGTGTCACTTTGATCATTCTGAGTCTGCTCTACCATGTGCAGATTTTCCTTTTTGGTTCGTCAGACAGCAGGCTTCTTTTTCTCCAGTTTGCCTGTTCGGTTTGACTCTTCTTTCATTTGCAGATACGCTAAATGTGTCCCTTTTTGCCACATTGTCAACACACTAGGTTTTCACACCAGCATTCTGATGCATGGTGACCCGGTTTTCCACAGCGGTAACATTCCCAGCTCCCCACTGTCTTGTGGGTAGGTTTTTATGACACCTTATGCACCTTGGTCAAGGCACTGAGCTATCGGGCTTCCTTTTCAGCCAGCTCCATAGAGATTGCAATTTCAACAGTCTTCTGCCAGGTGAGCTGGGCCTCTGTCAATAGGCACTTCTATATTGCTTCATTGTGCAGACCACACACTAACCTGTCATGTAGGGTGTCATTTAACACATCATTAAATTCACAGTGCTCAGCAAGTTTCTTCAGACCTGCTACAAATTGCACAATTGCTTCACCTTCATCTTGATTCCTTTTGTGGAACCTAAATCTCTCTGCAATTACCAGCGGTTTTGGAAAAAAATTGCCTCCGGGATTTTCACGTCACTTTAAGATTTTGTCTCTGGCTTATCAGGGTGTACTAAACTGTGCAATAAAGTATAGGTTTTAGCACCTACAACACTTAAGAAAATGGGCACCTTCTTTGCATCTGTAATTTCATTTGCAATAACAAAAAGCTGAAAGTGTTCAGTATATGAGTTCCAATTCTCTACAGTCTTGTTCAGAAGGTCTCAGCGGCCTCATAGACGTAGCCATTGCTGCCCCTCTTTCTCACCCCCGTCTTTTTCTTGTCTTAGTGGTGTTTTTTCCATTTGCATTGAGGTCGTTCAAACACAATTGCTGATGATTTCTATTTACTGCACTGTTCCCAGTCTGTCTGCTTTACTTCAGTTAGAACAAAGCATAGCCTGTTTTAGTTTCAGTTTGGACCATCAGTGTAAACAGCTCAGCCGCCAAAACAGCAACAAAGTTGTTTTTGTTTTTGTTTTCCTTACATTGACTTTTACTACTTTGCTTGTGCAGCACAGGTTGATTCCATCTTCTGTCACCACTTTTGTTATGTTAAATCCTTGGAAAGTACTTGTATTCAGAGAGAAATCAATATGGAATACAGAGAGATGCAAACTCATGAAAAGTCTTTACTGAACTAACACTAAAACCAGCCAGGACTGGCTGAGCTATCCCCTAATAGTCTAACTCTATTACTATGGCAACAAGCTAAGCTCTGTTCCTATGGCAACTTAGGCAATTAGGCAAGACACAAAATACACAGCACTCCTCTCTCTTTCCTTATGTTGCTTTTCTTGTTCCAGCTAATGAGCTTGCAACCTGCAGTAGTGAGATGCCCCTGGAATTCCACCTCCCCCTCATGCTGATCTTGTGCATTCTGGCTGTCTGTCAAAAGAGCTGAGGGTCAGGAAAGAGCTAGCAAGCTCTGCTTTGCCTAGAAACCTGTGCTGGGCAAGATACAAGAGGGGACAATGTGCTTTTACAATATTCTGAAGCCAGAGCTACAGTAATGAAGAAACTGTGTGGGTGACTGTAGGCTGGTAGAGAGACAGAGGATTTTTCAATTTAATTAGCATAGCAAAACTCCTAAATCCAGCCTTGCTACCTGTTCTTAGCAGATATCAGTAGGAACCAAGATGAGCTGACAAGTATGTCTTATAGCAAAGCAGTAAGGAAGCTGCATCAGAGGTTATCTGCTATTGTGCCAAAAATGGTTTTGGTGCTTTTCATTTCCTGTGACTGACTGCCATCTGCTTTGAGCATTGGGTTTATTTGGCCCTGATACTGACTCCATAGTTAAGGTAATCAATTGCTTTTCTTGACAAACCCGGTTCTGAGCACTTGATAACTATGACGCTGGTAGTCTTCCATTGAGCTTATGCTAGATGAGGCCATCTCTCGGAAGTTTGGTGGAAACTGGAAAATGGGCTCAAGAGAAAAGGAGGCTGGTGAAAAATCATTTCTTGGGCTGACCACTTTCTGACTCATTCTTTGTAAATGTCATGTCTCAGAACCAGCTCTCTGACCTCCCCTTTTGGTTTATTCTGGTGAACACAATGGGGAGTGAGTGAGGCCTCCGCATGTTTGGAAGTTTGGAGGGAAGGGTTAATTTCATAGCTAATCATGTAGAGGACCTTTGGAGTGCTCCCCTGGCATAGCTTAGAATAGCCTGGTATTTACAGAGATGCTCACATTACTTGCCCAGGGTCATAGGGAGCAGCTGGAGATGGGACACCTGTAGAGTTTATAATCTCCCTAGGTCCAGGTATTCAGTCAGCTTCTGCTTAGGTGAATACCCAAACCCCATACTTGCAGACTTGGTGTTAAAGCTTCCATATGCTATTGCCCATGTAGCTCCTCTTTTCTTGCTCTGTGTTGGACTTCCAGGGAAAGACTTCCTGCTACTCCCAGCATCCTATGTGGATATAAGCCTATTTGACTTACAAATAGTCAGTGTATTTACTGATTTTCTGTGAAGAGTCAGCATACGTGAGTTGACACTTCTAAGGGTAATGAGGTATTTCTTCCTTTTTCCCCAAGAAATGTATTATGGAACTTTCACTATACAAGGTAGTTTTATATTTTTAATTAATTGCTATATAATGTTATGCTGGAAAGTGTTTTGACTGCCACCATGTTATGCTATGAAAGTGTTATGGCATGCCATCAATCTATAGATTGACCACAGACATCATTAAAGGTGATGGGTACACTAAGCCCATTTGTTTCAGACTAAATGCAAGGAGCAATCAAATGTCCTTTTACATAGGGATAGCTGGAAATAATAGGAAACCACTGTTCAAAGCAATATGCAACAGGGCAAGGTGAATAAGATGCTAAGCAGTGTGGGCTGAGGCTTTTCCCTGGAATTGATTGCAAAATACAGAGGCTAAGGGATTAATTGATTGCAGCTGTGTGATCTGTATATGAAAAAAGCAGAAAGCTGCAGACAGTGAACATGGCCTTTAGAGGGAGAAGAGAGATGAGCAAGAGAGAGAGAAGAGCAATATAGGGCATAGGACTTGCTGGAGAGGCAGACTTTGAAATATGATAAAATGGGAAACTGCCTGCTGCTGTTTGTTTTTACTGTGTTCAGAGAAACAGGACTTTGTGTACATTCTTTGTAAATAAACAAGACTGCACCAAAGAAATACCTGACTCATATAATCAATTTCTCCTCCTAAGGGAAATAACCCAACAAGGCCCTGAATAGGGGCAAATGCTAGAGTCAAAAAGAACAGCAATAACTTTAAGATTTAAAGTAAGTTTTGCAAATACAAATCTTTGAAATAATAGCAACAACAACCACCCACAAACCTTTTGAAAGCTAAAGAATTAGAATATTGCACTTGTTCTTCAGAGAAAAATGTCTTAATATCTGTTAAGGTTCTAACATTAACATTTAACTTTCTCCCTCAAGGGTTGCCGTTTGTGCAAGGTTTCCTGAATTGTCCCTTTTTTAAGTAGCTGTTCCAGGAAATTTGTACGGATGCTCAGTAAACACTGCCAGTTGTCCAGTTCCCTGGGCTCAGGATCATTCTAGATATCCCATTTTTTTGTACTTCAGAGGTGGCAACTCTCTCTCTCCTACCCCCTGCCCCACCTCCTGTGTGTGTGTGTACACATCTTATTCTTCAGTTAAACATGAGAGAATTCTACAAACCCCATTAGTTGTAACTTGAGAAATACATAAGTGTACCCCATAAAAATTGTTTTGTTATATAAATACAACATTCTAATGTTTTAAATCACACAGATACCTACATACAGCTTCAACTCTGTTAACTTTGTCTGCTTGTTTTAATTTCAAGTAGCAATTTCAATACTCCAAAAGCACTGAACAGAATTTGCTTTAATTGTGACCATTTGGTGGTTACTGCTCATGTTGCCTGAAAGATGTCCTATTGTTTCTTGGATTTGGAAAAACCTTTTGAACTAATTTGTATTGAAAAATCTTCACTTGTTTAGTGCATCTTGGTTTCTTTCTGCTTTGCATTCCTTTTGATGCTGCCCTGGCTACCTTTACAAACAGCAGTTACTCTGTTTTCAAACACAAAGAACAATAGTACCTCATGCTCAGTGAAGGACACTATACCGAATATTGATCTCTGACTTGAGTGCCAGAAAAGCCCAGCAGGAGGTACATAAGATATTTCTGAAAAACTATAGCTTATCACCTGCAGGCTTGGAGATTGCTGTCTATTATTACTAAGATTTGTACTGGGGAGGGGTTGCTTGAAGGCTCAGATAACCTCCAGCCTTGAGATATTGTGCCTCTTCTAAGGCAAGAAAAAGATGCAGTTTGACCCTTGTGCCCACCACTGAGCTCATTTCCTATATCTCCCACCTAAGTTTACAAAGGTGCCTAAAAAATATACCACCCACGTTGATGCAGCGTGAAAAGAATTCCAGAGTAATGCTGGGTATTAATGGATAAGTTGCTTTCAGCATAAAAATGTAGTGGGCCAAATTCTGTTCTCATTGCACTTTTAGAATAGCATTGGCTCCAGCAATAACTTAATTAATTTAGTTGGGGACTGCAGAATATAACCTTTGATATATAATGTGCTTTCACACATACTTAAATTCATATTAAAAAAACACCCTATTTTTCTTTGTACCATGCTCTATTTTAGGCTAATTATTTTTAAATGAACCATCTTTGTAAACAATACTCAAAGCCTCTCCACCTCCTTCCATCGGAGATGCTAACCTTGTTATAGAAATGGAGTCAGAGTCGTCTCTGTGTACACAGAGACTGATAAGGTTTGTTCTCTCCTGCTAGGACATTGGCACGGGGAAGGGGGTTTCATACAGGTATGACAGCAAGCCTCTGCTGGGAGTTCAGATTGGGAGGGGGAGCTTTATTTTTCATCCAAGATTTCACAGGCATCCTTTCAGCAGAAGCTCCTTGGGAGAGGTGTTGAGTTTTCTGGTGAGTGGAGCTCCTGGGCAGCCTGACCCTGTCCCCTCCTTGGCCAGCTCCAGCCACTCTTGTCTCCAGGCCCTTGGTATGGAGAGAGATTATAGGTGGCTTGTATTGCGGTGTCCCCTTCCTGGCAGATTTACCACCACTGAGACCTGCAGCCTAAGGTAGAGTGAAACTGGCCCCATGCTTTTGAATAAAAATGTTGCAAAATTTAAATATGAGTTCAAAGGCAGTTGGATCCAGGACTAGGGGTTCTAGTTATAAAAGGTCACCTGTAAAAGGCTGGATCTGGATCCAAACATGCCTCTTCTGTAGGAATATTTGATTCCATGTGTTCTGGGGAAACACAGGAGATACCTCAAATTACACTGATTACTCATCTTTCAGAAGAACACTTGCATGGTTTGAATCATAACGTGCAAAACCTCTGCTTCTTATGTGGATGGAAATAAGTACCCAGAGGACAATGCAACAGGAATGGAATAATACAGCGAAAGTGTGGATCTGGGGTTAAACTAGCATGTTAAATGTAATAATGACTATACAAGGAGTTAGACTTTAAGCAGGCATTTGAAAGATCTTGTAGAAGCATTTGTGGAAATTCATAGAAGCTATGCAGTGTCTTTGAATGGTGTTTGGGTTTGGGATGAATTTTTAGAACCAATTTCAGCCTCCAAGTTTTAAATGGTTAATATATTTTTGAACAATTTACTCTTAAACAATTACCTATCCCTGCTAGCCACAGAGGATGGCATCTATGCCTGCTCTTGGCCATTTCATACTAAAAAGCCAGAAAATATGAAAAACAAGCCATTCCTCTGCTATAATGTACAAATTCTAGTTTAGTGCTAATGAACATGGGTGAAGGCAGATCTCTGTTTTGTAGCCATACCTACTTTACAACATTGAGGACGGAATGCAGACGGGTCAAATTGAATTGGAATATCCCAGCGTGGGGAAATTTTGTATGTGGGAGAATGAAGAGTCAGGCCTAATAAGATCAATATAGGACAATATCTCTCCGCCATAGTCAATATTATTTTTCTTTGCGCATTAATAATTGTTCAGTAAATCTTTCAAATTGACTGACTGTCTTCTACTATGCTCTATTTACTTTCACATTCATATTGTTAACATCTGTATTATCTTCTACTGACTTTATTATAGAATCCTGCTTTATACATTAAGATTACTTGTGATTGCTTTTTAAAACATCAGACAAATTATTATAGTTAACCTTGTAGTTCTTTAACTCTGCTGCTCCTCTGGTTTCATTTACTCAGTTCAATTCAGCATACTCCGTAGTGTTCATGGATCTTTGATCAAAATAACATTTCAAACAAATTATGAGTCTGTGAATTGTCTGCCTAGGTCAAACTGTAAATTTGGGTCACACTTCTCCTACTCGGACTCTATTGAGGTCAAAGGGTATCCACAGGTGAATGTAGCTTGTTACGCTTAGAATCTGTCACTGAGAAATGGTGATGAAAGGTTGCTGAAAACTGCAAAAAGAGGATGCTTAGAGCAGCTGATGAAATACTTATCTCTGACCTTCCTTGCTGCAACTTTCTAAACTTCAAATAGCCACACACTTATCTGAAAAAAACCACCTTACTCTCCTCTCTGACCTTTTCTGTTAAATTGTTTTGTACATGTTGAATCACTTTCTTCCCCTAAATCATTATTTCTTCTCTCCCCCACAAAACACTCCCACAACTTTTGTATCTCTGCTTCCCTTCTTTCATTTTCTGTTTCACTACAGAGAGCGCTTCAACATAAACTTCCTGATGTAGAAAGAGAAGACTTACTCCATCCTCAAAATGCTTAAAAACAAAACCATTTATGTAATTCTCCATTGGCTTCTATACCTGGAGTTGGTTTCCAGAACTCTTCAACACCATCCCATGACACTTCTTCATACACAATAGAAACATGTTTCAAAACAGGGTCAAGCCAGCCTGTGTCTCCATGCCTTGAACAGTCTGTTTCTTTCATTGATTGACATTTGTAGGAGCTACTCAGTAATTTGCCTTGGTGCCTTTTCTGTGACTGGGTCATTTTGGAAGAGCCATAATTTCTCCTTTGAGAATGTCAGGAGTTACTAGTACTGGTTCCTACCCATAACCCCAGCTGGGTGGGTTTGTGGTTAAAAATACTATCTGTCGTTAAGAAGACTCTTCTATCTGAGTCAGTGCTGAGCCTGACATTTTAATGGAAAGATGAATTCACATTGACTTGGATAGGAATAATGTTATATGGGTTTAAAACTGGCTGAAAGTCTGATGATGATAAGCATCCATGCACAATATTGGTGGTGCTGAATGTTTGATAGGTCATGGCAGGGGTTGTCCTGAGAGGAAGGATGATCCAGTGGTTAGGTGCTAGTCTGGGATTTGGAAGATCTGAGTTTACTTCCCTAAACCACCTATGTAGCCTTGGGCAAATCACTTAATCTCTGTGTTCCTGTTTCACCTGTGGGATAATAGCACTATACCTCCATGGGGCATGATGAGAATAGTATATCTGAAAGATGGTGGAGTGCTCAAACACTAGAGTAATGGGGGCCATAGAAATATCTTAAATAAGTTAGGTCTGATCTTATATTGCATTCTCATTAATGGCTATCTTTAATAACTCTGACAGCAGATTTTTTTAAAGCACATTCCTGTTAGAGCTGGGTGAGTAATACTGTCGACAAATCCAAAAAGACTAGGAGGAAAAAAGTTTTATTTTGGGCTGAACCAAAAACTTCAAAAAAATTTTTGATGATGAATTGAAAAGTCAAACTTTGAGTTGGATCAAATGGAAATATTTAATTTTAACGATACAAAAATGTTCCTAGTTTTTTTATTTAGCTGAAATGATTTGGTGAATTTGGCATGAATTCCAGAATAGTTCTGGGTCAATTAAAACGGTATTTTTTGTCAAATAAACTATTTGTCAAAAAAATAATTTCATCCAGCTCTAGTTCCCATGTGCAGCATCAGAATGAACTTGGCCCTGAGTTTTCTAAGGCCTTATCTATAGTAGGCAAAAGCAGCATTACAGCTAACATTTTAAAACACATTTTAAAACATGACTACCTTTTGTCTATGTTAAGGGTGAAATCATGTTTATGTTAATTTAAATGTGATTTACCAGGCTTTCTGACAGTGCCCTTTCTCAGTACAGACAAGATCCCAAAGAATCTCACAAATAAGAGTTTGTTATATGGCAATTTTAGAAATGCCAGGAAAGCCTATGAGCACCATTCCCGTGATGTTAACCCTTAGTTTTATTTTAATATACTTAGGAAAACACAAGGTGTAGTAGGACAATCCTCTGCAGCATCCCTTTAAATGTTGGGGTGGGGGAGGTTGTTTTTAGGGGTTTTTTGTCTTACAGTTCACACACGTTCTCTACAGCACAAACAGTACTAAAATGAGATACCTGGATCATGCCACAAAAGGACTATAATAGCATTCTCACTAAGATACAATCTCACATAGAGCTGTTTAGCAGGCCAGACTTGCCGTCTTTTCCATACCTGAATATGTATATCCCAAGAACAAAATGGAGACCATCTTTATCAGAAGGCAAATTTTCATTCTTCTTACACTGTATTACCACCTCATCCAGGAGCCTGACACACCCTCCTGTACTTTCTCTGCTCGTGTTGAAGCCAGCAAGAGCTGATGACGTGAGCTTGTCTGCCAAGATATTAATAAATTCAATAGGAAAAAAAATCTGTTTTGACCAATTCAACCTCTGTCACTCGCATATACAAATACAAGCATGGGAAAAACTAGAGACTGTGCTTTGGATATGCTACCTGCTGCGTATATTGAATCACATGAGCAGTAGAAAGGAATTAACATAAAGTCTTACCATTTCTTGCATTCCTGTATGTCACGAAAAAATCTAATTACAAAACCTAGAGATTATAGCATCTAACACTCCCTAGTTGTCCTCAGAGCTGGCTTAGTGTCACTAAAGGGAGGTTTTTGACTATCAGTTAATAATAAGCAATTTTGATTATGCCACATTATATATTTTAAATACACTGCTTTTAAACTTTATTGTAGATATTTTGGCTTTCAATTCAATAATGCAGTCTTAGAGCAACCAGCCGTGGCATGAAAAGTGTTTTGCAAGTGGATAATTTAAAATAAAGCAGCAGACATCTGCCTGCATGTGAAAAATAGATATTTGTTAAAGTATTTCATATAATTTGTTTACTTAATTATTTATTCAGTTTCCATAGATATGACCCTATTGCCAGGCTTACAGGCGATAAACATTTAAAAAACACATCATAAATCCAAGGTGACATAGTCTGACTTTTTATAACCTTTTAATTTTTTTGTCATAAACACAACCATCTACAACTTCACAGAAATATCAGATTGAACTAAACCTATACATAATCTATACAGAAAAACCTCATTTAATATAAGCAAACAAGAATGGGTAGAACACTATACACATTTAAAGTTTGAATTTGCTCCAAAGGGCAGCTGAAAATTTTGAGTCAGATTCTCTTTCCCTGTACCGGCCCCTTTGTGTCATGTGAGCTCTGCTGTGCCAATTGACAGCTGATGTAAGTTAGTACATCCTGGGGGCTACTCTAATGTACACTGGGGGTGGGGCAGTTTAAGAATCAGGGAACCGTGGTTAACTTTCTGAGAACTTCACCCGCCCCTCTGTGCTGAGTGTATCTGGCACAGAAAATAATCTGGAGCATTCCCCCTGCACTACTTTTCTTCCAACAGTTGTTCAGGAATATTTTTGATATTACGATCCTGATTTTCAAAATGTCAGGTGCACAACTGCATGCCTAATTTGATCAAATAATTATTAGAACTTTCATGTGCTAATTGGGTATATGTGCTTGCACAAGGCCATTATGCGGCTAAACTTGAGTGCATTTTTTGCACATGCAACTACATGTCTGACTTCTGGGAAACCAGGCTGATAATATCAAGAATATCCTTGACCTGTAACCTCCTTTAAAAAAAAAAAAAAAAAAAGCGATAGGTTAAATACTCGGATTTATTTTCGTATACGAGGGCAGTTTATTTCATTCCTATCTGCACATCATTCCCTTTTTAATGGCCTGATCCTTATTCAGGCAAAACTCCCATTAACTAAGGTTTGGGCATAATGGCAGTTATGGTCGTGATTCAATAAGGTTGTAAGCATGTCCTTAAATTTAAGTACATGAGGTTCTATTTTCTTCAATGTGGGAAGTAGTTCCTTCATCTGATTTGTATCATAGACTCATCTTTTAAGTTACATTGCTGGTTCCACTTTTGTGCTGCCACTCTTTAGTGAAGAGACAGCAAAATTAATGTCTTTGTTTAACAAGTACTTACATTCAACAATCGGCATATTCCCAGTGACTTTACAATACAGAAGCAGAGGACTTATTTAGAGGTAATTTGTGAGAAAGACATCAATAAAGAGAAGGCAAACACATCTTCGAGGTAAGTCCCTGATGATGATAACTCTAGGGTTAGTTTGAAAGACTTGAACAGTGGGAATGAGTTATTGTTTTTAGCTGACTGTGGATCAAGAAGGAAATTAACGTGTTGATATCTTGTATCCATGACTGATGCTTTGTTGTGTAAAAATGAGAACACTTTTTTGCTTTCCGAATGGTGTTTGATTTCTCATCTTGTTTTCATTATCTATTACTAAACTGAAAATTCCCCAGGTCAGGAACCTAATCTGCTCCATGTTTTAGGCAAAGCTGGGCACATAATAAATCTTATTAATAATAGCTTTGCTGCTTTGATATCTTCAGAGTGTAGAATCCCAAAAAAGAGAGGAATCAGGAGCTGAATAAAAATAGTATTTTACTGCAATTTACCTTACTGGGAGATTTTATCTTTCATAAATGCCTTTAATAACTTTTAGGGTTCTTCATCCTTAGAATACTGGGCAAGCTATTGTACTAGAACTCTCAATACTCCAGTGATGTAACCTTGAAATGACATCAGATCTGTCCCTGATAGCATCCTGCTTTCATCTCCTTATATATATTTAATTCAGTGGGCTTGACTGGGTATCTCAGTGTAGAATACTTAATTGTAACAAATCGCTGTAAAATTTTGTATCTAATGAGAATTTGGTGTAAGTAATGGTCCTTTTATTAGTAAAATACTTAGGGGGAAAATATACAGCTTTGTGCCCGTCGTAATATAGTGAGTGATTTATTTTAATTAATTTTTTAAAATTCAAACTGTTCTTCATCGATCAATTTGTTTCGGATTGTTGGAATGTTCAGAAGCATGATTTTGGGTCAAGTGGCCTTTCTTCTCAGGGACCTTGGTATGTTGCTTCTTGCGTAGCAGCTCCTTTTGCTGAGTACACAAAAAGAAATATTTATGAACCCTTTTCAGAGAGAGGTTTCAAACCTGAACCCAGTGCAACTGTGTCATTGTCTTCTGTGGAAACACATCCATTTCTGTGTATGTGTAGCGCTCCACCCTAGATCTTTTTTTTTTTTTTCCCCTTGTAGAATATTGATCTTGAAGACTGAGCACAAATAGGCAATGCACACGTTGCACGTCTAATTCACAAAGCTGGGTTTGCCAACGACCAGCGTTCTGGGGGTTGGGTGGCTCCAGCAGCCATCGACTGGGGAGGCAGCACAGCCCACTGGATCAGACTTTAGACTGGGGGCGGTTTGGAATCTATTAACAGTTCTGCCATGGACCGGTGGTATGTTATTGGGTGAGTCACGCCACCACTCTTGCCTCTGTTTAACCTCCCACACTTGCTCTGTATTGTAGGCTTTCTGAAGCAAAGGCTGTTTCTTATTATGTGTATGTACAGCACCTAGCACTATGGGTTCTCAGTCTCAACTGGGGCATCAAGGAACTACTGCAATATATGCAGTAATTATAAATAATGGTAGATTAATCAAAGTGGAGGGTGATCTTCAGCCTTGGCAGGTAATCATGAAAGGGAAGGGGTGAGTGTAAACATTACTTCATCTCTTTGCTATGAGTACTTACTGAAGTTCTACTTTTTCTTTCTTTCTTTTTTCTTCTTTTAAGAAAGGGGAAATGCTTTTCTATGTAAATTGGTGTAAAGTATTTGCTTGTGCCAAGATGCCTGGTATTTGGCCTTCTTACATGTTTTCAGGACATGGGTTGCATGTAAAGCAGGAAAAGTGTAGAAAGCTGGGACAATGGGTATTGGGGAGGAATAGAAAGTCAGATTGAAAAGAACTCTCGGAGACAAATATTTTAATAGAAAATAGTGGTAAGGGAAGGTAGAATGTCAAAGCTATATTACATAGGGCAGCAGTTTGATTAAGCAGAAGAGACATCACCATGTGGCTATATGGTAAATAGAAAATTAATTTTAATTTCCTGGGAATATTGCTATTGATGTTAGATTTTGTAAATACTTACTGTTACAAAACCGACATTTTTGGTCTTGAATTGACCTTACTTTATCTTTCTGTTCCTTCTGTTTAATTTTCTATAGTAGTGGGCAGGAGTGTGTGTGGGGAGGGGGGGAAATGGCTGATCTTATATAAAGCATGACTCCTGCCTATTTTCTTTTTTCACACTTGTTTAAAAATTTATATTTAAAATCCAGAGGACATGTCCACATGTTAAGGTAGTTCAAATTTGAGGCTGATCTGATACTGCACTTAAAAAGTAAACTAAAACTAAGCATAGCTTTCTTCAATAAATAAATAAACATCTCATTTGTTGCAACACTCTGACTTGGACTGAATTCCAGAAATCAGCCTGTCTCCCTGTTGCTTGGCATAGATTCAAATTGCTCTGAGACTTGTTGCCTCTTGTCACCTTTATGCCATTTCTTGGTATAGAGCTGAACAGACTCCTATAGAACGGACACTGTGAAGCAGAAAAATGTGGCATAACCCCAAAATAGCCTTCTGTTTTAAAGTTACAGAGAATCCAAGTGGAAATCCAATCAATTGCTTTCCTGTATGATTATTTTTATACCCAATTAAAAAGATACAAAGGATATACACAGTAGGAAGATTAAAACCAAAGAAAAAACAGAGACGGACTACAAATCAAACATTAGCATCACAAAGCAAACTACTTGGCTTACAATATGGTAAACAGAGGTGTCTGGAAATTTTATGTTCAAACATTTTCCATCAAAAAATACCATTTAAACTAAACTGACTCCTGTGTGTGTGTGATATTGTCAATTTTGATTAAATTCACTATGAAAGAAAATGATCTGAAACAGAAACATTCTGTTCATAAAATTGCTTCAGGGGAAACAAAAGAAATTTAAATTGAAAATGAAATCTTCCTTTTGAAATTTATTTTGGGGGTTTTATTTTTATATTTGTATTATTTTTACCTTTTACTAGTAGTTGTGCATAATATGACGTAACTCAATAGTGGGAATATTCTATTTTATTTCTTAAAAAATTAAGGGCATCCACTACTTAGCAGCAGATTGAAACATTTTATCTTCTTTTTTTAGATCAGTGTCTCCTGTATGTCGTGTTTGACTGTTTGATACAAAGATACAAGATAATGAGATGTTTCAATCTGTACTAAGCAGCAGCTGCCCTTAATGTCTATTAATAAATAAAATAGGTTCTTCCCACCTCTGTATGATGTCACAATTTAACATGACATATCATGTTATGCACTACTATTGTTGATATGTCATGAAATTATGTAAAAGTATTATACATATAAAATATATTTATACTTCAAAATGAAATTTTTCAAATGTCCATTTCTTGGGAAATTAAAGAAGTATTTGTTTTCGTATTAATTCAGAATGAAAATGAATTTCAAAATATCAAAATTTCCCATGAAGTGGAGATTCTGAATTTTGACTAGCACCGGTGGTAAATGCAGTAAACAAGTGTTAGAGGGAAACACCTGCCTTCTTAAGAATTATTTAGGGAAAGAGTCATTGGAGATTATCAGTAGAGATAAAGTAGTTAATAGAGGTTAGCAACAGAGACATTGTAACTTTGTTTTTGTAAGTGAATCTTTGCCTAAATAGGAATAAAGTTTATACAAATAGAGAATGAAGGATTATGTGGTATCTAAGTGACACCTGAAATTGGTGGTAATAATAAAAAAAGAGGCTGACATCAGATTGAAATATAGATCCAGAAAACATGCTCCCCCCCCACACACTTTAGTGTAAATCAGAGTGAAAACTGGAGAAGCTTCAGCAAACGTCTTTTTACAAGATCACTTAATTCAGAGGAACTCCCTAAAGATTATGAAGTGGTTGACATAATGCCATTGTTACAACAACACACAGGGACGTGCCAATATGCTCCAGCCCGCTTAGCTTGATATCTGCTGTGGGGTAGGTCCTAGAAACCATTTTTCAGAGATCAAATGGGAAACTACTTAGAAAAGCCCAATTTGAATAAGAAAGGTCAGCAACATGACAGGAAATGAAGGTTATGGCTCACTAGATTGATGGAATTCCTTGAAGATATTAGTAGATCTGTGGGAGAGGGAACTATACATCTGACACTTGCAAAAAGCATAGCTGCAAAATGAAGATGCACATAATTTGCCACTCAGGGCTCTCTGTACATTTCCTTTCTGCCTTTCATAAAGTCATACTAGCCCACAATCTAAGCCGTGTAATACAAAACAAAAGCTAGGATTGCAAGTCTCCCTGCCCAGGACTCTCATTCATCAGGATTTATAGAAATGACTATTTGTGTTTAATGGCAAATATTGGGCATGAAATTATGCCAATCAACAAGATATTTAGATGTAGCGGGAATAAGCCATTTAGCTACAGTAGCAAGTATAGTTTAGTGGCAATACCGACCCCACAGGCAGGTACATGGGAGCAAAATCTGGTTCCCCGTCTCCTCCAGGATGGGGCAATTGTGATGAAACTACAAGTGAGAATTCTGAGCTGCCTTTTCACTGTGTGCAGTTTTTCAATGTCAAATGTGAAATAGTCAGGGCTATAAATAGGGTAAAAAATTAGACTAGTGCAAAATTCAGAAAATGGGAAAGCAAGATGATGTCAGAAAGGGTCTGTCTGGCTCTGACCTTCCTTATTCTGCCCTACCTTCACTGGAATACTACTGTCAGATGTACTTAGGTGTCCTATGGGACAGAGGATACAGGCAGATGGGAAAGGTTTGGGCAGAAGGAGAACAGAAGATAAGTGAAGAAGAGAAAGAGAAATGGATGAAGGAGAAGAGGGAATTGCCTTTAATGCAAAAACTGCATCAACCTATGCATTTTTCAGAGATACTAAATATAACCTGACACACAGAACAGACTATTTTATCCCAAAAACATATTAAATATAGAATGAAACTGAAAAACTATATGTTTGTACACTGCATTTATTTCAATGGAAATTGTTTAGGCTGGCAAACTGACTAAGGGGGTATTTTATATTTTTATTTATATATATATATATATAAAACATACATACCCCCTTAGTGTGTGTGTGTGTGTGTGTGTATATATACACACACACACTATATATATATATAAATATATAAAGTTTATATATATATATATATATAAACTTGTGTATTAAAAAATAGAACCAATGCTATGTTAAAACTGAAATAAAACCCTAGTGAGGAAGTGCAGAGTTAAGGCTGAAAGCTCAATCTGAACTGCCTCCCTGTGCTTGTTCATGGAAATATATTCCCTCTTTACGTATTGCTTGACAGTTCAGTATATACAAACTAGACTTTCTTATGCAAGTGTACATTCAGTAAGATACAGTACAATCTTCACACTTGTCTTGTTTTTTCTGGAGTTTGTCATTTCAGTAATTTTTGAAATTGTGAACAGAGATACTGTACAATACCTTGAGGTCAATCCTGCAAATGCTTGCACAAATGCTTAACTGTATTACCATGACTAAACTCAGTGGGACTAGTCCTGGTAGTTTAAACACATGTGTAAATGTAAGCAGAATCAGGGCCTGTGGGAACCTTACACAATTGCAAGATATTATAATTTAAGACTGAAATGCAGAGCCCTAGAACATGAGGCACCACATCCTAGGAAAGGCAAGAAAGCTTCAAAATTCAGCTTGCATGTACTCCTGATCAGAGATTAGTGTAGGTATCATTCCTAGAAAGGGTTATTGATCATCTGCTGATGGATGATATAACTAGAAGAAAAAATAAATTGTGCACAAGGCAATGAAATATATTTCATCAACTCTCAGTGGTAGAAAAAAGATGGAGAAAAATACATTTATTAATTGCAATTCTGTCTAAGTCATTAAAGAAACAGATATAAGTGAGTGTTCCCATGGTTATTACACAAAGGGATGTGAGCTCAGTAGAACATGCAAACCACTGCTGTTCTTGATTATGACAAAAATGTGAACAAATACCCCACATTCTGACATCAGACTGGCACCGTTTTTAAGGTTTAAAATTAGCAGTGAACAGACTGTTCTGGGAACCCATGTTTTTAGTATGTTTTTCTTCCCCCACCACAGCCAGCACAGGATTTGCTAGTGTTGCTCTGCTTGCTTAAAGTACTCTAGCAATTTAGATAGCAGTGCAAAAAATTGAAACTGAACAGCCCTAAGGAGGTGGTTATTAGGGTTAGCATAAAGAAGCAGAAATGTTGATAGTTCTACTTTAAGAATCATTGCTACTGCAGCTGGATAAATATTTATTTGATATGTCAGGCTTCTCTTCCCTTTCCCTCTCAAGATAGAATGAACCAAATACAAGTCCAACCTAATCTGAAAAATAATAGAATCTCCTTCAACAACCTATTTATCTATAAGGTCAAAAAGGCTTGGCCTAGTTATGCTCCTAGTTGGACTTTTCTTGACAATGCCATCATACTATTGAGGAGGTCATGAGTAGTAGAGCTAAAGACCACCCAGAATTATTGCTCCCAGGGGGCAATGGTAATAGTATAGTATGGTTCTACTGCCTACAGACTGAGACAAATCTTTTTATAACTTGAGTAACCCTGGGAAAGATACTGAGATCTTTTTAAACATTGATCTCTATTCCATAGGGGTTTCAGCTACAAACAAAATCATGTTGGTTGGTATCAAACAAACAACTTCAGCTGAAGAAAAGAAAAAATGAAACAAAGTGACTGCCAATTAGGTGTATGGAGACTGGTCTTGGTGTAGCTGTGGGTATGTGGAGACTATAGCAGGTGAAGCTGTGATAAGCAAATAAATACATTTGACATTTTTTGGTCCAAAGTATGGCTGACAAAGTAAGATGCTGTCAAATCCTTTGAAGGAGCAGCATCTCTTCTCTTTCACTGTATGAAGAACAATGTTCTATGTCCTTTGAAACACATGAGGGGCCCACTTTTTCAAAGGAACCTCAACTCTGCCTTTAAAATTATAGGCACAATTTTCTTTATTGATGTTTTTGGGGGCATCAAATTTGTCAGATCTGTGAAAACAAACTGCACTCGAGTAGTCCGGCTATACTTACTCAGCTGAGCAGCTCTGTTGAGCAAAGTTTTCAGGATCAACCTCCATATATCTACCCACATTGCAGGCATGAATGCAGAAAGCAATCTCAAAGTTCATGAGCACACAGAATTAAAGATGAAACATTATGCTTGCACTTTAAGAGGCATCTTTGTAAATCTGGGGTGCACATTTTCAGGTGCAATGCTGCCATTTAAGTAAAAAGGAGTTGTCACTGGCCTGAATGAGAGCAGGGTCAGGCTAATGGTATCTAAGCTTAATGGGAAAATGTGTATGTTAGCATTGTATCAAACACTTCTGTGTGTGCCAATTTACACACACAGCTACAAGTGTGCATAGGTAAGTACATTTGGGCCCTGTTGTTTGCAAATATTGCCTGCTTTGTGGGTTTTTGGGGATTTTGTTTTCCTTGTACCAAATGCATTTTTATCTAGTTAATTGCAATATTATACTATCATCTCTCCCTACTTACATTGTTACATCAACCTTAATGTCTCTCTTTTCCAGGAAATCCCTGTGGTATAACTGTAAAATGTAGAAACAGTTTTGTCACTTCATCAATTGACAAGTGAGATGGCTTCAGTGAATCTTTTGACATCTACAGATGGGTATAAAGGTAAATCAACTTTATTTTCCATAGAACTAGATAATTCATAGCAAATAGATGTAATGGATTTACCTTCTTTCGGTTTATAAGTTATCTGTCAGACCTGCATATGGTGGTTTTGGATTTTTTGCTTGCTTCCCAAATTCATTTGCCAATAGAAATTATTGGTCAATTAATTCCAGTAAATTAATTTTGTGTGAGAACATTTTGTTGTGTTCAGAATTAAAATATGTGTTGGCTATTTTATGGACACAAGTCACAAGGTATTATTTCAGTTTCCTAATTGCATGAATGTAACTTTAGAATCCAGTTTCTGGTATGAATACACAGAATTATTATGACTGGTTCAGTCAGAAGAGTGTGGAAAAAGGGGAGACGAGTGAATATTTTTGTGAATTTTTTTTCCCTAGGGCAGGGCTTCTGTTTTGTTTTTGTTTGTTTGTTTAATTTTGGGAATTTCAAAATTCAAAAAAATATATGTAATCATTACAGCTGGTTGAAAATTGTATTTACAATGAATTGTCTGTGTTTGCTTGAAATCTCCTGTTTCAATTAACATCCTGTCAGAGACAGATGCCTGTCACCCAGTAAGCATTAAGAAAGAATTTCCAGCAATATATGTGTGATTAGAAAAAAGAAGAAATCACTTTTTAAAAAAGAATTCTGTGTACTGTAACAATCCTGGAACATAGAGGCTAGTAACAAACAGTCTTGGCTGTTGAGGAGGTTAAATTATCACTGGGAACCCAAGTTAAACTTAGCCTTTCTATCTTTGTTTTTCTTGGATCAGCTTAGTTTTCTCCTTTTCTATTATTTTAATTATAAAATAGGGTAGAACTGATATTCTGAGCTATTGGCTTTAAAGGGGCCTTGAATCCAGAACTTGAAAGAAAATAACAATCTGTGGTGCTAACCAAACGTTTTTTTCCTCAGCCCCAATGAGTGAGTTTATCGTTCACATTTATTTGATAAGAAAAATGTGTTTTCTTGGACAAGTCATTTAACTTATCTGTGAATGGTTTTCCCCACGTGTACAAATGGAAGACTCACCTCTCCCACCGGACTGTTGACTGGCTTAATTCACGAAATTTGTAAAGTCACTAGGGAAGAACAAATTTGTATTCTCATGTATCACAGCTTTCTTTTGAGACTTGTCATAAGTAGTCACTCTTCCATGAAAACAGGACTGAAGGGGCCCTGTCATGCCTCTTCCTGTATGGTCTATAGGGGATAAATAATGGGAAACCTGGAAGGAGAAAGAGGTGTCATTCCACTTTTCACAGGAGATGCTGGAAACCCCACTGTATGAAAACTGGCAGTTGAGGCTCTGCAGTTTTGTGGGAAGTGGGTGGGTGAAGTGATGAATCTAGGGAGTAACCGCTCCATGTGGCATGTGTCCTAATCAACTGGTGGATTGTCCCAGCAGAATGTCTGGGCTAATGCAGCTAATTCTGCCTCTAGGGTGAAGGAGAGAAGGCCCAGAGTAGCTAGGCCATCTGTGGCAGCACAGCTTGTCAGTGGGTGGAGTGACTCAGTACTGCTGCCTTGAGATCTGCAGGTTTGTCTGGAGATCTTGGGACATCCTCACAGCTAAATGGTCACACCATGTGTCTCCCATGTGAGCACTGAACTGTGTAGAGTTTCCACAGACGTTTCTCCTCCTGAAGGTTTTTCCCAGGTGGGGAATGTTAGAGCCCTTTATTAGGAAGGTTATCTATTCCAGCTGCTTATTTGTCACCTGAAGACATAATCTCTTTCCCAGCTGTTTAGTACATTGTGGAGATAAGTCTAGTGTCACAGAGAGTTTTATGGGTGTAGGAGCTAATAAAATCTTAGAGAACAAAGTGGCCTCTTCTGTGCAAATGATCCTAATAATAAAACAGGGCAAGAAAAATAATGACCTATGAGAATATACGATACACTGTACAGGCATGAAAGCTTCTCTTTAAAACTTTTCCAAGAGGCATCAGTGAGTCTCTAAAGATTAAAGGTACTGCCCTGTTTCCTGTATTCAAGGATAATAAACTCCTAGGTTTTGGTTCATAAAAAATAATGTGAACATTGGTTATAGAAGGTCTTCCCACTGTACACTTAAACATAGATGGTGGGCTTTTTTCTGACTGTCCTAATCATTTAAAGCAGAAAGCTTCCAGCTATGTCTTTGCTTTAAAAGATGTGTTAATTTTTAAGAGAAGTGGCTGTGTGTGACTGTAAAAATGTCTATTTATACATGAAATATTTCTGGCATCAGTTTCTTGCAAGTTTAATTCACACCCCTGCGAGATGTAGTTCAGCCGACGTAAGTCCCGGTATAGACACTGATAGGCCAATGGAAGAATTCTTTCAGCCTAGGGGGTGGGTTTACTACAGTGACAGAAAAAGTCCTTCCATTGCTGTAGCTACAGCTATGCTGCTGTAGCACTTGTAATGTAGACACAGCCTAAGCCATGGGGCTGCAGTGCATGGAGAGAGAAGATGAATGTTAAGATCTTAGTTCAGAACGCTTTCAACTAAACAAATTTTAATTGAAATAGGCTGTTTAGTTTAAATGGGTTTTTTTTGGGGGGGTGGGTCTGGGGGGGTGAAGAGAGAGAGAGAGAGAGAGCAGCTCATACGCTACAGCAGTGGTTCCCAACCTTTTTGGCTTGAAGGCCACAAATATAATTTTTACAACCTGAAGGGCCACCAGTCTATCAATTTATAAAAAAGTGTATTGACGTCTACACCATTCAGGGCTACAAATCGCTACATATTTAAAGTAAACATTTTGATTCTGCGGTGCTCATTCTTACATTCACTATTTTATACCTACAAATTGCTCCGAGCATGCTGTACACGCAGACACAGCACTAGTATAGACAAGTGACTGTCACTACACACTGAAACACATGGCCCTGGTTGCTCTGCCTACCATCACCTCCCCCCACTGCAGCCAGACGGAAGGAGGTTAGTGAGGGGGCTGCTTTTGCTGATCTCCCGTTCCTGCTGGCTGCAGCAGGAAAACCTCCCACATCCTTTACCCCCATGCACTCCACCTGAGTCCCTAGGCAGTGGCTCCCTTCTAAAGCCAGGGGGACAGGAGATCAGTGTTCCCTTCCTTCTGGCTCCAGTAGGGACCCAGCGCCTAGGGACCCAGGCAAAGCGCTTAGCTGTGCTCCCTGCTACAGCCAGGGGAAGGGGAGCGCGGATCTCCTGTCCCCTTGGCTGCAGTAAGGAGCCTCCACTGGTCTTGTAGCCCTAAGGCAGGGGTGAGCAAACTTTTTTACTCACGGGGCCACAATGCGCCACAATGTATTCTAAAATCTGACAGAGGAGCCGGGCTAGGATCGGATGAATGGAGCTCCCAGCACCCAACACGCTGCACCCCAGCAGCCAACATTACAGACCACTCGTCCTGGTCAATTTCGGCGGCGGACCTAAAATCACTGGGTTCAGTCTCCGCCGTGAAATTGACTCGTCCGGGTCAATTTCGGCAGCGGGACTACAGAGTGGGAGCTCACACTCGGGAAAGAATTTTTGAACCCTAATCTCAAAGATTTTTGAGTGGGACCCGCGGTCAGGCTTGAAGAGCCGCATGCGGCTCCGGAGACGTGGCGAGCCGCAGCTTGAAGAGCCGCATAGCCGCGGCTGAAGAGCCGCATGCGGCTCGGGAGCCGCGGTTTGCCGACCCCTGCCCTAAGGCAATGCACTCGGCCGGGGGCCTTAGGCAGCAGCTTCCTTCTGCAGCCAGCAGGAGGGGAGCGGCAGGCGACTTTGAAAGATCCCACAGGCCACTTTCAGACCCCAGGTCAGAGGTTGAGAACTACTGCTCTACAGCGTGGTATGTGGCAGATCCAGATTCAAGACCTACTTTGACTGTGATGGAAAAAGTCTGCTTTAAATCAGGCAGAGCAAGGATTTGAACATGGGCCTCTCCTAGTCCAGGCGAGGGCCCTCGTCACCCATCTACACTCTCTCTCACACACATTTTTGACACCTCTCCCAAAATGGACATTTTGACTCAATTCTGTTTTATCAAAAGCATTCAGAAAGCTGTAGTTTCATTTGATTGCTGGACTCACACCCTGAAAGCTGCTGTGAAATGGAATTTTTGTCTAGCTGAGATAGAGCATCACTAGCTCTCAAGCTAGATATTCATCTCTCAGGGAGGTTTCTAGCCTCAACAAGGAGATCCTGTAGGTGGAGAATGACCAGTGTGTTTAATCAGATGTTGGATTTACTTTTCAAACTTGATTAAATGGGTGTGCTACCCTCCTCCCCCTCTTGGGACAATTCTGCTCTTTTTGGGCTACAGTGGGATATGTCAAGAAAGAAGCTCTTCCTCATTGTAGTTGTGGGAAAACAGTGAGTAGAGACTGAGTCTTAGAGGATTCAAGGGTACAAAAGGAGGGAGGAGAATAAAGTGAAGCTAGCAAAGAAGCAGCAGCTAGCTGAGGGGCAACAGTGGAGGAAGCCAGATGGGCTGTAATAGCAGCAGTTCCTAGTGAGGAAAGAATATGCGCTTCTTTGTTTCACTATCCCTTGCCAGAATTCCCTGGGCCATCCCCAAGTGAGTGAGAGGAGATGACAGATGAACATACCTGAGGCTATTTTATTTCACTAATTAGATATTTTAGAAGAGACTCCCAATAAAAAAAAAAAAATCCAGAAGCTGTTGCTCCAGGCGTTCATTTACTATTTGCTTACGGTTCAGTTCAGGGAGATGGTTCACTTGTAACGGTTCATTAAATTGTAGTTGCCTTGGAAATTACAGTAAACATGTTTCAGAATTTTGTTACCTGGACAACTTTCAAGTCTCGATTAAGGTTTTAAGTGGGGGAACCAATTACTTGGTGTGTGTGCGCTAAAGCCAGCTGCCAGTTTGTTATTGTGGTTGTCATTTGACTCCTTTGAACCACAACTTTGCAGATCTAGGTCAAGCCTTTGAGTAGTGAAGGTCCATGGGACATGTCACTGCCTCTACTGAAATATGATGTAACTAGTAAATGTGGACACCAAGACTGTGGCTTCCCAGGGTGGTGTGGGCATGGCCCATTCTCATGAGTCTCTTGCTTTTTATCATTTCCTCATGCTACTCTAATTTCTGTCCCTTGCAGTGTTATATAGTGCTTGGTCCCCTGGGCTGCTCCTCGCTTCCTCTAACCTGTCTGCTTTCTCTCCTACAGCTGGAAAAGGAAAAATAAATGCCAAACTCTTCCATTCCTCATTGATTTTAAAAACAAAAAAAGAGAAGGCGGATGGTCTTCTGACTGAAACATGGGCTTAGGAGGCAGAAAATCTGAATTCTATTCCTGGCTCTGCCACAGATTTCCTGTTACCTTGATGGTGGTTATTTGTACTGCACAATCAATCACCTGAAGGCCCTAGCCCCTTTGTACCAGGTGTTGTACAAATGTGGCCCCAAGATCTTATAATCAATGACTATTTCCCACTTTGCCCTCTCTGTCTGCCTCAGTTGCTCTGCTGCAACTGGGTTCCCTTACTCATTTCACGCTTCCAAGACCATCTCTTTTCCTTAGCCCGCACAAACGAATCAGATCCTATTTCCTGACACTCCCAGTTTCCCCATACTTTTGCATTCTCCCTACAAGTTGGTCAGGTACCTTCCATCTCCACCACATGGACAGGTATTACTTGCATGACATTATTAAATTTACTGGATTAATTTGGGTTATCTGCCATTTCTGGATACCAAGGTAGGTATTCTGGTGGGATGTATTGTGACTGCTTTCAGGGAGAGGGAATCTGGACTGAATAATATCAAATCGGTGTTTTAGGAATTTCAGAAACTGTCCTCAATATCAGTCTTGGCTGGCTTCCTTTTTTATCCTAACCTACATTCCTAGCAGAGAAGGCGTGTCCAATGCATAGAAGATTCCTCTGTTTTCCTGAAAACATTGTGGATATTTTCTTTGAAATTGTGTTTTTTTGTTTGTTTGTTTTGGGGTTTTTGTTTTCTATTTCTGCAAGGAAACTCCACAGGAAATCCCTATAAATTGTTTCAGAGAGAATTTTGAAAAATTCTCATGTTTGCTGCATAGTTAAAGATTCTCCGTTATACTGAAAAGGGTTATATAATGTTTAGCATTCATATAGTTATGTGTATGTTCAGAGTGCTTTACAGATGTTTATTTATAAGCCTTTCTATGGTGCTTATCACCATAGTCTCAAAACACCTCACAGATATCAACAAATGAATTACCTCAATTCCCTTGTGAGGTAGGTATTGTTATTTCTCTTCTGCAGATGGGAAAACTCGGGCCCAGAAAAGATAAGTGACTTGCCCACGGTAACACAGTGAGACAGAGCCAGACACAGAATTTGGAAGTCTTGAGTTTAGGGTGCTATTTCAAATCACATAATTCAGGGGAGCTATCTCCTCAGTTGGTAAGAGTCCACTGTTCTTTATAGCCCTCTGTGTCCTGTAGAAATCCATAATCCACACCAAGAGAGCAGGATTATCTAGGAAAAAATTTACAGCTCAAGTCTTTTTGTACCTTGAGCCTTACTAATAGCCCAAAAGTGATCCTAGGAAATCTCCATCTGCTCTGACCAGAATTCGAGAGGGGCCCGACATTCAAAATTCTGAATTTTTGACCTTTTAGTTAAAGTTGGAATGTGTTTGGATCTGGGGTCTTCGTTCTGGCTCATGTGTGGCCATGGTGCTTTTGTGAAGTAGATCACCCACATTTTCAGACCTTGACAAAGTGCCTGTCCGCAATACATTAGATTTTTTCCCTAAGTAAATTTCGTCAATCTTCTTTGAGCATCTTTAATTAACATGCGCCAAACAATGTACATCACATTTAATTCCATACGTAAAAGAGCTGTTGCTATTTTTTAAATTTGGTTTTCTTACAATATCGATATACATTTGTCAAGCTTCCCTGCTTTTTAGCCTACTGTAAATATCTTCTCTGCTGTGCCTTCCCATGTAATCATATAACTGTGACTTACATCCCATTCAAACTCTTTGAATATTAACATAATTAAGAATAGACGTGAACCCCTATTTGCAAAAGACAAGCAGTTCCATGTTGATCATAGCTCCTTTCTTAAATAAAAGCTCAGTGTCTTTTTTTTTTTTTTTTTTTTTTTTTAAAGTCATATGACCGGATCCTCAGCTGGTGTAAGTTCTGTCACTCCATTGAAGCCAAATAGCCCAGTAAGTTATTCTGATCCGAAGTATCACTCATCTCATCCAGAGAGGTTCAGTCACTGAGGAAGGTGCTCTTTAAAGCTCTTGTTAAAGGAATACAGTGTTCTGGAAATACATTTTACAATCAGAAAAGAGATGAACCCAGGGAATACTTCTAGGTTTTACACCAAGAACAGCACATGCTGGGAAAGGACTTTAGAACTGCTGTGTGACTACCCATATAGTGTACACCTGATTGATAAAGCAGCTCATCCTTTTATCGCTCTTATCACACTGCCTTGATTTAGCTCCCAGTACATTGATACAATGGCGCCCTAAACAGTATTAAAGAAGGCTGATCATGCTGGAAATTTGTTGTCTTTGGCATTAGCTGTGAGAATCTGGTGCATCTCCCCTGCCCGGAGGCGCACTGGCTCCTAGTACAGTGTAGTACTAAACAGCCTGGTACCACTACATCTTTGTTTTTATAGAAGGTGAATAGGAAACCTATGGTTTTTCCTTCTGCTAGTAGAAATGATCAGAATGATTGAAATGTATAATCTTGATGCAGAAGAGGAGGAATGAGCTCTTATATGCTCAGTGGAGAGAGATCCCTTCCCACATCCCCAAATTGAAGGTCTAACACATGATTCCAGGAGGCTTCAAATCACTGAAAAGAGGGTATTTGTTTCTTACCTATGTTCTCCTTTTATTTTTTTACTAATGGGAAAGGAATATCTTACACCATTCTATCCCGCCCCTCTACCCTTCTGGGATTATTCTTTAAAGTGAGGCTTCATTTAAGCTTTCAGAATCTGAAACAGCAAAATGATTATGCAGAACGAACGGAGAGCCATCTTGGGAATTACAAATTTGACTTCAATTTCATTCAGAGGAGGGAGGAGTAGAGCTGAGAAAACACAATCAGGAATGGATATAAACAGTTATAGGAAGCAAAAGGGGGGAAAAATCCTCTTTCAGGCATGTAACACTTTGTTCCCATGTGTGAGTCACCAGAAATGTGCAATCCCCAAAACAGTAATTTTAGTAATTATGAATCCTTGCTCTTTATAAAACATTTAATCACACGCTAATCCTGTAAGAGAATGAGGCAAACATCAAATTCATGAGTCTGTGCCCAATTCAGAAAGAAGTCCCATGATCTTAATGAAAGGATTTGCATACAACTTGCTCTAGGGGATAAAAGGCCCTCTTCCATCTGATGGAAACAAGAGTCATTGTTATAGCCTAGTTGGTGAGACAACATGCGGTGAAACCTGTCTATCTGCAGAGGGGATTATATGCAGAATTACAAGCGGGAAGAAAACAATGGAAAAGGAAAAAATCAATTCAAATGAGCAAATTAGGCCAATTCATCAGCCATAAAACCTTCTGGAAAAATCAGGTGTGCAAGTTGCTGCAGCTCCAGCTGGTTGAACTTGTATGGCACTTACTTGGCATATCACTGACTGGGCACAGCTCCGGGGATTAACTCTTTTTGAAAAGTGTGTCAAATGTGCTATGAGAGGTACCAACAGGCTTTCTTTCTATATCAGGCATATGCTGTGTGTCGTCTTGTTCCACCTCTTTTTCTCTTCAGCGTATTTGCAGCTAGTGCAAGGCAATTAATTCCCTTTGGCTCAAGTACACATGGTGAAATGGCAACACGCATAAAATATTTAGAAATAAAAATAAGGAAGCAGTCATCTGTGCACAGGTCCTTGGATCTTAAAAACTTAAAAAGCATTATGGAAAAGGGAGTACAGTGCATTTGAAAAAGAAAGTGATGATCTTAGCTACTGCACTTCTATTGCAATTCAAGAGATCGAAAGCTCACTGTTTCTATTGTAAGCATTTTCAGTGAGACACAATCCGTTCACTTTTTAAAATATTTAAAGCCAGATTGTGACTGGCCCTGTGCAGCTGGACAAGGGAGGAGGAGAGACGGTATAAGAGTCTTCCCCACGTCCCTTTGCTTCCCTGCACAGGGGCCAGCCAGAGGCCAGAAGACTGAGTTACTGCGCCATGGCAACCCTGCCAAAGGCGACAGAGAGGAGTGAGACCAGGGTCATGGGCTCATCCCCTGATTGTGTTGGCTAGTATAGTGCAGGGTGGTGTATGTGCTACACGTGTGTAAAGGGTGACACAGCTACCACGGCGTTGTATGCTCTGTCTGAATCAACCAGCTCCTGCTGCAGAGCGGTCCCCCATATCCACTTACACCGCATAGTCTAGATGTGAGGCATGAGGCCAAATCATGCTTGCCTTGTGTGTGTGGACATTACCATTATTTAGTAGCACTTAGGAGCCCTCAACTTTGACTGGAACCCTGTGGTGTGCTGTCCAGCTGACTTTGCTGAGATTGCTATCACAAGTAAGGGCTGCAACACGGGGGCCTTAGATTGTAAATTCTTCAGGGTGGGACATGCTTTTTTTTTGGTCTGTAAATCACCTCGTGCTTTTATGGTGCTGAATGAATAATACACCATCTGACCTTGTGACTCCACTTTTAACTGGTGATATTCTGTTTGGCTAATAGGAACATTATTCTTTATTCTCAGTGTTAATGTGGCACTTCACTAAATCCATCGCTCAGCTCTCACTGGTAAAAATACTGAACGTTGAGAGAGAATTTTAGCCAAGTGGCCTTGGAAATATTAGATGTATCTTGGGCCAAATTCTAATCTCCATTACGCTGGGGTAAATCCAATCTAGTGGCTTTGAAACCAGTGGAGTAAATCTGGATTTACATAAGCATAATGGAGATCAGCATTTAAATGGCGGTCAGAATCTGGCCCTGGGTGTTCTTGCAATTTCACACTGGCTAGGACAACAGGGGTCTCTTCTTAAAACCTTTCTGTCTTTAAGAGAGTGTTCTGGTGCAGATAAGCATGTTCTCTGGCCATAAGCACGATTTTTTACATCTAGGGATGTTGGAAATACGTTCTTGTCTACACAAGGAAAAATTGACCAGAATAGCTATTGTGGAATAAACTATTCCAGAATAGCTCCTCAAGTGTCCCCATGTGGACACTATTCCAGAATAAAACCCACTTTTATTCCAGAAAAGAGTGTCCTCATGGGGAGCTATTGCAAAATGGTTTATTCCATAAATTCTTAGGCACGACTATAATACAAGCCCTGGTGGTCGATTTCCCTGTGTAGGCAAGGCCCTCAGGCTTTTCCTGAGTTGCTGGTGCAGGGATAGCCCTAGCTGTCAGTATTCTTTCTTATCCACAAGTGCCTACAGTGTAATGCCCATTTACGTAGCTTGTTATGGTTGCATTGAGTTTTAGCGCTAACTTGAGAGGTTCCTGTCAGGGATGGTAGGATATGAGGTCTGTCACAATGTGGTTATTTGTTCTGCAAATATTAGAATAAAAATATTGGTTGAATAATTTCAGCCTACTTCAGCTACCACAGGTGGGCTAACTAGTTCAGACATGCCCGTTCTGGTCAGGGATAGTAGCCCCGAGCAGTGATATTCAGACTTCCAGAGTCTTGGTCCGACACCTACCTCTCGTACCCAGTTAACCCCTCTTCTGGTGAGCAACTCCATTTCTTCACATCTTATCATTTTGGAAGCACTGGCCTAAAATGTGATACTTCCAGAAATTATATCCTGACTTCAGAGTCTGCTTCTGAGGCTGTAACATCATCACCTTGCTCCTGGAATATAAACAATGGAATATCCTCGGGGAACAGGCAAAGTGGGCCTCCAGCTGTGTCTCTGGTATGTGCTATTCAGCCCATCTCTAGAACACTTTTTGGGGAACACTTATGTAAAATGGAGTGCGCATTACTGGGGTGATAATTCTAACAAGAACAGCAATGATATTCCCCAGGCCTTAAAATAGCAATGCTAGAGGGCCACTCATCTGAGAATGAAAGGAGTCTGCTGATACAATTCAGAGAACAGTCCTTCCAGAATTCATTTAACAAATATCCCTTTGCATACTTTCTTCTAAAAGAGAGAAATCCAGATTGTTGGCAATTGTATCTATTATGTAAGCATATGTAGGAAATAGATGTTTTTTTGTTTTGTTTTTTTCCTGAACTAGCCATTTAAAATAAATTAGGAAAATGCTGTAACTCTTATAGGAGAATACTTGTGGGCACCCCTCTTTTTCTAGTAACTCGTTTGGAATGAGAACATGTACTGACATTTTTATTCAAGCACCATAACATCTAACCATTACTCTGAAACGTTTCTAATCTTTTGGCTGAAAGGACCAAATGAAGTGAAACTATTACTGTGAATGCTGAAAACATTCAGCAATGGTCCCAAGTACAGATTTTTTGGCAGTGGGGAGCCCCCCCCTCCCACATAACTGCATGGAAATTACAAATTGGTCACATATGAATCTATTTTGTGAGCTTTACTTGGATCTGCACCTGCTTCCCAGAGACAGAGTGAAGGACAGAAAGGGAAAGATTATAGGTATATTATCCAGCTTGCTGATGCCTCATTAAAGCTGAACTGAAACAGCCACATGGTAACGTTCCGATTACAGTCATGCTGGGTGGCAAAACATTTTCCTTGTCTACTGGAGGTTTAAGTGTTCAGTGATTCAGTGTGGGTTTTCTGTAGGATTGGAACTTATTTTTTTTTAAATGCAGACTATCTCTTTCCAGATTTTGGGAGGGATAAAATGCTGAAATAATGGAGACTTAGTCACTGAATGGGAAAAATTCTTGGCCCTGTTACTTTTCAGTTGAATCACTGGGGCTGATGTTGGCATAAAGAGGGCACTATAAGTAATGGCTGGAGAAAACGAACATGCAGTATACAGAGCTGAGAGTGTGCATGGCAATGTCAATATAAATGTAATACTATGCAGGAAGCTTTGAAAAGATTGAATTAATGTTTGTTTTGTGGCATGAAGCAATAACCTCTTTGTCTTGAACTCTAGAGAGGTTACATTCTCATATGAAAAGAGAACCTATGACTTGATCATAAAATCACTGGTGCGGTCACTTCTTTACAAACAATAAATGTTTGTGGGTAAAACATTTGTAAGAGTTCTGCAGAAAACATGAAGTATGATTTTGACCACCCACTTGTCTGGATACATCACTGATCTCAGCTCCGGTTCCTGAAACCAGAACTTCCTTTGGATTTTCAAAGCGAGTGTTAGTGTGCTAGCTCAGCCGCTCTGGAGATGGAAGGTGAAATGCTGTCCCACAGGGAGTTTTCCCATTTGACTTCAGTGGGGCCAGAATTCATCTAGGGCCTTTATTTTATCTACAGAACAATTTCCCCACAGGTAGTGCCAATGTAGAATTCTGTATACGGGCCTACTGATGTACATCAATGTTGTGACATAAAGGTGATAGGATGATTGGTCTCCAAGCTCTTCCAGTTAATTACTTTGTGGTGCTTATTTAATGTGAGCACCTGCCCACAGGAAATTGCAGTTAGTCACCAACTCACATCATGGATATCATTAAACAGCTGTCGGATAGGAATAATTTTTGGTAGCTACCAACCTGAGCTGCATTACAGCTGGAGATCCTTAAGACCTGAGCCTGCAAACATTTGTGCATGCTTAATTTTACACCTACAGATAGTCCTGTTAGCTTCAATGGAACTAATCGCCTGAATAAAGTCAAGCACAAATGTACATGTTTGCAGGATCTGGGCTGTCAAGTTGAAAGGCACCATGTCTCAGTAGCAATCTCTTGAACCACTTTAATTTTTTTAAAACTTTATTCCCTACAAGAAAAAATGTTTCCACCTATTTCTGTCTGAATTTTGTAACACTTTTATTAAGATTGGAAATGAGATGATGGTGCAATGTCTTCTTTTCTTTGTTACGTGATCTGAGTCATAACAGATAATCTCTAGTGGGAGTGGAGAAGACTTCAGTTCCTTCAAGTTTCCCCTCCCCACCATCCAGAAACACCTCCACCCATAATTTATTAGAAAAATCTCAAGGTTCACATGCTACTTTAGAAACACTTCATTTAACTGAATTGTAGATGTTGTTTCTTAATAATTAATATACAGTCATGATTTTTCCTCAAATAGATTGCATAACTGTATTAGCTGCTCCCCTGTTCTATGTGGTGAACATTTGTATGAAAAATGTTGACTCAGGAAAATGCTTCAGAACAATTAGTAACAGAAAACTTCCCTCTGCAATGTATTCTATCTGCATGGCAACCCGCAACAATACCTTCTTTTTTTTCCTGTCCATTCTTGCCCAAGTCAACTGATAAATGTCTGCTCCTATCTTGGAAGGTATGAATAGCATCTCTTTCACACCTCAACTAAATGCTAGTTTGCATGGCTGTTTTAAAAGCCTCTGGGTTTATCGGTGGAAAAAATGCTTGGATAGAAGAGACTTGGTACTTAAATCAGTTTTATCAGCACATTATTTTTGGCAGGGATTTGTTCTCACAGAACTATGAGCTGCATTATTTGTGTTAAACTTCCTGACTGAATTCCAAACAAGTCATCTTTCCCCACAACTCTGACCTTTAACAAAAGGCCAAAATAATTTAAATTTGTTTCAAGTTTCTCTTGTAAGCAAGAAAGAAAAGTCCTTCTGCCATTATGCAAACCTAGATAACTGGAATCTGGTAAGCACTGCTTTTACTCAAATTCTAAAGAAATAAAAATAATATCTGATATTCTAAATTGATTTCCAAAGTGTGCACATGTCTGAACATTGTTAACCCTTTCAGGCACAAAGCCATGGAAAGTAATAGCTTAAAAACTTAGCTAACATGACTTAACTATCATGATTTTAAACTAGACTTTGCACGTAGTGTAGGCTGGGCAAGTCATGTTTAATATCATTCTGGCAGGTTTTGGTCAACTGTAGGTGGGAGTTAAAGCGAGATCCTGGGAACCAGGGGTCAGTAGCCTGAGGGGACCTGAAATGGCAAAGAGTCGATGAGAAATCAAGAGTCTCACTGAGAGGAAAATATTGAGGATTCCATGAGAGGAAGGAAACAGGAGAAGAGTCCAATGGAAGGAGCAAGAGGAAGAAGATCAAGGAGATGAGGCTATTTGCAGCCTCTAAAATATTTGTGTATTCTGTCACTATTTAACTTAATCCCACAGACATGGAAGAGCCAAGCATGGACGTTAGTCATTGAAATGTTTGAAATATGTAGCCGTCCATCTAGAATATCTTTTTCTTTTCTTTTCTGTACCTTGCACATTTACGTTTCGAAGAACTCTTGCTGTATGCAGAGTTCATCAGTTGTTTCGTTCTCAGAATTGCTGTGGCCTGAAACAGACGAGATGTACAGTGTGCTTTGATAAAGATTTGGCTTTTGTTCATTCTTGTTGTTCTTTCCTTAATCTAAAATAAATCCCTGTAGGGCCTTCCAGGGCTTGGAGAGACATACGTCTGTGAGACTGGAAAACTGATTTCCTGGCTCATGGCGGCTGCATGATGAACTGTAGCATCTCACTGGAAAAAGACAGAACAACCTGATTTTTAAGATCGAAATGGCCAGCATATGGACTACACTAGAAATGGCAATGCCAACATAGGTGAAAGTGCCATGACAAGGAGACCCTCATAACTTGACTTTTCCTTTTAGAACACTCAGATCGCAGAGATCGCCAGTTAGAAAGCCTGAATGTCTCTTTCAGTTAATGGTGCTTAGCACCCATGACAGCCAGAGAGGCCTTCTTCTCCATGCTTCTTTATAATTCTAGTGATTTAAGAACAAAGAACAGTTCATTAGGAGCCCATCTTTTAAAGCTGATCCCCAAGTACAGAGGCCCAATATGCAAAGGGGGCCTGCCCATGAGGAGCAGCACAGAGGATACTTGAATTAGCCACTAGGCATCACGACCTCTTAGTTTTGTAGTAAATGTGACTTGAATAGGAATGCATGGTTGGTTTTGGTTTTTTAACTTGGCTGGAAATAAATCTTAATGTAGTGAATGCCCCTTGAAATTACAACATGGATGTATACGTTTGATGAATTTCATAACTTTTCATTTTAAAAAATATTAAACTGAAAGCGCACACTGCGCTCTCACTCCCTCTGTGGAAAAACAAACCTCCCCTTTCCTTTCCAAGTCAGCCTAGTCTTCTTTGTAAAAATGCTGGTGTGGAGAATGTGTCTATGGCTTAGATCCTCCCATGTGCTCCGTCGGTTTGGGCCACATCACTGTTCCCCTTGTGTAACAGGGGCCCCCACTGGCATACGGCTGACATAGATTATCACCCTACCCCACCTCTGGTTCACCAGTGTGGCTGAGAGTATCCTTGTGCTCTGAATGAGTGTCCCAGTGCTCAGAATGGCCCCTTGGGAACCTCCCCAGTGTGGAAGTGAATTAGGACCAGAGGGATATAAGGTGGTTTAAAGTCCCTTTTGCGCGCACACCTCTTCTGCAGTGGCACCAAGTGCATTTCCAGTGTGGCCCAGAATCTGCCCATGGGTGTAAATTCACAGCATTTGATACATTATATCTAATAGGTTGTTTTCTGGATCTTCTTTGGCTTGTGTCAGTTTGCTTAACTCTTCTAGAAGGCTGCTCCTGCAACCCTCAATACACCATGGGCAACTCTCCTCTACCAATGCAGAACCAGCTGTCGGCTGCTAGGCAGGTGGAGTCCCTTTTGAAGTAAGAGGCTGCCCTGCCTCAGCTTCGAGAAAGGAGCTGTGCCAATAATCTCCTCCATTCTGTTCCAGTGAGTGCAAAGCACGGGTCCCTTCTCAACCTGGTATGTCTCTTTGTGGGGCTTCCTCAGGAAGTCTCTCCTAGCTAGTCGGTGGCTGGAATGTAGCAAATTCTGGGTAACTAACTAAATGGCTACAGATACAAAATTTAAATAAAGAACCTTGAACAAAGTAATTTCTTCACACTCATGAAAACCTTCTGAGCCACCCCACCGTGGCTGGATGAAGCTGTGGTTAAAGCCTGCACACTTGAGAGATGCATGTCAGCCCCTTTTAATGAAGCCCAGCCCTTGCTACTAACTTGTCTCATCTAAAAGAAGAAAATGTGGATTTCTCACCTCCCCGCCCATGCCATCATTTCATTCCACCCTTTGGTCACCCTTAGTCCAGGCTTTGTGTGTTATACTGCCTTCAGGGCTCTCGTTAGCAGCCGGAAATAGAAGGAAGATCTAGGTTTCATCATAAAAAAAGAACATAAAATCCTACTGTACATGGACTGTAAGATCTGCATATGCATAAAGTCCGATGAGCCGGCATATCGGCATTAGTCCGTGCTGCCCTGCAGTTACCAGTTAATTGCAACGAAAAAGTCCCATATAATCTCAATCCTTTCTGTATTTGAGTTTCCTCTCTTGAATATTTTATAGTAGCTTGAGCTGTTGTAACTTTCCATGTTTCTGGAGCTCTCTGGAGCACAGATGACATGACTCGGTCCTGAAAAACGACTGAACAAAATGCCTGGGGTCTGGGACTTGATGGCAGCACAACAGTGATGGCAATACCTGCACTTGTGTGAGTGGATCTGGGTGAGGGTTAGAGATCTGATGATGATGTGAGCCACTGATTATGCTAAAGGTGGGCTATCTGTTCAATTAGCCAGGCTGGGTGTAATGCTAATTGTCTGTTGTTTAGATTGTGGTAGGACTTGGACCACTTCAGTACTAGGCACTAAACAAACACATCAAAAAGCCGGTCCATGCCCCAGGACATTTTTCAGTGGTTATTTGATTGAACGTTTAAATGGCATGACTTTGACTGTTCCCTCTTGTGCTTGCCTTCCATAAGCATTCTTGCACGAATGTCCCTAGAAAATGAATTTCATAGTTCTGTGCCTGAGTATTTATGCCAGAGGGGATTGCCACTTTCTCCAGTTGCAGACCAGAAATGCTATTGTGACTCATTTGCCCAGTTACGGATCAGAAACAGAGCTTAGGCACAGAATGTGAAGGATGGGCACCCACAGAATTCTTAAAAATCTTCATCAGTGAGTTAAAAACAATCTTTGCGAAAGAGTTAGCAGTACTCTTCGATGGATGGAATGAATCGCTGTGAGTAAATTGCCAGGGCTGATGTACCATGAGCAGAAAAAAAAGACAAAATTAATTGGGTAAATTATTGTGAATTGTTTGTATAGCTCTGTTTTAGTTAGTTTTATTTAGTGTTTTTAGAAATAGAAAAGCCTCCTGCCACATAAATGTTAAATGCTACTACTGTAGAAGTGCTACGGATTTTTGTATACATGCATTCTGGAGTTATGAAATAATGGCCCCACTGAACTCCATGGCAAAACTCCCATTGAATTCTATGGGGCCAAGATTTCAGGAGCATTGTATGTTGCATTAGGTACTGAGGTTTTTTTCCCTTTCCATCTGTGCAAATGAGCAACTCTCATGTCAGGTGAAGTTAATGCATTAGCCTGGGATGTGGGTGAAGAAGGTTCCATTCGCTGTTCCTCCAGCCGTCCTGTGTGACCTTGACCAAGTCCCTCCCTGCGCTTCAGACCTGGAGCTCCAGCCCAACCCTGAAAGTCTCTACAGTTGATCTGAGCACCATAGCGCACACTCTGCGAGCCCAAGTCTGTAGACCCAGGCGCCAAGACTCGTTGCCGTGGGTTTTAAAATGCAGTGTAGACATACCCGAAGTGCATGTTTTTCTCCAGTAAAGAGGAATAATGACACTTCCCTGCCTCACAGGGCTGTTATATGGATAAATATGGGTGCGTGGATGTTATGGTATGGAGGGCCATATAAGAGTATTAAATAGCTAAAGTATGGCCTGCTAAGCAGTACGGTGTATTCTAAAAATGTTGTAGGCATTAATTTAACAAAAAGTGATTTGCTAGCATTTGGGTTTGAATTTCTATTATTATGAAAGCAAATTCTCCCATTTGCCCTCTGAAGTCAGCAGCCATTCTGATGGGTCTCTACTGGCACAACAGAGCTGACTGAAAGCGCCCTGCCAGTACTGCTCTGGGATTTGTTTTCTTTTGATTATGGGAAAAATAATCCAAGATGTTTCTGTGCATGCAGAACATTCTTAACTGAAAAATCTGTGACGGAGTGAGGGCCAGAAGGGAAGCGACATCTCTAAAGGCAGCACAAATGTGTTTGGATTAGGTTAAGAATCCAGACTAATTTATTTTTAGTGGCTTCCAGCAGTTTCCACTATAGAAATATTGAGACCGTTACACAGTTTAAATCTGGAGTAGCTCCACTAAAATCAGCAGTATAAATGAGAGAAGAATTTCACCCACTGCCTTTAAGATATTATTTTCTGATCTCTTTCCGGGTGGAAATGTGGCATAGGTGCTGTCAGGCCTTTTGTAATTTAGGCATGGCTCTTCCACCACATGCAGGATTTCAAAGGGTTCTTTGACAGCCCCTATCTTCAACCAAACATTTTTTGTTTTTTAAAAAAGGCAAAGGAAGGTGGGTTTATTTGGGGCCAGGTTGCACTACGCTTATAGTGCCTTTCTTTGCAAATAGCTCCCAGTCACACAATAAGGCACTACGCGGTATGAGTAAAGACAGTGGATGGCCTGTAGGAATGAGGAAACACCTGCTTCCATTTGACAGCTTTCTGCTTCGTCATTCTAATGTCTCTTCATGCACCCTAGCTTTTTACAGCATCTTATACTTTAGAGCCCACTCTTTATGTACACATGATTCCCAATGAATCACAAGCTCCAGAAGTGAGTCGGAACTGACCTTTTGAACCATCACTAGCTGCAAATTCTGTTCCTTTTAAATTCACAGAGGAAGATTAAATTCAGATCTTATGCTCCAGAGGCACCCACTTAGCCTTGTCTTTGTAGCAATGTACCATGGGACAGTCCCACGGGGAAACACCCTTCACCAAAAGTGGGCCATCTGTCTAGATCTAAATATTTTGGGCCTCTGCTACCCCCCAGTTTGTTATATAACAATTCATAGGGTAGGAGACAGGGTCCAGTGTTGGGTACAATGAGCCACTACTCCCGGGTTCTGTTCCTTACCTTGCTGCCATCTTGCTGTATGCCCTTGGACAAGTCCCTTAAGCCAAGGCATAGACAGATTACGTTCTGGTAACATCGGTTTATTAATAGACCTTCAACCAAAGGGTAATGAATTAAGTGAGGTTAATGTTCTTAGTAAGGCCTCAGATGCAAGGTAATATTGTTTGTTTGCAAAGAGAGTAATAGGTTTGAGAGAGTAATAGGTTTGAGAGAGTAATAGGTTTGAGATACACACAAAATGTTATCTCATGTTATACAACCCTCTGCCGGATAGTCAATTGGGGCTGACTGGTTTGTCTGAACTTGGACCTTGCTTGCGCTGATCAGCCCTTCAATTCGCTTAGTCCTCTATCAGTTGGAGGCTGTAGACATAAATGTATTTTCAGTGTGGACATCAGGGTCCAGATCCTCTGGTGTGGCTGAACTGCTGCTTGCTGTAGGATCCTGGGCGAGAGAGCAAAGGTGGCTTACCTTTGTGCTTCCCTGATCCTGGGACCTAGTTTGGTCCCTGGTGTAAGATAGGGTAGCCCAGGGCTCTTTTGGCATGATCTGAGTTCTCTGGCTTCCCACGGTCTATTCTGCTTGTTCGGGATTGTTGAGCACAAGTTGCTCAAGCCACACCCTTCACTAGAAAAGGGTGGTGGAGAACTAGCCAGCCTGGGAGTCCCCTAAACTGTGTAAAGGACTGGACCCAGAGCCAAGACTATGGCCCTAGATCTCATATTCAGTTCAAATGCCATCTACTGTAGGGTTGCGCACTCCTGAAAGCAATGTGCCCTTCTGAGAAGGGAGTGTTTTAAACAAAAGCCTGGGGGTAAAAAGAGCTGCACGCATGCAGCAATTTGCAGCTCAGAGCAACATGTAGTAGCATTATCAAGCCTACCAAACCCAAGAACAAAGTGGTATGTTGTAGGTGCCCATAGAAGGTGCTCTACTAACTCAGGCGTGACATGTGATGGGACATCTCTTTGATAGAACTCTCAGGTACAGCTGGAAGAGCCCAAGGAAATGTCTCCGTACCTGCTGGGCCTTTTCCAATGCCATCTGAAATGCAGCACAGAATGACAACACTTATCCCTACTTGGCATCCTACAGAGTCAGCCTTTCGGCGGGACCCTCTGGTTGTCCGTTTTAGCTTTCCAGGCCTACCCTCTTCTGAGGATGCAGAAGAAGAGATTTGAGCCCCCGATGACAGGCTGTGGGAGAGTCTCTCTGTCCTGGATCTCAGGCAGAACAAGTGTGTAAATACTTAATGTTCTGATGCTGTGGGTCAGGCTTTCCAAGGGAAAGTCCATTGCCAGGACTAAGTTCTCCTGGGTCTGTCTACACCCAAGGCATGGCCATGGCTGGCCCAGATCAGATTATTCAAATTTGCAGGGCCTGGGCTATAGATTTGCAGTGTACGTGTTTGGGCTGCAAGCCCTTGTGGGCGGGGAGGGTCTCCGAGCCCAGCTCCTGACCGAGCCTGAACAACTACACTGCAATTTTTAGCCCCATAGCCCAAACTCTATGAGCCCAGTCAGCTGACCCTGGCTCTGAGACTAGGTGCCGCAAGCTTTTTATTGCAGTGTAGATGTACCCAGGGTCAGAGTCAAGGTCAGGGAGAAAGAGTGTGGTTGAGCGACAGTCTAGGCTGCCTGAGCCTTCCTATCATATAAAGCCAGCATAACAGACGGGTCTATAAATTGATGAAGCCTTTAGGCAAATAAAATGAGTTGACTGAGGATGGAGAAACCCTGGATTCTTGAAAATGTACTCAGGATAAAAGAATCCTTACAGTTCCCAAAAGCAGGGAATGTGACTTCTACTGCACAGGTTCATCTGTAGAGATGTGATTTGGGGTGTCATATATATAAAACACTACAGCTGCCACTAGATCTTGTGGACTACAGCAGTACCTAATCTGCTTTGCCTTTCCTCCCAAAGCAGGTCTGTGCTATTATGGTCCCGCTGCCCCTGCCATTTCCTCCCAACACTGGCATGTAGTATGCGCCATGAAGCACGGCTCTTTAGCACCATGGGGCTGCTGATTTCTCAGTGCACCCTCTCCATGTCCTGCCCCCTCCCTGAATAGAGGAATGGTCACCATGCTGCTTTCTTTTGAGCCTTGCATCTTTTCACAAAGGGGGACAGGATCTGGCCCAGAGAAAATAGCAACAGGCAGGTTGACTCCAGGCTAGATGTACTGGTGAACTCACACTTCAGGAGAAATTTAAAGCAAGGGTGTAAATGTGACCATTAATAGTTTTGGGAAAGATCTGATGGACATTGTTCACCAGAGTGTATTAGATGCTTGGTTACAACCCATTGTCTCATCAGCCTGTGAAAATAGACCCCAGCTTTGAAGACATGATGATTAATGCAATATTCAAGGTTAAACTACATCATGAGATCAAGTATGTTTAATTAAAATATTATCTGGTAGCTGTCAGAGCCATAGGTTTAGCAGGATTCTCTGCCTTATGTTAGAGACTAAAATGGAGATATTTTAAATGAAAATCAGATAAAGTAGGACTATTTGAAAGCACTGAGTGGAAATGTTCCTCCTCTCTTTGTAAGACCCTTCGACCCCATGTATACCAGGGCTTTCTGGGCCCTATGCTTCAGCGGGCCTCTGATCTGTCTCTGGCACACATACGGTCTCCCAGATCAGATGCTCATGTTTTGCAGCCCTCCCTATGGGAATCACTGAATATAGCCAGCCAATGCGTTTTCTGCTTGTAAATCTGTCCTTTTAAAGCATGTTTTTCTAGTCTTGCTCTTAGAATATATTTCCTGGAGAGCTTTGAGAGACATCTTGCACTGATGAGGGAGACTAATGTAAGGGGCTGATTAAACAGAAAGCTACATGTAAAAGGTTCCAAATACCACATGGAAAACATAGCTTTTATATTGCTAACCTAAAAGGCAGTTCTTACTGGAGCTGCATTAGTGACTGTATCTGTCACCTCTAATCTTACTCCAGCATATAGTTTTTAAAACAAAATGTTGTCTATTTGAGTGATTAAAAAAACAGCAAGTTCAGAAATCCTTTTAAAACATGAAATAATATAAGGAGCTGGCTTTGGAATCCCATGGCAAGAAACATGCTGCAGATAAGAAACAAGATATCACTAATAAGAGCATGTGCCTAGTTATTGTGATGCATAGAGTTTTCACACATGGGACCTAGACTGACATGGGGATGAAAGGCTTGATGAATGATTGACAACTAGTCTATTTGTAGTCATGTATCCGCCACTCCATACTCTAATATCATTGGGTAGCAGAATATTTCTTGCTCTTGGTTGCTCCTGCCAGGAGATGCCATGGTAAGGAATGAAGAAGTGAATCATGCGGAAAGCTATGCTGTATGTATCTCTCTTCAATATGCTATAAAGAGGTACCTAGGAGAAGTTGCAAATGGAGAATGATGGAGTATGGTAGCCCTGGGTTTTATGTGAAGGAGGGGGAAAAGGATGGGGACTGATGTAATTCTCTAGCTCCAAGAAGTGAATGGAAGGTTCCAGGTTCAGCCTACTGGCCATTTCTTCAACAAACAGTGTCAGAAAAAGTTTGTAGAAATACATTTCAGGATCCACCTACGACGCTTACTACAGATGCACCTAGAGTAAAATGTATAGCTCTTTTCTAGGACATAGGGTGACAAATTAAGGAAATTTCTTGTCTCTAGTTCTTGAGCTGCACACTTCCATTCCTCACATTTCCCTTTTCTCCCCTACTTGCACCCTTACACGTCTGATGCCTTCAGTGACCTCCAGGAAAGGCAGAGGTGAGACTGGAGCCATACAATAATTGACCTTTGTGCATTTGAATTTATTGCAGCTCTTGAAATGGTCCTTGAGTTCATCTTTGCCTCTAGATGGCTGGTGAAATTGTCCTTGGTTCACCCATTAAGCCCTCTTCACAGCAATGCTGAATTGTACAGAGCACAATTCAGTTGATCTCCCACCTGCATCTTCTGGTGGAATCCCCTGAGCTGTTTTGGCTTGTTTAACTAAGGCACAGTACCAGCTGCGCAACTGGTGTAAATCAAAGTAGCTCCATTGCCTTGCCAATGGAGCTATGTTGAGTGACACCAGATGAGGATTGGGCATATTATTGTCAGAATGTGCCATTTGTCTCATGGTACCAGCCAAGGCAGGATATCCTTACAATAAACTACTGATCATCTTTCTTTAACTTGTTAAAAACATCATTTTAAAATGCCAGATTCGTAAAGGGTCTCTTGTTTTGTATATATGCCTCTTTGTTGCATTTGAATGGCCTTTGCCACTGTGGCAATGGCACTGCTAGGTGACTACAGGCATGGACACCTATTTACATGTACAAATTTAGGTTTTCTGTGGATTTTCCATCCATTGCACAGACCGTTGAGAACATAGTCTTAAATGTGTTGCTATCCAGCTTTTGAAATTACTGTTGTTTACCACTGACAGACATGCCGTCTTTCAATTTGTTAGCTTTCATGCGTTTCTCAAAGTTCACACAGCCCATTCTATTGTTTTCTACTGCATAAAAAGCATGCAATCCCACATTCTGTATTTACCTTTGATGTGACTGACGCTGGCAGCATGAAAGAGAGTGCACAAGAAAAGCGCAGATACAACATACTGTGACAGTTCATATGGTGTTTTAAATACAAGCTGAAGCACTTTACAATCAAAACAATGCAATAAGAATAAAATGTGACTAACAGGATGAAGGAATCTGTTCGGTTACAGTTAGAATGGGCTCCTACTTCTGTGTAAGCCTTAAACTGACACACAACACTGGTCCTTTCTGGAGTTTTGAAAAAGCTTGGTAAATTCTGTGGCTTTTCTAAAGTTTAGTGCAGCTCTGACTTTTGATGAGTCAGGAAGTGTTCCTTGAAGGGTGGCCAACAGTTTCCCCAGGACACCAGTGTCTTTCATTTGGCAGGCCAATGCTGTAGTTTCCAGCTCATCCTTCCAGAAGAGGACCCATGTGTTGTGCTTGATAAACAAGATAGTTGGCCAACTCTTTCTCCTGGTCTCCAGTTTAGCTAACAGCTTCCCTCTGCTCCACCCCCCCATCCCCTGTAGGATGTATTTAAAGCTTCTAATATCTAAAATGTATTTAGACCTAGAATAAGTAGTTTTGGGCTTTTGGGAGAGTGAAACTGATTGTAATGGATAGTGCCTGCCAGCTTTTATACAAATTTCACCAGACGCCTCCTGATATTGGTGCACAGGAGTTGATTGACTTACCCTGAACACCATCAAACTATTCTTTGTGGTGCAAACCACACTTCTGAATTTACAAACTTTGGTTAAACTGTCACTAGGAATAAATAGCATTAGCACTTAGCAAAAAAAGGAGAAAACATTATAGAGGAAGGTGGGAACAAAGAGATGGGGAAAAGTTATGATTTCATTATGGAAGCTTACCAACGGGAAAATCTCCTAGTTCATGTAAAACCTGCAAACAGTGAAGGGAACTTTACTGAGTTTGAAATAGAGGATGTTGGATGAAATAGAGGATAGTAGGATGTTGCCGACAAAAAGGCCTATTTTTTCTTTTTTCTTTTGATACGCTTCCCTTTTAACACATTAGAGTTCTGGGTTTGTTTATGGGAGCGGTGGGTGAAGCTCAGTAACTAAAGCAAACAGCAGAGAGATTAGAGATAGTCTAGCCTCATGTTTTTTGTTTTTTTGTTTGTTTTTTAACAGTAATCCCAAACTTTATACCACTCAAAGTAATTCTGCTTCCAATATTTTGTGGAAGTTTTTGGTTTTTTTAAGGCTTTGAGTTATTCCTGAAAAGTATCTCTAGATCCAAATACAGCATTGGTTCCCCTGGCCGTAGCATTGATAAGTTGGGGTAGGCAAGGCACACCAAGCCAGTGCTTTTTTAATCACTACACAGGTTTAGTTGACCCACTGCTTAAAACGCTAGCAGGCACCAGAGGCTTCACTACACTAGAGCTCTTAACATGGTTACTGCTGCTGTACTTGAACCAATGGTATCAATGATGGGACTGTTTAACAAAAATATCCTAGAGTACACATAGTTTTAGCAAATATTGATGTCAGCTCTGTTTTTTGCAATCTGGAGAGCTCATATTTGACCTCCTAGGGCTACGACTAACACTCTAGAGACACCTATTTTCTTTTTTTTTTTTTGTTCTTTATCTTTCCTCTCTAAAATGAGAAACTTTTTCTTATTGTCCATTTATGGTGTAAAGTGGAAGAGCTAATTCTGTCTCATAAAACTGCTATAATAGGGACTGCAGCAAAGAAGAATAGTCCAGTGAGAAACCTACACCTCCAACAGGCAGAACGGAGGCTTGAGATTCCTTTATTATTGCCTGGCAAATTACTGCCCTCTTATCCTGGCCTGGATCTGAAATATCCATGGAGAGAGTTGTCCTAACTTCCGTGATGGCGTAGCAAAAGGAAGAATCAGTGCAGCTGTATCCATTATAGATGCTGGAAGGTAAACGATAGCCACCTACACCTGCCGTGGTGCAGGCACTACCCCGTCATGTCACTGACAATTTAAAATAGTCCTGATAGTTCCCAACTGCAGCAGTCTTGGATTTATCCAAGCTCTCATCCCCCAGTCTGCGCATGCCTACACCACAGTTGTGAGGTATGAATGCGGCACGCGTAGACACATCACAGCTCGCTTTGAGCAAGCCTGAAAAAACAATAGCAGTGAAGCTGCCTCAGCCCAGGTGTCAGCTACTCGAGTATGTACCTAGGGTCCAAGGTGGGCAGGGCTAGCTCCTGCAGCTGCCAATGCTGTTGTTACTCTAGCTAGCTTTGATGACACTGTGTATATCCTATGTCTCTCCTGTCTCATGCTGAAGACTGGAAGAGCTCAAGATCCTAATAGTAGTGGCGCATACCATTAGGACAACAGCAGCACTGGCTTTTGAAGTGGCTTCCTGGGTGGGAAGGCTAAGTAAGGACACTAACAGCCTGGAGAGGAGGAGACTCGGGAATTAAAAATCTTGGTCTGATAATTACAAGGGGTGAAACAGCCAAGGGAGGGGACCCTTATCTGCCACAGGCAGATGTGACAAAATAGAGTCCTGCTCACTTGCCCTTGGGAGGCTGGAGTAAGGGAGAGAGAGAGTACAGAAAGGGTAGCAAAACCGTTAAATAAATAAACAGATAAAACACAACCAACCTGCCAACGTAAGCAGCTAACATTAAAACCCATTGAAAATCACATTGCTAGTTAGTTTGTTTTATGGGCATTTCATCAGTGAAATACAGAGACCTACCCAAACTTGGGTTCCAATCCAGCATAGCCTTTTCAGGATTATCATCCAGGCCAGCAGCCGTCTGACGGAAAGTGTGTGCATTATGAAACAATAGGTGCTCTGAGATGGAAGCATTGGTCTAAACTGAATGCTATCTATATGAAATAGCTAGACTGGTTATGGTTTAATTACAAATTGCCAGAATTGCTAAATTCTCTTCTAAGTGGAGCTGCAAATTGTTAGCTATGGTCATATTTCAGATCTTAATTATTAACACTTGCACTAAAAAAACAAACACTTTAATGAATACAGCTGTAGTCAGTTAATATGAGTTGGCATTTCTGTAGGCAAAGGAATAAAAATAAACTCTTTACTTACAGGCAACAAATTACAAAATCAAAGATAACTACAAAATGTCTTTATTGAAAAAAGCAGATTATAACATCTAAGGTTAAATGAAACTTCTGACTTTTAATATTAAATAACTTAGGATGATAGCAAGTAGCTTCTTCTTTAGATAAATAAATCTACATTTCCCAATCTTTTTTCTTTAACAATCAAGGGAATCAAACACTGAAACATAAAAACCACAAGTCATTCTAGGGACTAAAAGACAGAAAAGCACATTTAGAAGTTTTACAAGGATATATACAAAAATAGTTAAACTAATGTATATTTTCAGCATGTAAACTAGTTACATGATATACAAACAGGGCATTTATATATTTCCTACAAAATAAAAATCAATGTTGGTCCAAGTTCTTGGAAGAAAACTATATTCTTTTAAAGAAAATGAAAATATTTCTCAAAGGCAAACTTAATTTAAGTCAAATTATATACTCTAGTTACGGCATTAGTTACATGATGAATTGCAAACTTTTAAACTTTTCTTGAAACACAAGAAAGCAGCTTTTGTGTGCCTCCTTTACAGCTTTGGTTTACTTAACTGTTCTGGAATTTCTTGTCTTAAAGAGCTCCTCCGTCCAGACTTTTACTTTTGAAGCCCCACTTTACTTACACACACACCCACACCCCCATTTCAAAAGCTCAATTATCTGAGATCCTTCCCCAAATTATTATTAGTTTGGTCTTTTCTTTGGAACTTATCTTCCAGTGCACTAGTGACTCTGTGAATCTCCTAAAATGGCCACATCCTTTTGGGACACTGTAGCAGTCTTCCACAAAAATGACATATGAAAGGTTTATTCCTGAGTTCTCATGATGCAAATGAGAACAAGTTGTAAAATGCTGTAACTTTATGGAAATATTCTGAAAGTACAGAACACAGAAAAGGTTTCCAATAAATAATCGTTACAAAATGAATACTGGGAAATTTACATCTGTGTTGAACTGCCTGACATAAGAATAATCCCTAAGGAAAGCATTAGAAGCTTTAATTTATACAATTCCCCAGACAGGAGGTAAAATGCACAGGAACCGTCACTAATACTAAACTGTACAGCATGTCACTTTAGATCTGCTTATAGCTTTCTCCTTGTTCTTCCTTAATAATAATAACTGGTGAATTATATTCCAGCTCTTATAGTAATGGTGTAAATGCCAGCTGACCTGAAGAAGAGCTTTGTGTAGCTTGAAAGCCTGTCTCTTTCACCACCAAAAGTTGGTCCAATAAGAGATACTACCTCCCTCACCTTCTCTCTCTCAAAGCCAGCTGTAATTTATGCCATTTTAATAGAATGCCCCTGTCTATAGAAAACACTGGAACAACAACTGCTGCTTTCTGGTTTTAAACAAACTGCTCTTTCTATATTGAAACAACATTTTTCAACATTTTTCCATGAAAATACGTAACACATAGGAACTGAGTAGAACTACTAGAAAGAAATGAAAAATTAAAATGTGAAAATCAGTATTATTCTCTTCTAAAGTACGGTAGCTTTCAGAGAAATATTGTATGTACATGATAGACACTGTGCTGTCCACTGAAAAGCAATGCAGGAGTGAAAACTTATAAACTTGCCACTACAACAGGCCCAGCACTAGCTAATATAGTGGCAGAGGGATGGCCTAAATGACTGACTTAGTCTCTTTCATCTGTTTTCTATGGTTCTATGACATTCTAGCTCCCAGTCTCTTGGAGCAAATGCACTATTCAGTAGGAAGCACTGTTCTGGGTTGGCTTGCTCATGTGAACAGACCCAAATCTTTTGTATGTTTTAATATTTTTTTTCTTAATGTGGGGGTTTTATACCTATATTTTTAACAACAACACATGCTAATAAAATGCCTTGAAGCAAAATATGGCCCAAAGCTGTTTTATGAAATGGAAACGTGTTTTGTGAAATGGAAATGTATTATGCTGTGACTAATACAAAATATTTATCTTGAATCTTTGACACCCTCAGTTTGATATTTCCAATATTAGGCAAATTCCTCAAGTTACTTCAATAAAGTCAGATTTGTGAGAAGGTCAATTTTTACCTTTTATGGCTAAGCCAGTTTCAGGAATGAGAGGCCTGAGCCTGTATTTACTGGTCATCTTTGTGGGAGCCAACAAAGTAACCATGCACACAAAGGAAGCGCAAATAAATGCAAGAAGCTGGGCATGGGCCTCACTTCTCATTTGCCTGAAAATCAGAACCATTGCGTCAACCGCTGTAGGAAAAGGTTACTTATAGCATTAGCAGTGCTCCAAAACATGGCTTTCACATTAACTAAGCCAGTTATCAATTATAAAATGACTGATTATAGCACATTGGTAGAGCCCTGCAAATCCACAGATATCTGTTTCATATCCGCAGATACAAATTTTGTATCCGTGCAGGGCTCTCTATGCATTGGGCTTACTGAGGAGCATTCCGAAGGGCAGATTAATCTTTGCCAACCAGACAATTTAGCAGAAGTTTCTGAACTATTGCATTTATCTCTTCCTAGCATGAGAGGATGTTTTTGTTTTTTACCATAAAGATATTTTGGAATATCAAAAAGCTCAATAAAAGGGAGTGAGAATCTCATGAGTTAATTATTCCATTCAGGAATCAGAGCCCATTGGTTGCTCCTTGTGCTTTTCAACCATACCCTGAATTGCCTTAATGCATCAATGGAGCTTTAGATACTACACTTCAATGGTATTGCCAAATAATAGCTATTTCATTCATTAGTTTGATGAAACTTAACATGTGACAATCCTAAAACTGATGGGCCAATTTCTCAGGTGCTGTAAATTTGTATAGTTTTTGTTGAAGTCACTGCAGTTCTGTCAATTTTCACATGCTGAAAAATCTGGCCTGATTATTTCCACCAAATTCACAGTAAAATAATTTTGTCATTAAAATATATTTAAGGAAGGGAGTGATGGACATATTTCAAACTATAAAATAATTTCAGGAATGTGTAGATCAATTCTCATGAGAATACATGGAATTGTTATTTAAACATACAGATTTGTGATTTGCATGTAAATCATCAACACACAATAGAAAACAAACATTAAAAAAAGGTTATTCTAACTTCCTATATGGAAGATACATATTGCCCCAGAGTTCTGAGGTTATTGTAAAAGATGACAGTGTGTACATTCTATGTACATCTAATACTTGTTATAAAATACCAATTTCTGTTTCAATTGTCTGAACCGCTAAATTATTATTTCTACTAAATCATGCTTGGTTTTCAAATGAAAATGATCACTGTAATCATTCAAAATTACCTCTGGAAAGAAACACATCAACCTGAAAAAATAATACAAAACTGCTGCCCATTTTTAAAATGTAACAAAAAAAATTGCAAAGCAGTTTGTAACAAATGAAGTCTTGTATAAAACAAGTAGTATAGAGACACAGACGCATCCCTTTGCATAGCCAAAAGGGCTGCTAAACCTAGTAACAAAAATAGGTTTAAAAGATGGATTGCTTAGTAAGTGCCAAATCACCAGAAGAATATGACAAATGCTTTTAAAGCTGTGGCTAGTCTTGTGCCATTACAAGCTACAAAAAACCAAGCATGTAAGTGGCAAGTTATTATGGAAAGCCAGAAGTTTCTTCATGTGCAATAACCCTCTATGTAAGAATCTTAACTTTTTGAACGGACGCATTCTTCTCTGGTGTGCTTTCTCTAGAAGATACCTGCCTGTTTCTCTAGAAGGCTAAATACTCTGTTGGATCACTGTGATACCAAATAGGATGGAAAAGACACCAGCCCAAAGCCTTTCATAGGCTTGAATAGCATCAGTTAAACCACGTTTGACGATTTTCATTACTAAAAATATATTTACTTTGCTTCCTATTAACTGCTGCTGGGAATCTAAAAGTATTCCAAAAATGTGAGGATGTTTACTCTCTAAGACCAGGATGTAATGTGACTAGCTAGAATGCTAGCATTTATCTTATCATGTTTGCTGTGATACGTATATTGCTAATTTTTGGGGATTAATTCTACACTCCTTGCTTAGGCAAAACTCCCAATGGAGTGAAGTGAACAAAGAGTGTAGAACAGAGCATTTCATACCATTGTATTGAGAAATGTTGCTGCATACGGTTAGTTCAGTGATGCATAATTTTTTTTGAGTAAGCTGAGTCTTGGTGAAAATACTGAAGATAAATGGAAACATGTACATGATCATAGAGGCCCCCTCATGTGATTTAAAAAAAATAAATAACGTTGCTGGTTTAGCTGCTTATTAGAGGAATTTCATCTTTAAAAACTGAAAAGTCATTTTTAGCTCTTCCATCTTCTCTTTCTAACAATTCATTGCGATGGAGAGTGTCTTTCATAGTTCTGTAACGTGCATTGGGTAGTTGGGTGGTGGATGTGGTGGCACTTTGATATTGAGACGCCTAATATGACAGCCATGACAGAGTAGGTGGCCCTCTAAAGGGTAGCAACGATGGCCTTCTTCATCATTGAGCTGGAGACAACAGTCCTAAGAGAAACAAATACACATCCACAAGTTAGCTAGGGACTGACGAGCCTCTGAAGCTTCTCTTGTTCTCTCTCGTGTTAACGGCAGCAATCTCAGAACTATTTGGCCACTGACTAGAATGCACTAAATTAAGAGTGAGGTCACTGAAATCTAAGGGAACATGAAATTTAGGAAATTTGTGGCATATCTTCCCTGCAGGCTGACTCCTACATTTATTTTCTTCAGTCCACCTCGTCAGTCCAACCATGACAAAGATCAGACTAATCATGTGTGGTCCTAAAAAGCCGTTTGCCGTGGAAAAACGCAGAATTTGCATTTTTACAGAGAATCTTTTTTCATTTTTACATTTTGTGAAAAAATATTAAGATACAGAGTAAAGCACTGTTTATCTAAGCCTCTGTTATCCAGCTCTCCATATTAACCGAGCCGGGGATCACCTCCCGACATCCAGATGGCGGGCTCGGGCTTCAGCCATCAGCCCAACCCCTGGCTCAGATAATACGGAGATCTGGATAATGGAGGCTTGGATAAACGGGGTTCCACTGTATATCAATAAAACATTGTGTTCAGCTGATATCTATATTCATTGTGGCTAGGGAAACTAAAGTTCAGTGTTTCATTTTAACTAAGGAAAACCACGGATTTTTATGGAGTTTTGTTTTTTTTTAATCAGAGAATTTTGGGGTTTTTTATCACTGAGAACTAGGGTCCCTGCTAGTCACATGGTAAAGCAGCACACACTGATATCTTAAACGCAGAGCTGGTCAGAGACGTGGAAAGAAGTTGGGCTTGGATTGAGGCAGAGCACAGATGGTTGGAGAACAAGAGAAGACCAATAGAAAGAACATCACTGGGGTGAGAGAGAAGCCAGGGACTCTGGACTGTGGTGCAGAACTGGACTTCCTCTAAGATTGGGGTGGGGGTCAAATTTGTTGGTCTGGTTTGGACACCTCTTATAGATATGAGGTAAATTGCAAATTTCAGTGGGCTTCAGCTCTCGTGTTCCCATTCAGGCCTCTCACTAAATAGGTCTCTTTCTCTTCTACAGTACACTTCTCAGATTAAATTTAGATTAGATCAAGTAAAGATGCTGTATTTTAAAAGCAACTTTTAAAAAACAGGCAACTTTTTCCCACTGAAATTCTAATGGGACTGAAAGTCTAAATCTGGGACTTATTTATGTACTCTTTATTAAAAACATCCAGGGGCACTAAAATGTCTCCATAGAATGGCAAAAAATGTCAGCCAACAGTGGTTGAACTCAGACAAGTGTAGAGTGACTGAATGAAAATAACCCAAGCAGAACAGGAATCCTCCTGGTGACAATTCTATGTGCTGCAGCAGGGAAGTGCCTGGTTTCAGAGCAGCCTTGTTATTTATCCAGGCCAGTCGAGGTCAGGTAAATCATGGAGGTTTTACATTTGGATTCCAGGAGTTGGAAAGAGGGTGCAGTACAAAGAAATTCTGGCTTCTAAGAAATCCTGATGAAGAAGTTGGAGACACAAAGCTGGGGTTGAATAGTAGTTGAGCAATTTAGGCAACTAGGTAATTTTAAGCGTTCCTGATATTTGTAATATGAAAGATGAGACAAAGTTTGTTTAATCATATTTGAAAAGTGATCTGTTTCTTAACTTATCTTATGGTAAAATTCTCAAATCTTGTCAAATTTCTACAGCGTCAATGTAAGGAAGATGAAGGTATTAAAATGTGCTTTCAGGCAATGAAGCAGCATTTTACCAAAGTTGAGGGACCTTTTATTATTCAGACATTTCAGATCACTCAGTAATATATATTTAATTAGTAACTTTATACTCATAACTTAAAAGATTTCAATAATATAGGAGAACAATTTGGTAAAGACTGAAGATCACTGTTGGAAATCTTGTTTTGGTTTTGGGTTGTTTTTTTGTGTGCCAAATACTGTATTTCCTCATTTAATTTATGAGAGGTAACAAGAAGGAACTTGAGATTTTATGACTTCTTAGCTTCCATCACAGTTTATCAATGAATCTCACAAATTCTCTCCCTTTTAATTTGGTAGGAAACTCAAACTATGGAGTCCTTTTTTAAGTGTATGACCCTTCCTTGTAAAGAAATCAGAGTAGCTGGAATATGGCAGCCCTTCCTTCCTCCTGTAGCCTCCCCTATGTGACAAATGTTCCCCACAGTAGGTAAAATTATTTTTGGACCATCAGGCTCAGAGTTTCAATTAGAATCATAACAGAGTAGATAGCAGGTTCATAAAAGTGGGCAGAATGGCAGATCTGACAGAGGGGGTCTGAGGATGAAATTAACTGTGAGTGAGACACAAGAGTCTGGGCTCAGGCCTGTTAATTGCTAGCCAAGCACTGAATTGGATTGCAGTCATGTCAGCAGGCATGCTACCCACTACCAGTGCTGTTAGTTCAGTCCCTTGTTTAGAGCTTTAACAACTTGGGATTCACTAAAGAAATGCCAAATGCTAACAATGTCTTGTGCCCCCCCACTTTTTCCTCCTCCTGTCTTGCTGCACAAACATACAACAACTGCCCTAAAAAGGCCTGCCTTCTTAACGAATTCCGGTTTTCAAAGGGGCCCTACAGACTTACAATCTGCTGTTTGGTTTACAACACAGGCACTATTAAAATTCCTTTTACATGTCACTTCTCTTGAGTGAACATTTCATTCCTCCTGAATTAGAAGCTTTCCAAAGGGACCAGTGAGTTTGGGTGCCTAATATGTGACATCTGAAAGGGTTTTCAGAAGCAGACACTCCGCATTTCTGGAAACCAAGCACCTTTAAGGTCTCTCAACCTGGTATCACCCCAAAATGACTGGTGACTTTTGGAAACCTTGGCAGCGGAAATATACTATTTTAATGGCTCCATTTTCAAAGAAGCCCAAGTCCAGCCTGTAAAACTGAGCCCACAGCTTTTCTTGTCCAATATTTGTGCCTGCCCACGTCAGGCAGATGTCTGGTAACTACCCTATATATGCACATAATGCAGTTTGCCATCCTGAGTGGAAGCAGGGGAGGCTGATTTGTCTCAAACTGGAGGGAGAATGGTGAACTGAATAATGAAACAGAACAGAAAATAAATCCCCATTGGGACATTCTAATATAAAGTCAATAGGCTGAGACAGATGGGGGAAGGCAGTAGCTCCTTCTTATCTCATGGGAATCCACACAAAGCATTAGATGGGAAAAGAGCCGAGCTCTCTGAGATGTTGAGATTTTCTATGATTGACTAAAAAAAATATTTTCTTAAAACATTAACAGAAATGGATGGATCGCCCATCCGAGAGAGACAACTGGGAAGGACTTACTCACATAAATTTCAGGATCCCCAGCTTAGCTTTCCTCTCTCTCACTCAAAAATCTGTTCCCAACAAATTCCCTGAAGAGTTCTTATCTTCCTCCCACTACCTCCTTTTTGCTCTTAGTACCAAGTAAGAAAGGCCATGCTAGCAGACGGCTGGCTGGCATTACTCACTGTGGACCGCACCGCCATCTAAAGCCTACCCTGAGATTCATTGTTACACTCAGACATCCTCTGCCCTTAGAGACCAGATCTTGCCTTGATCCAACTTGGTGGCAGAGCAGGAGCTAGAGATAACTTGTCTTGGGTCAAAGTAAGTAATCTAAACACAGGGAACCATTTACCGGTACCGTCTTAGCATAGGGGCAATGCTGCGGGCTTACCTCACAGTGATAACATTCCACGTGGTAATCTCTGTCCATTGACACCACTCGAATGGTCTCTTCAGAGCCCTGATTTGGGAAAGAGAGAAAACCAGACCAGGAATGTGGGTGGCATTTTGTCCATTTTCTATGTAGAGCATGGTCTTGGAAAGCTGCATTTTCACTGTGTGAGAACCTTTCTTCATCCATCTCCTACAGTAAGCAGGTGTCCCTGACCCCTGGCAAGCAGCACCAGTCCCCACTGTGTAATGTGTCTCTACCTTTTGTTTACTGACTGTGCCATACTGCCAGGGTGGGTATCCTGGATCTCTAAGAGCCTCCCATTTAGAGAGCTCAGATGCATGTGTAGCTCCCTTTGAAGTCATTGGCAGCTATCCACAGAATCATAGAACTGGAAGGGACCTCGAGAAGTCTTCTAGTCCAGTCCGCTGCACTGAAGACAGGGCTAAGTATTATCTAGACCATTCCTGACAGGTGCTTGTCTAACCTGCTCTTAAAAATCTCCAACAATCGAGATTCCACAACCTCCCAAAGCAATCACTGATGTGTATCTGAAGATCAGAATTTGGCTCATGGTTCACAAGTTCCTAGGACTCTCTCTGAAAATGAGTCATTTTCAAAGGGATTCCAGGGTTTGGAACACTGCTATTTATTAAGCAGTTTGTTCATTACAGCCCCTTTGGGCTTGACTTTCCACCAAGAACTGCAAACACACTAGCATGTGTGCACCACCAGCTGGAGATTTGCATACTCACATGGCACAGACTATCAGATATGTGAGTGGGCAATACCCCGGCCAATGGGTGCACATGCAGTAGTTCACATGTGAAGCAGATGTACAATTCATGGCTTAAGCCCGGACCCTGTAAAGCAGCACGTACGTGACAGGTAACCATGCAGTCTCCTCTTCTGAGCCACTGAAAATTAATTGTTTAAAATTTTGCCTTCAATTGTTTCTAGATGTGACGCGGGCTATACCTGAAAGGAGCGGCAGGCAAGTTATTACTTGAACTGCCAGACTTGAACTAACACATACACCCTCCTTGGGGAAAAAGCATATAAACTACTTGGAGGTTTGCTGCCAGTCTTGTTAACTGCCAGCTAAGTCAGAGGATGAGGTAGAATGGGCCAAGCTTTTAGGGGAAGGGTTATTATGTAATATGCAAAATGCAGGGAAATAGATGAGAATAAAGAGAACAAATGTAATCTGAGGCACCTGTGCTAGCATGCCCTTTAGAAACATTTCAAGTATGAGAAATACAGGCATCTAACTGACGCAGTATAGGCAAGATTGTGGCTTATACCTGATGTGCATTGGAGGAGGAGCAGAAATGTAGTATTGTGGCATGTCACGTTTCACTTTGTGCATGGCAGATGCAATGGCTTATGGGATGCACATGATGTGGCCTCAGCGAAGTGTACTATTACTCTGGAAACACGGAATGTGCACCACTATTACTCTGGAAACACGGAACGTGCACCAGGAAGTCTGTGTGTAGAGGGAGAACTGTCAGGTTCTTGACTACAACCTCAGTCTCCCCAGTCACTGCCCTAGTGTGATAAAGTGCTGCTGGTTCTATGCCATTTTCACGTCACTAAGGCCTTGTCTATACTTACAGCATAATTACAGTGGTGGCTGATGTCCACACTCCCCTCCTTGGGTTGGTGGAGTGCGTCTCCACCAGGAGCACTTCCACCGACTTAAGAGGGGCAGTGTGGAGAGCCGAGAGACCAGTCTCCTCACAGGCTCACAAGTTCCCTGTGAGCGGCCGCCCCCATCCCTGTTCCTGCCGGGAGGCAGGGAAAGCCATCTGGGGCTTCTCTCCTCCCTGCTCTTCACTGGAACCAGGCATCCTTGTCAATTTCACGGCTTCCTGTGAGAGCAGCTGAAGTGCCTGGGCTTCCTGCCTGGCACCCCGCTGAGAGTGGGAGCCAATCCCTGGGCTGGGATGAAATTGGCAAGAATGACAGCCCCACAGCTGATGTCAGGAGAAGCAATGTTTACATTGACGCTGTGTCATCCTAAGTGACTCGACACAGGCCCTACACCTCCCATTGAGGGGGTTTTATTTTGTCAAAAAAACAGGGCAGTTGCCTGAGCAGGGGGTTGATGGCAGCGTGTACACCACCTCTGTTTTGTCGACCAAAGCTGACTTTGGTCAACGACAATCTCTAGTGTAGACCAGGCCTGAGAAGAGCCTGTGTTAGGGTCATATGCAGACAGGAAAACAAGAAGGTATGTGTGTGAACTGATCCTCTCTTCACGTACAAATGTCTCTCTGTGCCAAAGTGCCACTTCCAGCTAAGAGAAACACACAAGCAGGGATCAAATTCCAAAGTATTCAACCGTTCGGTCAAAGACAATTTAAATAATCTGAACTTTGGCTTTGCTCAGTTCAGTCTTGCCACCTGTATTCATGTTGCATAGTATCCTCTTGCAATGAATAGGATTAGTCACAGAGTAAGATGCTACTGGACATGGGTAAGTGTGGTAGAATAAGGCACTATACAATTCAGACACATCTTGGGTTTGAAACACCAGCAGCTTCCAAAGAGCTGCAGTTGCAATGAACTGAGCACTCCAGAGTTCCATGGAGTTGGAGGAACCAGCACTACTGGGAGGCAAGTTCTGTATCATTGTAACTGCTTGCAGGGAGACTTATAACCAATGACTTGAGGTGTGTGTATGTGTAACTTTGTACAGACAAGCCCATATCAAGTAACCAGCACACGTTAGTGGGCTTATTGGAAATAAAAGGTCACATCTCAGAACACGTCGCTTTGCCTGGTTTGATGAGAAGAACTCTTTCCTGTAGCTAGCTTGCATCTTCTGTGCTCTGTGCAGCAGGGTGAAACTAATGCAAGGTCTGTGATGCCCATTACCACGAACAGTGGTCAGAATCCTTTCTGAAAATCAATTCAATGTTCAGGTCCTATTGTGCTGCTTGTAGCATCTCCAGAGCCCAGTCTTCCTCAAAAGGTGGAGTAGGTTTGGTTCTGGAGTTCTGGTTTCAGTTCACCAGACAGAGATGGGCCCAAACCCTCAACTCCCAATCCAAACTTCCCCAAAGCTTGGTGGGGATTGAAACCAGCATTTTGCTTCAGATCCATCTCTAACACACGGTTCATAAGCTCGGCCTCCCCCATTGTAGCCAACTTTCTGCTCTTTTTGCAACATTTTAATACGTGCCACTGTGATGTGGCTGAGGCTATGTGCTCTTTGAAGATAGCAAATCTTTACCATCATCTCCACCTCCCAGTTTGGAGCCTGGGTATCTTTTTAACAGTTAACATCAGATTTTGCAAACAAAACAAAGTTTACTTCTTGTATAAATAGGAATTTGAGAGATTCTAAAAATAAATAGTCTGTTCTTAGTTCTCTAGCCAGGGCTTTGAATTAAATCAGATTTACAGCAACATTAATTAATACGTCTGAAACACCCGAAAGATACAAAGTGCTTTGGTACATAATTGCGAAGTACTATGATTGGAATTGTCTAAGAATTATATTACTGCTAGGTGGTGGTTAATTTTATATTAGATATGCTGTTGGTTCTGGGCATGGAGGAGGGGGCTTGAACAGCCAAGGTGTCTATTTCTTACTATCTGAGCAGATCCTCAAAAATGTCCTCTCCCCCCATCCTACCCTTCCCCACACACACACAAAATATCATACCTGTGCTGGTAGAATTGGCTGGTTACAGGAAGCGCATTTTGGTGCAAAAACCCTAAGATTCAAAAAGAGAAAATGTTCAAATTATATTGGAAAAAATGTAGAACCCTGAGAGCACTTCAACCGTAGCTTCTTTCTAGAGATGGGCTTAAACTGCAAAATATGGATCCAGATCAGGAATTCAAATTCTGCTAAAGTTTGGGGAGTTTGGATCAGGGAAGAGGCTGATTCAAGTCTATCTCTACCTTTGCTTCTCCTTCCATGTCAGATCCCCCAAACATCCAGACGTGGTTCAACAGATATCTTTTCCCGTTCCCCCATTGACTACTGTATTCAACTCTCTTATTATTAAATGCCATACACAGATAGAGAAGTGTTTCTTGACTTGGGGTTGTGACCCAACAGAGCACAACCACCCTCTTCTTCTCATACTGCTAAATGGGAAAGGGGTGTGTCCCATCTAACTGGAGGGGGAATTCCAGGGGGCTCTCAGTATGGAAATGGTTGGGAATCAGTTAGAAAGAGGGACTGCGGGGCAAAATCACTAGGGCTTTGTCCATCAGAGGGGTTGAGTAGCTTTCCTATGGGGTTACAGCTCTAACAGTTATAAACCATAATACAACTGTGCTCAAAAGCCGTGGTAAGGACTTGAAGAAAAAGTGTTGGCTACAAGTGTGTGTTTGCTGGGGGGGGGGGAAATCAGCTCATGCTGAACTAATCCACTATTCTCACTTACAACTGTACTATAGAGCAGTGGTTATCAACCTTTCCAGATTATTGTACCCCTTTCAGGAGACAGATTTGTCTTGTGTACCTGTTTCACCTCACTTAAACTACTTGCTTCCAAAATCAGACATAAAAAGACACAAAAGTGTCACAGGGCACTATTACTGAAAAATTGCTTACTTTCTCATTTTGTCTATAAGAATTTTTAGTTAGTACTGATTTCACTGGTGCTTTTTATGTAGCCTGTTGTAAAAACTAGGCAAATATCTAGATGAGTTGATGTACCCCCTGGAAGACTTCTGCATATCCCCAGAGGTATGAGTACCCCTGGTTGAAAACCACTGTTATAGAGAAGTAGTGCTAATGTTCACTCCACTCCTGCACATGGATGGATTAGAGTGGATCTGAAGTCCTGCTAGCTTCAGTGTGACTCCTCTTGGGCACAGGGGAACCCATTGCAGGACTGGGTCCATGGTTTGTGGCATAGTGTTGCCAGCACCTAAGAGCATCTACGTTCTCTTTGACAGAGGGGCATCCCAGAGTGGTTTCTAAGCCTCAGAGCAGTTCAAAGAGTTGACATTGGGATGACACTCAAACAAGTCTGGAATAACTGGAATATTATGGGCTATTATACTCCATAATTGCCCATGATTAATAGAGCTAGGCTGTGAGGGAACAGAGGTTTTACTCATGTGCACATCCTCCTATAAGTTCAGGAGAAACCTCAATAGCCTCAATTCTTCATTACCACTCTGGCAGTATAAAGTGGCCTTTAAATGGATGTAAATGTAAGTGACTCCCACTTTGACTTTTCTTTATGCTGCTAGAATGGTATAAAGGGACCTTAGTGCAAACGAGAGTAAGACTCTAGGCCCAGGGCTTTAAAGATGTTTAGGCATCTATTTCCCATTGAAATCAGCATCTGTTGCAAAGATGATTCAATATCACAACTTTTCAAAAGCAGTCAATGGATGTGCATTCTTACGTGTGATAGTCTTTGACACAGTAAATATTGTTCTCCATGTCTACAGTGAAGGGCACTCCATCCAAACATTCATTACATACCACGCAGCGGAAGCAGCCAGGATGGTATGACTTTCCAAGAGCCTGTAAGATCTTAAGAAGAGCCAGACAACAAAATGAGCCAGTGTCTGTTTTTGAGACAACATTCCCCATGCATCAGCATTTCTAAATTTTAATCACAGTATGCGCCTCAAGAAAAAATATTGACTTTGTGACTCCACCAGCTAAGGGCTTGATCCAAAGCCCATTGACATCAATAGAAAGAGTCTCATTAATTTCAATGGGCTTTACATTAGGTCGTTGGTGATCTTAGGGGGCTGTGAAAATTGGAAGTGTATTGAGAAAGTAGCTTCAACCTTAGCTATGGAGGGATGATATTGCAAATGGATGTACATTAAACCAAAACTCGCAGTCTTCACACACAACAGAAAGTAAAAATGTCTTCAAATGGAAATGGGATGTCTTTCTGGAAGATATGCTTTAGCCAAACAAAAGTTACTGGGCTCAATACAGGAGTGAAATTAAATGGTCTGTGGTATACAGGGTTGGTCTAGATGGTGGTCCCTTGTGGCCTGAAAATCCATACATCTATGAAAAATTTAAATAGTTAAATCCTTATTAGTTGTCCTAAGCCACTGCAAATACAGCCTGGATGACATCTACTTCACTGTCCGTGTGATATGTTTCTCTCTTACAGGCGGATCAGTTCTATTTTAGTACCAGTTTATGTTAACTAAACCTCAAAACTATCACAGGCTTTTGAGACTGACAATGTGTGTTTCAGTCATTGGCTTCAAGTACAGTACCCTCTGTCTCCTCAAATAAAACTTTTTGCTGCCGGTGTCCTTGCAAATAAAACCTTTCCATTGCAGCAGTGGTATTTCAGTGAGGCTCTGCTAGGGAAATGGGGAAACACTGGGAATTTATTTTGCATCACATGCATGCTACTGTTAGGCCGCTCGCAATGAGTCACATCAGACATTGCACATTTTTTGTGGGTGACTGTGTCACCTTCTGAAGGCAATTTCAAATAGTATCTCCCAGTACATTCACCATATGGCAGTCTGGAGCAGTTAACAAATTAAAGGTCCCTTCCCAAACAAGGTCCTAAAGCCCAGAGGATATTTTTATGAGAAAAGTTCAAATCGGTGCATAGGAAAAAGTATGCACTACATTCCAACTGTTTTTTAAATAACACCCTAGGCTTATCTATCCAGTGACTGGGTATCAAATTTAATTTGCGCTGTATGTCTCTTACTACTCAGAAACTACTCATTCGCTCTCTTTGTTTATCGGACAGTTTTACCACGTGCATCTCCTTGGTATCTGGCTATACAGGTAATGGACCAATTATTGTATTGGTCTGACTCTGCAGACATTGTGGCCACAGAGTCAACTGCAATTCCAACTACTGAGCAGCGTAAGGACAGGGCCCGAATCTGTGGAGGTGTCACAGTTCTGGATCATTTGTTTTTACCCTGTGCACTGAGAGTCAGGATTCCTACGACTGCAGGCATGTTGGTTTTCCTACTTATCACTGGGGGAAGGTTTGAAGGAATGAGCCAAAGAAGACAGCTTAATTTGTGGAGTTCGCAGCTCTACTTCCTTTCGTTGTAGCATGCTTGCGGACGGGAGAAGGCAAATGACCACTTGCCACGCTTCCAACTACTGAACTCCACCAGGTAGACATTATGGACTCCTGTCTGGGATTCTGCAATTAGGGGCCAACTTGAAATCTGCAAATCAGAATAACCCTTCCCCCCCCCCCAGCATTTCAGAGTTATAGAAATTTGCTCCCCGGCTAAAATGAACAATATTCATGTCCAACCAGTGGCACCAGGATCTGAGCCAGAATCCTCATTAGCTAAGTCTTCCCAGCTACTCTCCTTTCCAGATCTTCCCGAACATCCGCGCTCGCAATTCAGTAGCTATTTAATAACTGCTTGCTAACATTTTTATACATTTTAAACACTGGTGTCCTAGAACCTTATTAACACTGTGCTATAATCTACAGAGTCCATTTCATCTTGCTTGGGATTTCTGCTTATGATTTGCTTAGGCCAAATTCATTCCCGGTGTCGCTCTAGTGAAGTCCATGGAGTCACACCCAGGGTGAATTTGGCCCAATACGCTCTCTTTCTTTCACTTAAAAAAAAAAATAAAATCAATTTTAGATGCTATCTCCCCACAAGCCACAGCTGTAAGCTCCACTCCTCATTAACAGAGACATCAAATCAACGGGTGCCTTTGTGGGCCGTATTGCTGCTGTCTGCTGGGGTCTGTTCTCCCATCAATGTACAGAAGAAGGATTTACAGGTAGCTCTCATTTATTGTAATGGGCGTAATCTGTGTAAATCAATGGGAGAGCAGGAGCCCCTGACAGGCTAGCAAGGGGGACTGCTGCCGCTACAGAATGACAGCTTCTAGCCCCAGAAAATGAATCCAGTTTCTTTGGGCCCCTCCCAGTGCAATAACCAAAGAGCTTGTGTTGTGACTCTTTTGGGTTTAACTCACAATTTATAGCTCCACGAATTAGTATTTTTTTCCTCCTTTCGGTTTTGTTCTTCTTGATTGGTAGTAATAACAATAATAGATACTTTACATTTCCACTGAAGGATCACAAAGTGCTTTACAAACAATAATCAATGCAGCCTAATGCTGTTGCTGTGCCCCCTTAAGTGTTGTGATCCCCTTTTTACAGAAGGGGATACTGAGGCACCGAAAGGTTAAGTGAGGTGCACAAGGTCACAAGGCAAGAGAAGGGAAGAACAGAGCTTTTTATTCCTATTCCTAGTCCAGCTCTGACCACTGGACCATGCTCTCTCATATGACAGGTTCCTGCTGTTTCACCAGACTATACAAGAAACAGCATTCCTTTGCTTTCTTTTCTCACTCTCCCTCAAGAAAACATTCTACGTTTTATGGAGTGATATTCAAATGTACCGAAGATTTTCAGTGCTAGTGTCTATATCCCCTCATCCCTACTTAGTGGAACTCTCAGTAACATCAACCAGAGTTCCACAAGTTCAGCTAAAGAGAGAGGCCCCTCTGGGCATGTAACTGTTAATGGCAACACCGTGTGCATTTATTTTCATTTTAATAACAATACTTCCTTGATTAAAATGTCTTTGGCAATAGTGGAGACGTGGCTATGGTCTGACAAGGTCAAAAGCAAACAACATGTTACAATATACTCCTTGAAATGTATTAACAGAAATATATTCCCCAATTAAGGAATTAACACTCTTACCATTTCCATTATGAGGTGTCCACAAACAAAGCACTTGTCCGCCGTTTGTTGAAAGCCCGAATACTGTTCAAATGACAGAAGAGAAAGGATTGTTAGTAATTGCTAATCTCTCTCCCTTTCTTTTCTGAAACGATACCTGTCACATGAATGCTGTGTTGTTTTTCCATCTGACCAAGCAGCAGTGACTCGGCTCATATACTAATTATTTTGATGGCCTACTCTGAAATGCTTTTGGAAATCACTGATTCAAAGGCTTTCATGCTGTATTTTGAACATTTTCAGGTGCTATTCTTAAATAGCTTGAGCTAGTTTTGCCCTCTGATCCAGATATGTCGCTCCCACTGATCTTGATTTTGATTTTAACTCCATTCTGGTTTTGGAATGAATGGAATTTATTTACAAAAAGATAAACATTGAGTAAGGCTATATAAGTGAAATCCTGACTTTACTCCCATTAAGTTTCATAGGGTGGGGATTTCACCGTATGGTGTGTAGAGACTGAGAGAAGGGGGAACTAAGATGCACATTCATAAGCTGACTTATCAAGGCTATTGAGCCTGACAACTGATCTACCTGAATGATACCCTATAGGGTAGGGGTTTGTCTGGAGGATTCCAGCCATGTAATTTTTAAACTGATATTTGCAGTAGCTGAACTTTATCCTCACCCTCTTCAGCCCAATATAAACAAACGGCTCTATGTGCACTCCTCCCTATCACAGGGAATGGTTGCCCAGTTATTTACATTTCGTTGCACGGTAAGTTGGACGTTTGATTATTTGAACAATTTGGGGTTATAGCAAAGTTCATTTAAAAAGTGCTGTGGTCTTAGAGCTAGACTTGGAACGTGAAGACAAGGGCAGGATGTCAAAATGTAGATAATTTCCCTCAGCCCAGGTCTGGGGGCCTGGAGAGCATGGTGCATCCTTACAGCCATGTATCTGTCTGAGAAGAGACTGAGACCCTGATCCAGCTGCCCATGAAGTGAATGGGAGATGTTTCTTTGATTTCAGTGGTCACTGGATTAGGCCCTAAAATAGCAAGGCATTCTCTCTTTGTTATATTTTTCCAGCTAGGTGGTATATTGGGCCCAACGTTATAAACAATTATAAACGGAGGTCTTTCAGATGCCACAAAAGGCACGTTCGTAATTAAATAAATAATATGCTATTTCAGTTCTCATAGCCTTCTCTTTGTCTGCTTTAATATTTCCTATGTATTGGACAACAATGCACACGTAATGTTGAAAAACAACAATCACCACTGTAGATGAATTAAAACTTCTAATTGTAATAAACAAACAATGAGATGGTCAATATACGCAAGTGTCCATAGAATGTTACTCACGTATTTCTGAAAGTGTTTTTGCTGCGTTGTGTAATGGCATTAGTGTGAAATCATCTAGACCTAGAGAAATGGTTGGGATCAGCTCCCCACGCTACTGTCTACAGCTTTAAGACCAAAATATTTGCCTTCTTATTCCATCAGACAAAGACACTACTACACCCAGAGAATCTCTCTGGTTACACTGTATCTGAATGACCATCTGGCTAGACTATTTCCTAAGGTTGTGACCTCAGGGGTTGCTGGAAACAGGTGGGGAGGTCCTAGCAGAGCAGACATCAGAAGCTTAACAATAGTATAAACCCAGCTAATTCCAAAATCCTGTCAGAATGAATTTAACAGTACCATCTGGCTGTCATTTGATAAGGAATGCAAAGGAGCATTTACCCAGTTATTGATTAACAGGGACCATATTCCCATAGAACAGAACGGCTTGTGGTCAGGTTAATGTCATTCATTGCTGCCTGGATTGCTATAAATTACATTATTTGTCAGAGGGAATGGTTTTGTTGACACACAATCTCTCTTTGTATCACTAAACCTATTAAAGTAAAACCATAATTTGTTTCTAATAGGGGAATTGTATTTGTAAAAATGCAACAAGAGAATGATTACCCAATTTAAGAAAATGCTGCAAAATGGCATGAAGTCCAATCACATTGACAAACTATCTTATAGGCTCTATGAAATGACCCTTTTTATCGCTATACTGTGCTCTTTTCTGATCATAGTATTGATCTAGGAAAGCCTGAAAGCTTTTGGTTCAATGAGAATTAAGTCAGGATTAGTCTCTCCTCGTGGGTTAAATCTATATAGCATGCAGCAGAATGATAGCCTCTTCTCTCAGTAGCATTTTTTCTACAGTAAAGCAGCATGGTGGATACTGCTATCATTAAGGTTGTATTATCCTTTGATGATAAATGGCTTTTTCCAGGTATTCATAATGCAGCTGTTGCACGCTGCCCTGCAGTACATGTTTCTATTCTAAACATGGAGGGCTCAAACCTCAGTTTGGTTGTACTAGGCTTTGAATTCTAGGAACAAAGAGCACAAAATAGACAACTCTAAAACAGTAATGATACTCAGTGCTCGGCCCCTTTTCTCTTCAAAGTGCTTTACTAATACTAAACTGCACAACCCTCCTGTCAAGGAACATTTATCCTCCTCATAATGTAGATGGGGAAACTGAGGCAGACAAATTGTGATTTGCCCAAGACTGAAGAAGGGCAAAAATGGTTGTGTACTTAAGGCATAATTCTAGGACTCAAAGGAACCAGGTTCAGTTCCTGTGACAAAGCCTGGTGTCCTCTTTGGTAAGTCCCTCATTCTCATTGGGTGGGATTTTCTAAAGAGCTCTAGGTTGACCTAATGCGTCTCCTAAGGAAGTCAATTGCTTCCATGAGAACAATTAGGCAACCCTGAATGCTTTTGAAAATCTTATCGTGTTTTAGTTCCTCCATCTGTAAAATGGAGATAACATTTCCTTTCCCACACAGGGTGACCAGATGTCCTGATTTTATAGGGACAGTCCCAATATTCAGGGCTTTGTCTTATTTAGGCGCCTATTATCCCACACCCCTTGTCCTGCTTTTTCACACTTGCTATCTGGTCACCCTATTCCCACGAGTGTTGGGTGGATAAATGTATGAATGTCTGTAAATCACTCATATAGTGTAATGATGGTGGATCTACAAGATCACCACAGGTATGATTAGAGCTCAAGAATTCTTGGCTCCTCGTCTTTACTCGGGCTACTAACCTTTGTTACAGACCCCACTAGTTTCAGTGCTTCCTACAAGATGCAGGTTTGTTTTATTTTACTTTTTATTACCAAGAGTTTATGATTCTGACATTGCACATATTTGGCCATTTTTTAAAAATCACTGAGTTTATTTTAGTTGGCTTTTCTGAACATGTCAGTGACTTCCTATTACTGTTCCTTAAGCAGATAAATATACACAATTACATACTCATCTAGAACTTGCATGAGTCCAGATACAGTATGTACCCAAGATAAATGAGACACATTTTTGAACATTCACGAACACTGAAGGGTTTTTTGGGGTTTTTGTTGTTGTTGTTTGTTTTTTACTAATACCAGGAATAACAGTGAACAATGTTAAAGCTGTCACACAAGCAGAGGGACGCACTGAAATTTAATGGTCAAACCAAGCCATCCTCTTTTACTTCCACTCATGACTTTAAAGTATGATACCACTTACCAAAATACAAAGAAAACAAATGGATCTTGGAGATATAATAACTTACTATTCTGGGATCTCTATTTTGTCCTAAGTCTTTCCTCCCACATTTAACTCTTTATTCACACTCATCTCCAGATGTTATAATCTCTGATTTTCTGTGGAACAGTCAAGACTTTGTTTCAGGATCTTGGTAATCTATCCATTATTTATCTCTAGCTTGTCACAGGCAGTTCTTTTTTTTTTTTTTTAAATATATAGAGCTTGAGAATTATACTGGAGCTCAAGAATAAAAGGCCTAGGCTAGCTGATCTTTGTTTGCTATCCATCAGACTTTGATTACCAAAGAGGCGGAAATCTCTAATGATTTTGCCGCAAGGCTTTTGTTTCAATAGGAGAGGAAAAAGCGGTCACCTTCAGTCCAGACTGCTTAGGTCTGCTTTGTGTCCCCTGTGATGATCTCAAATTTTAAGGACTACTCTGTCCCACGTGTGTTCGTGTCTTAAGAAATTAACAATGCTTTTTGAGCATTTAATGCATTGAATTTAACATTGCATTGCTTTGCATTTGAGCATTGAATGTGTGGAGGATAATCCCACCAGGTATTGAGCAAAATTTCTCTTTTCTTCAATCAATCCTTTAACCAGCCTCAGTTATCCACTCTGGATCTTTTTAACCTTGATGCTCCCACCAGGAGTTTCAAGAGAGAACACATTCAGAAATAATACATCTAGAAAAGGCTTCAGGACCCAGTGCTTCTACCTTAAACTAAAGACGTGTCATTATGTCTCCTGAACATGCCCGACCATGCCCCAGAAGTGGTTGATGCTGCTTCCCCATCTTGCATACTTAAGACAAAAATTGCTTTCCCCCTGACAGATGCTTTCTTAAAGGAGATTTCTAAAAACTAGTGAAAAAAAGGTTAGTGAGAACAGATCAAACAGCTTGGATTTTGGCAGGTACTGTGGGTGACCTATCTGTAGTAATGTTAGGAAGTTATTAAAAATAATTGATACAGCACTGCAAAAGTTGCTGAATTTGATCCACTCAGCCTAGATTTGACATTCCTCCTCTTTTGTGTTAAAGGGTCTTTGAGTGGGTAGCCCAGGAGTTTTTGCCAAGATGCTTCAGGCATTTAATTCTGAAAACTCATTTCTGAATTGGGTGCTATGTTAATAATGTATTCCAAGACCAGGCCATCTGTAATCCCTCACACTCTCTTCTTCTTGGTTCCCCATTAGCACAGCATCTGTCTTCTCCGGCCTTTGTTGTCTGCTCTCTGCATGGGACTCTGCATGTTCTCTTAATACATGGAACACAATAATGCCAGAAATTCATGGGATCATGTTAGGAGAGGGAAAGAATATAAAATTTTGCTTTATGCAGATGGTCTTTATTTTTTTATACACACAATTAAATTAAAATGCACTGAACAAAATGGAAACTTCTAAGGCTTTTGGAGTTTCCTGGCAGGGGTTAAACTGGCAGAATGGTCAAGAACTGGGTTCTGCATCTTCCTTGAAATACTTTGTGTCCTGCTGCCTTGCCTTGCCCTAGAGACAGTGTTAAGAGTATGGCTCACATTGCTCCCATGCTAATGCATCAGCCCCTCTTCCTACTTCTCGGTTTCTGCTTTATGCCTTCCTCTGCCCAAAATGCATGGGCAGGGTATGGTCGGGAGCTAAGCACTAGCACTGCTCAGAGGAGCACTGGCTCAAACTGTGCACAGACCTCTCCTGAAAAGCAGGACTCATGTTGGTAGCAGAATTTTGCCTTAGTGGTTAGGCATCTGTTGACCTCTGAAGAGGTTCTTTGCTGCACTGGAGGCCTGAGGACCTCAATGTCCCAACCCTCACTGAGGCTATTTTTGTGTTCTCAAATGAAGGCCAAATCATGACTTCTAACTTAGTTTTACGTGGGTAAAACTCCATTGGCATCAGTCGGAGTTTTACCTGAATAAGGAATGAGAAAAATTCAACGAAGGTCTAAGGATTTGACCCTTCAGTACTCCCTCAGGGCAGACGGTGCAGTTCTGACACATGCTACGTAACACCTCACTTCACATGTAGTCCCATTTACGTCAGCTACCCCATTAGCTCATGATATGTAATGTGTATACGAAATTGTATACGTCAGAACTCATCTTCCTAAAACATTAACGCAATTTTTATTCAAAGCCGGTGTCAAAATGTAAACTCAATTCAAAACCCAGAGCAGTGAATACAAACAATTATTTCAGAAGTGGGCAAGTACCACTTTCCCACTAGCATTTTTTCTGACTCCCAAACAGAAAAAAATTGTGTTCTCTACTTACAAGTATTTGGTATGCATTATACACAGCTAAAAGACCTTTATTTCCCTTTTAAGTGCACTTCAGTTACACAAATGTACTTTTCAGTGTAATATTAAGAATAGAAAAAGATAAGATTCTGATTCAAAAGTCAGGTTAGGTTATCAAGAAAAATGGTAGTGAAATGTAGGGCTGTCAAACGATTACAAAAAAAATCACAATCATGAGATTGAAAAATGTTGTGATGAATCGCAGTTTTAATTGTACTATGTAACAAGAATAGAATACCAATTTAAATTTATTATAAGTATTTTGTTTTTTTTACGTTTTCAAATATATTGATTTTGATTACAACACAGAACAGTACAGTGTTCACTTTGTATTTTTATTACAAATATTTTCACTGTAAAACTTACAAACAAAAGAAATAGTAATTTTCAATTTACCCCATACATGTATTGTAGTGCAATCTCTTTATTGTGAAAGTTCAGCTTACAAATATAGAATTATTATTATTTTTACCTAACTGCATTTACAAACAAAACAATGTAAAACTTCAGAGCCTACAAGTCGAACCGTGAAGGAGCAAACGAATGGTTAGCAGATCTGGCACGTAAATATCTTGCAACTCTGGCTGCAACCGTGTCGTGCGAACGCCTGCTCTCACTTTCAAGTGACGTATATTAAAAGCAGGCAGCATTATCTCCTGTAAACGTAAATAAACTTGGTTGTCTTGGCATTTGGCTGAACAAGAAATAGGACTGAGTGGACTTGTAAGAGGTTTGACTGAGTCTTGCCCACACATGCCCAGGGTTTAGCTGATCATGATATCTGGGGGTCAGGAAGGAATTTTCCCAGATTGACAGAGACCCTGGAGGTTTTTCACCTTCCTCTGCAGCTTAGGACATGGGGTCACTTGCTGGTGGATTCTCTGTACCTTGAAGTCATTAAACCATTATTTGATGACTTCAGTAACTGAGCCAGAGGTTAGGGGTCTATTACAAGAGTGGGTGGGTGAGGTTCTATGGCCTGCATTGTGCAGGAGGTCAGACTAGATGATCATAATGGTCCATTCTGACCTTACAGTCTATGAATCTAGGAGTAAGGTTAAGATTTTGTCACAGGTCACAGGCAATTCACAAATATCCACTAAATCCGTGACCTGTCTGTGACTTCTACTAAAAATAATGGGGGGAGGGGCTGACCAAATGCCTGAGGGGGGAGGATGAAAGCCCTAGCCCCACTGTGGGAGAGGGAAGGTGCAGCAATCAATGGGAGCAGCAAGGGCTCCCCAGCCACCTCTGTGGCTCTCTGCTTCCGTCCCCCCCGGCCACAGGTGATCTCTGGTTTCCGCTGCTGAGGCTGGAGGCTATGGGTCTCCCCACAGCCCGAGGCAGGTGAGGGCTGCAGGGTCCCTGGTGGAGGCTGGGATCTGTGGGGACCCTGAAGTGGTTAGGAGCTGCAGGGGCCAATGGGACTCTGGAGTCTCCCATGGCAGCTTGGGACTCTGGGGTCCCCACGTCGCTGCCCCAGCTCATGGCTGCAGGATCCCCACCACCTGCAGTGGTTTGGAGCCGGGAGTTCTCACTGCCTGTGCTGGGAGGCAACAGCTGACTCCGCTGCCGGCGGCAGTGGCTCGGAGCTGCGGGGTCTCTGCCACCACCGGATCCGTGACTTGTGGCTCTGAGGCCTGCCTGCTGTGGTGGAAAAGAGTAGGGTGCCCCGACCATGGTGGTTGGCAGTGGATTGCCTCCACTGCCCGCAGCGGCTCGCGGCTCCGGCGTCTGCTTGCCGCTGCCCCAGCTCACTGCGGCAGGGCCACCTGCAACAGCTGGGGGCTGTAGGGTCCCTGCTACTCACACAGCCGACAGCAACGGACTCAGATGCTGGCAATGGCTTGAAAACGTGGGCCTCCTGCAGCGGCTGGGTCGCCCCCGCCAAAGCTCTAGGACCCTCACTGCCCATGGTCGCTGAGAGTTCCGGGGTGACGGCAGCGCCCGGAGCTGAAGAGGATGATTTCGTGGAGGCCTCTGTAAGTCACGGAATCTGTGACCTCTGTGATGAAATCTTATCCTTGTCTATGAGGGGAAATGAAAAATACTATACCTTTTCTTAAATCTTTTTTACAGTGCAAATTTTGCATTCTGTGTTTGTAATTGAAATCAATATTTGAAAATGTAGGAAAAAATCCAAAAATATTTATAATAAATTGAAATTGGTATTCTATTGTTTGAGTGCGCTTAAAACGGATTAATTGCAACTTTAAAAAAAAACTAAGTTAATTTGTTTTGCGTTAATTGCATGCATTAAATGCGATTGATAGCTGTTAGTGAAGTGATGACCGGCATCGGATCAACTTGATTTTGTAACCGACTCATTGCTAGCCAATATAGAGCACACTACAGTCAGAAGGACCTTTCCATAATGATGAAACAAAAACAGAACTGCATCTACCCCTATACCTGTTTCTTCTGCAGATTCCCAGAATATGATTCTTCTGATCTGTCTTTAGCTGTTTATAACTCTTTCTACCACAGGAGGGAAGCCCTCAGCATGGTCTGAACTTTCATTCCTAACTGGATGACACTTTCTTTTAAAATCTTGTCTAATGCTGAGTTACTCAGAAAATGGTGAGTTCCATTTAGGGAGTTCCAGCCTTCATCCACACATTTTCCATGTGGGTCAATATGTGCAGTTACCATTCTTTTTTGGACTTTGGAGATTTTGCTGGACTCTAGCTGGTCTCAAATTTCGAGGCTCAGATTTCTTCAGGTCCACAGCTTGGCAATATTTCACCAGTGGCAACAGTCATCCCTACCTTTCCTAGTCTCCAAGCCCATGTTTCTACATGAGCCCTTGTTTTTGAGTTTTCATCTTCAAAAATTTGTCCTCCCAGGATTAACTTCGTGAGTAAACTCCTGGCCCCACAGACATCAGTGGGAAGTTTGCCACTGACTTCCACTGAGCTAGTTTACACCCCTTTTGTCATAAAACCTTGATGTGGGGGTCTCATCACATCACTTGTGCAAACGTCTCACATTATGATTAAAGATGAACCCAAACCACAACCTGGTCCACAAACTCCAGAATCTGGCAGTAAAATCCAAGTCCAAAATTCACAGGGCAAATAAAAATTCCAGATCCAAACATATCAGAACACTAAGGAATTGTGCAGTTTGGGCCATCTCTAGTTGTGACACAGCATTCTAATGTAAGATATCCTGATAATTCAGTATCATTTCACCACTATCAAAGCTGTTTATAAAATAAAACTGGGACCACTGGCATCCTGTAATTTGTGGAGAAAAACTAAAGAAAAGTGTGAGAATCCTGATTTTTTTTTTTGGACAAGTAACTATTATCTTATTTCCTCCCACATAGATTGTTAATGCGCCATATGTACCAGTTGTCTTTGTTTTTCAGTGGTATCATCAGAGGTTCTAATAATCCTTTTAACGCAAGTGGTTTATTTTCTTTTTGCTTTGAATATATAATTGTTTGCGTAAAATACAAATAATGGACCAGATCCTATAACCATTCTCTCTATGGGATGCCTACAGGGTTTTAGAGCACTTGAAGAATAGGGTCCCCTGTTATATACCATGAGTACATTAGCAGATACCCTTCCAAGCCTTATTTCCATTATTTTGTTGAAGATGTCAATAAACACCCTTATCTGTCTGCCTTACGAGTGTAATATAGATTTTAATATGTTTCTTTAGGCAGACTGTATTTAAAAGTAAATATTACATTCACATACTTACCTAGACCTTCATTTATTACACTGTTCCCCTTAGATGGGAAACTAACAAGCTACAGTTTTCTCCATTTACCTTTCCAGTACAAGGCTATTTTTTGATGGCAAGTCTCAGTTAACAGACATGGTGCTCTTTGGCTAATGCACCACTGCCAAAGCCCAGCTCTCAAGAGAGATCTACAACCATTTATAGTCACTGAGATGGAAAATCAAACCTCTGACTCCTGCTGACGCTAGCCTCCATTACACTATCTTCCTAGGGCCTATCATGATGGGGCTTCTCTATTTTCCATACGGCCAGACTTGGCAATAGCATATGCAAAAGCTACAAAGAACTATCTTATTAGATAGTTAATATGGCAATAGTACTTACAGGCCCAAATTAGTGTTGCACCCCATTATGAGAGGTACTATAGAAACATATGATGACGTATTTCCTGCCCTGAAAAGTTTACAGTTGTCTAGCTGTGCCCTCAATGTCTATCTCTTCTCCCCCCTACAGAATCAAGCTTAAGTGCAAGTAGCGTGTATATTCTTAGCCTATATTTTCCTCTATGGGCCCAATGCTGCTCCCTTTTGGTTTGATGGGAATTTCACCACTGACTTCTGTGAAAGCAGGATCAGGCCCTACACAATCTCACTAACCCAGCTTCATTTTGTAGGAGGGAGTTACTGAACTGAGTCACATCTCCCTAAGTACAGAACTCTTGTTCCTAATCAACCCTACAAGCGAGAGTTCTAGTCTATTACATTATAAAACAAAACAAAAAACACCCGTCCATCTATGATAAAAGAATGCTAACATTGCAAAGTCACGCACTCAACAGTTAGGAAATGCCGGAGGTTACCTGTGCAACGGCAACTCGGCCCCTTTGTACACATGCATTATGAAGCACTATTTAATTATAGATTCTTCTCCCCCCACCTCCCCTCAGGATATGGCTGTGGGGTAGGAGCAGGAGCTATCTCCCATTCCTGTTCCACAGCCTCCTGCCCCTAATTCTTCCTGTGACCCAGTTCCTGCCTCCCCCTATTTTCCCTTTTCTGAGGTCCTGCTCTAATCCCTTCCTTTCCTATTCCTGACCCCTGTAATCTGGCTATGCTGTCTGGGTGCCCGTAGGGAGTGCACTGAAAGCAGAGAAGCAAGCACTCAGTTCCTGTGCCTGGTGTGCACAGTGGGCCCCTGGCACCAGGAGGTGCACATGGAAGGACAGCCCTGCTTAGCCCCTGCCTTGGGAGCTAGTGCAACCTCAGTCATTTTGTGGGGATGGCGCATGTGCTATCTGGATGGCATTAGGAGCTGTGAGGGGCTGGCACATGCTCCGTCCAGATGGAATCTTTGGAACGTTGAGCTGCTAACTTCTGAGAAGGGTCTATTGAGCATGTGGTAACTGAGGTGGTTTTTTTCCAGCAGCTTATAACTTGGTCAATTTGGTGATGATTTTTTTTTTTAAACAGGGAAATCAAAAAGCATATCCCTGACACCATGGCGATGCCCTTGCCAAGCTCCAAGTTCCTGCATCCGAGTATTTTCCACTAACCTTTTTCACAGAAATGACTGACCTGTGTGAGTTGCAACTTCATTATTATTATTATTATTATTAGCAGCCTGAGGCAGACACTTGGTATGGAATATTTCAGCCTAAGTTTGGCAAAGTTTTAGGGAACTGAAAAAAGGTCCTTATAATGGGAAGTGTCAGGTAACCTTAACTACAGGGAGTGCTACTAGGGCTGCCTATTCTAGGTCTTGTACTGCCATCGTTGCCATAGCATTGAACACTTTCCACTGGTGTATTAAGTGTCATGACTAACATCTGTCACATGTGGGTCATTTTCTCACTCATCCCCTCTGCAGGGAGAAATTCTCTTGCCTCAGCCTCTGCAAGAGGCCCCCCGCCCCCTCCAACTCAATGATACTACCATAACAGAGTGAAGGGAAAAACCTTATCTGAAAGAAGGATGAGGAAGGTAACATCAGACTTTGGATGCTTTGGTGACCTTTTCGCCAAGAACAACAATAATTCATTTAAAATTTCTTTAGGGGATATTTAAACAGTGAAGGGGAAAGACAAAGTGGCCATGATTAAAATGACTGAACTATTTTTCTTTGCCCCCTAATTATACAGCATCTATCAATTAAAATACAACAAGAACACCTGACTGGGATTATTTATTATAGTGGAAGGCATTTATTTTTACTCACTCTGTGAAGAACGGTGTCCCTGTTATGGCTAGTTAGCCAGCTGTGTTTTAAAAGCTTTCAGGGGAGGAGTAAACTGTCATTTGTTTTATCTCCTTTCATGAAGTAACTATCATAACAGGAGTGAGGCAAGAGCTAGATGTTGCTAGACTTGCTACCTTAACTTAGGGGGGTAACGCTGACAACTCCCCTGAAACCAAATGAAAGCCATACAAAATGAGTTTAAGAAGAGTAAAGTAGCGCCCTGCATTTATAGTTACATGCTCCAACTGGAAATAACAGTGATTCGTTATCTCTAGAATGTGCTTCTACAGAAGTAGAATCATCTGCATTTTTTATCCGATTCACTCATTGCATTTAACCAAGATGATCCAGGCTTAAACTTTTCTAGAGGTGGGGTGGTGCGATGTCAAGTGCAAAAATGCAGTGAGCCATGAACCTATTATAGGGTCCTGGGCTTGCCAGCTGTAATCTTTAACATATTCATCTGCAACACTGGGTACAAGCAGGGCTTTTACCTGATAGCTTCACTACTCTCACAATAGCATTCACTTAACTCATGAGGAGTGAGTCAAAATTGGGTTGCCGAAATGTTTCATGTTGATGAAGGGCCAGTGCCAGGCCAAATTTGAGTGAGTGGTGCTGCACCCCCATGCACCAGGTCACAACACCACTCACAAATCTGGCCCATTGAGTCTCCTGTCAAGGGAGCAGGATCAAACCTAAGCAGTGCCACAACCCTGGAGATTGCAATGCCTCAGCTGGGTAACTGAGCCAAGCCCACACAGCCCCACAGGATAGGAGCTGCAGCTGTGGGGTGATTGCAGGGTGGGCCCTGCAACCTCCTGAGGGCCTCCCACCCACCTCTGGAGGCAGGACCTGACCCTCTCCTCCACCAGGACCTCCTACTTGGGGGCAGCACCCAGCTCAGTGCTGGGTTGTTAAAGGCAATTATCCTTCTCAAATGGGTCCTTGACCACAAACGTCAAGGAAACCATGGTTACTCACCAGTAACTGTTGTTCTTCAAGATGTGTTACTCATATCCATTCCACTTAGGTGAATGTGCACCCTTGTGCACGCTTCCCGGACAACTTTTTCCCCTAGCAGCCTCTGTAGGGGCCTGCTCCAGCACCCCCTGGAGTGCTGCGCTCATGCCGCGGTATATAGGGCGCCGCAGACCCTCAGTCCCTTCTTTCTGCTGACTCCGACAGCGGGGACGGAGGGTGGGTGTGGAACGGATATGAGCAACACATCTTGAAGAACAGTTACTGGTAAGTAACCATGTTTTCTTCTTCAAGTGATTGCTCATATGCATTCCACTTAGGTGATTAACAAGCCATACCTGGTGGTGGGTAGGAGTCACCGGGGAGCTGCTCCCAACATGGCTCTGCCAACTCGCGCATCCTCCCTCGACCGCTGGACGACGACCAGGTAGCAGCCCTGCAGATGTCATCCAGGGGGACCCGTCCCAGGAAGGCCACCGACGCGGCCTGGGCCCTCGTTGAGTGCGCCGTCACGACCCCAGGAAGCTGGACACCTGCGCGCTCGTAGCAGAACTTGATTCAGGCAGTGATCCATCCAGAGCTGCACTGCGCAGAGACCAGGGATCCCTTCAGCCTGTCGGCCGCTGCGACGAAGAGTTGCGTGGTCCTCCAGAAGGGCTTCGTCCTTGCGATGTAGAAGGCCAGGACTCTCCTCACATCCAGGGTGTGTAGTCTCCTCCTCCGACCCGTGCGGTTTAGGGAAAAACATGGGGAGGAAAATATCTTGGTTATAATGGAATTGGGAGACTACCTTAGGCAGGAAAGCTGGATGTGGTCTCAGCTATACCTTATCCCGGAAGAACATGGTATAGGGGGGCTCTGAGGTCAAAGCTCTTAGCTCAGAGACCCTCCTAGCCGAGGTAATGGCCACGAGGAAGGCCACCTTCCAGGACAGGCTCAGTAGGGGGCAAGTGGCAACCTCACCAACATAGGGTGGGAAAACCGGGATTGCCCCTCCAACAGCTGGTGGAAAGCCGAGATGGCCACGAGATGCACCCTAAGGGAGGCTAGCGCTAACCCTTGAAGCCTAAGTTGCAGTAGGTACTCCAGGATGGCCAGTACCGGGGACATACCGGGAGTGATGCCCCTATGACTTCACCCAGCAGGTAAACCTCTTCCACTTAGCCCAATACAGGATGTGTGTGGAAGGTTTCCTGCTTCCCAACAGCACGCGCTGGACTTGTGCCGAGCAGGTCCTCTCCTCCTCCATCAGCCAGAAAGTCTCCAGGCTGTCAGGTGCAGGGAGTCCAGGCTCGGGTGCAGCAGGCAACCGTGGTCCTGAGAGAGCAGGTCCAGCCTCCTCGGGAGCTCAATCAGCGTGGCGACAGAGAGGTCCTGCAGCATACTGAACCAGTGTTGTCTCGGACACGCTGGGGCGATCAGGATCACGTCCGCTCTGTCCCTCTTGATTTTCAAGAGGACCTTGAGCAAGAGCGGGATAGGGGGAAACGCGTACATGACAGCCCCCGTCCGTTCGATGAGGAACGAGTCGGAGATGGAGCCCGGCTCGTGACCCTGGAGCGAGCAGAACCTCGGGCACTTCTTGTTCCAGGATGACGCGAACAGGTCCAGTCGGGGAACACCCCACTCATGGAAAATCCTGGCTGCTACCTCCAGATGCAACGACCAGTCATGTTGGGGTAGAAACAACCTGCTGAGGCAGTCCGCCTCGTCAGTCCTGGCCCCAGGGAGGTGAGAGGCGGTTAAAGAGAAGTTGTGCCTCACCACAAGGTCCCAAAGTTGGAGTGCCTCCTGGCAAAGAACTGTGGAGCATGCCCCCCCTTGCTTGTTTATTGTCCGTCAGCACTTGTACCATTTTGCCCAATAAAAACTCTAGGAACACTTTGCATGCCAGTGTGACTGCCCTGAGTTCTTTCGCATTGCTGTGGAGGCCCATCTTCTCCTGCAACCAGCATGCTGAGGCCGCCGCTGATGTGGGCCCCCAAGTCCGAGGCATCGAATATCAGGGTAACTGAGGAGGCCAAGTCCCTGAATGGAATACCTTCCAATACAGTTCTGGGGTTCCTCCACCACCGTAGTTACACCAGAACCGTGGGGGGAACCGTCACCACTATGTCCAACTGGTGCCTGCTGGGCACGTACACTGAGGACAACCAGCCTTGGAGGGGCCTAAGCCTGAGACGGGCCAATCTCACCACATATGTACACGAGGCCATGTGGCCTAACAGCTGAAGGCACTGCCTGGCTGTGTCGTGGGGCATCTCTGTAACTGCGATATTATTGCTGACATGGCCTCGAACCTCGAGCGTGGGAGGGAGGCCCCTATAAACTCTATGCGCTGTACTGGGGACAACATTGATTTCTGCTTGTTGATGAGCAGCCCCAGACTGTTGCAGGTGGCCCTGATGAGGAAAACTGCCTCGTGTACCTGGGACCTGGACTTGCCCTTTATCAGCCAGTCATCAAGGTAAGGGGAAGATCTGGACCCCTCTGCACCTCAGGTAGGCGGCCACCACCGCCACAAATGACTGCTAGGGAGGCCATGCGAAACTTGTTTCTTTATGGACCTGTTTAACCTGTGCAGGTCCAGACTAGGCCTGAGGCTGCCCTTGGCTTTCAGGACAAGGAAGTACCTCGAATGGGGGGACCGCTTCTATAGCTCCCTTGCACAGGAGGGAGTGGACCTGAAGATGGGTCCCTGAAGAGGGACGGGGAAGTTCGGGGGGCGGGGAGGAGAGAGAAAGCCATGAACTGGAGGGCGTAACTCCAGAGCACTGTGTGCAGGACCCAACGGTCCGATGTGATGTCCCGCCAGTGTTCATAGAAAGGCCTGAGTCTGTCCTTGAAGGCCAGGGGGGAATCCATGGAGGGGATGCTGCTGCCACCCTTGGGCGCACCGTCAAAACTGATGCTTCCTTTTGGAACCCTGGTGGGGCCCTTTCGGGGAAGCAGAAGACGACCCAGAGCGGTCACGTCGTCCTGCCCCTTGCGGGGGAGGGGGCGGGGAGGCCTAGGCGGTGCCTAGTTTATGGCAGCTGCTGCTGGCGGGTCTGCTGCCTCACCGCCTGAGGAGTATACAGGCCCAGAGATCGCAGCGTAGCCCTAGAGTCTTTAAGAGCGTGCAGTTTCTCATCTGTTTTATCTGAAAACAGACCGGCTCCATCAAAGGATAAGTCCTGGATAGAGTGTGGCACCTCCTGGGACAACCCCGTAGATTGCAGCCATGCCACGCGCCCGCATGGTGATAGCAGAGGCCATGGCTCTGCTGGCCGTGTCCGCAGCATCTGAAGCAGTCGGTAGGGCTGAGCTAGCGACGGTCAGCCCTTCCTCCAGGACCGCAGAGAAGTCCATGGCTTGGTCCTGGGGCAAGGACTCTGCGAATCTAAGCATTGAGTCCCACAAATTCAAATTGTATCTGCCCAAGAGGGCTTGGCGGTTCGCCACCCTAAATTGGAGTGCCCCTGTGGAGAAGACCTTTCTTCCGAAGAGGTCTAACTTCCTGCCCTCCTTGTTCTTTGGGGTGGTACTCTGGGCCCCCTGCCTCTCTTTTTGGTTGGCAGCGTCCACCACCAGAGTCCCCGGGGCTGGGTGGGTAAAAAGATAGTCGTGCCCCTCAGCCGGCATGTAGTATTTCTTCTCGGCACCCTTAGAGGTTGAGGAAACCGAGGAAAGGGTTTGCCAGACCGCTCTGGCCAGGCGCAACACCCTCTCGTGGACCAGCAGGGCCACCCCAGACGGGCCGGGGGTCCACTTCCTCCTCCGGTACTTTGACCTCCACGTCGAGGTTGGAGGCTACCCTTTTCAGAAGCTCTTGGTGTGCCCTGAAGTCAATGAGAGGGGCCCCTTGTCACTGGACGAGGCGGCTTTCAGGGACGAGGAGGAGGACAGGTGGCGTGGTCCTATGGAGGGACCCTCCCCCAAGGAGTGGTCCCTTTCCTGCATAGGTGGGGCCTGAGAGGGAGCTTGCTGGGTAACAGAGGCAGGGGCTGATATAGTTCCCTGCCCAAACTGTGCCCCCCACGGAGCCCAATATGGCCATTGCCAAGGGGGTTGCCAGAGGGGGCTGTACCTTGTCCCAGCATTGGGATCTTCCGGGACCCTGAACCAGGGGAATGGTGCCATCTACTGGAGCCGCTTAGGGACCCACTACTGGATGACCTGGAAGAGCGGCGGTGCCGTCTGGAATGGTGCCGATGTCTGGCCAAAGCCGATGACGAAGATGATCGGTGCCGCGGCACTGAGGACTTGCAGTGCCTCTTCCCCGGTGCCAGCGAATGGTGCCGGGAGCGATGTCTTGGTGCCAAGTTCGACTGGTGAGGGTGGCTGGCAGACAACAGCGATATGGAGCGGTGCTGTCTTGAGGACCGAGACCGGTGCCGTGACGAGTCAGCGGAGTCCGAGGAGGGAGAGGAGCTATTCATCTCGACTCTCTGGTGTCGGGTGGTGGGCGGCCGTTGCTCCAGTGCCGGGTGCGCCCACCTTTTGGGGACACCCATCGCGGGTTTGCCCTGGGACACAGGCCCTGATTCCCTTGGCCGAGGGAGGGCCGGAGGCGTGGGCAAAGCCAACAAGGCTCAAGCTGCGTCGAACGCCTCCGGTGTCAAAGGGTCCTGGAGAGGGCCTCCCCAGGAGAGGCTGCTCCCACAGTTCCAGCACCTCCAGGCTCAACCCTGGCCACTCTTGTGGTGCAGGGGAGGGAGTGCGCTCCACGCGTGGACGGCGCTTTCTCTTCTTTGGCATTGGGGATGCCCGGTGCCAAGGCGCCTGGGGCGCTCTGCACCGATGACACGCTTGGTGCCAAGGAGGTCTGGGACGGCTCGGAAGCTGGGCAAAGCACGGACTCCATAAGGATCGCCTTCAGCCGAATATCCCTCTCCTTCTGGGTCCTCGGCTTAAAGGCTCTGCAGATCCGGCACCGATCCTTGTGATGCTGCTCACCAAAACACTTGAGGCAGCGATCGTGAGGGTCATTAACTGGGAAGGTCTTTCTCCAGCCAGTGCAGGGTTTAAATCCAGGCAAGCCCGACACGGCCGGGTCGCTTGAGTCCTAAGGCTCTCTAACTCTCCTAACTAACTATTCCTAACTCAACTGAAACTATCTAAGTTCAGGGAGAACTGCTAACTAACTACAACAACAGGGAAAAATACTTGTGGGAGCAAGAGTTGTTCCAGTCACTGTCATGGCTGGAAAGAAGGGACTAAGGGTCTGCGGGGCTGGCGGCGCCCTAAGTACCGCGGCATGAGTGCGGCACTCCAGGGGACGCCGGAGCTGGCTCCTACAGAGGCTGCTAAGGGAAAAAATTGTCTGGGAACCATGCACAAGGGCGCGCACACACCTAAGTGGAATGCATATGAGCAATCACTCAAAGAAGAACCACTGCTTTTATACCCCTGTGTCTGTCTCCAGCCTGTCTGCCTTATCTGCAGCTCCACGGACAGCACTAAAGATGTCTAGCAGTTCCTCCCTACAGGAGAAGAGTGAGAGCATCTGTGCCCAAAATGAGAGAAAACAGGTGGAGAAACTATTTAGGAGAAGAATGTACCTTGCAGCTGCTGCCAATAGTGTTGCTGTGTATCTGTATGTCCTGCCTTCAGATTGGTGGTGCAGTGGAACTTGATCATAGTGAATGATAACATTACGTTTCATCGATAAAGATCTCTAAGTGCTTTACAAACAGTGGGCCATATTTTCAAAAAAGGCTCAGCATCTATGGAACATCTTATGGAACATCTTTCAGAAGAGTTCAGCTGCCACGATGCAGCTAGTAGGCAGAGATCTTTTGTAAATTTGGCCACTTACTTTGCTGTTTACATGGGAGCTGAAATCTTCTGAAAATCTGGCCCAGGAATTGCATCATCATTGAAATGCAAGTGCTTCTGGAGCAGACACACAGCCAATGTGCATTCTGCTACATGACTACGTCAGGAGCAAGGATGCCAGGGGAAACCCACACTCTTATGACAAGTGCCACATGTTGGCACAGATCAGACAGAATGAGTTTTTATGGTTTCCCTTTAAGATCCACACCCAGAAAGCTGCCCTGAACTCAAAGCTGTTCTGTTAAAAATAGCACCAATGTGGTTCAGGATTAGAGTGAGGAGTTCTTTGCCAGGTAACAAGCAGACATCACTTCAACCTTCTGACCCTCATTATGTCTTTTTGCTGGGAAGGAAATGAGAGGCTGCTATGATTGCTATTTCTAAGAGTTTGTGGGCAATGAAACTTTGACAACTGTGCAGCTGCCTCTGGGAAATGCTACATTGCTGTCTATGCTATAAGCCTGTGTCAGAACAGGGCTTTCTGGCTCACTTGTTATTTGGATTTCACCCATAGTCATAGTGTGCTATGTACTTTCCAAATGCCGATGGAGATACAGCCCCTACCCAAAAAATGCAAGTTAGGCATGTCTGTGCTCTACAGCTCATTTTGTTTGTCACATGTACAGAAAAACAGAGTTACAGAACTGCCACCCTGTAGCTCAATGAAGCTGCCACAGGATTTCCTAACATGATTTATAACTGTATTTTCCTGTTCACACTGCAAACAAAAGCCACGTGAGAACACAGATGCCTGAGTTAGACAACTGCTTGTTGACATGGCTAGATTATAATATAGGCAGCCTGAAAACAACAATTCAGGCATCACCTTTTGAAATTTATAGTTGTGAAATAGGGGTGGGGCCAGAATTTGGCCCAGATCAGTGGGTTGTTTTTTTGTCTTGTTTTTTTCTCCAGCTCTGACTATAAAGGGGCTACAGTGCCTAGAGGAGAATTTCCCTGGTGCAGGAACAACGTAAGTCTCATGTACCTTGTCCCTCTGCTGTCCCCACTTCAAGCCTAGGGGCCATGCTTGAGGGAGGAGCGGCCACAGGGCTGAAGGCTGTGCGGATTCTACACGGGGGTGCAGTTTGGCAGTGGTTGTTGGGAGGCTGCTGTATGTTAGAGTAGCCCCCTTCTCCTTAGCCGGGCCATCGGTGTTGTGCCTGGCACAGAATCCAGCCTAATATAGTCTAAGCTAAAAACGTTAAATGTGACCCTTTTCCCAAACACATCCTCAAAGGACTGTTTGTCTCATGTCTGCTGTTGGCAAAGTAGGGGAAGCTCCCTCCCTTAACACGCTTAAAACCGAACTGAACAAAACATCACAAAACAGACAGTAGGACACAATCCCCCCCATTGGCAGGGTGGTGGACTGGATGACCTAATACTGCAATGTTGTCCCTGTCTCTAACATCTCTACTCCAGTGCTACAATGACATCAGGAGGGAATCGAGAGTTAAAGCTGCATAGAGTGTTGCATGGAGATTAAATCGTTTTGTTGCATCTAACAAGCTCTGCGCGTCGCCTACAGACTTATAGCATTTGTTCTTAGGGGAACGACTGGCTTTTCAAAGCAGCTAGGAGTAAGTCTGTTCAATAGTTTAGGAATCAGAAGCAGTTAAAATGGATCCTTCTTTAAATAAAGGCTTCCAGGCTTACCTTTCTTTTAGCTCCCTCCAGCTAACTAATGGCTGAGCTATAGCACTTCAAACTTTAGGCACCATGTAAGACCATATCTACATGAGTATTTATGCCGGCAAAACTTTTGTTAACAGAAAGAAGTGTGCATGCAGGAACAGCAGCTGCTCAGAAAATGGGAGGTTTTCACCCAAAAATTTCAACTTTTTGTCTAAAATGTTAAAATAGATAGCTTTCAGCTGAAAACTGAAAGGTTTTTGGACTTAAGAGTTTTTGGTTTTTAGATGAAAGGTTTTCAGTTTTTCAACAAAAAAAACTGAAATTTTCCGAGGAAAGCAAGCTCCATCCATGCAAGATTCATTTAAGCAAAGTTTTTCAATAGACAATTGGAATAGTTTCAATGGAAAATTTTCAACCAGTCGTAAGTGTAAGGCCTACAACAAAGGAAGATGAAGATATTTCAACAACAGAGAGATTGCAGATGTGTAATATAAAAAATGTAAGCTGTTAAAGGAGAAATTATAAGGTTAGAATATATAGCATGTCTTTGAGTTTGAATAAAGCAGATGTTTGGATTGCGGGAGAAGTATCCTGCTCTCTCTTTTTTCCTTTCCTCCCCTTTTCTGCCCCCACTGGAAAATGGAAGTGGGTATGGTAAAAACAGTGAGAGAAGGTGGGATTTTCCCCACCAAAATGCCAAAAGAAATGAAAATGCTTCATTTCTTTTGAGTTTTTTTTTTTAAAATACAGTTACCTTTTTTCAACAGGCTCTAGTCTGGTGGCATGTAGGCTGGGAATAGGGCTGTGTGCAGATACAGGATGGTAGATATAACAACTACACTAGAGATTTCCTTGATTTTAATGGGTTGCAATGATGAGAAGTGCACTTGAGAAGCCTTGAAACTGCCAGTTAAAGTTTCTAGTGTGGGATAAACATTGTTTGGGGTTGTGTGAAGGGGATATTAATACCCTCATTAGGTATGGAAGGGGGATAACCTCAGACACTGAGCCTCCAAACACATGCTGCTGTTTCAATAAATAAAGAGCCATATGCTGAAAATTCAACATATTGATTCTTTAATATTTCATCCTGCAAGCAAACATTTGACACTCTTCTCTGACTTCAGTTCCCAGACAACATCTTATCTTAATCTTGATGATGTATAGAGCAACTGTTGTTCAATCAAATCACTTTCTTTCTGTTTGAATTACTTGTAAAATACTCCCCCTTAATTGTCCAAACATTTTATTTTGGAACACTACAGCTCAGCAGCATGCTCCATTTTTCTTTTAATGAATTGGCCCCTAATAGTTTACAGTCACTGGGTGTGTTGGGAGAAAATTAGTTGTTCCTTTATGGCTAACAGTGAATTACAGTGCAGACCCACGCAGTTCATAGCAGAACAGTGATTAAAACTAGGCTTTAACAAAGCAACACTATACACAGCGATGACATGCTGCAGTCCAAAGAAGTCTCCCCTCTTGTTATGATTGGTATTCCCCAGATGTTTGAGTTTGTGCTCTGGCTTGGCAAGTTTTATGGCTGCAATTCAAGCCCAAAGCTTGAACAGATTCAGTGTTTACTCCTATAACGTACACTGTGAGATGATTTACAGATACTGATGTACTTGGTTTCATAGCTACAACTTCAGAGTAAGGGCCCAATTCTGCTCCCACTCAAGTCAATGGTAAAACTTTCTTTGACTTCAGTGGGAACTGAGGTAGGCTCAAAAGGCTAACTGGTCTCACGCTGCACATCACCCAGCACAAAAGAAACGTTCAGTTTAAAAACAAGCAAACAAAAGAAAGGCCTGAAATCTTACTTACTAGGAAGTCTTCTTCACAGTACACTTTACCATTGACATTGTAGAAGGCTTTTCCTCGTAGTCTTCTCCCTGTTAGTAAAATATTTTACTGTCAGAGTCTTGTACTCCATTTCCAGAGCAAGAATGGTCCAGTGTGAACATTTTTTTTTTTTACCGGTGCTGCACTGTAATATTTTTAGAAAAAATATGGATGTTGAACAGACACCACCAAGAATTCACCTTTGACTTCAGGACTGCTCCCGCCCCACTATTTTTCTTTTCTAATTTGCATGATTAATTAATATTTATGTTATGATAGTGCCCACCACTTACAGTAGGGATTAGGGTCCCATTGTGGTAGGCACTGCATCAACAGAAAAGAGAGAGAGACTCCTTGCCCTTAATGGCCATGCTGCTTGAATGCTTGTTTTCTTAAAGAACAGTTACTGTCAGGGAAGTATGAAATAAATGGCTGGTTCTTACATAACAGCTCCAGACCCAATTGCATCCGCCAATGCTTCTGGCAAAAGCTCTTGCTTGCATAACTCACAGGCGAGTGTATGTTATGGGCCCCTTGCTGTGCCAATCCACAGAGATTATGGGTCATTACAGACACCTACTACATAGGTGTGGCTCTTGAACTCACACTACAGTAGCTCTTGCTAGTGTTGAAGTTCCAGTTCAATCCCCAATAGGTCACCCAAGATGGGCTCCTGTTATCACTGCAGAGCCCATACAGCTTATATGAGAGTGAACTGGATTGTAGTCTGGGTTGTTCATCATCAGTAAAATTGACAACTAAATTTTAATGGCAGGATCTTTGTTATTGGTGATAGACCCCACCTTGACTTTCAGATCCCAGCATAAGGAATTAGAAACTAAAACATCTTAACTTTTTCTAACTTGTAAATTTAGAACATTTTATTAACACACCTTACACTGGCAGTATGCATAGGTGACGGAGAAGGAACCAGATCTCAGTTTCAAGCTTTAAGGGTTCATCATCTAAACTCTGGACACCCTTAGAGTTAAAAAATATACAACAGATTCCAGTTAATCTCCAGATTCAACTCAACAAACACCATGATCTCCAGGAACGCAGAAAGACCACAACCCGTCAGTCATTTAGACACAAAGGGTCTGAGTCACCTGTCTTGCCTCCACTGATGTAAATCAGGAGTTATTTTAAGGTCAAAACCAGCATGCATAAGAGAAGAATCAGGCCAAAAAGCCAAACTCTTCCTGGTGTAACTCATTTCACCTCCAGCAAACTTTGTTCATCAACAGGGACTTATTTAGCCCAAGCTACACCCATTCTGGTGTGCACATCAAACCATTAACAGGCAGTTGCTTGGGTAAAGAAATGGCAATATGTCCTATTAAGGGCTGCAAACAAGAAGCCATTTGCAGCGTGTCTATTGACCCTACAGACCTATGAACAATGCAAGATACCATATGCTTACAAGCCAGTCCTGAATACACTAACTCTGTGGTTTTCAGCCTGTGGTCCATGGACTCCTGGGGATTCGCAGACTAAGATTTCCAAAGTGGTCCACACCTTCATTCAAAATGTGTTAGGGGTCCGCAAATGAAAAAAAGGTGGCAAACCACTGCACTAACTACATATATCCTGAAGTTGCTTTTACTATGTAGAACATGCATAACTGTCCCCCCCAAAGGCACGAACTTGGATTCTCACAGACCCAGAAAAAGGACAAGTTCCAGAGCTGAGGCACTCCCCCATAAATACGGGGATACCAGCCTCTACAAGTTTAAATTTCAGGGCTGTTCACTGAGAGTGGACTAGCAGAATGAATCAGGGAAGGGGAAGCAGCGGCTCTTTAACTGTTTCTGTAAACAACACTGAGGAGAATGTGATGAATTTAAAATGCAGCGTTTGGGACCATGCAGGCAGCGCACCTCAGAAGATTACCAGTGTGAGGACAAAGCCCAGTATCCTCAGTGACAGCAATCTAGTCTTACCTACTAGTTCGCTCCCTCTGGTCTTATCTGTTATAATCCTCCAGTCCCTGTGTGCTGTGCAAGCACAGCTGCCTCTGGGGCGGTGGCCCAGCCGTTGGAGGCTCTCCCTACGTCTCCAGTCCCTGCAATCCTCGTCCTCATCCATCATCTACCACTCGCTCATCCTGGCTCGGCTGTTGTAGCTCTCCAACCTGGCTCTCCGCTCTGTTTGAAGAGCACCCGCCCCCCCCCAGATACTTCTCCCCTGCATAGCCAGAGGCTGGCCATGCCCTGAAATCTGCTTCCTACCCCTGCCCTGAGAAACTGGGGCACAGCTGTCACTGCTCTCCCTCGCAAAGCTCTTCTTCTCTACTCCACCCTGCCTCCAGCAGCCAGATCCAAGCAGGAACTCTCCTTCCTGGAGCCCTAGTGCCTGCAACTCATCCCATCTATTGCTCTCCTCTTCTTCCTTCGGGACAGCACCACCCATTCAGTGGGCCATCCCATAGCCCACTCAGAAACTTCAGGGATAAATGGATTCGACGATCCACGTGCATTCGCCCTCTAGCAATGAAAGACCCAAATCACCACAAACACGCAGGCTCCAGTCACCTGTAACCTGCCTTATAAAAACTCCTTCAGGCCAATGTGCATCTGCCTGCTTCGTGTAAAGGAGACAGTGCCCTACATGTCTCCATGTGCCCAGGCAAGGCTCTCCGCCAGTCACAGAACAGCCACGTCTCACCTCATCCCCTTGTACGTGCACACATGTCCATGCTGACAGCACACAGCAGTATGTGAGCAGCTGCCTTGCTCCTTTCCGGTGAACTCCTTCCCTCAGGACCCTGACAGTCACTCACCTGAGCCCTGAGCTTAGCAGCACCTCAGTGAACAAGGAGGCACTGCCCTTCCTCCCTTCCTTCCCCGCTTTCAAAACCACACAAAGCATGAGCAAAATGATGATTTTTGTGGTAACATGAAAGTCTCTGTTTCGCTTGCATCTTTTATCACCTACTAAAGCTCTCTATTGCCTCATATAGTGTACTCCTCCGCCTTCAGTATTATCCCTTAATCACGCAAGCCACCGGGATCAGGGCAACATCAATGACTAGTTTCCATGGGTGTCCTTAAGTGTCATCCTGCCTCACTCGAAAAGTGTTTTTTCCAGTCCTCTGCCTGGCCCCTAAAAACACTGTGGCTTGTGCCAGCTTGTAGAGGAGTTACACCCAGTGTGGGCTTGGGAGCAGGAAGCATGCGCTCATCTCTAGTCACTGGGAAGATGGGGGTGGGAGGGATTGGCCGGGAGAGGGTTACAAAGGCTCTAGAAGGACAGGAAAAAAACCCAAATGCTTTTGTCTACCCAGACTGTTACTCAGTTCAGAGCCAAGTGGCAATTAAAGAGCTAATACCAAAAAAAAACAAAACAAAACAAAAAAACCCATAGTTGTGCATGCCCTCTGATTCAGAGCTGGCAGGCATAAGAACCTGCTGTTTATGGGCTTTCAGGTGGTAGAAATAAAATGAAGGGCCTCACTGTGGGCAGGAGCTTCTGCTTGACCACTCAGTAGTAACATGTCCATGTTGCACGCAAAGACTCCCAACAAGTAAATTGGGGACAAAAACTCACATTGCTATTTTAAATGGTAACTCTCGCTCTCTTTCTGCGCCCTGCACCCCGCACCCACCCACCGTCATTGGCAGCTGCTGCCCGAGGACATTAAGTGCCAAATCCTGGACTCTAGCCCAGATGCGATCTCTGCAGGGAAAGGAATCCTCCCGTGGGCCAGGGCAGCCATGGTAGCCTCATGGTTCAGAGTCCAAACCATGTGAAGGAGAATGGCTGTAAATCCACGTTAGTGCTGATCCACCAGGCCCTGCCCTGAACCCCAAAGTGCCTTGCATTCTGGGCTATAGAAAGCCCTGCAGAGTGAAGCTCCATGGAGCTAACCCCAATTCTTTCTGTAGCAAAGTACAACTGATGCAGTTCTACTGGGTCAGGGCTCTCCAGCACTGCAGAGAAGGGGGCAAGATGTTGGCCAGAGCAAACTGAGCAAAATTCTGTTGTGATGTAGCCCCCAAATGCACTTCTTTTACTGGGCACTGAACTGGTAGCTGATCGCCTTGTGAATTAAATAGCTTCAGCAAACCAGAGCACAGGAAAACTGTATCATTAGTGGCGCGCCACTGTGTGGCAGTTTTCACTAACTGTACAGCATGCAAATCTCTGCAGCCAAATGTTACCATTCCATATGCCCACAAGAAAGATGTTTGCCTCAACTTCACCTTTCATATAGCTGGTATAATAAAAAATGTCAATTTCTAAACATGATTCTAACTCAGTTAGACTTTTATATGGCACCTTGTATCCCTAGATCTCATAGTGCTTTGCAAAAGACGACAAAATTGATAATCCCCATTTTACAGATGGGAAAACCGAGGCACAGAGTGCCAGCGTGACTTGCTTAAGCTCACATAACACATTAATAGCATAACTGGAGAATGCCTCCTTACCTGGTAATTAGTATTTTAAATAACAATTAATAAGCCTAACAAGACTTTTCCCTTGGGGTATTTTATTTGGTCAAGGATAATACAATAGTTAACTTCTTGTTTATGAGTTATCATTCAAACACCACAAACTGCTACAGAACTTTGGTCTCTACATGGTGTATTTCAGAAACATAAGCAATGACATGCATTCCATTCACTGTACTGAATAACTGAATTCAGCACATTTAAACTCCAAATTCTCCATTAATGTTGAACACACAAGAAAATATTATAGTTACTGCTCAGTCGGCTAACGTGTAAAAGTCAACACCTTGACCTGAACCATTGGTCCAAAACATAGCTGCTTAGCTTCCCCTTCTAATGACTATATTAATACATCCCACTGCAGGCTACTGTCCTGTCCCACAGTGCATTGTAACTGCCTTCTCAAAGTCTGAGACTGACAAAGCCAGGAGCAACATGCAGATAGCTCATTAAATCAGTTATAATAAATGGCCTAGCCTAAAGTCCTTAGCTGCTTGTGTGGCTTTTTGTATCATCACTACAGTTGTGTTTCATAAACACAGTGCTTCCTTCCTTCCCTCTTCTGTGGTTTTAGCAGGATACAGACCCTGGCATGTCTACCTTGTCTGACCGGTTTTCAGCAGCACAGAGGAAGTGACTCTCAGTTTCACACCTGCCCAGTACCAGAAAAACAACAGGTCAGCTTGGGACGCAGCCTGTTTGTTGCACAGGTGGGCATACCAGTGTTAGCTTTAATCTAGCTAGTATGGGTAAGAACAACAACATAGATGCAGTGGCATGGGTTTTAGTGCAGAATATCTACCTGAGGACAAGCTGCCAGGGAGCCTGGATATGCACTCTGGTTGCTAGCAGATGCTGAAGCCTGTGCCACTGTATCCCATACTACCATTGTTATCTGGGCTCCTGTGATTAGAGTTAGCGTGGCTATGCCTAGCCATGCTACAAACACACCTTCACTTGCACTGTAGACTTACCCAAAGACACTGCTTAGGAAGACTTTCCATTGTTGACACTGGCTGTCCGTACCTGTTCCCTCCTGTCTTCCCCTCACCTCAGCTGGTGTAAACAACAGTCAAAGGGTTAGCAGAGCTCAGACAAAGCTATTTTTAATTCTGTTACAGAAAGCATGATCTAGACCTCATGAAACAAAATATATTTAAGACCCGGTTCAAATATGTGAAGCTTTCTGTAACTGTGCTGAAAAATGCCCAGTCCTCTGCATGCTAAAGTAGATAAAGCATTTTCAATGTCCTCTAGGAAGGGGAAACCTGTTGTCAGCAATGGGCTAGTCGTTCAGTGTAGCTGTGAAGTTGCCTTTATCACATCACAAAGTCTCCGTGGGGTAGATTCTGATCTCAGTTACACAGGTATGGATGTAACTGAAATGAGAACCGGCCCAGTGTCTCAACCTCTCCTTCTGTAAAATGGTTGGTTAAGAACCACCCTTTCTGAATAAGGGGAATGTCACGCATCTGAACTTCAGCCCAACACGACACGCCTCCAGGACTATCTGTCCATTTGGAAGAAAACACATGGGCATACTCTTCACAATCTGAAGTAAGTTACAGTTGTTTGGAACAGGAAGCCTGTATTTTGCTCAGAAAAGCTAATTTACCTGAGGTGAGAACAGCTCCCTCATTAAAGCAAATCTGAATGTAAACGTCAACTGTTACAGTTACTGACCTGGAATATTATACAGAAAGGGAACTCCCGGTCTCTGAAGATACAATAGAAGGAATACCCTTAGTTAGACCTGTACACATAGCTGGTGGAAACTCATTGAACCTAAACTTCTAATATCATTTCTCCAGAAGAGGGCATCATGCATTCTCCCAGTCCCCCGGAGAGCTTCTGCACTGTCAGCAACACGAAAAGAACCCACAGAGGCCCTGCTAGCAGGGATAGCTGTGGCTTTCCTAGTGGAACAGCTGCAATGAAATAGTAATATAGAGTGGGATTTTCCAAAGCACTCAACACTGGGCCAGCTCTGCTTCCACTGAAGTCAATGGCTGAATCCAAGTAGAATTAGGCCTATCCTTAGCACTTTGGAAATTGCACCCATAAAGTACAGGAACTCCTTGCTAAAGGTGGCCTGTTACACCTGACTCCTCTGGAGAACATGAGATACTGATGCAAGTTACAATGATGCATTTTTAGCAGCCATCCTTTCCACTATTGATTTTACTTTATAATTCCACTTCAGCGGGGAAATATGCCACCAGACAGGGAATTACCACACCCCTCTAAGGAATACAACTCCTCAGAGTTCTGATTCATGACTCAAAGTAACTCCTGGTTTCTCATGCCTGATTGATTAATGAATTGTGCGTATTTGTTTTATTGAGCAATGCAAAACATGGATCCAATTGCTGGTTAGCCGCTTAAGATGTCATCTTTGTAATGAACGGTGTTCGGACACCATAACTATGGGTCTCATACCAGCATTTGGTGACATCTGAAGGTGTACATGATACACTGACATGAAAACGTGCACACGCAGCAGTAGCTAATTGACTATAGTGAACCTGATTCAAAAGAGGGAAGCAAAGCTCGTGAACTCTGTTCATTGACACTGGACTTCATTAATAGCAGCACATACATTGGGTCTAGTTTAAAGTTCTGCTAGCATTTCCATTATAAACTCGGGGCCAGATTCTTTGCTGCCTCTCCTGGGAGGCTCAGCCCAGCAGGAGGTGCTCCCTTTGTGCCAGATTGACCCCTGGCATTAGCTTAGGGCTACTCTAACTTAGGGCAGCCTTACCTCTGCAGTACAGAACCCCTGAAGCGCCGGCGAGCACTACAAACAGGCTTCACCCTGCCCTGCCCACCACACTGAGGCGACAGTATCCTGGGAGAACAGTAAATGGGCCCTGTGCTGCCCCTGTGCCAGAGGAATTCTTCCCCAGTCCCTTGTTATCACCTTTAGACTTCTACATAACGTCAGAACAGCACATGGACTCAGGATGGGGGCCTTAGATCGTAAGCTCTTTGGCACAGGGGCTGTATCTTTATTTGCTATATAAGGCATCATGCCTTTCTATGGTACTATATAAAAACTCAGTCCTGCCAACCCAAAGTGTTCAAAAATCAAGAATTAGATGTGAACATCCTTAGCTTAAAAACATGAGACTTTAAAAAATAACAAATGTTGGGTACTTATATTTGCCTTCAGGTTTAGGGGTCACATTTTCAATCTTTTCTCTGCATCCATGGAGGCTAGAAAGTTACTTTTAAGAAAAAGGAAGCTGAAATTCTCAGGTAATCACAGGAGCTGTGGCCTTATGGAAAACTCCAAATACCACAAGCTTGCAATAAAACAAGACAGTTGGTAACACTGAAACTATTAAACAACAATAACAAACCCATCAATCTCAAGGGATCCTGTTACTCATCTCTAAATTTACCAAAGGATAAAATTCATCCAGGAGGCCCACTTTCTTTTACTGTATTAAGAAAAGAACAATTTGCCCCGTCTATAAATTACAGAAGTGCCAAAAGAAAACAAAAGGTTCACAATCCTTTTAGTTCCCTCTAAACTCATGTGTGTGTTTGTGGCTGACACATCCACATTCCTCCCTCTGGGCTTAGCTGTGGGGATCTGCCATGGAAATTTTCTGTGGATGGGGTCTCCTGTTTTACCCCGTGCAGCTGATAGGGAGCTGTAAAGCTGCTTTTGGCCCTTGTGCACTCATATGACTTGTTAACCTTGGGAGGCAAATTCAGTCCCCTGCAGAAGACCTGTACAAGACCGGTTGGCAATGTGAGTGCTGATTTACAGGGATGGTGGAAAAGAGGGCGGGAATTACAGGGATCCAGTGGGTAAAACAAACACACAAACCCCATATTGGGGCGCAGAAGGGCATCAGGGTGGGTTAGCCCAGCTCACAGGCTGCACTGCAGTCACAGTGCCCCTATGGTCTTCCCCCCCAGTAGCCCCTTGCTAGTCCTCCCCCCGACCAAGCTTGATTGCTCAGGCTTTGTGAAGGAAGGGTGAATTTCTATGGATTTCAATTTTTTCAGGGAGGAAAAAAATAATCAGGGCCAAATTCCTTTGAAAAGAAGATGCTGAATGTTGGCAGAAGCCACTTTTCATGGGCTTCAGCATTTGAAATACTGAGAAGTGGCTACTGTGGATGTGCTGTATTCATCTTTTCAAAGAAATCTGGCACGGAATTTTACTCCCCTGTTTTAGGACCCAATCCTGCATTCCTTTCACGCCCAGACTCCCACTGACTTCAAGGAATGTAGGATTGGATCCTAAATGTGTGCTTTTCTTACACAATAGTCCCTCATGGTTACGATCTATTGAGCAATGCACACTTTAAAAACCATTTGGAATTGCAGGCTCATCTGACAGGCCAGAATAGTTGTAAAGATCTTTCATTATTTCAGGAAAAATGCCTGGTGTGTGTGCATACACACATTGACACATTTTTCTGGTTTCAGACTGAAGGAATGCCATCCACCCCAAGCATCAAGATGCATCAAAATCTTTCAAAGCACTGCCCTGATGTCTAATAAAGAAAGAACTAGATGCAACTTTGCTATTTAAAAAACAGAACCCAACATAGGAGCAGCTGTATCCCATGGATAGTTTTACAGAGAACTTTTGTAAAGCCCTTTTAAAAAAATTTGAGTTGGCTAAGACAAAAAGTCTTACATTGCTATTTTTGAGGATGCTGTATATTAAGTTACTAGGCTATTACGATGCAAATCTCAAATGTACAAGCTCCTTACTTGGCCATAAACACAAAACAGTATACATTGTCCTTTCAGAAGAAAAGGTTTGCTGCTAAAATAGCAGAAGCTCTACGTAAATAAGCAACATTCTTTCTGCCTGAGGTCACTGACTTGCCCTATTCAATTTCGGCCTAGTCTGGGATTTGACAATCTAAGCAGGGGAGAGGCCCTTTCCTTTTTTTCAAAAGAATGCTGGGATTTTATTTGAAATTTAAACTCTTGCAAACAAAAGGTGGCATGGTACGCCAGAGGCCTGTGAAGGTGGAGTACAGGATGTGTATTGTTTTCTCCCTTTACATAGATTCTTTCAGGAAAAAGCATTCAGAGTCTGTGAACAAATTCTAATAAAATATTATCAGGTAGATAGAAAGAGTAGATTTAAAAAAAAATATTCATGTAGGGGAATCATAGCAAATATTTTCAAGATATAATTTAAAATTATGTTTTTTAAATTCTGAATTTAGTTTACCCCAATTTTCAGAATCCCATCTATAATTAACATTATTTTTAAATGCATGTCTTTACGTCAGAACTGCAGATTAATTCTGAGTTTGTACAGCCATTACCAAAAGATTCATTTTGTCTCTCTACATCAAGTCAGTCTACCTTCACGGGTCAAGTTTATCTAGTCTCTGTCTGTCTGTCCATTAGTAGTTTGCCCAGACTATAGTATCTGAGTGCAATAGTATGGCACCATGGTATTTGAGTGCAAACAAAATTATAACATTTTTTAGAACACTGCCCTCCCTGCATGGTGTGGGGTCATTTACATCAGTGCAAAGTGATTGCAAAACTGCTATCAAATCAAAATAATGGAGTTCCACACTCACTTTGCAGGATTATAAAAGAATATACAAGGGGGCAGGTCAGCAGCTGATGCAAATGGTCAGAGCTCCGCTAAAGTCAATGGAGCCAGGGTGTTTACAACTGCTGAGGATCTCCCCCAAGGCAGTCCTTCAGGCATTAGCTAACCCACAGTACAATCCAAATGAAGACAAGGCAGTTGTAGTATTAACACATTAGCAGCTCCAGGTGTAAACCAGATGCTGTCCCCAATATTTACCTTGATGTGCTGAAGTGCTGAAGCAACAAACTGTCCTGTCTTCACTAGGATTTTACCTCATGCAAGTGATCATGTGTTAGCTAACCACGATGTAATCAGGCAAAGTCAAGCCCACCATGCCAAGTTACATCGTGCTAACAACTGCTTGTGCCTTGTCTGCACTAGGATTATACAATGAGATGCTAATCACATATCTTACTGTAAGAGCCAACCTTTTTTGGCAGTCCTGACACAGCCTTAATGCATTGTTTGCGTTAGGAATTCTATCTCCCTCTCCAACAATCCAGTCAGGTTACTAAACCGAAGTAACCCAATGCTACTGGGACAAGCAGGGAGTCTGTGGCCTGTAGTGGGGATGGAACATTGTAGGTACCACATTATGAACCCAAGAGACATTTTCAATCTTTTATACAGTGTGAGAATCTAAAAATTTGGCAGATGTTTCCTTTCTCTCCTGCTTATTTATTTATCCAGCCTATACCACCCTTTGTTTCCAGCGGAGGACATAAATTATTTCCATGGATCTCAGATGGAAGAGCTTATATTGAAAAAGAATTTATATAATTTAAGTCAAGCATGTGTTTAAAAATTAAAAAGAAAAGTAATACCCTGAGCTGATTTAATAGCTATTTATTTTATCTGTACTCCCCTCTGTAAGCTAGTGGGTAGACACACTGGCTGAGAAAGGTAAAATAAAATCCCAAACTATAGTTCGGTTCAGGTTCCTTTACTCAGCTTTATTAATAACACAGAATATTAAAAACAAAGGCAAAACAAGTCAGAACACTTGGTAACAACCACCAGAGCCTTTTCCAGCATTCAGTGAGATGGGAGGGGAGAGGCTACTCCTTCCTCCCTAGGAAGCTCCCACACTACAATAGCTTCCAGTTCCCCTGTGCTTTCATAGCCCTGCCCCATCACCCATATGATAGGCAGGGAATGTGAGCTTTTCTTGTAACCCATTACATGCTGGAATTTAAGGGGTTGCCTTATACATTATCACACCATTCTTCAAAGGTCTCAGTGCATGCAGATTTTATAAAACACAAACAAACATACAAAATCAAACTGGTGCTTTTCCAGCCTGTCAAACTCAGGAAATAAAACTCTGCCTGCCTGCTTCCCTCCCTCCCTCCCTCCCCTCAGCCTCCCTGTTTCCATTGAAAATGCCCTGACACTAGCCCCCCATCCATTTAACATGGGGGCTCTTAGTTCAAGTAGGTGGGCTGATCTCAGCTGCTGTCATGCCCTAGAGGTATAAGCCAGGGCCCAAACTATTTAGAGTTTTATAAGTCAAAGTCAACACCTGGAACTACGTTTGGAAATGAACTGGATGCAAACCTGAAGTGGAGGCCTGTGCAAACACAGAGCACAGATGTACTGTTCTTTGCATTGCAGTAGAACCCAGGATCTCCAGTCAGGAATTGTGCTAGTAGTCCCTTCCCCGAAGAGTTTACACAAAATGTATGTGCTCCGTGCAAGAAATATTGCTAAGTGGACCACCAAATTCTGCACTAGCTGAAGTTTCCAAGTGGCCTTCCCGTACAGTTTATTGCTATAATCCACCTCAAAGTGACTATTGCAATAGAGCTCTATCCAAAGGAAAGGTTTGCAATCTCTAGTCAAGCTCTCTTGGACCCTGCTTGCTATTTGAACAACCAGAATCAGCTGGGGAGCCAACACAGACAGTCCCATGTTGCAAACCTGAACAACAAAAGGCAAGTAAATGCTCTCAGCTGAAGGAGCTGACAGAGCCTCCTGCACCGCTGCCAGTTCTTCCCCAACTGATTACATTACCTTTCTTTCACTTAAGTTTAGCCTCACCTAGCTAGCTCTCAGAACAACTGGGCACTTGGCTAGCCAATGAAATCTGATCAGCAGCAACAGCAGGACCAGGTAAAATAAAGACAAGGAGCAGAGTGGCATCCGTCTACTCTGTACATGAAGGCACAGCAGCCCATACCACCTTACTCTCTCTTGTAATATTTTATATATATGCTGTGCAAGCGGGGTGGGTAAGAGCAAATCTTGCAGCAATCTGCAAGAGTGATCCCTGAAGGCAACTGCCCAAAACTACCCGCTGAGTCCTCTGAGAAAGACAAGAACAGATCTGCACAAGAATAAGGTTTCTTTCTTCCTGCCAGTAGACTTACGTGCATCAACATCTCAGTCAATGGCATCAAAGGCGGCTGCTGACAAATCTAAACAAATCAGCCTGGATACTTTATCTGAGTCATATCCAGAAAGAGATCATCAGCCAACACACCCAGTACAGTCTCTGTGCGTATCAATGTGTAAAATCAAATAGGAAGTCTGAAGACCCCAGGTGTTGCCACTGTTGTGTCACCGTCTCAATATTCGACTCTCATTTCCGCAAAATGGGACATCAGCAAAAAGACAATGACTGCTGACATTCTTGAGCAATAGCTTAACCATTATTTCATTACGTGATAACGACGACCCTGGCCCACCCTGAAAGGAGGTGTTGATCATCTCCTGCAACAATAGACATAATGACTCCCTGCTGCACTTTGCCAGCCAAGGACTTGGGTCTAATTCACAGCTGTAGTGCCAAGCACCGCACACACCTCATGAGTGTCACTGGTTGAAACTCTGCATTTGTCCATTCCCAGAGGCAAAGTTCTGCCACCAGGGAAGATGGCAATCCAGTCCCAATTTAAGAGGTCTTATCAACAAAGCAGATGGAAAGTTCCTAATAGAGTTGAATATTTAACACTGAGTTTGAGCAGAGGCATCCCAGATTCACCAGGTACTGTGTCACTCAAGACAGTTGCTTTGATTGCAACTTTCTTTACTTCTTATATACTCACTCCATAACACTTCAAAAATTCTTTTATGTTGCCATCAGTCAGATTCAGACTGTGTCTTTACCCACCAGCCTCTCAAGCACCTTCCCTCCCATTCATCTGTCAGAAGCCATCTTTACACCATAGCGACATGGGACAGTAAAGCAGAGGCCTTTATAGCAATAGCAGAGGACAAAAGGCCTTTGAGAATATCGATAATGTGGTTTGTTAACTAAAAAGCATTCTCATCCAGACCCATCTGAAACTGAAATGGCTAAAGACACTTAGGAAAGTTTAAACACACTGATAAACTTTTGAAATAATATCATGATAAATAGTGGAACACTAAAACAATGTACAAGCTTTCAAAAACACCTATTTCGTAGTTACGGAATATTCACTAGTAAATCAGTTATTTACTACTAAATTTTAGGAAACAGACCCCAATCTGCCAGCTCAGTGATAACAGAACAAACTCTTCTCTTGTTTATGCTGGAATAAAGTTGGACTAACTCTCTTGAAGCTCATGATGTTACTCTGGATTTATACTAATGTAACTGAAAGCAGAATCCAGCCAAGGATCTTTGATAAATTTCCGATAATCTTTTTTTTACGTGTTTTGTTGTGGTTGAAAGGTGACTACAACTAATTGAACATACCTTATGAGCAACCAAAAGAGAGCTGGAGCTTGCCAGGTCACCCAATGTTTTTTATGGAAAACTGTCCTCTAAAATGTATCATGCTCAAATTTCTGTGGAAAAAAAAATGACCCATCAGCCTTCTCCACTTTTCTGCAAGAAGTTCTGAAGTTATGTTAGAACTAAAATACATGCAACTTTCAAGGCATAAAATAAAGAGCTGCATAGGTAGGACTGATAGTATGCTCACTTCTTTGGCACTCAAATACAATAAAGCTATTGTTTCTTTAATACTATTCTTTTCTTTAAGAAGTATGTGAGGTTTCAGCCAACTCTCCCTAACTATTAGTTCAGGATGAATGTTCTTAACTCAGGATTCAGCTGGAAAGAACCCAAGTAGATGCAATCAATTTTCCACTAAAATCCACTTCCTTCCTCTCTTCCCTACCCAGCATGAGCCATCAGCCCACCACTAGCTAGAACCAGTCATGGGTGACTAAGACAATGAAAACCTCTGGATGTCTTTCAGCCAATCTTCTATCTAGCTTGGTCACTCCCTCTCGATTTTTCCAGTTTTTCATATTCTCATGTCCTATTCACTTGCGCAAACCAAAGTGCAGCTATTTACAAAATTACAGTAGCCCACAAACACCAGACTGAATGGTTGTTATAAAACCATGGGGTCATTCATCTAAAAATGTAGGGAATCGATTCTGTAAATTCTGCTGATACTGACGTATGTTCTACCTTTATACAACAGTTAGTACATAGGCAATCAGCATAACATCCAAGGTTAGTTTACCGAAACTGCCTGTAATACAATTCTTTATACACTCAACTGCTCTGAAAAATATGCTATTACTGGGTTTTGATTTTTTATACACAAAATGCTGGTGTGAATACACTATCGCTATATTTTAATAGCAAAAATAACAACAACCACCAAAAACCTAAGTAAGATGGCTTAGGCATTTCCCACAGTCCCCTGTGAACCACACTGCCTGAAAGAAGAACATTTATAAAGCCAACAGATAATTTGCTACTAGTATTTACCCAGGAGTAATAAAAAAACCCAAACGTTTTTGACTCTTTTGAAAGCAAGACTTAGAAAATATGATCTCTGGCTCTAATCTCAGCACCTTCTGGGGAGTTTAACTGGATGATTATCCTCCACCCCCAAAAAAGTATGCAACTTTTCCTTCATTAAATAACTCATTGAAACAGCAAATCAAGTCCCAGTTGGCTATGTATTCTTTAAGCTACTTTCCTTTTTTCTTCTCAGAAGACTGCCGTGCTGTTAATACTGATCCAGCAAATTGTTTCCATAGGTTTGATTTTACATTACTGCAGTTCTTAAGTTCAGGAACCTACTGACTTTCTCAAAGAAATTATTTGGGTTATTTCCAGGCAGGAATTTCTCAGGGAACTCAGCTGGAAGAGCTACAGTACAGAAAATCTAAGCAGTAAATTGAATTAAATTATCAAAGTCACATCACCATAATCAATCTAGTACTAAATATCAGGATACACTTCTATATTAAAGTTAATCAATTACCATTTAGACATAGCTATCAGTTATTAACAATTATTGTTAGGGACTGCAAATCCATGCCTAGTTTTAAAAGAATGTTAACTTTAATACCATACGCTCTCTGCAGTATATGTAGAATTAAAAGGTCTGGCAGACCTTTTGCTGTTGGCTTTATTCTGCATATGTACAGGGCAAGTTTGAGTCATACAAAATACTTGAGTTAGCAAAGATTTTAGAAGCCAGTAGACTAATTGGTGATTTTATTTCTTCCTCAAAACAGATTCTTTGTTCCTTTCATCTGCTCTCATTGTTTATTACCCACTTAAATTCATAATTTTGCTAGTGGTATCACAATCATGTATTATTAACAACAACATATTGCACCCTAAATTTACATGATGCTTGATAAAGAAAGTCTGTGCCCTTAACAGTTTACAATTTAAGACAGATAAGTAAAACAGGAGACAAACCACAGCACTACAGTCCAGAGAAGGGAGAGTGAGGAAAATTGACTGGCAAGGAAAACAAGGAAGGAAATATTCCTGAAATAAGTGAGTTTGAAGGAGAAGAGGAAAGAAGTGGGAGACTGTTCCAAGCACAGGATTTAAGGCCAAAGCAGAGAATGCATGAAACAGACAAAAGGAGCAGTAACCTGTGAAGAGCATACAGCATGAGTAGGTGAGGAGAAAGAAATAACCCCAGAGATGTAGGTGAGGATGAGATTATGTAGTGTCTTGAAGGCGAGGACAAGGAGCATGAATTTGATGTGCAAAGATTGCTGAAGTGTTGATGGAGTGGAGGGTGGCATGGCCAGACATGGGTGAGGGAATAATTTTCAGGATAACCAGATTGGAAGAGGTTTGTCACATAAAAGTAGAATGTAATGGGAACATAAAACATATTGGGCTAGATCCTCAGCTACTGCATACCGTCATAGCTCCTTTATTTTCTCATTGTACAACTTTTAAAGCTGCCTGCCACCTAGTATTCTTGACACTTCTGGCTTCCTCTGAGTTCAGACAGTTACAACTTCCTGTGAGATGTCACTTCAATCATAGCACAGTTTTCCTCTGATGAAAAGAAGCCTTTTAAAATGTGCTGTTATCTACAGGTTCATGAGGCTGATCCAAACCTCACTGAAGTCGGCAGAAATATTCCTATCGTCTTTGGTGGGCTTTGGACTTGTATTTCATAGCTTTAAGGCTTTTTTCTTTTTTAAAGCTATTAGAAGACTTTTAGTTAGAGCAGGAGTACTAGTTACTGTCTTTGACTTTATGGTTTGTCCTCACCTACTGCTGTCATTGACCCATGGTGCTGATGTCTCTCTGCATCTCTCAAGAGCTGCTCAGCACCTTGCCGGCTTGAGCCCTACAATGTTAAAGATACCACTCCTAATTCTGCTCTTTGTGAAATAGAGGGGGCCTATGAAGGTGCGATGTCAATGCAGTCACATGTGTCACCATTTTAGTGAGTAACAGAACCATATGATTATTAATGCACCAGTAGATTAGTGGCTGAAAAGTCCGAAATACACACAACTCCCATGAAAGTTGATGGCAATTTATGCCTGAGTTAGGGCTGCAGAATGGGGTCCTCTACTTGGAGTATAAAGTGTCTGACATGTTTGTGCATAAAGAAAGCAGACCTAGGTGTCAACCAGTTGCTGAATTTTTGATTGTGCAAATGCTGCACATTGAGGAGCAATTTTTGCATTTAAAGCTCTTCTTGAGATCAGTTGGAGTTTGGGATACAAAAAGAATACAGGATTAGGCCCAGAATTATTACATTTTATATTTGAACATTCCCGCCCCTTAAAAAAAAAATCACTCTCTTTCCTCTAATTTATTTAAATTTTAAACAAGAAAAATGCTGGCCAGACTAATCTTGTGAGGTAGGAGATCCCAACAGCAAGATGACAGCTTTAGGATACAGCATAAAATGTTCATGTATTAGAGACCAGCTACAGTGTGTTAGAATGCTTTCATCACACATAAAAGAACACTAATTATTAGACATGCACAGATATTCTAGTGCATATCATATCATCTGTGTCATCATCATCTGCCATAACACATTGGCTGAGTTGAAAAAAAAACCAGGGTTTTTGCTGACTGCCAAATGGATTCAGTAAATGTAGAAATTGGGTGGTACTGAATGAGAACTGAACATTGGCCAGGGAGGAGTCTCTGATGAAAGTGATGAAGTCTGTGATGAAGTGAGCAGGTTTTCTGGAGGTTTGTTTTTAAATTTTATTTAATATACTTAATTGAACACAGTGGAACTATGTTTGGGGGCATGAAGATTTAAAGTTCCAATGTGCATCAATCCAACATGATACAACCTTTCCAATGCATCTATGTACAGGATTCGCCCTACTAAGACTCTGTGGGTTAATTAACTCAGTAGCACCGGACAGGAATTTTCTTACCAGTATTAGCATAGTGTTCAAAGTCAAAATAAAAAAGTTTTACTTCAGAACTAATCATCCTCTCACAAAACTGAGTGGAAAAGGCCTGTCTAGAAAGAACTCCATGTCTCCCCCATATAGCTTCAGCTCAGACTGTGCTCTTTCAGAGCCTGTTTATGCGCCATTGAGGTCAGTCGGAGCTGGATCAGGACCCTACTGAGCATGTGAGAAGCCAAGAGCCCAGTCCTGTTCCCAATGAAGTCAAGAGTAGTTTTCCCACTGATTGCAACTGAACCAAGATTTGACCCTAAGTAATGATAACTCTAAAAGGCCTAGGGGAAGCTCTCGTCAAAGGATGGATGTTCAGGAAACAAGAAGAAAAAAAAAAGTTTTCTGGCTAAAATCAAATTTACCAACTTTCTTCCCATGCTGTGATTTCTGGGAGAACGTGTGTGTTTGGGTGGGGGTTAGTAGACAAATTCCCTTACCTGGGCAACAGCCTGGTTAAAACTCTTTAAGAAGTGAAAGATGGGAAAGCATTCTGACCATTGATAAGTATCTCTGGAAAGTATTCTACAGGGGTCAGCTTTACTCAAGCTAAGTTGCATCCTCGTCATTTTATAACAGTAAGTTTAGAAGTAAACAAAACATTCAACTCATGTTAAATACCAGGGGTCAACTGCAGAACTTTCATTGGTGCCCAAGGATAGCCCACTGCCATTATAATTGGCCAATCCTCCAGAGGCCTTTCATTTAAATGAGAAAGAATTTATGGTTGTTTATGTAGGCCTCATGCCAAGCCTGTTTCTCTGATAAGCTGCTCGAGTGCATTTGTGTCTCACATCCGATTTAGAGTCCTATGAACATTGTAGACAGCATTCCTTGGATACTTAAAACAAATTAAGAACACAACCTTCAGCATGGACACAAGGATGAGAAAGTTACTCTTGTGGCCCAAGCTTTAGGACCTCTGGGGAGGGTGCTGGGAAAACAGTCTTTTGAAAATCTTACATTACTCTTCTTATTTAATGACATATAATTCTCAGGATAGTCTTTTATAATAAATGGTAAATAGTCATTATTTGAGCACACAATTATTTTCAATAGCATGCTGCAGCAGCAGTAGGGTTCGGCTGACAGAGACTAGGAACGCTTCCTCCAGATAAGAGACATATCTAGAATACAATCATTATTATAACTAATAATGATAATTTACAAGACTTTGCACTTCTTTAGTTCTTCCACCTCAGAGTCTCCAAGTGCTTTACAAATATTAATGAAATTAACCTAACATCAACCACATGAGGTAGGTAAGAATTATTATTTCCAGATGGGCAAAAATGAGGCATAGAGTTTAAGTGATTTGTCCAAGATCAGACAGGAAGCCAGTAGCAGAGCTAGGAATAAAATCCATGCCTCCTAACTCACAGTCCTGTGCTTTAATACTTCTTAACCACAAGTCCATCAATTCTTGTGTTTTAGAATTTCCTGAGAATTTGCTAATACCCCCTACAGGAAAGAAAGTAGGCCTCTATGACAAATCGCTGGATGGCCTTCATTTTCATGATACGTTCAAGGAAAAATAACAGCAGGCCTGCTTTCACTGTTTAACTCTACGAATGTAAAGAAATTCACAAACTAAAGATTTCTCAATTTCTACACTTTTCCCCCTTGCAACAGGTGACATTCTTCTTCAAAGAAAATTCTTAAAGCAAGTGAGAAACAAAAAATACTTTCAAGAGGAATGTCACCTGGAGTAAATGGGTCATGGAAACTCAGTGACCTTTTGCTTATAAATCTAAAGAATTTCACAAACTTATACAGTAAAAACAAGCCTACTTTCTAACAGTGGGTCTGAGCAAGTTTTCAGAATCAGCAAGGCACCTCTCTCTTGTAGTAAACTTTGTAAAGGAAAAGCAGCATGAGGGCAGCATTAGGCAGGTATGGGGCGGGTAGAGAGTAGTAACGCAAACAGTTGCAAGATGGATTGGTGGAGGCATTGATGAGATGGGCAGGGCACATATCAGGAGGATAGCAGAGAGAGTACAACAGACTTTAACTTTATATAGTAACGTGTGGGCAGAGCTGCACAAAACACTCTGCAGAGGATATCAGTCATAAAAGTTAGGTAGGAATGACAGAGTGCAAGTAACATAGGGTCCTAGAGAGCTGGGTAGAGAGAGCCAGTTACTATACAGGGGGCAGCATAAGTAAAGGAGCAACTCCAACTATGACAGGTTGTGGGAAGAGACAGAGAGGAGGTCAGGGCTGGAGACAGAAAATAAACAGAGATCAGGAGCTGGAGTAAGTGGGAAAAGATTTTAAAAAGGTTAAGTTTAGGGTGACCAGATAGCAAGTGTGAAAAATCAGGACAGGGTATGGGGGCAATAGATGCCTATATAAGAAAAAGTCCTGAATATTGGGACTGTCCTATAAAATCGGGACATCTGGTCACCCTGGTTGAGTTGAGTAAGTCTGGAGAACAAGTAGGGCAGCTTGGTTAATGGGAAGAAGACTCTTAAGGAACCAAAGTTGGTGGCGACGTGGTCTTGCTTCCTTGGGTGAGGATAAGTCCCTGCTGCAGTGTTCTGGAACCCTTAAAGTTAGGAAATGGGGATTCAGGAAAACCATCAAACAGGCATTGACAGTAGTCAAAATGGGACATAATTAAGCATAGTAAGAATTCGAACAATCCCAGAGTCAAGATGAGGACAAATTCTGGCAATTTTGCAGAGGCCGGGGTTGGGGGTGGGGAGTATATTTACTGATAAAGCAGCTAAATTAAAGTCTGAGTTAAGGTAAATTCTAGTGTACATTTGAAATGAGGAATAAGAAGGATTTCTACACAGAAACTTAACAGGACCTTCTCTGAACTATTCTGTAGTAGAATAAATACTGGTCAGAGTCAAAATAGGTAGAGTGAGGGATCAGAGACCAAATCAAGGGAGACAAAGATGGCATCCTCTTCATGGAAGTTGTGTCCGAGGTGAAAGGTATATAAAGAAAAGAAGCGGGCCATGGACAATCCTTGGGGCACTGCAGAGCAGAAATTATATGGGAAAGATATCCGTACAGCCAAATGGTGGGGCAGAGGAGAGCCCAGAATTCATGTAATGCCTCGAGGAAGAGGGAGGAATGCCCAAAATTCATGCATTTAAGGAAGAGCCCCAAAAAGCATGAATTAGTGTGTATGTAAGAACTGGGTTTATCAGGATGGGAGTGAGAACAGAAACGATTAACTGGTGTCATGATTTATTGGGGAGACTGAACTGATTTTATTTGAGCAGACAGAATTGATGAACTGCTATGTGTGGGGATTTACTGGTGAGGGAGTAAGGATGTCAGTTAATTAGGGGTGGTTACAGGAAGCTATGACTTTGTAGGTGTGGCTATTTTACACCCCAGCTAACAGGCTTAGTCCTTAAAGGAATGGGAGAGGACCTTTGGAAACTCTTGCCTGATACATTTTTCAGAACAACAATACAAATTACAGGAAGTAAAAACAACCTCCAGAAGCTGATTCTTCTCTCTGTTAGTGTTTCTCTCTTGACTTTTTCTGTTTGTTTTTCCTTTTGTTTTGTATCTTTTTTATAGTTATTTTCATTATCTTCCTTTAATTTCTTATATACTACATCCAAAACAACTATGTTAAAAATGTTAAAGATTGCAAATTCAAACACTCAAAAGTTAGAAAATGCCAGAATTAAGGGTGTCCATATAACTAATTCAGCTCCATGTGTGTATGCATTGTGATATAAACAGTCTTTAATTACATGATCACATACTCTAAGTTAACTAAGGGAAAGTTAAAAGGCATTGTAAACAGGGTCTTATCATGGAACATGCTAGGCATCCTTAATGGTGGGCATTACCTGCGCCACCTAAAATTATGATTCATGGAAAGTAAGAGATAAAAACATTTACTGATAATGTCAACTGACTTGCTTCCATTTTCCTCTGGCTTATCTGCACTTCTTCCACTTTCTGAAATGGATTGACACTAACTGCAGTGCAGGGAAATGTTTTCTCTTGGAGAAACTGAGGTACATGTTACTCAGTTCCAAGAAAAATATTTAAAACAAGAAAGAAAAAAAAAGATGAATGATGACAGAGGTAGGATTCAAACTAAGAGAAGCAAAGGCCACACATACACTAGGAGCTCTTAAGCAGTCACAATGTTGATAGGACAACAAGTGGGTTTCAGCAGAGCTTAAAATACTTAAATTCTGCAAGTAAAATGGTTAAATTCTCCATGGCATTTACCATAATTTTTAAAAATAAAAACAGAGGCAGAAATCTTGCTAGAGCATGCTTGTTTTACTTATGTGTTTTCCAGCCCCTGAAAGAGTCATAGGTCCTGGAGGTGATCAGTTCCACATTAGGAATACAAAAATACTGTGAGAGAAATACAAGTATGGGTATGTCAATATACCCAAAGAAAAGTTTCCATCATTGGCTGCTGAGTGACCCACATCAAAAGCCAGACATTGAATGCTGGAATAAATAATAGAACACAATTAATACCTTTCACAGAAAAAAGGAGACAGAGGCAGACCGCAAGCCAACTATTCATCACTCACCTTCTGACAGTGAAGAGGGACTGCTTTTTCTCCTTTCCAATAGTCTAGCTATCTAGAGACAACCTCTCCCCCAGACTCACTCTTCATTTCTGTGAACACTGATTGTTAATATAGCCACTACAGGCAAAAGATGACATACATTAACTTTAAGCACCTGAGATATTCCAGCCTTGCCAGGCTAGGAAAGTTGGGCATGACTAAAAACATGTTATCTATTATGTTTTCACTAACCTGTTTTTAAACACTTATGAAGACAGGGCTTAACACCTTTAGAAAAATACTGGCTAGTGGTGGTTGTCCCTGGGAGATGGGAAGGACAATGACCAACATGGAGGGTCAATTAGTTAAAATCAAGCATATGCATAAGTGGTTTGCTGAGCCAGAACATGGTTAAGAAAACAGAGAGGTACAAGGTCTTAGAAATCAAGGCTGCAAAGTGTGTTGGGGTGTAGGAGATCATTACAAGAATCTGTGCCACTGCTGATTATCTCAAACACTTAACATTTCCGCCCTCTCAAATCTATCTGTGTGTTACAATCCTCTCGCTTTTCCTAAAGTCAAAAATAATGTCAGATGAGCATCGGGTCATTGGCGGAGGAAACATTCTGAAGTCAGTGGGAGAATAAGGTACCCAGCACCATTCAGGAGGTGCTCAGTTGGGCTTTTTATTACTGGAGAGTGGCTTCAGTTTCTTTGCTGATATTCATTCATATTTGGAACCATCAGGTAAGATAGCAAATTACCTGTACTCAGCTGCTAGGATTACTGTACATTATCTTCATTATTACCTGCACTTCTAAAGTGTGCATTACTACAGTATTTGTGTGGTCTGTTCTATAAATATTTATAAAGCATCAGAAAAACAGGCTCTCCCCAATTGACAACTGACAATCTGAGTGACTGGCCCGTTGAATGTCTAACACAGCTAAAGCCAATTCTCGTCTTTATTTCTTCTTTCCAGCCAACCCCACAATGGTGCAATCAAAAGCAGGTCTAAAACGTATTGTATTTTTTCTGAACTCTGCCAACTACTTGTCTGTCCCATCCCCTCCAAGTGCAAACAAGACAAGTGCTGAGTTTCACATTGACCTGGACCTACTCTATTGCTAAGAGGTTACTATTTTGCTAGCTGCCTCAGTGATTCTTCTCAGCTGAACTCATTCCCCTCCAAAGTATTTAGCTCTCCACTGAGTCCCACATTAATCAGCTGCCTCACACATATCACATTTCCAGGATGCAACAAGACATATTGGTTTTTTCAGCATATGGCTAGGAAGCCTCAATGCATCTAGGTGGCCATGGATGAAATCCGAATGTAGAGTCTGAGTATTAGATGAATAACATTTGTAGTTATGCAAGTTATGCATCCAGATCTCATACTTCAGTCCATGGAGGTCAGGAAGGAATGTTTCCCACATACGCAGCACTGAATCACTGGCCAGCTTGCCTTTCTCTAAGTATCAGGTATCAGCCACTGCCACAGGCAGGATCTCAGATGGAATAGCTCAAAGGTCTGATCTATGAAACTATGGGAATAAAATATATAGGATGTTTGCCATACAACAGCCTTTCACTCTAATGGAAATAATGCAGCCAGAAACCATTCCAACACTTCAACAATTTACCCCTAAGTGTGATATGAATTGGCAAATCTCTTTTTCATGACCTCACTGTGATCCTAGATGCCTAGAACAGTCCAGCTTTTACTAACACTGTTATTCACAACTACAACTGAATTATCCAAATCAACCTTTGACTGCTAAGTAGTTAAAAGCTCATGCTTAGGTATTTTTGTATCATAAACTCTGACTGCTGACCTAGACATTATAGGTGGACACACAGCAAAAACCCCTCATACCCTAAACAGTTCCAGCATTGAATTATATTTTATTCAACATAAACATTGCAAACATTGGTAGGGAACTGAATTCAAGGCTAAACAGCACACACTGGCAATATGCAATTTGGGTGCCATGTGATTCATGCTGGACTTACAAATGTGCTGTGATGGAAGAAGGACATTAATGTACTGCTGGGAGTTCAAGAATTTTAAAACTCACCCAAGTTCTGATAAACATGCCATGAAGGTAAACAGCTCTTTAAAGAGGTTATGGATATTCCTACTGGCAAAAAGTAAAGCAAGGTTCATTCCCAGTCACTTAATATGCAAAAGAACTTTTTCAGTCACATTAATAGCCTGTGGTAGACTCCCCTAGGCAGGCATGGCAAGCAGGGGGATAATGTTAAAAGACATTTATATTGTAGTAGCACCCAAATGTCTCAATCAGGATTGGGTCCCATTGTACTAGGGCTATTCACACATAAATGTGGACGTGATCCCTACCCCAAAGAGTTTGCAATCTAATGTCAAAACCTCACTCTTTTTTCCATATAGGCTGGAGGACACAAACTACTTCAGGAATGTAGACAATGCTCTGAGGGTGGCAGTGGCCACTGTTGCGTTCAGGGCCATACCATGCCTTTTGGAGCTGCTGCCAAGGCAGTGTGCTGCCATGCTCCCCTATAATCTCACAATACACCCCTTTGTGTGTTTCTGCATAGTGCTAGCAATGAGCTTTCTAAAGTCTGGAAACAGCCTGCACTGATGCAGCACTGGTGCTGTCAGTCATTGGCTGGAATTGTGAGATCTTGCAAGTTGTCATTTTTTTTTATTAAACTGCTGTATAAAAACCCAAGTGAGTGCTCCAGTCTGATCAATAACAAGCGAGATAAGAAATGTACTGCACACCTTTGGGATTCTACAGTTTGCTGTAGGCTTCTGATTGATCTTTCTATGATTTACGTGCTTTAAAACCACTGGCTGGAAGAGAGATTAAAGGCATATGGAATGTTCAAACATTTGCCTTTATGTGAATGAAGAGAAAATGTCAGTGGTGAAATTTGTGTACGTTTTTAGATCATGCACACAGGGATAGAACTATGTTAGTTCATAGACTCATAGACTCATAGGTCAGAAGGGACCAATATGATCATCTAGTCTGACCTCCCGCACAAGGCAGGCCACAAAACCCTACCCATACACATTTATAACAACCCCGAACCCATGACTGAGTTATTGAAATCCTCAAAAGTGAGATTTGAAGACCTCAAGCTGCAGGGAATCCACCAGCAAGCGACTCATGCCCCATGCTGCAGGGGAAGGCGAAAAACCTCCGTGGCCCCTGCCAATCCGCCCCGGAGGAAAATTCCTTCCCGACCCCAAATATGGCGATCAGCTAAACCCTGAGCATGTGGGCAAGACTCACCAGCCAGCACCCAAAAAGGAATTCTCTGCAGTAACTCAGTTCCCATCCCATCCAGCATTCCCACAGACCACTGAGCAGACTTATCTGCCGATAATCCAAAATCAATCGCTCAAATTAAACTATCCCATCATAACATCCCCTCCATATACTTATCAAGCTTAGTCTTAAAGCCAGATAAGTCATTTGCCCCCACTACTTCCCTCGGAAGGCTATTCCAGAACTTCACTCCCCTAATGGTTAGAAACCTTCGTCTAATTTCTAGTCTAAATTTCCTAATATCCAATTTGTACCCATTCGTCCTCGTGCCTATATTAGTACTAAACTTAAACAATTCCTCTCCCTCCCTAATGTTAATCCCCCTGATATATTTATATAGAGCAAGCATATCCCCCCGGAGCCTTCTTTTGGCCAGGCTAAACAAGCCAAGCTCTTTCAGTCTCCTTTCATAAGGCAGATTTTCCATTCCTCGGATCATCCTAGTAGCCCGTCTCTGAACCTGTTCCAGTTTGAATTCATCCTTCTTAAACATGGGACACCAGAACTGCACACAATATTCCAGGTGGGGTCTCACCAGCGCCGTATATAACGGCAATAACACCTCCTTCTCCTTGCTGGAAATACCTCGCCTGATGCATCCTAAAACCGCATTTGCTTTTTTAACAGCCATATCACATTGGCGGCTCATAGTCATCCTGTTATCAACCAATACCCCAAGGTCCTTCTCCTCCTCCGTCGTTTCCAACTGATGCATCCCCAACGTATATGTAAAATTCTTATTATTAATCCCTAAGTGCATGACCTTGCACTTTTCACTATTATATTTCATCCGATTACTATTGCTCCAGTGTACAAGGTAGTCCAGATCTTCCTGAATAGCATCCCGGTCCTTCTCCGTGTTAGCAATACCCCCCAGCTTCGTATCATCCGCAAATTTTATTAACACATTCCCGCTCTTTGTGCCAAGGTCAGTTATAAAAAGGTTAAATAAGGTCGGTCCAAGAACCGATCCTTGAGGGACTCCGCTAGTAACCTCCTTCCAGCCTGACAGTTCACCCTTCAGCACGACCCGCTGTAGTCTCCCTTTTAACCAGTTCCTTATCCACCTTACAACTTTCACATTCATCCCCATCTTTTCCAATTTAACTAACAGTTCCCCATGCGGAACCGTGTCAAACGCCTTACTGAAGTCGAGGTAAATTAGATCTACCGCATTGCCCTTGTCTAAGTAATCCGTCACCTTCTCAAAGAAGGAGATCAGGTTGGTTTGGCACGATCTACCTTTAGTAAATCCATGTTGCAATTTGTCCCAATTACCATTGACCTCCATGTCCTTAACTACTTTCTCCCTTAAAATTTTTTCCAAGACCTTACACACGACAGACGTCAAGCTAACAGGCCTATAATTACCCGGATCACTTTTATTCCCTTTCTTAAAAATAGGAACTACGTTAGCAATTCTCCAGTCGTACGGCACAACCCCCGAGTTTACCGATTGCTTAAAAATTCTCGCTAACGGGCTCGCAATTTCACGCGCCAGCTCCTTTAATATCCTCGGGTGGAGATTGTCCGGTCCCTCCGATTTTGTCCCATCAAGCTGTTCAAGTTTGGCCTCTACCTCAGATACGGTAATATCCACCACCACATCCAGATTCCCGTTCGTCATCCCTCCATCATCCCTAAACTCCTCACTAGTCTTATTAAAGACCGAGGCAAAGTACTTATTTAGATATTGGGCCATGCCTAGGTTATCCTTAACCTCTGTTCCATCCAAAGTTCGTTTTCTGCAAATCAACTAACATCATCCTGAAACTAATATAAACACAAAACTGTATATCCCTCATTATAAAGATGTATTTTTCTAGAGCTCTTACAACTGGAGCATTTCCATTAATTTTGGACTAAAACATCATTAAAATAGCTTAACATTTCAGCACAATACTGCTGACATTAAGGTTTGAGTACCTTGTCCGCTGGTGACTCTGAATGATAACTAAAGGCATTGTTACCATCTGTAACGTATCAATACATAAATATCTGCGTAACTGAATTCATGGCCATGCTAATGCTTAAGTCTTGAGAGAGCGAACAGTATATGCTACAGGCAATTTGTCAATATCACATTCCAAAACATACATAGTAAATATCCTTAAACCAAACTCTACTAAGTTTTCAATCATTTTTTTACTCAGCCTATTTGTAAATTTCAAATTATGGATGGAAATATATATATATGTATTTGGTGGTTTGTGTGTATACTGCGAAACTGACATTTCCTAACATTTACCAATAAAAATCCAATTCTTCTAAGCCTACTCAAGGACATGATTCAGCAAAGCACTTAAACACATGAGCAACTTGAAGCACTTATGCACATGCTTAAGTGTTTTGCTGAATCAAGGCCAAAAACAAGGTTTCAGCACTGTAATAGCAGAGAGAAGATTTTTGGCCCAGCATTTAAAAAAAAAAAGCCTTTTCAAGCTGAAATCGATTTCTCTAAGCAGTTGTGTAGGAAAGGGGTAACATCATGCCTTCACACCTCATGGAAACCAGGGAGCTTTGGTTTTCCCATTACAGGAAGTGAGTGACCTGCCCTATATAAAACAGCATTTATCTCAGAGGGATGTCCTGTTACACACGGGATTGAAAGTCTGCACCATTCAAAAACAGAGAGCAATGCACACACATAGGTAAAAACTGCCCAAGGGAACAAAAGCCCGATACTGTGAGATGCCGGACATCCTCAAATGCCACAGATCACAGGAGCTAGGATTTAACATCCATTAAGTCCACTGATTCTAAGTATTACTCACAGAGAGGCAGAAATATGTCATTATTTTACATCAAAAGCGTTCTACTTCCCAGGTCTCTGGCATTTTTGCCTTATCATCCTCTCTCAGACCATCAATGAGCTTTTTTATTATGGGGATGTCCCAGACCTTCTTAATCAAGATGTAATCAGGGGCCTCCTCCAAAGCTACTAGATGTGGGCTAGCATGGTGGTGTACCAAAGAGTCACAGTTTTTTGTATTTTTAACAGGAAGTCCTAAGGGCATCATGAGTGGTAATTTCATCTATTTACTAATCTTTGCATCTATCTTATGTATTTCTAGAGCAGCCTTGCCTAGTGGGGCCATATTTTCAAAAGAAATCAGTACACTCTGGGTGCTGAACTCTCTAAAATCTGGCCCTAGATCCTAATAATTCTGTGCTAGTCCATATGAGATTAGGAACCCTTCATCAATATTCTTGTACTTTTGAAATTATGAATTAAAGGAATCTTTCAGGAAACAGACCTAGCAATCTTCTGATGCTCTTTGGAGATTTTTTTTTAACCAATAAGGTGTTAGTTACCACTGAAACAAAAAATACACATATGAAAGTGGAAGTTGTTCTATGACAAATCAGGTCTCAAGGGGAATTTATCTAGAGTCTTTCCACATTGGTCCAGATGATTATATTTGTCTTCCACAGCAAGTTTAAAATGTTCATGATACAGTTCTGAAATTGGGTTCCTGGAGGTTCTGGAGCTCATTATCTCCCTTTCAATCTCAGGAAGTAGTCCCCAAAGCCACATTTCCCAAGGGTTTGAAATCTAATTTTTTAATCTTTGGATAGTTAAATATTGAGTGTTTACCTAAATATAATGTGCTTTGTGATGTTTCCAGGTCTAGCATTTTTCTCTCCATTAACTAACTACCATACACTGTCTAGACCCATTTGGTTGAAAACAGGATTGGTATCTCCTGGAGGAAAGTTTGGAACATATCTTATTATTTGCAAAGAAGAAAAAGGAGGGATGATTCTTGCTTTTATTTTATCCCAGGTTCCTAAGATCTGTGTTACTGGTGAGTGGAAACTGTTTTAGCACAGACCTTGGAATTACAGAAGGAAAATTAACTTTCCAAAGGGGTAGCAACATTTTCCTGCTGCACAGCATTTACTACTGTCCCTGTTAGACCAAATTATCAATGCCCAGAGTTGTATCTCTTCATTGAGTCTTAGAATTTAAGGCCAGAAAGGACCATTAGATCATCTAGTCTCACATCCTGTATATCACAGACCATTACATTTCACCCAGTTACCCCTGTATTAAGCCCCCATAATTTGTGTTGGCTAAAGCTGATCTTCAGAACAGCATCTGGTCTTGGTTGAGAATCTACCACTTTCTTTGGTAGTTTTCTCCAATGGTTAATCCTCTGGATGTTAAAAATTTGTGCCTAATTGCTAATTTGAATTCATCTGCCTCCAGCTTTAAGCCATTGGTTCTTGTCATGCCTTTCTCTGCTAGATTAAAGCACTCTTCAATACCCAATATTTTCTCCCTGTCAAGGTAGTTATACACTGTAATGAAGTCACCACTCAATCTTCTTTGTGATAAGCTAAACAGATCGACTCTCTCATAAGATATTTTGTCCAGCCCTCAGATCATTTGTGCAGTTCTTTCCTGCATTCTCTCCCGTTTGTCAACATTCTTTTTCAAGTGTGAATGCCAGAAGTGGACACACTAGTCCAGCACTGGTCACCAACGCCACACACAGAGGAACAGTCTCCTCCCTACTCCCACTCACTACTGCCCGGTTTATATACAGCCAAGAATCACATTAGCCCTTTCTGCTACTGTCTCATATGGGGAGCTCACGTTCAGTTGTTTGTCCTTTCCAAAGTCCCTCATTCTGTAGGTATGGCTTCCATTCCTTGTTCCTCAGGTTTGGATCCACTAGCCCTCTTTCCACTATTGGTCCGCATAATGTTTGAGAGGGGTTGAGTTGGGGTTTATTTTAAAGCAATTCCTAGAATCATATTCCTGTAAATTAAGTGTGAGGCTGAGGAGTGGTTTTGTTTAGGTAAAAAATCTTGTCAAATTGGGTGAGTTGTGTCCCACAATATTTAGGAAACTTCTAAAGCTCAGAGAAGTGGGGTCCAGAGAAATGGTTCAATTATTGGCTCATCTCTGTAAGTAACTGAAGGCATGCTTTGATTAAACACATTTCACCTGCAATGAGATCTGTGTTGTAATATCAATAGCACAGCTACCATTCAATGCATTATGCTAGAAAGAACAAAGGAATGAATGCAGTGACATCCATAACAAACTTTGGTGTAATGTGAATCTTGCAGAAATCAAGTGTGTAGACAAAAAGAAATCAAAGTGTTCTTTCTTGCAAAACATCCTTATTGATCAGGCTTTGGCATTAGAGCGTAAGAATATCGTAACGATAAGCTCACAGGACAACACGGAGCATTGTTACTTAGTGTATATACAGTGACTCATAGGCCGTAATTGGAATCATGGAATTCCGCTAGCATCGATTGGGATTCTGTGAGATCAGGTCCTAAGTTGCATTTTGTTAGCTGGACATTGACCACACACACGTTCGGAGGCCAGTCTGAAAGTTTATTGCTATGTTTTAACAACTAAACGAGAATTACATTTTGTTAATAAAATATCTTCCCCTGCCTCTAAATATTCTTTTGGAAAATAGAATGACTTACGTACAAAGGTTTATGGCAGACTACTTTTTTACCACGTATTCTGCCATGCAGAGGGACTTGTAATTTGCTCCACGTAATTAAGTTTAATTTTGGTGATGATTGTGTAGATATGATCTGATATTGTATTCTGTCGTTCTCTGCTTAGCAGGATGGCCAAATGCTTCGTTCACTTTGGGAGCCAGCAAAATTGCTGTTCAGCCATTGTCATATTTGGACAGACTCAGGAGAGCAAGTGACCCTTAAATTTTAAGCAAGTTTATTCTTGAACCTGATAATGGCCCAAAGCGGTTTATATAAGGTTATTTAAATGCTATATTCTGTTTTGTAAACAAATATTTATCTGTACAAAGCGAGAGAGAGAAAGAGAGAGAGAGAGAGAACCAAACCAACAGTTCTCCTTTTATAAGTGAACTTTACAATGCTCTCGTCAGTAGAAAGTTGTTTGGTTCTATGCCAATGATCTTTTACTCTCTTTCTAATCCTTAATTAATCCCTTTTAAAAACAATTTATGCTCAGCATATTCTGATGCTCAGCCTTCTGTTTGCGTATACGTATTGCAACGAGATCTTCTAAAGCGAGGCCAACGTTTTAATACATTAGGGACTGAAGTTGAGACACTTCAGTAAAAATGAACTGATTTTCAGAGTTGTTGACTGGCAACTCCTATTGAAATCAATGGGAATTTGTGTGTACTTAGCACTTCTTAAACACAGGCCACTTATTTAGGTGCCTAAACATGGATGTCATTGCTTAACTTTAGGCATCCACTTCTAAAAGTTGTGGCTCTTATTTTCTAAAATTCATGAAGTCTTCAGACCAAGTAGAATATCCTTGTAAAAAAAATCAATGAGAGTCACCATGAATTGAAAAAGGCCCCGTTTCTCCCCAGCAAAGCCATGCTTGTTGCTAAAAACCACATACTGTGTGTGGAGTCCATTTCCTTGACATGCCAGCAGATTCAAAGAGAAATCGTACAAGCTATTGGGAGGGGCATGGAAAATTCCAGATGAAAATTAAAAAAAAAAAAACCAACACAAATGCTGTAGCAGTTTTATAGCTGAATTTTCAACATGCGGTCTCTCTTTGTGCACATTCAAACTCGCACTTACAAACGTTTGTGCATTCAAGCGTGTACGTGCACACAAAAATTGCACGTGCATAAAATGAACTTTGCTTGTATCAAGCCTATTATTTGTGTGCAAAAATTATAATGCACATAAAGCTCCACAAATGTACACCAAGTACCATAAAGGCTGGGCTGAAGTCATTTTGAAGATATAAGACTTCATGTCAATCAAGTATTAGATATGTCCTCTTGCTAGCGAAAGTGCAGTTGGATGCTTGGAGATGAAGCACGCTCAGCCTCATTAATCATCAGTCTTGAAGCTGGTGACATGAGTGGGAATTTTGCCAACGGACGACAAGATTGGGCCTTATGCTGTACATTAGATGTTAAAAGAATACACAGTGGAAGGAAGCCACTAGATAACGTAGATCTGACTTACCACAAGAGCAGCACGTGAAGCAGTTGGTATGGTAGAGATTACCCATTGCTTGGCAAGCCTGGCTCGCTCCATATACCCCCTTTCCACACTTTATACAAATACCTAGGAAGAAGAAAGAGAATTAACATCAGAATCCTCAGCAGTTCCTAAAAGCAGCTGCTGGCTATTGATTTGTAAACACTTATTGTACCCCCATCAAGCCCTAAAACAATGAACTAATGATCCTGAATAAAATCCAGACACCAAAATTAGTGGTAGGCATCTTGAATGAAATGAGCAAGTGAAAACCAACCAAAAAATAAAAGGCAGAAAATCCTAGCCGTGGCTGGTGAAACAAAGCATGAAGAGCTACGCTGGCCAAACACAGCACAGAAATCCCACAGAGACAGGTGAAAATGAGAGCAGACAGAAAATCTGAATGCCCTCTGGAAAGAATTCAGACTTCCAAAGAAATGAACAGCTGAAGCCTTCAGTACAAGGTGAGTGATCTTAACATAAGGTGTTACATTCAACATTGCCAATAAAACAAACAATTTGATCAAACAGTATCATAGAAAAGAACGGTTTATTTTTTCTCTCCAATAATGTAATCAATATATCAAGAATGAAATAAGGTCCATAAGGAGCTCAATGAAAATGACGCTGTCAGTCATATGTAATGTTCTTTATCTCTCCACTGTCAGTAATATTTAGCCCCATACACACATGGGGCATTTTACAAAACAAAAAGCAAGGTATCTTTTCAGATATCTTATATGGGTTTTCAGATGGGATTCTAGTTGGGCTACTTACCTCATACTGCAGCAGCTACACTTCTATTTTTAGTATGTTAGGTCGATCAGAGCTAGAACCAATATGTCTACCAAAGATGGAATTACACCTTCAGCTCCACTGAAGACATAAAGGGTGCAGGCCTGGCTGGGAGTTCTGCCACTGACTTCAATGGGGTCAGGATTTTACCCTAAAGGTCTGATCCTGCTTCTCTTGAAATCAGTGGCAATTCCTATCAATTTTGTACAAGAGCACAGTTGAAGATACCAGCATAGATGTGCCACTGCCAGTTTGTTAGCTACTGCTGCTGCAGAGCTAGGAGGAAAAACTGGTGATTTGGGTAGGTTTCTACAAAGATTGCGGTTAGTTTTCTCACAGTAATGGAGTGATAGAAGCAAATTTCCATTATTCAGATACTTTCCCTGATGGGATCATAACCATTTTAAAATAGATCAAATGCGTCTCCTAAAACATGTGAAGCTGTAGATTGAATTGAATTAATCCCTGACATGACTGATTTTAATGGAATTGTGGCCACTTACACCAGAGATTAATTTGTCCCTGTTCTTTAATAAGGAATTAAATATATACAACACTGATACAAAACTATTTATTGTTTCATACAGTTTATTTTTTGTTTTCCTGATTTGTCCATCCATCTATGGCTCACCTGATTTAATTGTGCAGTATGCAGTGCAGTTGCATTCATGTCAGTCACATGGTGGGTGAGGTAATATCTTTTATTGTACCAGCTTCTGTTGGTGAAAGTGACACGTTTTCAGAGCTGGAGAAGAGCTTTGTGTAGCTCAAAAGTTTGTCTCTCTCACCAGCAGAAGCTGATCCAATAAACGATATTACCTCATCCACCTTGTCTCTAATTATGCAGTGTAACTTAAAGTCAATGTGATTTTGAAATTGCAGTTTAGAGAAATATAAAATACACCTTTGCTTCAATTGTCTTCCATAATTAAGCTACCTGTATGCTGGTCTGATCCTGGAAAACATGTACACATATGGTTAACTTCATATCTTATTGGCTTCAATGCAACTCCTCATGCACTGAGAGCAAAGGACCTGCACAACTGTTTGTAGAATCAATGCCCTAATCATCCAGATTTGTCTCTGCCTGTACTGAGAAAGCTATACGAAGATTATATAAATTCAAGCCACTAGGAGGAAAAAGTCTCACTTATTAGCTTGCAGAAACTGCACTTAATAGAGGGCAGGTAACACCAAGCTAAAATAGGGAAGAGTTCAAATGTTTCAGGTTAGTTTTTATTTGGTTTTACAAAGACTCAGCACATCGATAGTTCTGAGCTACCACACCGTAGAAAGAGAGGTGTCATTTGTTTTGAACAAGTAATTGTAGGAAAATGGAGAAGGCAGGCAGCACAGCATCTCCACTAAGATTGCTAGGATCTTGTTTGGACCCCCCGTAAGAGAAGAGATGGAGAGACCACTGCACACTCCAATTTTTCTGACCTTCTCATACACCCTCCAGAGAGATTTCTCCCACCACACAATCCCATTTCTGCAGCAGAAATGACGGGTTTTGGTACAGCACTAATGTTGCTGTCTCTCCTTATGGGTTGTGTATTTTGATTAACTTACAGGGATAACATCAAGTTTAAAAAGTTTCATTATTTTGAAACGCAATCCCTTTGGCTATGTTACAAATTATTGTATTAAACTGAAAGAATTTTACAAACTGCATGTAGTTTTCAACATTTATACTTTTAAACTGACTGCATCCATCTTAGATCATGAAAATAGATTAGTCAGTTTCACCTTTGTCGTCTGGTTCCCATGCATTAGCAGGATATAGCAATGATTGGATTATAAACACTGCAGGGAACACTTAAACCCAAACAAAATATTGCCTTCATTTAAATAAAATAATAATAATGAAACGTTTCTATTAATATTGGATTTTCTAAAACCTTTTTAAGTTTTTGGTGTTAGTTAAAGTACCTGACAATGTGCTTTTAACAACGTCAAGAATCAACCTGTGGTACCAAAACTCTTTTAGAGAGCTCAGCCTACTGCTCTGTAAACAAAATAGTAAGAAAATGTTGATCCTGGGGCTACATATTGTTGTAACATTGTTTCATTTTATAACTAAAGTGACCCAACTCCATTTTAAATTAATAGGAATATAAACTCATTGGACTGAAATGTAAAATGCTAACTGCTTTGTATCAACCCCCGGCTGCCATCTATTGTAACAAAATCTCTGTGAAACTTACCAGCGGCAGGAGGAGTCAGCAGGCGCTAAGTACTAAAGGCAATGTAATCAGAATGTAGCCTTTGGAAAACCTGTTACTTCAAACCCAGTAAACTTCACCTAAATAGTATCAATCCCTGAGAAACTTCCTTTGAACAGTATCCATTCATGTATCACAGCAAAATCTCTGACTTAAAACTCAGTAAACTGCATTTGAATAGTGTTTAGACATGTGTTGCAATGGGTGATTCTTTGTCAGCAGCAAACAACAGCTGGACAATTAAGAAGAATAAAATTGGGTTTCACTCTGTCAGTTTCGCTGTTTTTGGGGTTCAGTCCCCAATTACCCCATCACTCTTGGAAACTTCTAATTGGCTAAGTGGGCATATTGCTGTGTGGAAGAAAAATATAAAAGGTAGTCACAAACAGGAAGTAAACTGGAGATGTCCCGTATCTTTGGAAGAACAACAGAATAGTTCTACATGTAGGCGTGATCTACCTACTGTCTCTCCCCAGCTTGCCACTCAAACCTAAGTATAGAGTGTGGGGCTGTGTAACCTGAGTGTGACTGTATTTTCCACTCAGATGTGTAACCTGAGTGTGACTGTATTTTCCACTCAGATGTAAACCCGGGAATTGTACTAGTAGAATTGGAGTGCTGCTTTGCTGCTGACAAATCTCACTGGTGCAGTGTAAGTATAATAGTATAAGTATAACCCTATAGTGTAAGCTAGCTTTGTAAGTATAATTGTATAGTTGTAATTGTAACTGTGTTTTTAAGTAGTTAGATTGTTGTATTAAATAAGAATCAATGGTGATTTTTAAATTGTAATTATTGATGTATAAATTGTTGTAAGTAAAACAAAGTTGTATGCAAAGCAATCTTTGTCACTCCTTATTTGAGGGATCCATATAAATCGAACCTGACAGCAAGCTGGTTCTTGTTGTCACCTCTCATATGAAATCAGATTTAATATAATAAATGGAATTTTACTCTATATGGTGACTACCTGTAGCAGCTCCTCAACTATTAAGTCTCTTTTAACCAAAGGTTATGAAAAGTAAGAGGACTATTATTTACTGTAAGTTAATGATTCATTTGCTGGTGAAAGTTAGTTATTGATTCCTCTGTAACATTCTGATCCAAAAGTGCGGCCACTTCACTCAACTGACGTTGCAGCAGCTACCACACATGACAAAGCCACAGTCAGAGCAGTGGGAGTAGCCAGTGAACCCTTCTACTTCCCTATAATTTACTGGGAACTCTAGAATCAATGTCCTTGCAACATCCCAGAGGCACCCTGGGCCAGGAAGAGGTCCCCTTTGAAATGCACTATATTTCTCTTTTGAAATGGACAGTCTGTGGTTTTAGCTTAAGGCCCTGGTCCAGCATTTCATTTTTTTTTTGGTAAGAGAGCCAGACAAGAACAATCCTTTCCGAGTTTCTGGAATTACAACCAGCCATCGTCACCCATTCTATCCACTCTTTTATGATTAGTGAACAGAATGGGTGAAGACAGATTCACATTAGTGCCCCTGTGATTAATGCCACTGACATCTCAGCTAGGGAGTAGAATATTCATGTATACAAACACATCTCCTCCCTTTTCCTGCCTCTTTTTATTTCAAGTATGGAAAACATCCATAGGACTACATTTTTCTGAAATCTCTCTATTTGAGATCTCACTCACAAATGCCAGACTTACAGCCACGAACCACTGTGGCATATAAAAGCAATCACCTAATTTTCTTACCTGTTATCCCATTGGGCCACCAGAATCAAGTGAATTACTTGATCGTGAATGGTTCATTTAAGCAGTCCTCCCCTTCATCTGATTCATTATGAGCAGCTGTCAGGTTTTTAGTTTATTTTCTCTAAAAGACTGGTCATCAATTGCAGCAGCGAATGACCACAGAAATGACTGGCATTCTAAAAAGATTTCATGTATAATTCTAATTACATATTTTGAAAAATATATATGCAGCTGTGGTGTGAACTCATAATGCCCTGGAAAAATCACTAATGTCCAGGTTATTTATGATCAGTTTTCCAGCAATCGGAACCCAGGCTGTGCTTTGTTAGTCTGGTAAGAGGTCATACTTAATAGCAACACTGCATTTTGTTTCAGATTTATTTCCGATGCTTGTTAAATTTCCTTTGAAGAATGGGCGATTATGGAGCAAGCATATCACAATCTGTAATTTTATTGTGTGCCACTGTTTGAATCTAACAATTCCAACCTTTGTATACCTCGCGTGCTTTTCCTGCATCTCCGTGCCCATCGGTGCTATTGTTTATGATCTACAGCTGAGAACGTTCAGAGCTGCTCAGGATGGAGTGGAATTGGAGGGCAAAGGCGTCTTTTGTGCTCTACCCTGGTGCCAGGCCCATTCCCAGTGTAAATTAGAGCACTTTATAGGTTGCTTTAATTTATGCCAGTTGCCAACAGCCTCATGGGACCATTAGGAGATCACAGGGATGTCCTGACCATGCCCCTTTTTCCCAGTCACGCTCCTTTGCTGGTTGCAGAAAGCAGGAGTGAGATCAGAGCTGCTACAGCGACTCTACCCCATTTCCTTGCAAAGGGAATCCAGTATCCAGATGCAGATGTAAGGTTGCTTTGTGCTGCCAGAGTGGTGCAAAGCAATTCCAGCAAAGGTGAGGATTGGGGCCATTAGTCTTTACATTGAAGCTGTCTCCCCTGGAGTAGCCAGCTGCCCATTCAGCATGTAAGAATGCAGTCCATGTGACATCACAGCCCATTATCATGGAATCACTGCATTTTCACACAGATAATAGACACAATGCACGAGGATATCAGAGTTTGCTAGATGTTTGGTATCTCTCTTTATCTAGAAAGATATTACATAATGCTGTGGGTAAAGGCATTCCTGGCACGAGCATAGGATAGCTGTTCTCCGTCTGGGTACATCCTTGAGCTCATACTATATCTACTTTAAAACATTTGCCTGAAGATAAGGATAAAATTGAAGTGGAGAATAAACAAGCACACATGCACAGTGGACCTCAGCAAAAGAACACTGAAACAATTAATGCTAGAAAGAGAGGAAAGTGAGACTTCTGATTGAAATTAGCTAAGTAAACTCCACACTGCTCCCCAGATAGCATGAAACTAATCCAATCCCACATGATGATTAATTGCACATACTTTCTCAAAAGCTGCCTTACTGAGAAAGCAATGATCTGCATGTGACTGGGGCTGGTCTTCCCAAAGCTACCAAACATTCTCAAAGGCTGCTTTTTTGAAGATCAGAGCAGTGCCACGTTTTCTGTGGCAAATACACAGAGATAATTGCTGATTTAAGAATTGTATCAACCCAGACAATGTTTTCAGATCCCTTTTCAGTTGGGAGAAAGGTCATTGAAGGTAAGAGGACAGCCTGACAAACCCAGTGTGAACTGGATAATTCCACTGTATGTACTTTGACCAGTTCCAGACTGGAGCCTGGAATAAAAACACCACTGGACTTGGTGAACAGCATGGGCCCATGTCTACTTTTGACAGGTGCCCATGCCGCTCTCTAGACCATCAAATTGTGGACTGGAGTTCTATGTACTTCCCCAACTCCTCTAACGACAAAGAAACCAATGGCCAGAATTTGGCACCATGTTTTCTAACCAGTTAAAGGGGTAGCAGGTATACAAATACACTTTGGGTCAAACTTCATCCTCAGTTACATGCATGAAATTCTCCTTGGGTCTAATTCTGCCCTCACGCTGTGCAGCCCTACTGCAAGCAGCAGAGCAGCATTAGCATCAGAAAGGCAGCAGGATTTGCCTGCTGACTTCAATAGGAGCAGCATGTGCGAGCTGGAAGGGAGAATCTGGCCCTCTTTCTCTTTTCTCTAATTTGACAGTGTGCCATGAATCAGAGATGAACCGCAGCTTTCGTTTTCCCCACATCATATCTCACTGGGATAAATGCTACATACAGTGTACAGTGAGAAATGCCCATGCCCTGTCATCATACATTAGGGTAACATTAGAATTAACAAATAACACATGGCAGAGATAAATCTTTGGCCACATGATTCCATTCACAAAGTAATGGGAGAGCAAAAGGATTGGGCACGTATAACGTTGGGTTACTGCTGTATTCTTTTTCTCTCTCTCATTAGTTGAGAATTGTCTCTCTGCACATAAGCTCAGAGATGACTCAGGGTTATTCTACGGCCTGTACAAGAGCAGGGGACTCAAATCCACAAGGATTTGGAGAAAGAAGAAGTGGGGATCAAATACATGTCTTAATTCAATTTAGAGAAAGCTAAATGAACAAGACTGAGGGTAAAAAACCAGAGAAGGGAGTATGTGTTTGGTAACCAACCAATGAAGAGAGGAAGGATATGTGAGGTAAGGGGATGGATTAAATTCCTGTGTATTGCAACCAGTGTCTATCCTTCATTGCAGCAGCCAGGAGATTCAGAACAGATTCAGGAGAAAAACTCCTTCTCCCTTTCAGCAAATTGCATGAGTGGGATTTTCAAGTGTACAAGTCACTTACCACTCAGAGGAAACATAAACCCCGACCCAGGGTCCAGCAGTTGGGGACGGTGGGTGAGAAGTGTCAAGTTTCTGAAACTCATTATCAGGGATCACCCCACTTTCATCTGCCAAAACCACCTCTTGCTAGGTTTTAATCCTCCAGTTACTAGGTGTCTACTCAATTTTCCCAGCTCTGAATATACAATATAACTTTAAATCTATTACATATAAATAAAAGTCCAATTCCCAACACTTTCATCCGGAGGATACCTAGTTGCCTACAGAGTAATCGCAATAACTGCACAAAAATCAGAGTGATCTCCTTCATCATAGATAAGAAGCATGATGTAGGAACCTGCTGACTAAGACTTCACCATATTGCCATCTCTGATAGTGGGGAAGGTCAGCAGATAACACAAATGTGAAGAAGCTTGAGAATACAAACGTTCCCAGCAGTGACACAGGAAAGAATGGAGATGGCTTGCAGGTAAACATTTTAATCCCTATTTTAAATCACAGACAGTTCATGCCAGGAATCTTGAGGCTTCTGAGCCTATCATTGGACTGGCTTTATTTAAACAACAGAAACTAGCTTTATATGATACTTTACAAAGTAATGACTTACAGTGGCAGCGCAGGCTAAGAGAACAACAGCTCAGACAAGCTAGAATGCTGGAACTGGTTACACTGAGAGAAGAAATGTTACCAGGCTACATCAGTACATAGTAAAATTACTGTGTAAATAAGTCAAAATTAGAATCAATTCACATGCCAGGAACTGAAACCTTTTTCATTATTAAACTTTCCACAGAGTTGCCTCCAACCTTGTTTTCTTCCTTGTGGAAACAGGATAAAGATATTGCCAATAACTGGCTACAGGCTCTAGATATCTATTTTATCAATCGTCTCACTTAAATGGACTCCGTCACCATAGCGTCTGTGTGCCTGCCTCTTGTACAAGAAATAGCTTGATTACTTTATTGGGGGGGAGACGGGGAAAGCTGAGTTAAAGAGATGAGTTTCGCTTAGTTTCATCTCTTGCAGGAATTAGTTCTATAGATAATTCCAGCGCTCATAAAAGTTCGGATTCCCTCGCTCATGAGCCTCCGTCTATTGGCTAATAATTTCATTGTTCCAGTAGGATATAGCTGTCATGAGAGATCCCCATAGGGGGATTTGCACATCAAGCCACGGACCTGAGCTCTAGTTTATATTCCTTGGGGATCCAGTGCAGAGAGTAGAGCACCAGTGTGAAGCATTTGTTCATGGTGACCTGCTTCATTTGTTAGGCTGCTACATTTTATACCAGTTGAAGCTTTTACAGGGCATGTGGCTTCATACCTAGATACAGTAAAGATGATGGGTGAGAATCTGAAAATGCACTGCTGGAGAACTGCTAACGCTGCATTTCCCTGGCTCTATATTTTAACAGTTACAAGCCCAAAGAACATCTAGACAGATGGATTGAGCTATGCTAGCTACTTCGGTCAAGTGGAATACAAGCGCAGCAGAGTAGAGGATGTCGTGAGAGTGTATCAGTTCTGATTGGCAGCTGTTGGAAACTGGAGGACTTTTCTGCCATTAAAAGTAGATTCATCCAACTAAATGAAAGTGAAAGCCTGCAGCTAGTGCAGTAAATGCTCACTGCTTCATAGAGTACATGAAATTACTACTCCGAACCATGAAATTACTGACACCCTCTGCACTGAGTTGACTGCGTTACCTGTTTGGAGAGAATATAACTTGGGCGTGTCCACATCACTTCCCGTTATGCTGCCTTTTGACGCTGCTGCTGCTGCAATACAGCAGGATGCATTTCACAGCCCTATTGCTCCAATAAGCACTGTTACACCGACCCGCTGGTTTACAAACAGTCGCTCATTTTTCTACTTTTTGGCACCATGTAAGGCAACACCAGGGTGACTCATGCTCACTTGAAACTTCACTTCAGCAGCCAAGGACCTTCCTTCACTACGCACTGGGAGACAGAGCTGCTCTGTGGGTCCACTTGCTCAGTGGGGGCACTCTGAGTAGCCTGGCAGAGGGAGCAGGGTTTGGAGCTGCAACTCAGTCCCTCCCACCTGAGTGAGCAGGAGCTAGGGCTGCTCCGCTGGAAATTCACACACCTAAGAACACTCACAACAGCACTAAGGACCCAGGCTGGTTAACAGGTGGTGGAGTGACACTTCCACAAGAAACCACCCTTCTCTGCACTATTCCAACAGCACCATGGGGTAGCAGCGCTCACCACAGAGAGGAAACAGGAGAGATCCACTTACACTGGAGTACCAGGGACAGAGAGTGAAACGTGCCTCATCATCAATCTAAAAACACCCTAATCCTGCTCATCACCTGGGGCCCAAAGTTTGTGCTTCTGAGACCACCTCAAGCCAAACTGAGGGAAGCCAGGAAGTCAGACAGAAGGCTACGGAGACAACACACTCCAGCCCATAATAGCAGAGGATATAATGCTAGTATATGCACATTTCTGGCCTGAAGCAGGCGTGCAATGTAGCTGACTGAGGAGGGGGGTGGGCAGTCAGCCCAGCTGTGCGTTCACACAGATGCACGGAGACAATAGTTCTTTGCTGTGTGCTCTCCAAAGGAGAAAAAAGTAGCAAAAGAAATGAGAATTCACTGATGTTACACATACTAGGTAATGGAAGGGATTTGTCCAAAGCTTCAGACGACGACTACATTAGTAGAGACATGAAAGTATAATCAAGCTTGCTTGGCAATGTTTGCTTTTAATTAAAAAAACACTAATGCATTCTAGGGCTTTAATTGGTACAAACTCAGCTGGCTGTCTGCAGCAACAGGCAGAGAAGATCTGAGCAAGGTGTTAAGGCCACTGCTCACTCTGAGCCATGGAGTGAGTCTACATTTAGCCCTGGCACAACCAAGGCTAGAACCTGGCCCTCTGTCTTTGCTGCCGTCTCTGGAGCTTTGCAGACACCTTAAAACAGTATGCGACTCTCTTTACTCCATCTGCTGCAAGGAGTAAGCAAAGCAGTGAGACCTGAAGACGGAATTAGAGCTTATCTGTTTTGCAGGCAGAAAGCCTACATTATAGAGGCATATTTAAGAAGCCTGCTGAGAAGCCTTTGTGTTTACTGCAGCTACATCCTTGTCATGTACACATCTAGTGATCACAGCACAGAACTAAGCTAGAAACGCCAAAGTTCCAATCCCTTTCTGGCAATGATTCCTGTGATGGTCTTGGGCAAACAAGGTGCCCCATGCCTCACAAGGGTTTTGTGAGCATTAACCAGATAACGTTATAAAGTGCTTGAAAGGTGATGAATGCATTCTTAATGATTAAATATTAATTGTTGTCATTATTTTGCACAAAGGGTCTTGGAAAATGATGTACAAATCTCCAAAGGGAAGCCAGCTAGACCTTTCAGGGTAAAAGGAAAAGGAATTGAAGAAGCTTATGTACCACAGATTAGAGCATCTATGAAACCACAGATAGCAAAAATGGTACCATAAGTCCTAGCACTCCATCAGTACAGCCCCAACTATAAACTAGCCGGCAAGTTGGAGATCTGAGAATATCAGCTGGACACTCTTCAAACTGCAGAGACTTTTCTTTTCATGACATTCCTCTGTCATTTCAACTGAGAGTCATCCTTTTAATATAGGGCAGAAAAAGGGTCATATTACAGCTGCCTTACTTGGGTTCATGATTAAACAGGGAGTGCAGGCTAAAAGTTTCCAGGTGCACTTTTCTAATTTCTTAGATAATGGTCTACTTCCAGAACCTGCATGACTTTCTGAAAAAGGCATGTCTTACGTAACCATGCTTGGTTATAAATTAAACAGGTCATTCCATAAGTACTACCCACAGTTACACCTCTACAGCTGACATGTAATTTTGACACACTATAAAGGCACTAAAATCACTGGTTTGCTAATTATTGGGGGGAGGGAGGGGGCATAAATAGGGTAATTAAAAATGTATGTATATGTACATAGATTATATACATGATTGGTAGAATTCAATTTTTTATAATTGTGATGAATAACATCAATGTTTATTTTTAAGCTTTTATTAGATTTTTTTATTGATTTCAATTTTCAGTTCTGCAAAATTACGGGTTTTAAGCATTTTTTTATCCATTTAAATTTTCACAATTTAAATTATGGGAGGGCCAGACAATATTCATTTAATGACAGGAGATGCTGAGATTCAAAACAGTAAAAGCTTGAAAACATTTGAACAGTTATAAATATCACATGACAAAATACGCAAAGTAAATATCCTTACATCAAACTCACAGACGTTCTCAAGCAGTAGTTTTCTTATTTTGCCTTAGCTGTAAATTTCTATTAGTGATGATGGAAATTTTTTCATTTTGTGTGCGTATGGTGAATTGGTGAAATGTTTGCAGACATTTACAGATAAAAATCTAATCCTTCCAAGTTTAATTATACAGCTTCAGATATATAGATAGGTAGATACTCAAAGGAATCTGGTAAACTACTGAGAAATGTCTCCTTACAGAAGCTGGAATGCACCAGGTGTCTGCAAGTAAAGTGGATCACTGAGGGTACATCAATAAAAACCCGTGGCACTGAGTCTCAGAGCCCAGTTGACTCCGGCTCACAGGGCTTGGGCTGTGTGGCTAAAAGCTGCAACACAGACATCCGAGCCCAGGCTGGAGTCCAGGCTCTTCCCACACAGGTTTGGAGCAAGGCCTCCAGCCCAAGCCCAAATGGTTACACTGTAATTTTTAGCCCAGCAGCTCACACCCTGCAAGCTCGAGTTAGCTAACCTGGGACAGCTGCAGCCACAGCCATGCCATGGGTCTTTTTACTGCAGTGCAGCCATTCCCTGGAAGGCCTGTAAATACTGTAAGGACGACCACAGGAAACTGTGTGTCTTCCTGTAGGAAAACCCTGTATAAAGGAGTTTCAGAGCATCATTTTTCAGTAGAGGTTTTGGCCATCTACAGATCGAGAAGGATTTCTGTTGTAAAATAACTACCCTGACACCAGCCCCCTTTTTCTTGATCTTCTGACTGGACGGAGAACACTCTTCTATGCCCTTGCAAGGCTCAATCCTGTGAGTGCTGATAATCTGTTTTATCTGCCTTCAGTAGGAATGGAAGGCTCATGGCTTTTTGCAGGATCAGCCAACCAGAAAAGCCAGCCCTGATCCAACAGGCGGAAAACCCATGGGACAGGCAGTCAAATATAGCCTTAGCAATAAGTAAACAGGATATTCTAATTTTTACTTTTTCCCCCGAGAAACAATAAAATACATTGCTATATATGCTGGATCATTTCCTTCCGATGGGTCCAGCTCAACGAAAACACACAGCCAGCTTCTTGTAGCATGGAGGAGGCTTCTATAGACTCGGCCAGATTCCCACGTGCACACTGTTGCTGTCGTTGAGCTGAGACCTAAGCCAGATAAGCTGTATTTGTTATTTCTCTGTATCACTCTTGTGCTGGTGATAAAAGTCTCACTAGGGGACAACCCGGAGCTCTGTCCAGCTGTGAAGGGAGCTGGGTTCAGTTTCTGGTCTTGGCTACTTGCCCCCGAGTCAGCTGTGCCTGGGAGCGGGGCAGAGGTAGCACGGCAGGGAAGGACACACCTCGTTTCTCTTGGCAGCCACTCTGTGGGGATGTGGTTGGTGACTGTGGGGCAGGGGCCTGATTCACCATTGCATTGCACCTTGGGTCATCACTGACCCCCATGCAAAATGAGAGCAAAGTTAAAATGCTAGCAAACCAGAATTGTTTCACAGCCACTTTCTAAAAGGTACAAGACAACGGAGAATCAGACCCATGACCTCCACTGGAAGGGTTAAAAAGTGGGACTTTGACACTTAGCAAAGTCTCAGGCTATGTCTACACTGCAGCTGGGAGCCAGCCTCCGAGGCTGGGTAGACAGATTTGCACTAGCACGGCCCACGGGGACTATTCTGCCATTGGCTTGTTTGTATAGCTCCCATTAATACACATGAAAATTAGCGCTCCTGCTGATGGGGGACTGATGCAAATTTTCATCCACAGGCACAAAGACGCACCCATGTCTGCTGTGCCACCAAAATCTTAAATGTGCCTGGACAGACATCTCTTTAGGTGCACCTGAATCTTCATCTCAAGCTGTAGAGACTTCTCTCCTCTATGGACCAGGCATAGAGGGGGACACGTAAGACACACGGACCAGTGGGTTATACAGGGAAGACCTGCAAATGGGGACATTGCAAATGCAATGGGCCTGGGCCCATTTTTCCAGGTGACCTGTTGTGCCTGCAGCCAAATCTTGGCCTGTAACCTCTAAAAAGAAACCTGTGGTCATTAAGGCAAGTGCTAAGTTGCTCCTATTAAAGAACATGTGTCGTGAACTAACAGTTTGGCAGAGAGAGAGAAATGATGAACTACTTGGGATTTTATAGCTAACATCACAGCCTATTTGCTTTAGAGGAGAGAGGATTTCTTAGAAAGAATTGTTAGAAATAAATAGTCTTTTAACTGAATGTAGCACTTGTGCTGGATTGGTAACCCTAGAGACAGATCTCCTTTATCTGCAAAAGAGACAAAATGGGCAGCTAGAGTACAAGCTACCCCTCAGTTCTGCCAGCAAAGACCCTTCGCCATGATTGGGAGGGATCACTTCTAGAAGCAAGCAGCTGGTTCATCCTCCCTGTCCATGCTGTTCTCAGACTCTCTGCTGACACTGACAAAAGTGCTTATTTTGAGTTGAGTTATGGAACACGGACACCTCTCCACTTGGAAATAAACTGCTGCTCGGGGCTGGACTCACACTGGTAAACTAGAGGTGAGAATCACTATAATCCCATTACCAGCCAGCTGCGCCATCCCTGCCCAGGCATTACTTAGTTTAGTAATTCCTCAGACACCCCAATGGCAGTCACATAGGAGAGCAAATGTGGCTAAATGCATAGCAAGGCCTTTTCAAAAACACAATTTAACCATAGCGGAGAAAACCTCTGGGACAGTTATTTATTTAAGCCTTTTCTGGAAGCAGCTAAAAGCAAACTCAACATTGCAAAACTAGGGAAAGAGTGAGCAGGGCAAAAAAGGGTGAATTGTTAGGAAGGTTATTAGCTGCTTTGCTGGTTACAATAAATGTCTCATCCAAATAAACGTGATTTTATTCATCTGTCACAGTTTTGAAAGGTTATATGAAGTGCTGAAATATTTGTTAATTTATGACTTAGAGGATTGGAAAAAAATAACAGAAATGCGTAATCCTACAGCAATTATAGAGTCAACACTTAATTGATCTGAGGAGCCTCTATTCATAGCAGCTAAAAGAAGCATTCATTCCATTTTACATCACCCCTTGAACAGTGTGTGTCAGTGCAATTTTCAACACCAGGGGAAATCACTGAAAAATTTGAAACTGTGTGAATCATTTTCTCTATCTGTTTTTAATTAAAATAATTAGCCAAACACATGGGACTGATAAGGCAACATAACCCTTTCCACCTCAGTGTTGCTGTTTATAAAATGGTAATATTCATATTTATCTATGCTTATAAAGCACATTGAAAGCCTCATACAGAAGGTGTAATATTAGTGCAAAATATGATGACTATGATTAAGCCACGAGTTCAAATCCAGCTCCAGGTGGCAGTGAAGTTCTCACCTGATGGTCATTCAGTTACTTATGTGAGGTGAGTTTAGTGGTCTCAGTCCAGTTCCAGTGCCATAACGTCCACCTGGCCAACACCACAACTGGCAACATTTGGCACCCTGGCTAGCAGACTCAGGAGAGAGGCCACAGACTGACTGGACATGGAAACTGAATCCTCTTACTCGTCAGACATGGATTAAGTGCAGTGAGGCATGTTGATAATATTGGATGGATGCTTGCGCATACTGCACTGATTCTGTATCAAGTGGGACTTCATTCGTCAGAGTTACCAACTTGTTATCTTTCACTACCACTACATTGGTACCAGGAAGTAAACAATCAGTCAACACATTCAGGATCATCATACAAGTCATTCAGTTAAGGTTTCATGTAAATCACTGCGGTCAAACTAACTAGATTATTCCCTTCATTGCAAAGTCCTTTCTGAATCCTTACTGTCATTTATGCCACCATGGAATCCATTTACAAATGTCCTTTTCCCTCTTTTTAACTGAACTTGCTCTGTTTAAAACTATTTAGAAGAACTGGTGATTTCGTTAATTACCAGAGTATGTGTCTCTAAGTGACTCTAGCCTCTTTTGTAATTATACCTATGGAAAGAGGAGAAGCTTTTGCTGAGTCAATACAAAAAACACTGCTGTGTTGTTTCTGTAATAGATAAGAGCAAAGTACTGAAATCATGCCTACACATCCTCCCACCTCCCCCTTTGGTGCATGTAATATTGATGAGTATCATTTTGCGAACAAAGTTGTTTGTTTATAGAGCAGATCATTGTTTACACGTCATTCAACAGATACAGTTTCAATCTACTACCAGGCACACAGCAGCTTCTCTGACTCCCTAACCAGAAACGAACAGATATTTGTAGCAAACATGACCTCAGAGCATCATTGTCATGGGTGAGAAACACTAACTGATCGCTTGAAATGGTAGTTCCCAGTGTCATGATGTCTGGTGGAAACTCTAATTTTTAGCTTGCACTAGATTTCTACGAGTCAAACTGGCTTTATTGCTGGGTGTATTTTACCATTGTGGGTTTTCTGGGAGGATTTATGAAGACTGACAATGCAGCCCATTCCCCTACTTTATCTGGGACACTCACATAACATAAAAACATGCACTGTCACATGGGAGTGGTTCACCTGTGAAATACCTGGGTTCTCTACAACACCTAGTTCAAATCCTAGGAGAGTCAATTCATTCCTTTGCCTTCCGCAGTAGATAAACTGAGACACAGGCAGCTCACAGTGGGAGGGGTCATTCAGCCCCGCCTTCAATACTGAGGTTCTTTGAGGACATTTAAAACCCATGACACATTTCATAAGAACAGCGATGTGTCCTTTAACTAAGATCCAGGCCCTCTCCCCCCTCTCCTTCTAATCCACTGTTTTCCAGTGTCTGGATCCGGAGAGGTGCAGTACATGGTTTGGGATCCTTTTGGATGGAAGATGATCTCTCACTGTACTTTGTTCTGAACTTAAGTTTAAATGTGTGGTGCTGGCCCCTCTACACATCTGCCCTCCTGATACTGGCCACCCAAAACAGGACCGTGCTGCATCCCACCTTTCCATAGGGCCTTCTCTGTATGCTCAGAGTCAATCACCTGGCTTTGAGCCATGGGAGAAAAATGCGCATGAGACTATTTGGTTGGAAAACTATCACTTTTTACCTCAGAGACCATTTATTCTCATTTAAATCTTGAGACAATGCTCCCTTTGTTCTCTCAAGCCACGCCCTTGGTGAGATTCTCAAGCTGCGTGATCTGACAAGTTCAATCAACAACTTGTTGTGGGTTTTTTAAATATTTTTTTTTAAATAGTAATTACTTGGGGGGGGAAGGGTTTTATGGAATAATATTACAGGATGAAGTGCTGCGTGCAGGGAACTGAATCTGTGACAATGATACTCTGAGGTCATGTTTGCTACCACTGTGGAGCTGCTAACACAGCAGAAGCCTCACTGATGAGACGAGTGTCTCAGCAGACTGGAGACATATAGAAGTTAGAGAAAGAACCACACTCAATACAAGCAAGCAGCAAATGAGGTAAGTAAGAGGGACAAAAACTGCTGTGGAACATTGGAATGTTGCATTTGGAATTGGAAGTTGTAAGAATGGCTCAATCAACTACAGACAAGCTGAAACTTTGTCATCCCCCCTCTGGCCTCGTCCAGCCAGTGATCTCCTGATGTGACAAAAGATGCAGAAAAGGGCAAGGCAAAGCTGGCACTTCAGCTCTAATGCAAAGCTTGCATCCTCCTCACTGCAGCGCTTGTAAAGGCAGCCGCTGCTGACAGGGCTCTTTGGGCTTTGCTCAGGCTGAGTCCAATACTGATCAGACAGTTTAACTTCGTCACTGTGGCTTTGAATATTTTTTAAGTTAAAAACTCCCTGCATACACGACAAACAAGTCCTTCTGAGTTGGCCCAGACAGGAATGGACACCACGTATTTACCCACTGTTGGATATCTGCCTGCACTGCTATGGCTCCTGAAAAACTGCTCCCTTCACGGCACTGTTGAGTGATTTGTCTTGGCTAGTTTTAAACAATACAAGAGAAAATTAGCTGTAACCCCCTTCCCCTGGGGAAAAGGGCAGCTACGTCATGTGGAGAGGCAGGGACACGTGTCCTTTGCAGATCAATGAATTATGGAAATCTCCTGCATCAAAACTGCCTGACATGCAAGCACAAAACAGAAGTGAATGGAACTATTAGTCAACAGACTATCCACCCTACGTTAGCCACTGTTATTCCCAGAAATGGAGTAAGGCAGTATACTAGGGTCAGGTCCCCCTCGCTGCAGTAAGGGACTTAGAATCTACAGTCCAGATCCTCAGCTGGTATAAATCAGCCTAACTCTGTTGACTTTTATGGAATGATGCAAATTGATGTCAGTTGAGGACCTTGTGCTCAACTGGAGGAACAACAGGAGAAGAAAGAGAGAGGTAAGAAGACAAGAACATGTGGGGTGGAGCAGAGAGAGTAGCTGGCTGGGTGGAGTGAAGAGCCATGGAACATGCATGATGGGGGGGCTGGTAGGAAGATCTCGAGTGTGTGTCTCAATATTTTTTGGTGTCCTTGAAATATCTGTGGATCCAGGTCCAATCTAGCCTTAATCCAGCTCCGTTCAATCCCACCTGTGGGTCAGGTTCTGCCCTCTGTCACCCCCATGCCACCCTCATTGACTTCAAGTGCCAAGGGTCAGATTTGGCCCCATATTTACAAGGTTCGCCTATGACGGTACAATACAAAACACTCTGTTCGTTAAACAGAGTTGTGGCCCACTGCTCTGAGCAGAGGAGGAGATACTTCCAGCCACTGGCTGACACCAACTCCTCAGCAGCTTTAGTGGCCCCCATCAGCGTGAGAGGGAGAAGCAATGCTTGCCTTCTTTGCAGGTTTGTTGCGCAGAGGAGCCAAACCGGAGCTGGGATTGGAACTAGTGTACGTATTTAAGATCTGTTTAGTGCTTTGTCAGAACGCTCACTAAACCATTCTTTCTTGTCAGCAATATAACACCCCTTTTCTCTGACTCAGTTATAATAGAATACTCTACGGGCCAAGTCAGTCAGCCTTTAATTAGGGAAAATTTCCTCTCACATCAATACAAATTTTGCCTGATTAAGGAGAGCAGGATTTGGCCTTAAAAGACTCAAATTTGAGATCAAGGCTCCCCCCCATAAGCTTAACCATAAACTCAAGGAAAACCCAAGCCAGGGTGACCACAGGTGAGTAAGAATGCACTTGCAGTTATTCGACAGTGCAGACAGCTGCTCCTAGCTCAGTTGCTCTCATTCCTCTCTTGTCCCCGCTGACAATACGTAGCGATCACCCTGTGAAGTTGGGAGCAGAGACAGTAGGGAAGGGCAGCGTGGCCCATGCTAGGCCTGCAGGGGGCTGCTTTGCAAGTCTGAATTTTGGAACATCTTTAAAGCATTTTCTTTGTGAACATATGCAAATTAGCCTCCCAAGATCACCTCTTTCTAGGCCAGCTCCTTGCCTGTCTGAGCTCCCTTAAGGCATGTAGTTGAGGTTGGCAAAAATGTTAGTGCAAGCTTTGGGGGTCTCTGAAAACGAATGGAATGGTAACTCAGTTGGTATATTCTGAGCCCGCCCTGCCCCGCAACAAGCCAAGGCACATAGAGCCCTTGGAATGGGGAGAGAGAAGGAGGGACAGTGGTATGGGGGGGAGGGGAACATGGGGAACACAGAGCCCTTGGCATTGGAGGAATTGATATGGAGGAAGGCGACAGAGAGGGGCACAGAGCCTGTGGCACAAGGGGGAGGGGCCCTACGGAAAGTCCCAGGGGAATGGGAGGGTGGCACACAGGGAGCTGGGGGGAGAGGAAGACAAATGGAGAAATACAAGGAACTCTTATTGAGAGCAATGAGCTCAACCTATAGACACAATGAAGTGTGTGACCCTCGAGCCTTTAGGCTCAGTTAGGTTCAGCTCCTCAGATATTTAGGCACCTAACCTCCACTGAAATCAATGGAAGTAACTACACAAACCCTGCTGCCGAAATGAGGACATCGAAGAAAAAAAAGACACGTGCTTGTCTCTTCTGTAGATGAAAGCACAAGGGAGTTATGCTCATTTACAGCAGCTCAGGACTGCACCATTCATGTAAGCACTAATGGGAATGTTCACGAATCAATGTGATCCTGGCTTCTTCTTGGGTGTTCAAATTAATCTTTTGTCAATTCATCTCCTGCGAATGCAGGGAACGATGAGATACAAAACTGGCTTTCAGGTATCAGCATAGAGAGGTCAGATGGATTTATTAATGCATCATAATTCTCTTTTTTACATCATTAGCTCCATCTGGTCTTTGTGATGCATGTAGAAATTAACTTGTCTATCTGTCAAGATACCAACTGTTCAGACAAAAACTAAGAGGCGCTTTCATCCCCAAAGCATGAAAGCACAGACTAACTTTATACCTGATTACGCTGTACATTGAGGAAGGCATATATCCACATATACAGGAGTGTGCAGGCATGGCAGAAAAGATAAGAAGGAAGGACAAGTTGAACTTATTCCCTGATCTCTCTCAGTGCAATAGAAAGAAACAAAACTTATTTCAGACTGACCCCAAAACAATCCTATGTAGCCCCACGGATACAAGAACTTGACTGTCACAATTAGGAAAGTGTGGTTTAATTGATCAAGTAAGAGCTGTAATTTCCAAATAAAAGTTTAATAAGTTAGTATTTTGTGTGGATTTTGTTTTATTAGAGACCAGAATCAACCCCATTAAGTTTAATGCAGCTCAAAGTGGGAGCCTTGCTAAGTATGACTCATCTGACCATCTGTGTTTCCACTAAACATATCCTAATTGTTTAATTGTTGATGTCTCTCCTTTTCCAGAATCTTAATGTGTGATCTGAGCATTTATTTTTAGCACCACTTGGCTGAAAATTGTACCTAGCACTTTAAAACATCCACAGTATAACTACAATTCCCTGAAGTGCTGCTGCAAAAATTCCAAACACATCATATATCACCCACCAAAATACACACAGTACTCTGATTCAACAGAAAGAGCATCTGAGAATGACCGGGCATAATAAAAATGTGCACATATGAAAATTTAGCGTTTGGTGTACCCCAGATAAAGGGACAACGTCCTGGCCGGTAGCACAAAGTTACTCTGTTCTCAAGGGAGCAATGAAGCTAAGATGGGAGACGGGGGAATGGGCTAAAGAACCTTTCCACTCTAGACAAAATCTTGCATTCCTTGCACACCCCAAACTCTCACTGAAATATCATAAATCAGATTAGGGGATCAGAGAAGAATGCAGCATCAGGTCTCAAAAGGCATTAACATTTGGTAGCTGACCAATGCAATATGAACTGGCAGTCCCAGTCCATTTCCCAGCAAGCAGGTGTTAATATTCAACAGTCCCCATGTTAGCCATCTCAGCCATCTAGTCCTGAATTTTCTCCCTAGCAGAGGTGGTACCTGCAGAGAAGGGGTAACCCCAGAGTAACCTATCATAATCACTTTACCACATTATGGGTAGCATACGTCCTGAGAGAGCTACGGATGCCCATTGCGATGCTGAGCCACATTAGGGCTTCAATCATTAAAAGAAGAAGAAAATTGAGACTTTTCCGCTGCAGGGCTGTGAAGCTGGCACCTCTCCTTTGGTCTTACAAACACTTTTAACACACTTACAAAACTCCACCTTTTGCAGGATCCTAGCACACCCCAATAAGCAGCCTGCTCATCAACAAATGAACTGGCAGAGTTCAGGGTCACTGCTGGTGTGCATGGTTGTGACTGACTGCAAACCAACCAGCCAGTTCGTTAGGTATCCAGCTGAGGCCTGGTCTACACCTAAAACTTCAGTTGCCCAAGTTACATTGCCCAAGCCTCTGAAAAATTTCACGCCCTGGGACAGTAGCTAGATCGACCTAAACCCCAGAGAAGATGCAGTTAGGTCGATGGAAGGATTCACCTGTTGACCTAGCTACTGCTTTGCGGGAAGATGGATTGCCTACATTGACAGAAAAACCCCTTCCATCAATGTAGGAAGTGTTTACGCTACAGTAGGTAGTGGCAGTGCCACAACTGTGTGGCTGTAGTGCAGACATATCTGAGAAGCTGGGAGTTTTGCTAGACTAAAGCCCTTAAATATCTATGAATCAGGATTGTTATTTTAAGTTAGTTCCAATTGCAGGTCTGTTCATTTTGACACCATGCCTTTAACTGCTTTTTGTAGCAACTCAAGGAAGAAAACTGATTATCTACTTAATATTTAAAATACTCAGAACTGACTAGAAATGATATACATTAGGCACGGGTTGACTTCAGTATTATACAACAGGTTAGTTCTTTTGTATCGTAGCGAACACATTCTGGAAGCCACTCAGCAAACTGTGGCACAAAATCTGTAGTATTACAGTACGAGATGTGACTCAAGACAATCAGAGGTTTCAGCAGTTTTTCCCACCTTCGGCACTAAAGCTAAACACATCAGGCCCGATCCTCATGTCACACTGGTTTTACAACAGTGTAACACCATTGATTTAAATGGTTATTCCTGATTTACACTATTGTAGCTGAGAGGAGAATAACCTGTATTGTCCTTGTGATGTATGTGAAAGACTAGGTAAAAAACAAACAAATCTCAGTTTCTAAGGATACCAACAATGTGTGTGTGCATATATTGTGGAAAAAATTAGATGCTGATTTCTCAGACCAGTTCCAAGCTTGGAATCTAATACACTTGCCTGTTGTATAGCACTGTTTTCTATCTAATGTTTAAATCTGGAAAACATGGCTCTGATTAACGAATGGGCAGCATACCAATTATGGGGAATTTTCACATAACTTCTTGGCAAGAAGGGCTGCATGACTGTTTGCCATTCATTAAAACTCCTCTTTTGCCTCTGAGCAATTAGCTATTTCCCCATTCTGCACCTGAAGGCTGTGCAACCCACAAAGGTTAAAAACATGTCAACTGCTGCAGCTCTAGGATAAACATTTCCCGAAAGAAACAGATTCATCAACATTGAATTGCGTCTTACTCTTCCCAACTGTCCAAGGGAATACGAAGCAATACTCTTCTTAGAACGTGTATTGCTTCTTTCCATTTTTCTTGGTTCTTTAAGAAGAAATTTAATATTCCCTCTGGGAGGCAGGGAAGTGATTTAATGATGGATTCTGTATAGACTGAGGGAACAAAACGCTGCTCTTATTGAAGTCAATGGCAAAAACAGCTGAGCAAGCAGCTAGGTAGCAACTGGTTAGGTAAAGGAAGGAGTTTCTTTGGAATCAAAAGACAACACTAGAGTCTACTCTATATCTATTAAGCTACTCCTCTACGGGTATGCCTACCATGGAGCTGGAAGATATAATTTCCAGTTTGAGTAGCCATCCTTGATACCGAACTAGAAACAGATGCATAGTCACAGCAGCACAAGCAGCAGGAAGGGCTAGCTGCTAGTACATACCTAACATCTTGGTTGGGAGTGTACTTGGGGCAGCTAATCCCTCCTCCTGCTGTGCTGCTGGGGCTACACTTGTATTTTTCAGTGTGTTATCTCAGTTAGAACTATCACACGTATGTCTACTTGAGCTGGAAATTATTCCTCCAGCTCCACTATTAATGTACCCTTCCATAAGAAGGGTAGGCTTAGGGGATGTTCAAACTTGCTCTGCACACACAAATGGATCTCAGGAGGAATTCTATACATGGACAAGAACAGAATATGCTCTTTAAAGGCTTCATTCTGAACCACTAACGTCAGTGGCAAAGTTTCCATTGACTTCCCTGATGCAGGACTTGGCTCTAGAAGCCTAAATTCCAACTGTCCCTGTTCAGGAGAGACTGTCCATATTTTGTTTTATTTTAGCCAATTAGCACTTTCCCCAAAATGTCTTTGCAGAAGTCCTCCAGTTCCAGTACATTTCAATGGTGTTAGAAAGTATGGACCAAATTCTGCTCTTAGTTGCACCAGTACAACTCCACTGGCTTCAGTGGTATAAAATGTGAGCGGAAGTTGGCCCCCTGCCCCTACTGTCCCCCCAAATATCCCTATTGCAAGTGCTGACAAAAAGCATGGTTGTATGAAACAATCATTGCATTTCATAACACCTTTCAAATAGAAAATCCTAGATCCAAATTTTCAGAATGCAGATGGTTACGCACAAAAATCCCATCCCTTTTCACATGTATCTGCATGTGCAAAACCTACAGGTCTCCTTGGTAAATGGAATGCGATGTGTGTGATGACTTGGCTAGCATGTGCAAATGCAGTGTGTGTGTGCACCTAAATTTTGGAACTGATTGTAGGTCTCAACTGATTGACTCTTTAGCTCAGAACCATCACAGTGTTATTTTTGTCCTACCGATCACACGCAAAACTTGCATTGATCACCTGGGGTTGATAACATCTTCCGCTGACAAAGGGAACCTTGCTACTGATGCTCCTTGAAGCAATGGAGGCCAGAATCCTCATGAGAGAGAGAAAACACATGGTAACAGCAAGAAAAGCAAGCTGCAGCATCCATTACCATGTTACTCCCACTCCATGCAGAGCTGTCTATGCATTAACTATGCCCAGGAATGGGTCTGCAACACAGGAGATGATTCAGACAAGGACCCCAGAATGCAACCCCCACCACCTCAAAGCAGGGGAACTTTGTTTGGACTGGCAGGAAAAAAATGTGGAGGCTCCTCTAAGGTTCCCTCATCCCTTGGGAACTGGGAGGATGGCTGAGAAGGGACCTGGGGAGAAGGAGAGGGGTTTTTGGTCTGCTGTGGGGGTTGTGCTCATTGCCTCTTTTGGGACTAGGAAGTGAGTTTTTCCCTCACCACCAAATTGGCCAGGGCAGGGAGGGATTTTTTGCCTTCCCCATAGCAGCTCCAGGAGCTGGTGGTGCAGGTCAGGAACTATGGTTCAAGATGTCACCACTCAGCAGGTAGTAAATGTCCAGTGCAGGTACTCATTCTATAGTGGGCCCTGTTCCCAGATCAACTGGATCTGGAAGTGGGCTTAGAGGTAGGCATCCCCTAAAGCGGCTGGAGGATGGAGTTGGACCTCCTAAGGTCTGGAACCACAAGGAGAGAGAATTCCGTGTTCCCAGCTTCTTCCCCACATACGAAGGGAAAGCAGTGGGGTTCCAGCAATGGGCTGGGACCAGCAAGAGAGGTTGGGGGGCTGACAACAGCCTTCCACCAGGTGGAGAAATGATTAAGGGAGGAATCATGACTTGCACTGTATGGATTACTGCCTGTTAGCTTCCAGCTGAGTTAAGCAATAAAGTTGTGGCCTAATTAAGCCATCCCTTGAATCTTGTCTTTCTTTCCGCATGTCCAGGACACTGAAAGGATGGATGCTTCCCATGCTTGAGAGAGGCCATGGAGTCTCCACAGACCACAAGAAACAATACAGTGCCTTCTATCCAAGGATATGTAAGCTTTTACAAACATGAGTGAATGAATTCCCACAACACCATGGTGACGTAAGTAAGGTTGCCTTCATTAAAAATATTGCTGACAGATGAAAACACCAGGAATATGTCTACACTAGGAAATGGATCTGGTTTATATTCCCACCAAATCCCAGTCCCACTTTTTGAAATAGTATTGAAAGTGGTTTTGCCCAATACACACTTAGCACTTTCCCTATTTTCAAAATAAATTCACAGGGAGTCACTGTGGAAAACCATTTTCAGCAAGAGTTTAATTTTCTTATCAAGACAGGACTCCAAATAGTCTGTTCATGTTTGATAACATTGTTCTAACTCTGTTCCCAGACCAAAAAAAAAAAAAAAACCCAACCAAATCCTGGGCACAGTGATCAAGGCAACTGTACCTGTCTATGAGTTTGTAACCAAATTGGGTTCGCTCCCAGTTTGGACAGGGACTAGTCAGAAAATTTGCTTATTAGCTGCAACCATTTTTAATTACAGACAATATGAATGTTTCATATAAATCAGAGATATTTATCAATTGAGACTGTTTGGGAATAAAGATAATACAGTAGTTTGTGGTTGATCACTAAATGAAACCACATTGATGGTTGGTATTTTTCCCTGATGAGTCATAGGGCCTTTTCTAAAAGTTTGCTGGCACGAATCAGTGGTGACATTAGTGATTTAATAATACCATTCCAAAGAAATCTGGGATTAGGTTTCAGTAGAAGTGAAATTTTCCAGTAGGAAGAGCTTTTTGCACTGCAAACCATTACAGCAATAAATGTTCTGTTAAGCTGTTTTATATTTCAGATGATCAGCAAGCCAATGCCGAGTTATGGTAATCAAGAATTAAAACAAAGTATGACTGGTTAAATGAACTACAGTGAAAAATGAAGAAGAAACATCTGCTAACGTGTAGAAACAAGGACCCCAAAAAGTTGTGGGTTTTTTTTAAAGTGAGATGGCGTTCATCTTAAACTTGCAATTCTCCCTGGAACTATTGTGCGTACCGTTGGTATAAGATGCTTAACTATTAACATTTGTACCTAAATTCATTATGGGTTCAAAAGATTTTGGATTATCGGCAGATAAGTCTGCTCAATGGTCTGTGGG